>JAYESA010000009.1:37491210-38139485 GCA_036927795.1 Iris macrosiphon | reverse complement strand
GAAATTTGTTAACAGAATTTCCCATTTATGTGTCTAGACCTGTTCCAAAATTTTAAACTATCGTTTGGCACCCCAGAAATTGAATAGAGACATTTACCAAGTAGGCAATTCTTGAGCCAACTTGCCCGAAGCTATACTTTACAACGGGTGATCGTAGAAGCAAGTCAGCCCTCTTGTAGTCCTGCCAGCGGAGGGACGACAAAGTCAGTCTACCAGTGTATCACTAGATTTAAGTTAATCACATATGCTTAGACTACTGGATTTTGGTTTGGTGTCAGTTTCCAGTTCTTATGATTTGGTGATTCATAAGCAGCAGTTAGGTTAAGAACACATTTCAGTCGTAATGAAGGTGAGTCTTCAAAGGAGATTCTTCCTGCATGTGATTTCAAAGTTGAGATACATACATGATCAAGATGAAGCTTTGAGAAAGTAAGTGGAGGTTCGAAATGATCGATGGTTAAAAATCAACAGAACAATTGTGGTCGGGGGTGAAATGACTTGGAGCCAGACTTAGCTAGTCCTTTTAAAGTGCATTTAGGCAGGGGCGGAACTATAGAGGGGCCACGACACCCCCCCCCACCCCACACCCCACCCCCCCCCCCCCCCCCAATTTTTTTTTTTATGTTGATTATTTATATAGAATTTTTTTGTACTTTCTATATATATAAGTTTGGCTTTCCAATGTACAAATAGTAAGCTAGCTTAGTGGTAGTGCTATGGCTTTTAAATGAGATAGCATGAGTTCGAACCCCATCTATGTTAAATGCTTTATATATTTTGAATACCTTTTATGTAATGTTTTTTCTTCCTCTTTTGTAACACTTGAAAATATTAACTTTTGCTTTTTTTCCTTTTTTTGTTTGAGTTTTAGTATATTTTTTGTTACTGAAGTTTAATTAAGGATTTCTATATGTAGTAGCACGACTTCCCCATAATTTAAATCCTGGCTCCGCCCCTGCATTTACGTGACTCTTGTGTTTCTTGCTCAATATGATTTGGCTATGAGAATAAGTTATCCGGAAACACAGTTTCATAGGCAGTGCTGCCGGTGCATTAATAGTTGAAATCCTAACGGTGTTGTTTTTATTTTTGTTGTTTGGCTTAATCAAAGTTGTTGCCGGAATAGAAATAAAGTTTTTTTTTTTTTTGGGGGGGGGGGGGATTGTTGCCATCAAAGCTCCATTATAACAGGCACATTTTTCGAGTAAACCCCAGAAAAACACTCCATAGTTTCTTGATCTTCCTTTTGGATTAGGCCAGACTCCTATTTGGTATTGTTTTCTCAACATTAATCTGGCATTTAGCTGATTCTTTGTTCTCGTAGTTTGTGCACCATGAATGTTCGGTAGGAAGTAAAAGGATATAAGAGGTTTAATCTGTATCATACTAGTGGACATCAAGTTAAGGAATTCATCTGTGTAAATAGGTCATGAGGTTGTTGAGGATGTATGTAAGGCCGTCTCCAATGTTGGTTTCTATCTCCCCTATTTATATGGTAGACACCTTTTTTAGATAAAAACTTCTCCAAACAAGTGGGTTTCTATTCCAATTTTCATCCTACGTGGTGCTAATGTAGGATGGAGAATTTCTATAAGGGTTTCTACATATAGAAACTCTAATATAAATTCTCCATGTCTCATAGAAATTAATATTGGGCCCTACTTTCAAACTAAATCATTAAATTGACCCTTTTATTTCTTCCACGTAGGATAGAAATTGAGAACCATTGGAGAGTGTTTTTTGGGTGCAATTTCTATGTAGAAACTCTGCCAACTAGGATAAAAATTCTTATAGTACAATGCCCAGTAGGATAGAAACTCAATTTTAGAGATCCCCATTGGAGAAAGCCTAAGGTGCTGCCAGGTTGGGTCATTTGCGCTTTGCCTTTGGGCCAAGCCACACGCCTTGACAACACTGACAAGTACCAAGTATGCATATTAATAGTTAAAAGACATGAAATATGACATCTTCAAAGTCTATTCACTGACATATATTCTAATCCTAACAGAGGACTCCTAGATGATACAGACTCGAGGGTTGCATATTATACTTCAGCTTTCCTCTTAAAGGTTTGTCTCTTTAGTTTTTTTTTTTTGTACAGTTCATGTTAATGACTGCCTCTGCATCTGTGAATTTTACTGGTTCAACTGGGGTTTACAGAGGATGATGACAGAAGAACCTGAGGATTACCAGCGCATGCTCCAAAATCTTATAATCAAAGCACAGCAGGTTAATCTTATTCTTCTGTTGCACAAAATCACTCTAAGATCTTTTGATTGATGGTAAATGAGCTCACATGTTTCTGTTTTCTGCAAATTAGAGCAACAATGAAAAGCTATTAGAAAACCCTTACCTCCAGATGAGTGGGATACTTCAGTTGTCTAATGATCCTGGTGCCTAGTAGTAACCTAGCCAGAGTTATCAAAATTGAGTTTTCATGGCAGCCAGAAAGTTAATGGTCATCTGCAATGACTCAGATGATCATCACTCTTGATGCTTGATCATCACTCTTGATGCTTGAGTTACTTTCTAAAGAAGTAAATTAAAACATCATGAGGACTTCAAGGGCGACTACTATGAGGTATACCAATCTAACCCCACACTCTTTTACTTTAAAGAATTTTTATATTCTAAAATTACTGGCAATTATAGTGGTCAATATATATGTACATCTGTAAAATGTAGATAAAGTGAATTGATTGTTGAAAATGAACTTAGTTGCATAGTAAGTGAATACGAAGGAAATGCAGGACAAGAACTGGGAGGAATTCAACTCTTCTCGAGATTTTTACTGCATTCAAGTCTGGCTAAAATCTCCAGTGAGCTGGTTGGGGGAAAATAACAGCATTTCTAATAGCTTTTCTTGTCTTCTTCAGAGAATTGTAGAATATTATCAACTTGCTTACACACACACACACACACCCCTTGTATCAATTGAAAGTAGAGATTTATTAAGTGCATCCGTGTCTGCACAATTTTATTCAGGTCGTCTTATCAGATGGTGTTAATATGTGATTCTCATGGCAGGTGAACAATCAAAGTTGCAAAACGCCATATTGTTTGTGTAAACCTTGACAGCTGGAACATGCACCTACAGGAACTTATTTTGATTTATTCGTTTTCTTCCATCAGCGGTCCGAATGAGGAACATACATCTCTTCAATTTTCAGGTGCCAACTATTCCTTCTGTTGAAATTGAATTTTCTTTTTTTTTTGACAATATAACTACTATTGAAAGTCTCATGCGGTGATTCTCATGCGGTTACTGTAATTTCATTCCGTTGCTCTAGTTGCAAGTCTTGTGACACGTTTTATAGGAGGCATTGAAGATGGGTTTTGACAATATAACTACTATTGAAATTGAATTTTTTTTTTTTTTTTACAATATAACTTAAACTATCATATGCAGTTACTGTAATTTCATTCTGTTGCTGTTATTTGTGAGTCTTGTGACACATTTTGTAGCAGGCATTGAAGATGGGTTTTGCTGTACAGGAACTCTCTTTCCCATCAATTTTGTACTCTTATCCGAGGTTTGTGCAGTTTTTTTTTTGTGAGGCATCCTCGGTGAATAATGGAGCAATTTCAAGCATGTTTCCTTGAATATCAACAACTCCCATGAGATTAACCTATTGAGCTTGTATGATAGTGAGTGGGCTGTGAAGGTCAAGAAGAACTCTTGCCCGAGCATCAGGTTCTAGATTTAGAGCTTCGTTCTCTTTTTGTTCTTTTGTATCTTTTTGATAGTTTATGTAATAATATACATCTGGAGTGGCAATATTTTGTTTTATATATGCATACCAGTGGGTGCACATTGATTGTTGGAATGATACTCCGAATCATATATTTCTATAATTAGATATATGATCAACCAATATTTATCGAATTTGGAAAAGAGTCGGAAGAAATGGTTTGCTCCTCCAATTTTTCAAACCGAGAGATCCATGGGTCGGGATCATGATGGGTATAGCTACAAATGTCCAATGGGAGTGTAAGCGTCAAATCCTTGTGTGATTGCAGTGTTTATAAAAGTCCTTTTCCTTATAATGGATCTAGATTTTTACATGAGATGAGTAATAGCTTGTCGGTCTTGAGGGTTTGTAAATTTCAAATCTAAACATCGGATGCATCTCCCTTGATGTAGCTCAAGTTGGCTTTATTAGCTAAGCAAACACCTGCAAGAAGTTATTCAGCTCATATTGGATTTTAATGATTGATTTTAGCACCACAATCATCTCAACGAGTTGAATTTGTTTTGTGCGAGGCTGGATTTTGGAGAAAATCAAAATATTCTGTCATTTATTTTGAGAATGGAGAAATGTGTTACTCTAGGAGTGCTGTGCACTTAAAATATTAAAGAAATATTAAAGGGGGTGAATTAAAGGTATTTAGGTAGCAACTGATCAGAACAAGATCGAACTGTCTGTTAACTTTAGATATGAAGGGGTTGAAAATGGGATTATTGGGGTAGAGGATCATAGGATTGACTATAAAAAAGTTACACTAATTTGAAATTCGTTCAAGCCATAAACTTTTAGATACTACAGTTTTAGGAAGGAAAATATAAATAAATAAAAATCTTTCTCGAACTCAATTGGAATGAGGAAGGTGATCTAATTTGGGAGTAGTTCGTTCCATCGAATTCATGTTAATACTAGTCGCAAAAAAACGATTTTTCTAGTAGACATGTAATATAGGTCTGGGGAAAAGACGGTGTGCTTACTGAGGTTGCGATTGGTACATAATACAATATTGCAAAAAAATTCTAAAAAAATTATTACCACATCTTATTCCTGATTACTTTTTCATTTAATTCGGTATATTATTATATCATGTTTCCGAGAATACGGAAACAAAGTAAAGGAGGTAGAGAATCGGCATTCACCTACAATCATTTCCTCACAATTTCCGCATAAGAAAAAGACAGCACGAAGGCATATGCATTAGTTGTGGATCCGAAAACATCCCGTGGAAGCTATGACAAATTTGAGAACCACTATTTCTTTTACCATCCAGGTTTAAATGTAAGTAATTGAAAGTCTGCTACTTTCAAGCAATAACACTATTTTAAGATCTTGATTAGGGATGAGCGTCGCGTTTATTCGATTTCAATCAAATCAAAATAGTCAAATCAGAATAAACCAAAATTCATAAAATCCAAAACTGAACCAAAATTAGCCAAAATCTTAGACAAAACAGAAACCAACAGTTTTCGAATTTTATTTGATTTGTTCGGTTATACTATTTATGTTTAATGGATCCGACCAAAAATTAAAATCGTGATTAAATTATATTAAAAATTGTAGAAAAACTACAAACGTTTGTAAGTTGAACTAATTTTTAAATTATCAAAATTGGACTTCAAATCCATACACTTATTATCTTAAATATGCACATTTTAAAGTCATAAAATATACACAATTACATAATTGCATAAATCGTATTCGATTTTCATTTTTTTGACCAAAACCAAAATAAAAAATTTGAGTATTTTCAAAACTGAAACAAAAAAAATTTCAATCAGAACTAAGTCTCTTATTTGGTTTGTTTCGGGTTTCGGTCCAAAACCGAATAATGCTCACCCCTAATCCTGATATGCTTACGATGCAAATAACATATTCAGCCATAATAATAACAGATATTGACAATGCAACAAGGACTAATCTGATTGCCGTCAACGCTATTCCGCTATTCCGGTCAGGAATGCTATATAATTAAGAATGTTAAATTATTAACAGCCAAAACAGATGTCTTAACACTACAGCGAAGCACCACTCAAAATGTTTAGGCCAGCATTTGATAGAGAAAACAATCAGAAGTTAAGTGGGCAAGTGAGTATTTAGAAATTAATGCCCGAAAATGTATGTATCAGTTCAAGAGTAGAAGAATGGCTCTTCTATCACGAAATAATGGGTGAAGTATGATGCATAGAAAATCACGTTCTAGCTACTATGATTATCTAGATAACAATGTCACCTTGACTACCAAAACAATAGTCAATATTTGCTATGGCGTCCAATGCAAGTAATAACATAACAAATCCAGGTGCATCTTCTATTTGCCTAAGTTGATGTTGGCAGCTCACACTGAAAGCATCTTCGATAGAAAATCACAGCACGTGACACATTGCCTTTATGCTGATATTCAAAGAGTACAGATTCCCTTCCTTTGATACCTTTAACAAATCCAACATCAAGTCAGAAAACCAAAATTAATGTTATCGTAAAATGGCACCTACATGATTTGGATTACCTGACATGTAAGAGACTAGTTCATATTGCACAACAGCAAGAGCTATTGCCGCATTTCAAGACCATGCCCTCAGGTCAGCAGTCTTCTAGTTGATGCTGTCTTATCAACACTTAACTGGGCATTACTCTCTTAGTTACAATGTAGCATTCCAGATCCGCAAAAAATGGGCACGAGAGAGGAAAGAATAACATTCTACTGTATGAAGGTGAAGGAGCCTAACTTACTATAAGTTTAGAGTGAGGGCCTTTCAGGACTTCAAAAATATGTAGGAAGCCCAACAAACCAACATCTCCAAAAGTTCAACCAACAAGCCACCTGGTATACAAAAGGAAATATATCACTGTATTGTACAAAAAGAGAGCACACACTAGTAACAGTGTCCATTATGATTTAAAAGATAGAAAAAGGACATAAATACACATCAGCGAGGCACTAATAAGAGAGAGCTTTGTTACCTTCAGAAAAAGCCAGGGGATGAGCCAGGACTGCATGTGTAGGTACAGCATAATCTTTTTTTGGGGGGTCAACTTTATTGGCTTGCATCAGTATTGCATGAAAGGTCCTCTTTATAAGAAAGGAGCAAGACCAACAAACTGATTTGATCACTTTGGCAGTCACAACATGTCTATTTAACTCAGTTTGTCGAAATCGAAAGGAGCAACAATAATAAATCCAAAAGCCCCTAAATATCTCAAACATTCTCCAACAGTTTTACCTTCCATTTCCCACAGTAGCAATATTGTAAATTTTACATATAAACCATGTAGCAGTATCTCAAGTAAGGAAGCGATTACAGCACACTAGAGATGGCAGGTGGGAATTCAGTTGATCTGCATTGCTTCTGAATGGTACTTGTCTAGATCAGCATCAAGATCTACAGCAGATACAGGCTCACTGCGGCCTCTACCTCGTCCACGGCCAGCACCTCCAGATACGCCACTAGGGCCACTCCTTCCAGGGAAGCTGCATAGAACAATGACATTACTTACAATAGAATATATACCTGCCTAATGAGTTACAAAAGCAAGCAAACAGAAAAAAGGCAAAAGATACAGATCGAAGGTATAAAAAAAGGCAAAAGATACAGCTGAAAACTTGGTGCTTAAATATATCACATTAATAAAAGAAATTATGTTGTCTGCTATTAAACTACATTGTTCTTTCTGTAAAATTCTAAAGGCAAGTCATGGAGGGGGAAGGAAGTTTTGGACAAGCTGATGATGCCTCAGTGATTTTTATACATAAATGATTCATTAGATGTAAGGAGAGCAGCTAAAACCTTCAAACAAACCAAGTTACAAGTTAACCATATTTCTAACATAACGTTTCAACACCACATTATCTTGCAGACGACATTTGAAGGATGTATATGCAAATGGAGTACATCTTTTACATCCAAAAATTGAGGGAAAATAACATGGTTCAGTAATGGATCATCAGATGGATTAGGTAAGACTCTTCTAATAACCAAAGGACAGAGTATATGTAAAGATAGCAATACTTGTGTCGAGAACTTGTGATTAGTGATTTGCTACAAAGTTTAGAACAACTAATTTAAAAAGACCACAAGCCATGAACAATAATCCATGCACCTATAGTTATCAGTGTCGGATTTATGCAACCTGCTACTAGACTGATTTTTTTTATAATGAGATTGATGGGTCAGATACTGCAAGCCTGATCTTATAGAAGAACAATCGAAAACCTCTGGTACATATTAAAATGTTAGGCACCCATATAGGGCATATATATAAAGACATTATGTTTAATGTAATTGACAAAATATTTTATGACTATATACTTTCTAAAAAAAACTGAATATAGAAAGAAAAAAAAAGTTGCATGTGATAAGCATGTCAGGAAAAAGTTGTAGGTAACAAAAAAGTTGCACATAACAAATTTTTTTGGCAAAGAATACAAGACCATGAAATTTATGCTGCACCGTAAGAGAACCAATCACAACATGACGAGTTGGCTCCTTACAACTTATCCAACTTGTGATGTTGTGATTGGTTCCGTTATGGTGCTGCATATGTGAGCCACAAACATTTTCCCTATAATCTCTGTTCTAAAAGGCGTCCCCGCCTAGGCTGTCTAGGCGGCGCCTAGGCGCTAGGTGCCAGGTGCCTGCCCGATGTTCGCCTAGTCCCCCGACGCTCGACTATACATATTTTAAGATTGTATGGACTTTTTTGCAAGTTTTAGTAGGTTTTTTAGATTTTTTTTTTTTTTTTTGAACCGCCTAAATCTAGGCGGCCGCCTGGACAACCGCCTAGGTGGGCTAGGCACTAGGCGGCGGCTGTCCGCCCGCCTAGCGCTTTTCACAACCTTGCCTATAACATCCCTTTGTAACCCTACTAGAGAGCAACAACCGCGTCTCTGTCAATAAGGCCATGGAAGCAGCAAAGGCAACACCTCCAATCTCTCCCTCCAATCTAGAGAACAACAACAGCCTCTCTCAAGGAGGCCATGGACGTAGCTAAGGCAACACCTCAAGTATCTCCATCAAGGACGGAAACCATGGCAGCAGTTAAGGCACTATTTCCATGTGCATTCCTCTCTTTCCCCTATTTTTTCCTTTTCTTCCGAGTCTTTTTGAAACTTAACCAAGATTTTTTGTTTTGGCCAAGATCGAGGATGTCAAGCGACTTTTGGTTGTCGGGTACGTGCTGACATGTCGACTGGAATAGTCCGATATGTCGGCCAACATATGTCAAAACGACGTATGATGCATTTCTCAATGGGAACCTACAATAAGTTTAGGGATCTAAGAGCAGAACAAAAGATGGGGAAACTCAATGGTCTCCCCAAAAGAGATGTTGTAGTATTGTCTATTTGCCTCTGTCATTCTATGGGTCTCTTCCTTTTTGCGTATGGCATCGCCACTTCCTTTGGCATTTGAGTTGAATTCATAACTGTTTGAATTGAGTAATCCCCAATTACTGACATCGGTAACCGACCTAAATCAATTTGATTATAATTCAATTCGTGACGATCATAAGCGGAAAGTTAATACGGAAAGTTAATATTCTTCGGTCAGTGATAAACAGTTTGTTGGACAATACTCAACACATCAGAAGAAGAATTAGGCCAAAAATGAGAATACATTCTGGAAAAATGAAACTTCCATGGAAGAGAAGCAAATGAAACGCTTTCATAAAAATCCTCGTAGAATCGAGAATGAAGTTTTCATTCTGTACATGGTACAGATATTTGAATGCTTACTAGGGTTAGCGGGGGATCTTCTAAAGAGACATTATATAATAGCACATTTTGATGAGAGATATGAGCAAGAGGCTTCGAGAAAATTAGTGTTTTCTGAATTATATTCCGCCAGTAAGCAAACAAAAAATCAATGGGTATTTGATCTATAGACATGTTGGAAATGTTGGCAACATCTACAACCTTGGAGAAGAAAATATCACAGTTCAAATAAAAACATCACAAATAACTGGTGCAGTGATTCAGATTATAAGTTCGAAAATAATTGAGTTAATCTTTATACAAGCGAAGAACTAATTGCTGCCAGAGGGCACAATTCGACCAAGCATCACAAACAAAATGCTCCCTCACAGGTTCATCTGAAACCTACTACATGATTATATTCTGTTCATGGGATATAGAGCAGTAAGGCAAATCTAGAACAATTGCAACACTAAGAGTTTATTTCTTTATGTAAATATAGCCAAGTATAAACTAAAAAATGATCTCCTGTATGAGATGAATAACAAACTTGTTAGGCTGGCTTGCAACTAAATACCCTGAAATTTACCAGATTTGCAAGTTGTTATCCTAAACTATTATAATTAGCAACTAAATATCCTATACCATGCTTGGTTTGCAACTTGTTAACTTATGACGGTAAGGTAGGGTATTATGGAGAAATATGAAAATAGAAAGGGCATCATTGTTAATGACATAGGGGTGGCAAGTCGCAAATCCGAGGAAGTTCAGGGTATTTTTGTTAATTATAATAGTTCAAAACAACTTGCTAATTATAAAATTTTATGGTAGCAACTTCCAAAACAGGGAAGTTCAGGGTATTTTTTTGCAAATTAGTCAAATAGTTATGGATGGCAATAGCACAACCTTCAAGTGCAAAAGTTATAATGGACGTCCACAAGGAATTACAGATTCTCAAATACAAAGCAATCTAATGTAACTAGGAAACACCTGAAACTTATAATGCAAATGACCCTAAAACTATCAAAGTAACTTTTCTATCTTCCTAGTCTTCCTCTTCTTATATTTTACACACCTTGTAGAAGACAACTCGGATATGCATCTCAAAAGCTTAGGCCCACATAAATTTAGCACTCATAAATTCAAAGGCATTATCAAAAAGTAAACAATCAACCTAAACAACGGTGACGGCTGAAGATGAAGTTATCGTCTTTTCTCGATGGACTGACTAGATTGAGTTGGGTAATATAATTCAAAACCAATCATAAAAGAGGAAAAAGAGTGTATATTTATAGTTCATTACAAGTGAAGTATTATAACTTTTCTCGCTAAAACTGTTTTAATATTATAACTTTTCTCGCTAAAACTGTTTTAACTTTGCTTCATCTTATCAGGATTTAATCCGCATGCTAAAAGAAATGACACAGTTCCCTTTATGGTGGAGGAGGGATAAGAAGCCATAGATATTTAATGGAATTCCTAAAAAATCCAGAATAAGAAACATATATCCTCTTTTTGAGGGATGCGTACATGCTTAGAGGAAGAGCAAGACAAGATGTCTTATGAAAAAAAAAAAAGATGCAACTCCTCAAGGATCATGAAACATACTTATCCTCTTTCCACTTCTAACCTGCTTTTTATATTATGTTTTTCAGTCTTCTTTCCTATACCACATTAATATCGTAAATTCACCAGATCTCAGCGCAACACCCTTCGAGGTGCATCCACTTCCAGTTATTAACTGGAGTGTGATCCACACTATCAAATCAATTAATACAACTGCCTAAACAAACACATGGCCGTAAAGCATTGACGGTCAGTAGACAGCAGGGATCCAACAGGTACTTTTCTTGCCACCTAGGAGGCAGTTTCTGGTTCAGCTACATGCAAATACTTATATACTCCTTTATATGCTACAGGCCCTGTCCATATAAAGGATTGTGTAATATATTCATTTTCATTCATACTACTGATTCCAAGTCCTTTTGATTTTAATGCTGAATATATATATATATACATATATATATATATATATATATATATATCAACAATCAGAAACTAACATGAAATCTGAACCTAAATGTGCCCATCAGGATAACCATACTTGGTCTAAATAGGTAAATCTTCAATGACAACATTGATCTTGATGCAAACATACCATGACTAAAATCGCACGTCTGTAATGTATTTAGTCTCACGCTACCTACTTCTTGATCATGCATGTCTTTTCACTAATAACCTGTGTCATTTTGACATCCACCGCATTATCATCTCACCACAAACCTTATACAGATTGATGAATGTTGGTTTTATTGTCTTTCTCGGAGTGTTATAGATGTTGATCCGACAAGACACATATTGGCACCATATGTAGATTATGAGAGAATAATAACAGATATATCAAGTTGGGAACGATATATCAGCCGACACAAAATACTCCAACATTGACAAATATATTTAAAAATCGAATTTTGATTTTTGTTTTTAAACACTTAATGGACCCCAACCTGCTAACCCTCAATATAGAGTTGTTTTAGAGTGACATGTTGAGAAATCTCTGATTTATCGTCTAATTAGTAACAGAACCTAAGAGTGAAGGAATACACATGCTAATAGTTTTTATATTTGTATTTTATTAATTAGACTCTTAAATTACTTGATCCTAATGGTGTTACAGTTGGAAGGGTAGCCCGAAAATAGTAATGGGACCGGGCAGGTCAAATCTGTGCTGGGAGGGCCCTATCAAAGCCCGGACCGGACCTGAAACCGATTGGAAGCGGGTCAGGATGGGTTTTTCTCCCGCAAAACCCGGTCCCTCGACCGATTCAGGATTCCTCTCCGAAACCCTGATCCAATAACAGTAACTCCCCTCCCCATGTAACCGTGGGGGTGGGGGTAGGGTGAGGGGCTTCTTACCAATTTAACACACCACCACCACCCAAATTGACGGTTTGGGGTTATATTAAACCCCCTCAACACCCATATTCCAAGGATAATATGATCTTTTATGGGGGTATTTTGACCAAAATATCGTTATACTTTACTCATTTATGGACGTAAGGTAGGGATATTTTAGTCATTTTACTTAAAATGACTAAAAATACCCCCATAAGCAGTAATTAACGACTACATTATAAGATTATTTTGGTCATTTTAATGCTCCAAAACTCTATAAATGGTTTATTTTATCTATTTCTATCACAAATTCACAACTCATATCTTCTTACATCTCTTTTCTTCACTTCACCTCTAGACTATACTTCTAGTATTCACGTCACTCAGTCAAAAGTCATGGATAACGAACAATAGCCATTGCAAGATCCACATCCCAAGCCAACACATGGTGTAGTACAAGACCACAGAGGACAAGTAGGACTTTGTTGTCGTAGTTCTATCATATTTGACATTACTTTAGCAGGATTTATGAGGATAATGATACAGTAGTCAACAATGCAATTTGTATTCAATGCATAAGTTGTGGAACTCGATTTAAAAGGGAACCGAATAGTGACACATGTAGGCTACCTGGGAATCTAGATCATTGTATCAACGGCCCTGTTGAGTAAGATCATGACCATAGGCCATGTGGATAGACCTTTGCAAAATTTGCATCTTGACAAAATAATTGTGTAAATTCATTTAGCTATTAGTACTAGGGAGTAGAAATTCGCAATTATCGTGTATCTGTTTATGTATTTATATTTATGTGTTCTCAATGATTGTATTCAAGAATGTAAGTTATGTTATGTTTCAATTAATATTTCTATCGAGTACTAATTTTGTATATCCATATTTATTCATTTTATATTATGTACAATTAAAATTCGTAACTGTAAGTTATAAAATAGTTAAATTAATCGGATAGGATTAATTGGATTAGAATTCCGGAGACTAGTCGAATTCGAAGTCTGATGCAATAATTTTGAATTTAGAAGGAAAAAAAAAGGCATGTGGGCTGACCTTGGCCGGCCAGGTCCGATCCTGCCCGGATTGGTTCTACCCGGGTCGTGGATCAAGGTTGGGTTTGATAATTCGATCAAAGTCCTACCCGGCCCAAAATCGGTCAAACCCAGTCCGGGTCAACCCAAGCCCAGCCCACTGAACATCATGAGTTGATACAAGACTATAATTAATGTTACTATTTTTTAGACTTAAATTGTTATTGTGTTATGTAAATTTTGGGACATTCAGAAATTAGAATTAGATAAAAGATTTAGTATAAATAATATGTAATACTCTATATACTGACATTTAAAACCCAAACCGACGTTAACCTGACATCCAACATTTACAACCAATGTTATAAAAAGCGCTAGGCGGAATCGGTGCGCCAAAGGGCCGCCTAGGCGGCCGAACAGGAAAAAAAAATTCTTTTTTGAAAATTTGAAATTTTAGTTTTAAATTTTAAAAAAAAAATTGAATTTTTTTTAATATTTAGATTTTTTTTCCTGATATTTTGAATTTTTATTGCATTTCTTTTAAATTTTTTTGAAATTTGAATTTATATTTGGGGAATTTGAACTTTTTTTGAATATTTTTTGCAATTTCAAATCTGAAATTTCAAATTTCAAAATTTTGAAATCTGAAAAATTGAATTTTTAAATTTTTGCCTTGGCCGAATTGGGCCGAATTGGCCGAACTGGCCGCCTAGGCCCGAACTGGCCGCCTAGGAGGCCGAATTGGCCGAATTCGGTGCGGTGGGCGGCCGCCTAGCCCGATTTTTAGAACACTGTTTACAACCTTGTTTCTTGGTGACCTTACTGCTTAATTTCAGACTATATGAAGTATCATATAGATAATAGGAAATGCACTTATCCTCAACTAGGTCAAGGCAGTAGTGAGACCTTCCACGCTATAAGCCTATACATCTTAGGATGTTCTACCATTCTAGATTTTGTCCAGTGCTACAGGATTTTGCTTTAGCTATATAACTCAAGTTTGTCACTCTACCTCCTAACCGTCATAATTTATTTCCAATTTCTACACACAAAAAAACTCTTGTTGATTCCTTGATGCAGCTCAAGGTATTCTCTCATGTCCATCAATATCATTTCACCATTTTACGTCCTTTATCCTTTAAAAGTACAAATTGTTTCCACTTGTAGGTTCTAACATGTAATTCTTGATCTGGCATTCATCCTCACTTCATCCACTTCTATACACGTTTAATACCCATAAAATTAAAGTGTAGTGAAGATTTCTACCGCTCTTGTATCTTCTAGCAGGACTCAATTTCACAGAATCCACAAAGTTTTACGCTGGCTGTCAGCAACCTGACGCAACACTCTATTATCCAGGCTTGAGAAACTGTGAAAATATAAGACATCAAGCACAGGACAAGCGGAGATATGTTAGACTACTATCTCATCCTGCTAAATGGTCATCTCACTTTTTAGAACAAGTGCTTCCTATCATAACTCATAAGATCATATCACCCATCTCCATTATTTGTCAATATAAGCACAGCAGAGGCGGAGATATGTTACATTACTGTCTGATCCTCTTGAATAAGACTCAGTGGTGGTCACACTCTTTAAAACATCTGTTTACTACTATAAGATCATAAGCATCCAAAATCTAGGACCAATCACCCTACTCCATCATGATTCAATATCACATGACTTCCAGACACCCTTCTCTCCTAAATCTTTTACAGACTATATGTTTACTAGAAATTTGCTTCCGCTTCAACATAGTAATCAAACATTGAAATACACACATGAAAAGAACAAACATGTTTAAAAATTCATGACACGGGGTATTCCATGTCACTGATACAACTGTGTTAGATACTAGATACTTCGTGCTCTTCCCCTCTTCACCTATAATCAGGTTACACTTTTAAGATTTGATGTAAAATTAGCTCACAGCATGTTTATATCAACTGTTTTGCAAAATGGCACCATTGGTCACTGAGGGAAAGTAAGTTCTTAGTACAGATGCATAGTGATGGCAAGTTCATCCTTCTGATAATCCAAGGATGCATCCAACATGAAACAACAGCCGCTATATAGATTAAAAACCAAAAAAGTTGAATATATGTGATAATCCATACCCAAGTATCAAGTTTTATTATGATCTCCTATGTAAGGTTTTAGCCTTTTAGGTGTCTCGCCGAAACTACCGAAACCGACTGATTGAAAACCATAAAAACTCCCCAGAAATACCCTGAAGCTGACGAAATCAATAATTGTAGGAAGGGTTCAATAGCGAGTTTTCGAAACTTGTAGGTAAAAAAAAAGCAAGTTTAATTCTGAAAGTGTGGTTCATGTTGTCATGTAATAACTAAACAAAGTTTACAATTAATAACATGAGCATCAATATAGGGGTGAGCACATCGGATCCAAAAACCAAAAACCGCCCCAAACCGAAATAAGCAATTCGGTTCGGTTTCCAATGTTAGGTTCAGTTTTCGGTTTTGGAGAAGAGAAATTCGGTTATTCAGTTTGGGTTCTGGTTTTTGCTTCAGGAACCGATCGCCCGAACCAAGAACTGATATAACCAAAACCATCCAATCAAATCATGACATGTGTCACCCTATCAACTTTCATTCAGCCTCTCAACATCCCTATATATATATTATTATAACCCTAATTATCCATTATTTTTAGAGAGAGAGATTTTGGAGAATTGCCATCTAGGGTTTCTTCATCTTCCAGAAGCCATTGCGCATAGTTCCGGACTCCAAACGAGGCCTACTTTCTTGCGTTAGAAAGATATTGAGGTTAGCTTTCTGATTATATAATTTTTTTTTTCGAAATTATTAGTATTAAATTCTGAAAAATTCATAGAGCACAGTATGTCCGAAATAGACGTGTTTCGATGTTTTTGCAATTTCGGGAGAACCCGAATCAGAATCACGAACCGTTTAAAGTTTTGGAAATCTAATGTCGAGATCATCGACATGTATTTTTCCCAGAATTGTAGTCTATTTGTTGTTGTATTGTATAAATATGTCATTCTATTAATATGTAATTAATTGTTGTTGTTGTTTGATTGATACAAAAAATAATATATGTAATTAATTCACATTGCATAATTGTAGTCTATTTGTTGTTGTATTGTATAAATATGTCATTCTATTAATATGTAATTAATTGTTGTTGTTGTTTGATTGATACAAAAAATAATATATGTAAATTTCTTTATCCCGACCCATTATGCAATGGCCCAGAAAACCAGCCCAACAGATTTAAACGAACAACTGAACCGATGTTTCAGTTCGGTTAAGTTCGGTTTCAGAAAAACTTCAGTTTGGTTCAGTAGTTCTGAATTATTTTTTTGTTCGGTTTGAGAACTTCCAGGTATGGTTAAACCAAACCGACCGAATGCTCACCCTTACATCAAAATACATCACTTCAAGGAAATATGCTCACATAATAATTTGAACATTACATATAATTTCCAGAAGTTATCTCATGAAACCAGGGATTAACTACCTCTAGATGAACAGACAAGAAAATATATATCAAAGTGGTTAAAATTGTAAAACGACAATTAACATATATAACATACAGTTGACACAAACATCTGAACTTTTCACTTCTCAGAAAGAACCAATTATCGTCACTCACTTCACGTCCTCTCCACAAAATCTCTAATTGCCTCATTCAGATATATCAGCGTGATCACAAGAAGTGAACACACAACACATTGTGTAGGCAAGGTCAAGGACCACTATGTTCGTCCAATGTCATTTTCATTAGAAATAAAAGGAAATTATTACCTCAGCATGATAGACATTGAGAACAGCCTTGCAGCTTTCTATGCTTGCATCTCTTTCTTCAAAAACCAACAAAAACCAAAAAAGGACAAGGCTAACTACATATTGAGAAAAAAAAACACTATAAAGACATGAGAAATGGCTGTTTTGAAAGTTCTAAGACCTGTCCTGTATTATTAAATGGGGATTTCAAATTTCAGTATGAGAATAATTATCATGAATCACACATAAGTATTGAATTATTAAAATTTTATACCTTCTAGGAACAGTATTAGGATTTCTGAAGCCACCATTTGAAACTTGAGGAACAGCAGCAGGTGTGGTGATATTTGTTCCCACAATCTTTATTTTCATTGGCTTCCCATCAAGCTGCACATTGTTGTATCTCTTCACAGCTGCTACACCGTCAGCTCTCCTTGAAAAAACGACCTCTGCCGTTCCCTTGACAAAATAGCATCCCAAAAATGAGGTAAGAGTGTTGTTTTACAAATTGACAACCAGAACTAAGCTCGGTAGGTACCTTTGATCTTCCACTTCTATCGTAGTGAACTGTGAACCGTTTCAGATCACCAACCTCTGAAAAAAGTTCCTGATAAGGCCAGAACATCAGAATTTAGCCCCATTGGAGAGAATATCACTGAGGCAATGTGTGTGATATGAGGAATCACAAAGAACAAAAACATTAGAGTAGCATTAAGCAAACTACGGCAGATGATATACATAATCTAAGATATAATCATGAGTGACAGATGTAAGTAGAGCTGCACATGCACTGGAGAAGGCTATAAAATTCAGTAGCTCGTCATACACTACCAGTGCATGTTACAGGTGATCAAAAGGTTCTTCCAGCAAACAAAAGTGTATCCAGGCTCCTCTTTCCAGCGGATTAAAATTTATTATCCACAGATCTAGTAGAGACAACTAGTAATTAACCATACACGATTTCCATCTCTACTGGGTTTGTGGATAAAAAGCTCAAACTTCAATCTCCGATCTGAAACTACCAAAACTTTTTGAAACTATTAACACCGATAACTCATAGAGTTCAATACTAATAGCAGTACCATGTTTCAAACCTTGATTTTCATTCTCTCTCAAAGTCTGCACGTCTTCTCTTCAAAGAGCTATTTGGTGTTTAAAGTTATCTATTATAATCATAGAGTGCGTAGGTATATTAGCTCGGAAGGACACAGCTAGATGGGCGGAGAATCTGTCATAATCGAATCCGACACCGGATTGTGTTGGATTGAAATATGTACGTGTACTGATGACTGCACGACTGGTTAGCAAGAAAAGTACCTGGGCCATGTCATTCGTTGCTGCTTCACCGGTGTTGATCCACTTGATCGGGAAGGAGAAGGGGAAGTAGGAGATGAATAGATTTTAGGGGAATTGTGGAAACAAACCCTCAAACACTTGTAAATTTGTTAAGTTACAGGTTGGAGCAGGTAGAAACCCATCCGTAGTTTAAGAGAGATGAGTACAAGGTTTACAATGATATTAGCGCTTTCTCCTCCCCCAAATTCCAAATTTTATGTTCTGTTCGAGCTTCTCCTCTCCTCCTATGTCTCCTTCGATCAGGAGACACACTCGTCGGCAGCAGCAGCAGCAGCAGCAAGCGAGTAACCGGCGGGAGCAATGTGGTTGTGATGGTGGCCACGATAAGGTTAGTGCATTTCTTTCCTTATATATATATCGTTAGTGCATTTCTTTCCTTATATATATTATATATATATATATATATATATATGGCATGCCAGTCTGTGTGTCATGTCCTAATTTTTCTAGGTTTTCGTGTCGCCGTGTCAGGTTTGCCTTGTGTCGTGTCGGTGCAACATAGTACATTAGAGACTCATGCGCATAAAAGTTAGCTTTCTAGAAAGATGACAGATGTTTTTACATACCAATCATTTATCAATTTATCTTGATGATAAGAAAACGAATAAATCATGCTTATTAGAAAGTCAGCTAGAGTGACCACAGAGAATGACCAATTGCACAACAGTGACAATTACACAATGATATATGTAAAAATTAATAAGGTGGGCACAGTCAAGCCCATATAGATACATAGCATACATAGAGAAAAAAACCTATTCGAACGCACAGGGAGGAAAAAAAAAAAACTTTTGTCTTTCATTACTGACACCAGAGTATGGCTTAACTTGATAATATAACATATTATACAAAAAGCCAAACAAAATCTTCATAACTACCACCTATGTTGCACAAACAAGAACACAACACCGCACTGTAATAACACTGTGACAAGGAAACCGACACCAATTTTGATGTCTTAGTGTATGAAGTGTGTCACGCCCAATCATGTCCAACATGACAACACGGATATGTCACCAGTTTTTTTGGATTGTGTGCTTCCTAGCTAAAAGCAATAAATAATCAACTGTAAGTACTAGGTAGTAATATAGTCACTTCAGGGGAATTTGAAATCCCATGCTGTTATTAGTTTCCAGGATAGCAAATTGTAAGTGTGCTTTAGGTAGGGGTTTCTATAAAAGATAAAATTGAAGAGAGAAGTATGAATGAGGCAAGTAGCATGAACACCAATGATCAACTGTGTTTATGCCCAACATTACAGGTTAACATGTGATTAAACACACTTTAGACACATGTTAGCCATCAATATCTAGAAAATAAAATAATAATTATTAGTCCTGAAACACTGGTAACACAAAGAATTTGTTGAAAGCTAAAGGCACTGAATCTTAGAGCAGCATCGCCATGATTCTTATGTTAGTGTCCGTACCACCTAAAGCCGTCTAGATGCCCGGGTGAACTGTTTGAAACTAGGAGAAGCCTAAAGCCCTTAACCTCATGGTCAGGTTTCCCTTGGTCAACTACATAGTGAAATCTTGTGCAATCAGTCCCCAGAGAATTATACTGTTGGCTCCTAAAAAAGTTAGTTAGTGGACAGGCGAGGCCCAGGTGGACTCAGCCCAATACAGGCTAGAAGTAGCATTGAAGGCTAGTTCCGTGGCCCAAAAGCTCCCTGCTTACGCGGAGCAGAATGAATAAATTGTCAACTCAAGCAGAACTTCTGCACCACTGTGAGAAAACTGTTACCGCAGAACTAAGTACTACCGTGGAGCTGAACATTTCTGCGAGCTGAGCACTTCTGCGGAGCTGATTACTTCTAAAAACTTTGATGTAGCTTCCGCGGCACCACACACATCCAGACTCCGCAACGTTGTGTATAGCCGAGCACTTGCTTCCTTGGAGGTGGGCGCCCAGTTGCTTATGACGCATTGTTGCTAACCTACTGACTTGAGCCATGTCCTTAGTGGGATAACAAGTGTAGTCTCCCACGTTGGTTGTAGGTTGCTAACCACTCCATTAAGAGTCCATAACGGCATGTCTAAGGAGGAGAACGTGGGTGTTATCCCTACTACTAGCGGTCAATCCGCTTCGCCTCGCGGAGCCAATGAGTTAGCTCCGGGGAAGGCATCTATAGAAGTGTTCCCTCTATAAATAGTCCATGTCAAGACTAAAATAAGGTCTTTTTAGTTTTTCCTAAGATTATTTCATGGTTCCTGAAATCTTCATTCCACATTTACGAAGGAGAGACCCTCAAGGATATTGCTTGGGTGACAGATATTCAACATTGCAACAAGAGATCGGTCCCAAGCGACCCTGATCTCTCTTAAGTCATGTGGGCTGCAAATTTCTTAGAAGAAGCCATTGCAACAAAAGAGCGCTTATCGTTCAATTCGGCGGCAAGCTTTCGACGCCTTGGAGTTCTGAAACATCCGAGAACAACTCATCACCGTTGAGAAGATCCATTGTCTTGGATTCGGATCATTAATGGAACAAAGTGCTAGTGTGCTTACTAGACTTCCATTGACACACTTTTCTATAACTTTGTAAATTGTAGCGATTACTTGTAAATCTTTTTATTGTAAAGTTGTAATCTGTCTACATCAGTACAAAATTTTCCTTCTTCGCACTTCATCGGAAAACATATACAACTACAAATCATAGCACATGATAAAATAAATTACCAAAGGTTAGAAGAGTACCATAATGTAATCTAATCTATTACGAGTTAAATGTTTAAAATTGAAGCCCGGAAAGTAAAAAAAATTAATAGGACCTATCAGCTTCTGTTGCGGTCCCTATCAGTTGTGTTGTAGTCATTATCAACTTTCGTCTTTAAAGCTAATGGATGAGACGTGTCCTACAGCTTGGAACAAACAAAGAGTCCTAGTGTTCATACTTCATATTACAATAAAAACAAAAGTTGGAAACATATTTCTACAAGCTCTAAAATCTTAGATAAAATTTACAAAATTCCTTTTATTTTGGATCCTAACATTAATGACTTTGATTGAATAGTTTAGGCCAAATGGATGAGATCGTGCTTATTGCAGTAGAATGCAGCTCCAGTAAAATCCCAGTCATTGAAGTATGTTTCTAAGTTTACAGTACTCAAATGTAGAACTTTCATGAAGATGTGAAAATTATTTGTATTTCCGAGTTTGTCTCATATTTCCACAGCATAAGGGCCATTTTACGACCTATAAAGCAAAAATTACTGACAATACTGTATTAAACTGTCCGACGAATTAATTGGAACCCAATCTTCAGTTCCACAAACCGATGGTAAGACAATAACAAAGTAATTTAGACGTGAGATTAAGTTTCCCCAAAACTATGATATCAAGGGTTCAGGGAGTATGGTAGGCAATCCTGCATGCGAGTAGCAATGCACCAAAAGAGAAGCTCATTCTACGGAGCAAACCCATCCATAAATGAAATTATTATTTATTAGTGTCAAGAAAATGTAACGTCGAAAAATTAGGTTAACCAAAAAGTAGAAAATAAACAAATGTACTAATACAAACCCATACCTAAGAGCGACCACAGCAGTCCTACAAAATTAACAAGGACAACCCAATGACGATAATACCCGAATACCAAATATTGAAAGATCAGGAGCAACAGATTTTACCCATACTCGTGCACTTTAATTACAAAAACACCCATAGAGTGCGTAAAAATTGTATGCATCTTATGGCATACCATAGACTACAAATTCCAAACTCGGTCCGATTTAATCTAGCAAGCAAGCAGAGACATTCGGAATATGTGTGCTGAATCGTAGGCACAGGGCACACCAGAAAACACCAAATTCTGTGTCGTATCCTTATCATGTCGCATTTGTGTCCACGCAACAAAAACATCTAAAGATTCCATACAACAAATTTATCACGATAAGCGCAGTAGAGCAGGTTTCTGGTTGAGATTCTTCATCCAATCAAAAGTCAACTACCGAAATATGCAACTACAGCCTCCATAGATCTTCCTACAGCTGACAAAGAGCTTATTGAAAATTTAAGATTTTCATAAAGGGGGAAAGCCTACGAAACTGAGACCTAACTAAAATCGGAAAAAGTGTAGAGACCTTTATGTCCTTGTTGGAGACGCCATAGTCGAGATTCGATATGTAGAGCTTCGTGCCGGTCTCGATCCCCGCCGCCGAAGGAAAACCCGGCGGCGCCGTCTGTTCGGAGTACATGTCGTGCTGCCACGTGGAATCCGGCGCCTGGATCGAACAAGAAGAAGTTGGGATCATGGAGAGATCTATAAAGTAATACTAGTCGAGATTTGATCAGAGTTGGAGGAAAGCCTACCCTACCGGCCGAAGCGTAGGGGTTGGACCGGGCTCCGGCTCGATTCGGGAACCGGCGCGTCGGACCCGGACCGCCGCCGGCTGGGCCGACGCCTCTTCCCCTCGGTCGGGATCCGGCGGCGGAGGACTTCTTGTTGTTCTTGATGATGTCGTCTAGGGACATGTCCAACGCGCTGGACATCTTCAAATTTTAGGGTTAGGGTGGTTTGGGAGAAGAGGTGGAGAAGGGGACAAGATGTGGGTGAGAGGAGAAAAAAGAGAGGTAGAAAAAGTCGTCGATGGTATGTATTTCAAGTAGGGATCGGCATTGGCCGGGCCGGGCCGGGCCGGGCCGGGCCGGGCCGTCCAAGTCCATAAAGAACGGGCTCGAGCAGGATGTGGGCGATCTTTTTTGGTCCTAGAATTTTTTTTCGATATAATCAAACATATCAAACATGAAAAGAACAAGCCGAATTATATATTTTACAAGGAGGGAAATACAACATGGGGGTCTCGTTCTTAGTCTTTGTTCTGGACCCTTAAAAATATAGGACTACATTGAGACACATGAATAAAGTAAAGTCCAAAAAAACATGTAATATTAAATATAAAAGTAAATATATATATAATCATTAGCTATCTAAACCTAAATCGTTAAAGATTACGATTTAACGCTTTATAAGCTGAATTATACTCACGGAGTTTAATATGTTTTAAAAGACTTTAAAATCAACATTTTGTCATGCTAGATGAGGTAGTTTCTTAAATAATAGTTAAATAAGATGTTAAAAGTAGCTACATGTAGACATAACCAAACAAGTCTTAGTTTCAACTTTATAGTCTAAATTATTCTAATTTTTGAACTTGATACTATTAACTTTAAAACTATACAACTTGGCGACTTAACTATAATTGTACAACTTAATATCCTACCAATGTTAGCAGAAAATGATAAGAACAATTCCACCCCCCCCCCCCCCCCCCCCCCCTCCTCTCTCCTCGGCAACAATAGTGCGACGTCGGCATCGTGTGTGGGGTAGGGGAGGCAGCGGGTGGGTAGGGGGGAAGCAGTGTGCCGCGAGAATTGTTGGGCAGTTGGGTGGGGGGAGGGGGGGTAAGGATCTGTGGCACGACGGCCGGAGGGGAGTAATTTAATCTTTTTTTAACGAAAAACTTAACTCATGACTGACGGGGGTACCAAGTTAAAATATTCAATATTTGATGGTATCAAATTATCTATTTTTAAAGTTTACAATATCAAGTTAAAAAATCAGAATTGTCAAGGATATCAAGTTAAAATTTAGCCTTTTTAAAATATAATTTTTGTTAGTGCTAGAGAAGACATGACTTCTAACATTAACATTTAGAAGAAAAGATTCCCTCCACTTCTCCTACAACACACACAAAAAACAAAGAAAATAAGATATTTGTTGTTGATGTCTTTTATTGTGCTTTCTCTTCTAACTTGTATTTTTGTTGTAATATTTTTTCTCTTCTTCTTCCTATTTCCAACCTAAATAATGACATATTTTTGGGTCTAACTTAGTTTCATAACTTTTGGACCTGAGGATACGTGGGTTAAATAAAATTTTATTTTGTTAAAATTGCTCTCTCTATATACATTTCCAACTTCTAGCTATTGCCATTTCTAAAGTCTAGCCTAGTTGGTTAAGTAATCAAAAGTTAAAATTTTTATTTTGTAAGATCTTAAGTTTGAATACTCTAACATACATTTCAATAAAATAAAATTAAAAAAAAAATTCAAGTCTCCATTCAATTATTTGCAAGTCCCATTTGACTTAATTTATTGGATTCGCCAATGATAATATGTTTGGCAACTTGCAACCTAATGAAACCCATTAAACTAGGTTGAGAAATGTATTGGAAACTTGAAGCCTAAGTACAAGTTCAAGATAATGGTCCATTGTTTTGAAGTTGAAACTATGGTTTTGAAATCTGAGAAGTAAGTTGTTCCAATTTAGGGATAAATAAAATTTCAAAACTTGGAGTTTTTATAGATTCTTTTGTGGGCTTCATCCAAAATTTTCATAACTTTGGAGTTTTCTTTTGTTCCTTTATAAATTCTTCTATAGATTCGGAATGCCCATTCAATAAAAAGCAACAAAAGCCACTTTTAAAATCATGCTCTCTTTTTTTTTCGGGCATCTTAAAAATAAATAAATAAATCATCCTCCTTCCTGCTTCGAGAAGCTATCCCAAATTCCATCTAACTTTTCAATTTTCTTGGAGAATGCTTTTTAAAAAAGAAGAAGGTATTATAAGCCATCCCAAACCTTACCAAGTGTCTATACATCATGAAATAATAATTCATTATTTAAATGCTAGTAGATATGATACTTGGTCAATGAAATTAATTAGTGAGCACTTGCCATCACTAATATTATAATGCTCTTAAAAATGGTTCAAAAACCGCTCAAGATGTATATATATTTTCAACTAAATAATTCCAAATTTAAAAAAAAATTCAATTGCATATGTACAAAGAAAATTCTAAATATTTCTCAATACCTTAATTTATAATAAATTTTAAAATATATTCAATATTCAAATTATTTTCAAACTAAATATATGATATTATCTAACTAAATACATATAAAAAAATCTAAATATATATAAAATCCTAATAAAAATATATTCAATCATATTTAAAATATTTTAATTAATTTAAATTTTATCTAAATTTTTAACAATATTATAATTTTTTTTTCTTTTTACGTGCAACGTACGTGAACATGACTAGCTTATTTAAAGCCATTGAACAAAACTACCTAATGAAGGAAAATGGCAGACAAAAACAGGACCATAATTTTTTTTTTTTGTTTAAGCACAAATAGGATTGGATTGCATCGAAGTCCTAGTTTACCTAGTTAATTACTTCTAAATATGGAAATAAAAAGTTTTTTCCTGGTAGAGAATTTTTTAGATCAAACGTGCTACTTAGCTAGCGCAGTGCACACGCACGACTGTCCGGCTGGCGGCACAATGGCGGGACGCGGAGCAGGAGGGAGGGGGGGGGGGGGGGAACGACGGTGCCGATGCGCGGGCGGACGCGGTGGCTGGGCTGCCGGACATAAAGTAGAAGGGGAGGGACTGGGAGGGGGATGCGGGTGGCGAGCGGTGGCTCGCGAGTATTGCGCACACTCATAGTGGAATTGAATTATCTCGTTCGTGGGATGCATACAACTTGAATTATCTCGTTTGTGAGAGCTATTATAATTCTTTCTTCTTCATAGTAAAATTGAATTATCTCGTTCATGGACGCATACAGCTTGGCCGAACCACATAAATTATTAATTTTAGGGTTATAATTTTTTTTTTATTGTCTCACATAATAGTTGAAATTAGGATTTTGTTTTCCAAAGTGTCCAGTGTTAGACTTTGGGTTTTGAAAACACTATTCACGTAGCCTAGTGAACAGTCGTTTCGAGATCCAAAGTCTAATGTCGGACACTTTGGAGACCAAAATTCTAATATATATATATATATATATATATATATATATATATATATATATGAGATCTTGTTACTAAATAATCAAAAAAATATTTGGTGTTATCTGATTTTTCTTTTTTTCCGCTGTGATCTAACACCTAATTAATTTATTTAAAAGCACCCAAAAGCAATACATATGCGACACATATACAAAACGCTCTCTCTCTCTCTCTCTCTCTCTCTCTCTCTCTCTCTCTCTGCAAGTGGATGAAATGGTTAGATCACTTTTTTTTTTTTTGTCTTAATTAAAATATGAACAAAGTCTTATTATTCATGTCATCGTCAGTGGAGACATTAGGGATGAAAGTGAAATCCCCTTTTTCTTTTTGCTTAATTACGCAATAAAACGACAATTTCACATCAAAGATCCTATCATTAAACGGACCCATATGACGAAGTTTGGTGCATCAGACGTGGCAAAGTGATGGAGCTCAAATTATTGTCATAAAGTATTTCCAAATTATAGGACACACATAGAAGTACACGTTTATATTTGCAAATATTTTAACAAATATTTTAATTGTAAATATAGAAATTAGTATATACCTTCATTTATTATAAAATATACCAAATATCCATTATAAGTAAAATAATCAAATTTTTTGTTAAACAGTGAAAGTATATCTTAAATTTTTAAATGTTGTATACAAAAGAATGAGAACATTTATTATTATTTTTTAAAATAAATGAGGATATATGTTAGTTTTTATATTTGTATTGGAACCATTTGTTAAAATATTTCGTATATTTTATATCAACAAGTAAATTCACGTGCATTGCATGTAAAATATTTTTTTTCATATTAATATATAATTGTTTGAATATTTAAATATATTTAAATTAAAATTTATCATATATAGATAATTTGATATATATTTGATTATATTTTAATTATAATTAGTTATGGATATATTTTTACTTTTCATAAAGAATCTTGAAAAATGTTAGCTATGTAATATTATCTAATTATAAATAAACATCTCTTATAACTCATGTGATTAATGTGTGGGGTATTTTTTCTGGTTTGATGAGTTCGAATTTCTGCAGTGAGTGTTATTTATAACAAATTTAGAAAAATTCAATAAATTTTTTATGTAATATAATTTTTTAAAATAATTGATTGATGATATACATACGATTTACACAGCTTATTTTTGAACCGTTTTGAAGTTCCATTATATTATCGAAGATAGAAGATATTAGTATGCTACCAACCAACCATCTATCACTATTTGTTGTTTGTGGTTCTCTAATTTTCTTAATGACATTCTACCTCACGGTCACGGATGTATATTAGAAATAAAAATTTTGAGAATTTTAAATGGTAATAATAATAATAGTTCAATCTAGAGATTTGCATATCTTGAAATAGTTCAAGTTTATTCAGTCGCGAATTATCCTGATAATGATGCTCACCAACATATACATATGTTGTTGGAAATAATTTAATTATTGAATGAATATTTTAATGATTGTGTCTCTTTGAAATAAAATATTGTGTTCATTTTTTTGTCTCTACATTATATGTAAAAAAATCATGAATCCATGTCACGCCCCAGTCCCAAAATATCAAGGGACTAGACACGTGTCAATGGCCAGCAGCACACACTGATGGGCAAACCCAATTTAATGGACCCATCATGATGTACTTAAGCTGTAGTACAACAATAAAGGTTTAATATACTAATCTCATCCACAGAAATGAATACATCAATATCAGAAACATAGTGCAATATCAAATCTCAATAAACATAACTCGGGTAACAACCCGATAATGAGTCTGATACAATGGTCAAGAAATAAGATAACAACTGCATATACTGAGTATGGATAAGACAAATACTCAGGAAAAATCCTCGGCGATCACCTCGTCTTCTGGATCTGGTACTGCTCCAGTGCCTGCTACTGTTCCTGCTTCTGCTAATGCTCATGTCCCGTATACCTCGGGGTAGATCTCGTCTGCTAATCTTGGGGACATAATCCGGATCCAGGTCCTCAGAGGATATAGCAAGGTACAAAATAACTCAAACCAAAATAAATGCAGTGCAACAATAAATGAATCAATAGGGTAAACTATATAACCAGCTAAGTGATATGCAGGATGAGAGCATCACTAGAACTCAGGCTGAGACCACTACAAGCTCAGTATCGGGGAGCCGGTAGCAGAGATATCACTAGTAGAGTGCCTAGCTCTGATGTAGAGTCTGAGGCCTCACAATAAATATATATATATAAATCTGCCTGTAGTCTGCGTGTCTCTCCCCACCCAATGTAATCACACGTCTCATGTCCACGATGTCTCATGTCCATGTCACGTAGGATCATATATAATGCAACAAGTCACAATAATAGCTAAGCATGCAATATCTATGTCATGAATCATGTAACCTATACAGAATCACCATAAATATCTCAGGAATATTTTGTCTCATGAATAGTGTTAGGTGTCCTGGGGATGACGTACTTGATGATGCAAGCACGAGAATGTAAAAGGTTTCGATATCCATAACTAGGTGACGTTACACAACTTCGCGTACGGTGTTGGCACCCGAATATTAATCGGACGCTAAGCAATGTCACACGGTCCTAGGTTAAGCATGTACAACATATAAATAAGTCAAGAAAATAATATGTAACAAGAACTGCAAGGTTGGCAAGGTACACTTGCCTGCTGTTTGGTTTCCAACTGTTGTTCTGGTATTCGTGAAATCTCCAGGAACGTCTTCGGATGCTGAAAAAAATATTACCATCATGCTCAGAAGATATCAAATAGCTAGAATTGCCTGTCCTTGAGTCCAATTTGGACACAGGGGCAAAAGTGACAGTTTCTGGTCAAAGCGGGGGTCCACATGTGGTCCGCTTCGCACCGAAAAATGTGCCAGAGACAATGTTCTACAAATTCATCAAACTTAGTGTCTACAAGTCCAGAACGACGATACGAACTCAACAGAATTTCCAGAATTGGATTCCGATGAGCCGATCACAAAATTGCCCGTCAAGTAGAGCCGTGGGGCCCACGATACGCGATTTTGTTAACGTTCTCAGAATCGAACCAAACTTGGGTCACAGGACCAGCGTATTGCTACGAGTCCGATGGCGCAAGTTTCGTTTTGATATGACGTGTGTACACGAAGTTACAACGAGTTCCAGAACGGGACCGATACGGGGCGTTGTCGACGGATACGCGTTGATTCCGGTGTGCACACACATCCAAATCAACTTCCGTGAAATCCTACACGTCCGTATTAACGGCGCGCACCTTTCGGTGAAGTCCGCACGCGACCAAGTCATTCCGTTTAGCGGGGCGCACTCAATTTCGGGGAGAAACAGGGTGTTAATTTTCCTGATGTTGGGTCACAGTTTGAGATCGCCCCAGGACGCGACACACCGAGCGGGTTACACGGGTATCGAGAGGGTCACGCAGGGTTCGCGTCACAGCAGACGGAACAGGAAACGAGACAGCGAGGAGAGAGAAAAGGCTACCTGAACAGGGCTCCGCAGAACTTGGATTTCTCGTGTCCGCGAGGCAGCGCGACACGACGGCGGGGCTAGGTTTAGGGTTTCTCGTCGCTGGGCGGCCGGAGGACGGCGGAGGGGCTGCTGATAGGGTCGTCGGCGCTGGGGTAGCTCGGCGGAGCTGGCCGGGGACGGCGCTGGTGGCGGCTCAGGCGGAGCTGGCCGCTGCTGCTGCTGCTGTTGTTGCTGCCGACGAGGTCTGTGGGGAGGACGGTGAAGTGGCCGGAGGAGACGGTGGTCGAGGTGAGAGAGCGATGGCAGTAGGCGGAGGAGACGAGGGCGGCGCTGGGGGTTCTGGTGGCGGAGGCGGAGTTCGGGGGGGTTCTTATAGGGCGGGGGAGAGGAGAGAGGGGCCGGGGTCGTGGCCGGAAGAGGCGGAGCGTGTCGGGATCGTGGGAGGTTGGCCGCTGGCGAGGTGGGGTGGTCGTGGGCCAGCGGAGGCAGGGCGTGGCCGAAAAATGCTGGCTGGGCGAAGACGTGGCCTGGCAGCGCGGGCGGCCGGAAATCGCGGGGTGCGGGTGAGGGGCGAGCGGGTCGGATCCGTGTCTGGTCGGGTAGGGTAGGTAGGACCCGACCCGTTAGGGTCTAGGCCGATCCGGTTCGGTTGGACCGGGTTCAGCCCGGTTCAACCCGGTTTGAGCCCGGTTCAACCCGGTCAGTTTGGTTTTTATATAAAACAGGGTTTTTAGGTCTTTAAAAATTATTCTGTGGTCCAATAAATTTCAGAAAAATTACCCTATATCTAATATTTAATTTTACACACAAAAATATTATTTTTATAATATTTTAATATTCAATAAAAAATATTTAATTTTATTTAATTCTAAAATACCTTGATTTTAATTAGTAAAAAAATACCGCAAAATTCCAGAAAAATTGCGAAAATTCATTTAAAAAAATCAGGGGGCTTACAATCTACCCCCCTTAAGAGGATTGCGTCCTCGCAATCAAAGAAATAACCGATCAGCAGAGATGACATGGTCCACAAAACTGGTTCGAACCACGACATCATCAACGAATCATGATCAAGGAGAATAAAGGAATGAGGGTTTAGGCAAGACACCTAGGGAAAACATCATTTCCCTAAGAATGAAAGTTATAAAAATTCCAGAGTGAAGGAAATCTAGTTAAAGCAAGCTTTTTAGAAAAACTAGGTTATCACGAGGTAAAACATACTAGGTTATTATTAACAAGTTCCAAATTACTAGGTTTAGGGCTATGGTCACGAACTAACAGGCACGTGCTATGGCAATGCATCTAGGAATAACTTACGCGCATTTGCTACTCCATGAGTCTGCGCGTCCTCTAAGGTCATTGCAAGAGCTTGTCCGCGTCCTTGTAGTGGTACCCTCTGTTGTTGCTGGGCCTGCTGGAAGAGTAGTGCCTGGGGTATCAAAGGTGGCCTCGGCTGATACCCTCCCGGTGCTGGTAAGACTTTTTGGTGAATCATCGATGTCTCTGCTTGATCTGTTGTGCAATCTTTAGCTAAGTGTTGTCTGGATCCGCAAATCAAGCACATTCCCAACTTGCGTCTGCACTCTCTCTCAATATAGCCTACCTTGCCACAGTAGTGACAAGTAGGAAGGAATGAGACTCTTGGTGTTGCTCTTGGTGGTGGATTTATCTGTTGACGCTTCGCAAACTCCTCTTGTGATGCTCTGGTTAGTGCGGATGTGGAAGGCCGCTTCAGGCTGGTCTCTCTCCTGATGACGCGCTCCATGCGTCGGGCTGCAGCAAGTATGTCCGAGTAAGAAGTAGGTGCAACGGATCCGATCAGTCTCTGTATCTCAAAGTTTAATCCGTCGAAGAACTTCTCAGCCTTCTCTTCTTCTGTCAGAATCAGGGTAGAGGCGAAGCGACTTAGACGAATGAACTCCGCCTTGTATTCTTCCACTGTCATACTGTCTTGAGTGAGGCGATTAAACTTGTCCCGAAGTTCTGATCGAGCGATGACTGGAATGTACATCTCCTGAAAGAGTCTAGAGAACTCTTTCCAAGTGACTCGGTCTGGTCCGAGCCGTGTCTCCTCAGATAGCCACCAGTGATGTGCATTGTCTGTCAATTGTATTCTGACGACAGTCATCCAACGTTCTCTTGGAAGCTCAGCTGCTTCTAATTGATGTTGAGTGTTGGTGAGCCACTCATGAACTTCAGTGGGCTCCTCCTTGCCTGAAAAGGTACGAGGCTTCAGATGGCAGAAATCGGTGATAGAGCCCGTCGTTGGCCGTCGTGCTGGTAGATTTGACTGCTCTAGTGCGATTGCTAGGCTGTGACGCAGAGCCTCGTGTTGAATCTGCTGTTGGGCTTGCATCATTGTATAGATCATTTGAAACATCTGTTGCCCATTCATAGCCTGCCCTTGTGGGAATACGGGCATTGGTGGAGTGAACTGCGGCGAAGTGTCATCTTGCTGGATTCTCGAGGCATGCTGATTTGCTTGACTGTGTTGTTGAGCTGATTGACCTCCATCCACTAGTGTTACTTCATCTTCGTTGGTTACCGCAGCATCTCGTGGTGATCTTGCAGGAGTCTCGTCGTTTGCTCGTAGATCCATAACTCTGTATCCAAAATAAACAATAAGAGGCGCTCAGGAATCAAGGCAGGATGCAAGTCAATAAATTAATTTGAATCCGATATAGTGATCTGTCACGCCCCAGTCCCAAAATGACGAGGGACTGAGCACGTGAGCAATGGCCAGCAGCACGCACCGATGGACAACCCAATTTAATGGATCCATCAGGGCATGCTTAAGCTGTAGTCTAGCAATACTAAGTACAAGTCTCAGGTAATTCTCATCTCATCCACAGGAAGTCACAGATTAAAAGCCAGAAATTATGCAATGGAAATAAATACTGAAATCTCAAATAAGCTATCTCGGGAACAAATCCGAGAATTAGTCTGTTACATTTAAGAAAAGACAGGAATTTAAAATGCTGGAAATGGAAATACTGTATAACTGAAGCCGGTGCTCAAGAGAAGTCTTCGGCCACTATCTCGTCCCCTGTTCCTTGTTCTGCTCCAAGGAGTGCTCCAGTACCGTACACCTCGGGGTAGATCTCTGCGGCTACACCTGGGGACATAGTCCATTCCAGGTCCTCAGGGGACATAACAAGGTACAAAAAATACAAGCCAAAACATATGCAGTGCAGCAATAAAATAAACAGCAGGGTAAATATGTAAACCAGCTAGTGACATGCAAGTGAGAGTTTTAGTCATACTCAGGCTGAGACTACTACAGGATCAGTGTCTAAGAAACCATAGCAGTATTTTCTAGAAGGGCCAGAACTTGTGCCAAAGCTCTGTATCAGAGACTAGGACACCTCCAGATAACATTATTTACATTATAATCAGCCTTGATATGGTAATACTCTTCCCACCGCATGTAATCTCACGTCACAGTTCCAGAATATATCAGGTACAAGTCACGCGAGTTTGAACTAATGCAGTGAGTCAGGCTAGGATCTAGCATGTAAACTGTAATGACATGAAAAAGTAACCTATACGGAATCACCAGGTATATCTCAGGAAATTCCGTCACATGAATAGTGTCAGGTGTCCTGGGTTGAGCAGTTAAACAAGTTACATAAGAAACTACCAGAAAATCAAGTAAAATACTAAAATCAGAAATGTCTAAGAATTGGCAGGCTTTACTTGCCCACTGATGTATAACCAAGTCCAGGAAATATGTAGCAAGCTGCAAGTTTCGGCGAGGTACACTTGCCCTCTGATGTATAAATAAGTCAAGAAAATAATTAGCACGCTGCAGGGTTTGGCAAGGTACACTTGCCTGTGGTTCTGGCTATGTTCGCAGTTCTGACTTCGGCGGGAATTGCAGGCGGTACTCCAGTTGCTGGAATAAATATCACCATCAGATCCAGAAAATATCAATCAGCTAGAAACGCCTGTCCTTGGGTCCAATTTGGAGACAAGGGCAGAAACGGCAGTTTCGGGCCAAAACGGGGTCCACCGGTGGGCCCGCTTTGCACCGAAAAACGCGTCAGGGTCAACGGTCTCCAAATTCATCAAACTTAGTGTCAACAGGTCAGAAACGCTGATACGAACCCAACGGAACTTTCAGATTTGAATTCCGATGAGCCGATCACGAAATCGCCCGTCGAGCGGGGCCTGTGGGGCCCACGACACGCGATTTCGTCAACGTTCTCAGAATCGGACCAAACTTGACCCACAGGACCAGCGTATCGCTACGAGTCCGATGGTGCAAGTTTCGTCTTGATCCGACGTGTGTACACGAAGTTAGGGCGAATTGCAGAAAAGGCGGATACGGAACGATGTCCGCGGATACGCGTTGATTCCGGGGTGCACGCACACCCGAATCAGCTTCCGTGAAAACCCACACGTCCGTATCGACGAGGCGCACGTATCTGTGAAGACCGTGCGCGACCAAGTCGTCCCGTTTGGCGGGGCGTACTCAGTTCCGGGGTGAAACAGGGTCTTATTTTTCCTATTTTTGGATCGCGGTGTGCGATCGCCACAGGCCGCGATGCCCCGAACAGTTTGTCCGGACACCGAGAGGGTCATACAGGCTTCGCAACGTAATTTGCGGAATCAAAAACGGAGCTACGAGCAAAAAGTTACGCGCACCTGAAGGGGACCCGAAAATCAGGGTCGAACCGTGTCCGACTCGTGTCGGACACGCGGATTCGAAATCTAGGGTTTACTGTGCACTGGCCGTTCTGGCCGGCGGCAGGGCTGCTGAGGGCGGCCGGGCTGCGGCGGGGTGGGCCGGGGCTCTGCGGCGAGGCGGCGAGGTGGCTGGAGGCTCGCCGGCGGCGGCGGCGGCACTGCTCGAGCTGCTGCGGCTGTGCTGCTCGCCGGGGAAGGAGGAGGAGGCGGCCGGGCACGTCGGCGTCGGCGGTGCTCTCGGCGAGGCTGGGCGAGGCGCAGTGGCGGTGGCGGTGGATGGCCTGAGCGGGTGGTGGCGGTGGCGGTTCGGGGAATCGGAGGAGAAGGGGGCGGGGATTATATAGGCGGTGGGGGAGGCGGTTGCGGCGGAGGAGGCGGAGCCGAGCGGGTGGACGTGGAGGTCGGGGGTGGACGTGGGCGCCGGAGCGGGCGGGGCGGAGTCGTGGCCGCGGGCGGGGCGGCGGAAATCGCGGGGACGGGGGCTGGGTCGCTAGCGGGTCGGCGGGTTCGGGTCGGGCGGCGGCGGATCCGACCCGACCCGCCAGGGGATGGGCTCGGGTTGGGCTGGGCCGGGCCGGCCCAACGGGCCGCGGGCCGGATAATTTAAATTAATAATAATAATAATAATAATAATAATAAAATCATTTAATAAATAAATAAATAAATAAATAATTAACCAATAGTTTTTAGGCATTTAAAAAATAGGTCCGGGGTCCGATAAATTCCAGAAAATTGTCCTAAGTCCAGTTTTTCATTTTACACCCAAAAATATTATTTTCATAATATTTTAATATTGTTTAATATTAATTAAAAATCATTGAATAATTAAAACCCTGTTTTTAAATTACAGAAAATTCCCAGAAAATTCCAGAAAATTGTGAAAAATCCAGTTTTTAAAATTTTAAAAATTCAGGGGGTTTACAATCTACCCCCCTTAAGAGGATTGCGTCCTCGCAATCAAAAAATAACCGGTCAACAGAGATGACGCGGTCGCAAGCATCATTTGAAAATACATCACAAGATACTTCAGGGAAATACCGTTTCCCTAAAATTTAAAAGTTTACACTTTCCAGGATAATCTAGTTAAAACTATAACTTTTATGAAAACCAGGTTATTATTAACAAGTTACAAATTACTAGGTTGGGGCTGAGGTCACGAACCAACGGGCACGAACTACAACAAGACAAAAACGGAAAAACTATAAATCACTTACTCGCATCGGCGTCCTGCACCGTCAGCGCATAAGCTTGCTCTCGTCCTTGAAGTAGATTCCTCTGCTGCTGCTGAGCTTGCTGGTAGGGTGCTGCTTGAGGCGCTGGTGGAGTTTGCTGGTTCGCCCTTGGTGCTCCTTCTCCACGTTGAGTGCAATCCCTTACTGAATGCTGACGGGATCCGCATGCCAAACACAATCCTAGTCTGCGTCGGCATTCCTTGGCGATATGGCCTGCTTTGCCACAGTAGTGACAAGTAAGGAGGACTACCGTTTGTGGTGTAGGTGCCTTCTGCTGTTGGTGCGGTCTCTTTGCAGATTCTTCTTGTGGTGTTCTGGATGTTGATGATGGGGAAGACCTCTTCAGTCTGGCCTCTCTCTTGGTGACGCGCTCCATGCGTCGAGCCGCAGCAAGGACGTCCGAGTATGATGTTGGTGCGACGGACCCAATCAGTTTCTGCAGCTCAATGTTCAGTCCGTCGAAGAATTTCTCGGCCTTCTCTTCCTCAGTCGGGATCAGGGTGGGGGCAAATCGGCTCAGACGAATGAATTCTGCGTTGTACTCTTCCACCGTCATGGAGTCCTGAGTGAGGCGATTGAATTTGTCCCGCAGTTCTGATCGAGCGATGGCAGGAATGTACATCTCTTGGAAGAGTCTGGAGAACTCCTCCCAGGTGACTCGGTCTGGTCCGAGCCGTGCCTCTTCGGATAGCCACCAGTGATGGGCGTTGTCCGTCAGTTGCATTCGGACGGCAGTCATCCAGCGTTCTCGTGGAAGCTCGGCTGCTTCAAGTTGATGCCGTATGTTGGTGAGCCACTCATGAACTTCTGTGGGCTCCTCTTTTCCAGAAAAAGTGCGGGGCTTCAGTTGGCGGAAGTCAGTGATTGAGCCTGTAGTTGGCCGTCGAGCTGGTAGGTTGGCCTGCTCTAGTGCAGTCACAATGCTGTCCCTCAAGAAATTAGTTTCGCGACGCTGAGCCTCGCGTTGGACTTGTTGCTGTGCTTGCATCATCGCATAGATCATCTGAAATATTTGCTGCCCGTCGATCGGCTGCCCTGGTGGGAACACGGGCATTCGTAGGACGAACTGCGGCGGAGGTGGGATGTCATCGCGCCGGAATCGGGAGGTAGGCTGTCCTGGCTGCTGGCTCTGTTGAGTTGTGGGAATTCCTCCGACTGGTGTCACTTCGTCGTCGTAGGTGACACCTGTAGCTTGTGGCGTTCCGACGGGAGTCTCGTTGCATTCTTGTGGGTCCATTTCCCTGTATCCAAAATATCCAATAAGAGGCGTACATGAATCAAGGCAAGATGCAAGTTCAAATTAGTTCGAATACGATACAGATATCAAAAACGATTCAAGCAAGTGGATGAGATTCTAAAACTTATCTTATCTTATTGCAGGCCTGTTCGGTCCCTAAGTTGAAACCGAACAATTTAGTCGAAGACCTGCATGGGCCACCACAAAAACCATGTCACGCCCCAGTCCCAAAATGACGAGGGACTGAGCACGTGAGCAATGGCCAGCAGCACGCACCGATGGACAACCAATTTAATGGATCCATCAGGGCATGCTTAAGCTGTAGTCTAGCAATACTAAGTACAAGTCTCAGGTAATTCTCATCTCATCCACAGGAAGTCACAGATTAAAAGCCAGAAATTATGCAATGGAAATAAATACTGAAATCTCAAATAAGCTATCTCGGGAACAAATCCGAGAATTAGTCTGTTACATTTAAGAAAAGACAGGAATTTAAAATGCTGGAAATGGAAATACTGTATAACTGAAGCCGGTGCTCAAGAGAAGTCTTCGGCCACTATCTCGTCCCCTGTTCCTTGTTCTGCTCCAAGGAGTGCTCCAGTACCGTACACCTCGGGGTAGATCTCTGCGGCTACACCTGGGGACATAGTCCATTCCAGGTCCTCAGGGGACATAACAAGGTACAAAAAATACAAGCCAAAACATATGCAGTGCAGCAATAAAATAAACAGCAGGGTAAATATGTAAACCAGCTAGTGACATGCAAGTGAGAGTTTTAGTCATACTCAGGCTGAGACTACTACAGGATCAGTGTCTAAGAAACCATAGCAGTATTTTCTAGAAGGGCCAGAACTTGTGCCAAAGCTCTGTATCAGAGACTAGGACACCTCCAGATAACATTATTTACATTATAATCAGCCTTGATATGGTAATACTCTCCCCACCCCATGTAATCTCACGTCACAGTTCCAGAATATATCAGGTACAAGTCACGCGAGTTTGAACTAATGCAGTGAGTCAGGCTAGGATCTAGCATGTAAACTGTAATGACATAAAAAAGTAACCTATACGGAATCACCAGGTATATCTCAGGCAATTCCGTCACATGAATAGTGTCAGGTGTCCTGGGTTGAGCAGTTAAACAAGTTACATAAGAAACTACCAGAAAATCAAGTAAAATACTAAAATCAGAAATGTCTAAGAATTGGCAGGCTTTACTTGCCCACTGATGTATAACCAAGTCCAGGAAATATGTAGCAAGCTGCAAGTTTCGGCGAGGTACACTTGCCCTCTGATGTATAAATAAGTCAAGAAAATAATTAGCACGCTGCAGGGTTTGGCAAGGTACACTTGCCTGTAGTTCTGGCTATGTTCGCAGTTCTGACTTCGGCGGGAAATACAGGCGGTACTCCGGTTGCTGGAACAAACATCACCATCAGATCCAGAAAATATCAATCAGCTAGAAACGCCTGTCCTTGGGTCCAATTTGGAGACAAGGGCAGAAACGACAGTTTCGGGCCAAAACGGGGTCCACCGGTGGGCCCGCTTTGCACCGAAAAACGCGTCAGGGTCAACGGTCTCCAAATTCATCAAACTTAGTGTCAACAGGTCAGAAACGCTGATACGAACCCAACGGAACTTTCAGATTTGAATTCCGATGAGCCGATCACGAAATCGCCCGTCGAGCGGGGCCTGTGGGGCCCACGACACGCGATTTCGTCAACGTTCTCGGAATCGGACCAAACTTGACCCACAGGACCAGCGTATCGCTACGAGTCCGATGGCGCAAGTTTCGTCTCGATCCGACGTGTGTACACGAAGTTAGGGCGAATTGCAGAAAAGACGGATACGGAGCGATGTCCGCGGATACGCGTTGATTCCGGGGTGCACGCACACCCGAATCAGCTTCCGCGAAAACCCACACGTCCGTATCGACGAGGCGCACGTATCTGTGAAGACCGTGCGCGACCAAGTCGTCCCGTTTGGCGGGGCGTACTCAGTTCCGGGGTGAAACAGGGTCTTGTTTTTCCTGTTTTTGGATCGCGGTGTGCGATCGCCACAGGCCGCGATGCCCCGAACAGTTTGTTCGGACACCGAGAGGGTCATACAGGCTTCGCAACGCAATTTATGGAATCAAAAACGGAGCTACGAGCAAAAAGTTACGCGCACCTGAAGGGGACCCGAAAATCAGGGTCGAACCGTGTCCGACTCGTGTCGGACACGCGGATTCGAAATCTAGGGTTTACTGTGCACTGGCCGTTCTGGCCGGCGGCAGGACGGCTGAGGGCGGCCGGGCTGCGGCGGGGGAGGGCCGGGGCTCTGCGGCGAGGCGGCGAGGTGGCTGGAGGCTCGCCGGCGGCGGCGGCGGCACTGCTCGAGCTGCTGCGGCTGTGCTGCTCGCCGGGGAAGGAGGAGGAGGCGGCCGGGCACGTCGGCGTCGGCGGTGCTCTCGGCGAGGCTGGGCGAGGCGCAGTGGCGGTGGCGGTGGAGGGCCTGAGCGGGTGGTGGCGGTGGCGGTTCGGGGAATCGGAGGAGAAGGGGGCGGGGATTATATAGGCGGTGGGGGAGGCGGTTGCGGCGGGGGAGGCAGAGCCGAGCGGGTGGACGTGGAGGTCGGGGGTGGACGTGGGCGCCGGAGCGGGCGGGGCGGAGTCGTGGCCGCGGGCGGGGCGGCGGAAATCGCGGGGACGGGGGCTGGGTCGCTAGCGGGTCGGCAGGTTCGGGTCGGGCGGCGGCGGATCCGACCCGACCCGCCAGGGGATGGGCTCGGGTTGGGCTGGGCCGGGCCGGCCCAACGGGCCGCGGGCTGGATAATTTAAATTAATAATAATAATAATAATAATAATAAAATCATTTAATAAATAAATAAATAAATAAATAATTAACCAATAGTTTTTAGGCATTTAAAAAATAGGTCCGGGGTCCGATAAATTCCAGAAAAATTGTCCTAAGTCCAGTTTTTCATTTTACACCCAAAAATATTATTTTCATAATATTTTAATATTGTTTAATATCAATTAAAAATTATTGAATAATTAAAACCCTGTTTTTAAATTACAGAAAATTCCCAGAAAATTCCAGAAAATTGTGAAAAATCCAGTTTTTAAAATTTTAAAAATTCAGGGGGTTTACAATCTACCCCCCTTAAGAGGATTGCGTCCTCGCAATCAAAAAATAACCGGTCAACAGAGATGACGCGGTCGCAAGCATCATTTGAAAATACATCACAAGATACTTCAGGGAAATACCGTTTCCCTAAAATTTGAAAGTTTACACTTTCCAGGATAATCTAGTTAAAACTATAACTTTTATGAAAACCAGGTTATTATTAACAAGTTGCAAATTACTAGGTTGGGGCTGAGGTCACGAGCCAACGGGCACGAACTACAACAAGACAAAAACGGAAAAACTATAAATCACTTACTCGCATCGGCGTCCTGCACCGTCAGCGCATAAGCTTGCTCTCGTCCTTGAGGTAGATTCCTCTGCTGCTGCTGAGCTTGCTGGTAGGGTGCTGCTTGAGGCGCTGGTGGAGTTTGCTGGTTCGCCCTTGGTGCTTTTAAAAATTATTGAATAATTAAAAGCGCATAATATTTTAATATTGTTTAATATCAATTAAAAATTATTGAATAATTAAAACCCTGTTTTTAAATTACAGAAAATTCCAGAAAATTGTGAAAAATCCAGTTTTTAAAATTTTAAAAATTCAGGGGGTTTACATGATCAAGAACGATTCTAGCAAGTGGATGAGATCCTAAAAACTTATCCTATTCTTATTGCAGGCTTGCTTGGTCCCTAAGTTGAAACTGAAGCAATTTAGTCGTTGACCTGCATGGGCCACCACAAAAAAACTATGTCACGCCCCAGTCCCAAAATATCGAGGGACTAGACACGTGTCAATGGCCAGCAGCACGCACTGATGGGCAAACCCAATTTAATGGACCCATCATGATGTACTTAAGTTATAGTACAATAATAAAGGTTTAATATACTAATCTCATCCACAGAAATGAATACATCAATATCAGAAACATAGTGCAATATCAAATCTCAATAAACATAACTCGGAAAATAACCCGATAATGAGTCTAATACAATGGTAAAGAAATAAGATAACAACTGCATATACTGAGTATGGATAAGACATATACTCAGAAGAAATTCTCGGCGATCACCTCGTCTTCTGGATCTGGTACTGCTCCAGTGTCTGCTACTGTTCCTGCTTCTGCTAATGCTCATGTCCCGTATACCTCGGGGTAGATCTCGTCTGCTAATCCTGGGGACATAATCCGGATCCAGGTCCTCAGAGGACATAGCAAGGTACAAAATAACTCAAGCCAAAATAAATGCAGTGCAACAATAAATGAATCAATATGGTAAACTATATAACCAGCTAAGTGATATGCAAGACGAGAGCATCACTAGAACTCAGGCTGAGACCACTACAAGCTCGGTGTCGGGGAGCCGGTAGCAGAGATATCATTAGTAGAGTGCCTAGCTCTGATGTAGAGTCTGAGGCCTCATAATAAATATATATATATAAATCTGCCTGTAGCCTGTGTGTCTCTCCCCACCCAATGTAATCACACGTCTCATGTCCACGACGTCTCATGTCCATGTCACGCAGGATCATATCTAATGCAACAAGTCACAATAATACCTAAGCATGCAATATCTATGTCATGAATCATGTAACCTATACAAAATTACCATGAATATCTCAGAAATATTCTGTCTCATGAATAGTGTCAGGTGTAAACCCCCTCACCCAAAATAGGTATTTTGTGTGTATTTTATATTATTATATTTATTATAGATTATTTTAAATATTGAATTTCTTTAGAGTCTTCTCTTAGTTAATTAGAAAATAAATTTCTTGATATATTTACTTATATAAATATTTATTTAGAATCATTTTTAGGCTATTTTAGATTTTTGGAGATTTTTCTAGAATTTTTAGGTAATTAAAACATAGGGAACGTAAATTTCTAGGACTTCTATGATTTACTATACGACCATACTTGCATGTTATTTCTACAAATATTTATTTTAGTTTAAAATATTTAATTATATTTTTTTGTAATTTATTTAGAATTTTAAGAAATTTATTTAGATTTTTAAAATTATTTAGGATTTATTTGGATATATATAGTCTTAATATTAGATAGATGCTAATTTAGTGTTAATAGGTATTTATAAGATTTTATAAATTATTTGTATTATCTTTAATTATATTTAAGATTATAAATTATTGATAAATTCAAACTCTATTTTAAATTAATTCAAATCATGAACCTACTAGGAAAACAACTTCATGCATATCATATTCTTATTTAAATTCATCATAATCCTATCCAAATTAACCAATCCTAGTCGTATTTAATTAAGTAGTGTCCACCATTATAAATACCTCATCCTTCATATTTTTCTTCCCCGAATTCCACTATTTTTCGTCCAAAAATAGTCAAAATTCGTCATAAATTCAGCCTCATTTTCTAGTAGTTATGACGACTTAAAAAGATGATATCTCCTAGCTCCGGACTCCAAACGCGCTCCAGTTTTTTTTGTTAGAATCATATCAAGGTTAGTTTTCTGAATATATAAATTATTTTAATAATTTCAGAATCTATTTTTCCAGAAAATTCTAAAAGTGTCAGCTGTTCGAAATCAGACGCATTTTGGTATTTTCGAGATTTTGGGAGATCCCGAACTCAGAATTATGAACCGTTTGAAGTTTTGGAAAGCTGACATGATGAAATTCTAGAAAAGTATTTTCTAGAATTTAAGTATAAGTTTATTCTACTATAAAATTTGTGCAGCGTAGACGTAAATAGAAAATCGCCAAAAACTATCATCTGTGCGCCCTAGTGGACATAACTCTTTACCGACTTGTGATTTTATGAAACCGTCGAATATGGTGTTCATGTAGTATTGAAATCTATAGAATTCTATACATAAATCTAGGATTTGATTTGGTTGACTTTTTGGTCAACGGATTGTCTCGATTTGCGTGTCATGGATCACAAATCCGTAAAGTTGACTTTCTTTGGACCAAAATTAGAGCTTAACAATAAAATCAGATTATAATAAGATTAAAATACTAATTTAGGTTATTTTATTTAGAATTAAAAAAGTTTAAAATGGAGGAACCTATTCACCTACTTTTGTAACCTAACTTGTTTAATTTATGTGACGGGTAGATCGGGCGACGTTTTGAATTGGGACTTCATTCTTTTTCAGACCAGGCAAGATACCTTGTCAAATTGCTTACAGTATTTTACATGCTTAGTATATTTCTGTATATTTATTGCATTTTTGTATATTTCTTGCATGTGTAGTTTTCTTTCAGTCATTACTATGTATTAGATATGTTGACACATACATGGCACTTAGTATCATGAGAGGACAATCATTAGGCGTATGGGCTTTTAGCCACTCTGATAAACCGTAGTATATAGTTCGCACTACGGGTGTGTGTCGCGCTGGTCGCTACCCCCAAAGTATGTCGATTTCTGTAGAGTCGCGCTGGTCGCTACCCCCGAGGTATGACAATTTCTAATGTCCACTGGCGGGTGTGTGAGTTGTGAGGCTTAGATCGAGTAGCCTACCCTTGCCCATACGTCGAAAAGTTGTCCTCATTTGCTTTCATATATATTGTCTTGTACAGCGTACTTATATATTTTCAAATATTATGCATGTTTACTGTATTCAAATTGGCTTGCTGTTTTGTATCTTGTTACGTCCCTCTGAGGACCTGGTCCCCTTCCAGGTGTATCTGTTCTTGAGTATTTGTAGGAGCACAAATTCGGATGGTTATATATGTTTCGTGGATGTCTTCTTTTCGAGCCGTGGTCGTTAGCTGGTATTCTTATATTATGTTTATTGTGTTGTACCTTTACCTTCGAGTTGGTAGTGGATTTGTTTCCATCCAACTATCATCCTTAGATACTTATATTGATATCTAGTTTCATAGATACTGGTTATTTATTTATATTTGATTTTCGTGGATGATATTTAGCTTATACCCTGTGACTTGTGACATATGTTTATACCACTTGTGGATTGATATTCATATTACAGCGTACGTGTGGATTTTGGTTTCCATATATTGGAGTTGCCATATCTATACGACTGGCATGCTTACGTGTTCCTAGTCCTACGTATTTTGGGACTGGGGCGTGACATATTTTTGTGGTGGCCCATGCAGGTCGAGAGCATATTGTCTCGGTTACGTTACTGTACCGAGCAAGCCTGCGCATAGGATTAGAATATAGGATCTCATCCACTTATTTATCACTCCCTTGATTTTATTTCGCATTCTCATTTGATTGCTTGCATTGCATCTTGCTTGATCCCTTCTCAACGTCAATCTCCTCTCGTGCTTGATAGGGGTTAGGAAGATGACTTGTACTAGGTATATACACTCTAGTATTCAATAATACTATTAGTTAAATTTTTATAAGTTTGGTAGTATGCCTCATAATCTAGTATCACATAGTCCTTCTGACCAATTAATAAAATATAAATGAATGACACTAACTATAGGCTTGCATAAGAAGATAGTATTTATCTAGACTATAGAACTTTAGTGTTTATCTAGACTGTAGAACTTAGAGGCTCATACACCCATTTGGTTGAATTTAGACTTAGACAAGAAATTAGTATGACAACTGTAGAGGCACAACACCGATCTTCTTGGTGAACTTAAATTATTCTGTACCTTCCTCCATCATAATCAAGCGTACTCATATTTTTACTACCTCGACTTATGCTGCTATTATAGCCTAGTTTTACAAGCTTATTCTTTTATTGAGCTTGTTCATGACATATGTATTATTGGGAGCCCACACTAATATATTGTCTAAATTAGAATCGGTGCATTATGGTCTGATCAACCGTACTGCGCTTGGTTCACTCTTCGTATCACTACTTTACGTGGATTGAGATATAGTTGACTCAACTTGTTAGACGAATATACTTGCCCTCTAGACTGGTCAGAGCATATCATGTTAGGTACATAACTGTTCTGATGTGAACATGCAAATAAAAATTTACCAAAATAAGATTTTAATCCACAACTGCCTTGGCAACTCCCTTTCGAATTCTCTAATCCCTTTGAATCCCATACTTGTATTCTATCATCTCCTCCTTGAATTCTTTATTATTGTCTTCCGTCTTCCCCTATTTCGGAAAGATGAACGTTCATACTTAGTATAAGTTTGATATACGGATAGTACTAGATATATCCCATAGGCCAAGCACTCATTATGACAAACAAGAGAGTGCGGCCACAGGAAGTTGTAGATACAGGTACGACCTTAGTTATATGTGTCATTGCATACTCATGACCCCCTTTATGATACGAGATCTTAGGTGCATAGTAGACGTAGAATTATATAGGTGTTGGTTTAGCAGTTATGAGGATATACCGATATTTTACCCAGATGGCATACACGCGATGCTAATAGATGACGCGAGTAGCAGTAGTAGTATTCTTTTTCTATCACTATCTCGCCCCCTTGGGTGGCTCATCTTCTCTTCTCTATCCATTCATTATCTCGTACTTAATTCTCCCTATCGTAGTTACGTCTTTTTCGTGCCAACATGAATTGTTGGTCTACTTCGACCCCATCCTTAGTTTTGTTAGTTAAAACGTAAATGGTTTAGTAGATGATTAATAACTAAAGGACGAGTTCTTAATAATAACCCTTATGTATATGACCTATAGCAATATCTGTATCCTCTTATTATTTTAAAAACAATGTATAGCATCCCTTAGGTTAATAGGAATTTGTTAGACTGTTTGAACTAGTTTATACTTTTAATACTTTTATAAGTTAGTCAAGACCTTAAATGTTACCCTAAAATCTAGACTATAAGACACTTGTTACGAACTGACAACTATGACAAATCGCTGGCAAAGTAGCGACAGCTGCAGCTAGACCGTTGTAGTAGAGTAGTCAAAATATTTGCAGGCATATTGGTCAGGTGGCATGGCAGTATTAGACTACGATACTTGACGGTTATAAACAAAAATCGTGGTTGTGAGATTCAAGACAAGTACCCCAAGATTCTCGACCCAATAAATATATTCGTCTTACAACCTAGACAATAGCCTCAAGAGACTGTGACTACTAGTAGAACTCTTGTAAGTTGAGTAGTGTAGATGAGTTAGAAATAGAATAGTGTATGGACAATAAATGAGGAAGTGTTAGAATGGCAGAGCACGACTTTTAGGAAGCACTGCTAGATAGCTATGTAGTGTAATAGCTATAGTGATTATTATGAATATGGGTTAGTGTCAATTTCGAGGACACAATTTTTATAAGTTGGGTAGATTGTAAACCCCCTCACCCAAAATAGGTATTTTGTGTGTATTTTATATTATTATATTTATTATAGATTATTTTAAATATTGAATAACTTTAGAGTATTCTCTTAGTTAATTAGAAAATAAATTTCTTGATATATTTACTTATATAAATATTTATTTAGAATCATTTTTAGGCTATTTTAGATTTTTGGAGATTTTTCTAAAATTTTTAGGTAATTAAAACATAGGGAACGTAAATTTCTAGGACTTCTATGATTTACTATACGACCATACTTTCATATTTTTCCTACCAAATATTTATTTTAGTTTAAAATATTTAATTATATTTTTCTGTAATTTATTTAGAATTTTAAGAAATTTATTTAGATTTTTAAAATTATTTAGGATTTATTTGGATATATATAGTCTTAATATTAGATAGATGCTAATTTAGTGTTAATAGGTATTAATAAGATTTTATAAATTATTTGTATTATCTTTAATTATATTTAAGATTATAAATTATTGATAAATTCAAACTCTATTTTAAATTAATTCAAATCCTGAACCTACTAGGAAAACAACTTCATGCATATCCTATCCTTATTTAAATTCATCATAATCCTATCCAAATTAACCAATCCTAGTCGTATTTAATTAAGTAGTGTCCACCATTATAAATATTCCATCCTTCATATTTTTCTTCCCCAAATTCCCCTCTTTTTCGTCCAAAAATAGTCAAAATTCGTCATAAATTTAGCCTCATTTTCTAGTAGTTATGACGACTTAAAAAGACGATATCTTCTAGCTCCGGACTCCAAACGCGTTCCAATTTTTTTTGTTATAATCATATCAAGGTTAGTTTTCTGAATATATAAATTATTTTAATAATTTCAGAACCTATTTTCCAAAAAATTCTAAAAGTGCCAGTTGTTTAAAATCAGACGCGTTTTGGTATTTTCGAGATTTCGGGAGATCCCGAACTCAGAATTATGAACCGTTTGAAGTTTTGGAAAGCTGACATGATGAAATTCCAGAAAAGTATTTTTCCAGAATTTAAATATAAGTTTATTCTACTGTAAAATTTGTGCAACGTAGACGTAAATAGAAAACCATCAAAAACTATCATCTGTGCGCCCTAGTGGACATAACTCTTTACCGACTTGTGATTTTATGAAACCGTCGAATATGGTGTTCATGTAGTATTGAAATCTATAGAATTCCATATACAAATCCAGGATTTGAGTTGGTTGACTTTTTGGTCAACGGATTACCTCGATTTGCATGCCATGGATCACAAATCCGTAAAGTTGACTTTCTTTGGACCAAAATTAGAGCTTAACAATAAAATCAGATTGTAATAAAATTAAAATACTAATTTAGGTTATTTTATTCAGAATTAAAAAAGATTAAAATGGAGGAACCTATTCACCCACTTTTGTAACCTAACTTGTTTAATTTATGTGACGGGTAGATCGGGCGACGCCTTGAGTTGGGACTTCATTCTTTTTCAGACCAGGCAAGATACCTTGCCAAATTGCTTACAGTATTTTGCATGCTTAGTATATTTCTGTATATTTATTGTATTTTTGTATATTTCTTGTATGTGTAGTTTTCTTTCAGTCATTACTATGTATTAGATATATTGACAGACACATGGCACTTAGTATCATGAGAGGACAATCATTAGGCGTATGGGATTTTAGCCACTCTGGTAAACCGTAGTATATAGTTCGCACTACGGACGTGTGTCACGCTGGTCGCTACCCCCGAGGTATGTCGATTTCTGTAGAGTCGCGCTGGTCGCTACCCCCGAGGTATGACGATTTCTGATATCCACTGGCGGGTGTGTGAGTTATGAGGCTTAGATCGAGTAGCCTACCCTTGCCCATACGTCGAAAAGTTATCCTCATTTGCATTCATATAGATTATCTTGTACAGCGTACTTATATATTTTTAAACATTATGCATATTTACTGTATTCAAATTGGCTTGCTGTTTTGTATCTTGTTACGTCCCTCTGAGGACCTGGTCCCCTTCCAGGTGTATCTGTTCTTGAGTATTTGCAGGAGCGCAGATTCGGATGGTTATATATGTTTCGTGGATGTCTTCTCTTCGAGCCGTGGTCGTTAGCTGGTATTCTTATATTGTGTTTATTGTGTTGTACCTTTACCTTCGAGTTAGTAGTGGATTTGTTTCCATCCAACTATCATCCTTAGATACTTATATTGATATCTAGTTTCATAGATACTGGTTATTTATTTATATTTGATTTTCGTGGATGAGATTTAGCTTATACCCTGTGACTTGTGACATATGTTTATACCACTTGTGGATTGATATTCATATTACAGCGTACGTGTGGATTTTGGTTTCTATATATTGGAGTTGCCATATCCATACGGCTGGCATGCTTACGTGTTCCTAGTCCTACGTATTTTGGGACTGGGGCGTAACATATTTTTGTGGTGGCTCATGCAGGTCGAGAGCATATTGTCTCGGTTACGTTACTGTACCGAGCAAGCCTGTGCATAGGATTAGAATATAGGATCTCATCCACTTATTTATCACTCCCTTGATTTTATTTCGCATTCTTATTTGATTGCTTGCATTGCATCTTGCTTGATCCCTTCTCAACGTCAATCTCCTCTCGTGCTTGATAGGGGTTAGGAAGATGACTTGTACTAGGTATATACACTCTAGTATTCAATAACACTATTAGTTAAATTTTTGTAAGTTTGGTAGAATTGCCTGTCCTTGAGTCCAATTTGGACACAGGGGCAAAAGTGACAGTTTCTGGTCAAAGCGGGATCCACATGTGGCCCGCTTCGCACCGAAAAATGTGCCAGAGACAATGTTCTCCAAATTCGTCAAACTTAGTGTCTACAAGTCCAGAACGATGATACGAATCCAATAGAATTTCCAGAATTGGATTTCGATGAGTCGATCACAAAATCGCCCGTCAAGTAGAGCCGTAGGGCCCACGATACGCGATTTTGTCAACGTTCTCAGAATCGAACCAAACTTGGGTCACAGGACCAGCGTATTGCTACGAGTCCGATGGCGCAAGTTTTGTTACTATATAACGTGTGTATACGAAGTTACAACGAGTTCCAGAATGGGGCCGATACGGGGCGTTGTCGACGGATACGCGTTGATTCCGGTGTGCACGCACATCCAAATCAACTTTTGCGAAATCCCACACGTCCGTATTAACGACGCGCACCTTTCGGTGAAGTCCGCACTGTCACGACCCGCACTCGAAAGTTCGGGCACGAGTACGTGGGTACGTCCAGCCTACGCCGCAGAGTCGGCGGTAGTACGCTGTCTAGGTCATTCCATCTAAACTAGTCTAACTCATTCACAATTAACATAGGCAAGATAATAATGGGAATAGAAACTTAAAATTTGCAACTGAAATAAATGTGACAACAATTCAAATGTTTAATACAGGAATTTCAAATGAAATCGGGGACAAACCCGATTAAATAAGATAAGGAACAGAATAAAAGATAGCTACTACTAGCTACTCTGCAGCAGGGGTCTCCTGAGTGGGTTCTGGCTCCTCATAGGTATCATCTGTACCCTCATAAGGACCATAAAAAGTAGGAGCAAGATCCTCATCATCGCCTAAATCAACAGATCCAGTCAGGAAAGGAGCAAAGTACACAGTGCACAACAATGTTAAACTAAATATTTATGACAATTAAACATTGAATATCATGTTAAGGAAATTGCATAAAGGAATGTTAATATCTCAGAGTCAACACTATAAACAGGAATATGAGAAAACAGAAGTAAACGGGCAGGAAAAGAAACTACACAGTCAGCAAGAATATAACATGACCAGAAGTTATCTGTATGAAACTTGTGTTTGTTTTTAGAATACTTAGTTGGCATACAGGGGTTTATAAGGCTAATCCGGCCGTCATGAACGGCTATTAGTCACGAATAATCGAGATCCGGCTGATGGACAGTCGTGTACCAACAGCTATTATTCACGGCAAGGGGAAGGGTAAACTACATGCCTTTCAGTATTCTCCCACCCGACATGAAAAACAAGACATGAATTCCAATACTCAAGACATGAAAATCTAGCATTTCTAACACTAAGGGTAATCATCAAGGTTACTAGTAAAGCAGGAAATTAATTATCACAATATATAGATTTAACTTGAAGTGCAGGTACTTGCCTGTTGTTTGGATCTGGTTAATTTAGTTCTTGGGGGAAAAGTCCAGAGATGAGTCCAAAAGCTGAAATAGACATTACCATCATGCTCAGAAGATGTCAAATAGCTAGAAATGCCTGTCCTTGGGTCCAATTTGGAGACAAGGGCAAAAACGGCAGTTTCGGGTCAAAACGGGGTCCGCCGGTGGGCCCGCTTTGCACCGAAAAACGCGTCCGGGTCAAAGGTTTCCAAATTCACCAAACTTAGTGTCAACAGGTCAGGAACGCTGATACGAACCCAACGGAACTTCCAGATTTGGATTCCGATGAGCCGAACACAAAATCGCCCGTCGAGCGGGGCCTGTGGGGCCCACGACACGCGATTTCGTCAACGTTCTCAGAATCGAACCAAACTTGACCCACAGGACCAGCGTATCGCTGCGAGTCCGATGGCGCAAGTTTTGTCTCGATCCGACGTGTGTGCACGAAGTTATGATGAATTGCCAAAAAGGCGGATACGGGGCGGTGTCCGCGGATACGCGTTGATTCCGGTGTGCACGCACACCCGAATCAGCTTCCACGAAAACTCACACGTCCGTATCGACGATGCGTACGTATCTGTGAAGACCGCACGCGACCAAGTCGTCCCGTTTGGCAGGGCGGACTCAGTTCCGGGGTGAAACAGGGTCTAGTTTTTCCTGTTTTTGGATCGCGGTGTGCGATCACCACAGGACGCGATGTCCCGAACAGTTTGTCCGGACACCGAGAGGGTCATACAGGCTTCACAACGCAATTTGCGGAATTGGAAACGGAGCTACGAGGCGAAAGTTACGCGTACCTGAAGGGGACCCGGGAATCAGGGTCGAGCCGTGTCCGACTCGTGTCGGACACGCGAAGAAGAATTAGGGCTAGGGTTAGGGTTTCGACGCTGTGGCGGCTGTAGGCGGCGGAGGCCGGCCGGAGACGCGCCGGAGGGGGCCGGGGAAGGTTCGCCGAGGGGTGCTAGGCCGGTGGCTGGTGGCGGCGGAGCCGACGGGCGGCGGCCGGAGCTGCTGCGGCTGCTGTGGCTGTCTCCGCGGCTGCTGCTGGCGTCGGGGACGGCGGAGCGGGGCGCCGGAGGGGAGGAGACGGCGGGGCGAGGTCGGCGAGGGAGCTGCGGCCGGTCGGCGGAGCTCTGGGAGGCGGCGTCTAGGGTTGGAGAGGGGAGGCTGGGAGAGGAAGACGGCGGGGCGTGGGGGGGTTTTAAAGGAGGAGGCGGCGGTTAGGGGGGCCGGCCAAGGCGGAGCGGAGGGGCGACTTGGCCGCGGAGCGCGGCCGGCGCTGGACGCGGGGCGTGGGGGGGGGACTGTGCACGCGGACGGGTCGGGCTGCGGCGGGTCGGGTTCGGCTGAACCCGACCCGACCCGAAAGGGGGCTGGGCTGGGCTGGCCTTCGGCCCACTGGGCCGGGCCGGCCCAGAAGAAAAAGAAAGAAAATAATAAAAAAAATATAAATAATAATAATAATTATAATAATAATAATAAAAACAGTTTTAATTTAATTAATTAATTAATTTTAGTTTTTAGGCATTTAAAAATAGTTCTGAGGCCCAGAAAAATCCAGAAAAATTACCCTAAGTCCAATTTTTCATTTTACACCAAAAAATGTTATTTTCATGACATTTTAATATTATTTATTGCTAATTAAAAATCATTTATTAATTGAAAAGCTTGATTTTAATTGCAAAAAATTCCCAGAAAATTCCAGAAAATTGAGAAAATCCAAGATTTAATAATTAAAAAAATTTGGGGGTTTACACGCACGCAACCAAGTCGTCCCGTTTAGCGGGGCGCACTCAGTTCCGGGGAGAAATATGGTGTTAATTTTTCTGGTGTTGGGTCGCAGTTTGCTATCGCCCCAGGATGCGACACACCGAGCGGGTTGCACGGGTATCGAGAGGGTCACGCAAGGTTCGCGTCACAGCAGACGGAACAGGAAACGGGATAGCGAGGAGAGAGAAAAGGCTACATGAACAGGGCTCCGCAGAACTTGGATTTCTCGTGTCCGCGAGGCGGCGCGACACGGCGGTGGGGCTAGGTTTAGGGTTTCTCACCGCTGGGCAGTCGGAGGACGGCGGAGGGGCTGCTGATGGGGTCGTCGGCGCTGGGGGAGCTCGGCAGAGCTGGCCGGGGACGGCGCTGGTGGCGGCTCAGGCGGAGCTGGCCGCTGTCGCTGCTGCTGCTGCTGTTGCTGCCGGCGAGGTCTGTGGCGAGGGCGGTGAAGGGGCCGGAGGAAACGGTGGTCGAGGTGAGAGAGCGGTGGTAGTAGGCGGAGGAGACAAGGGCGGCGCTGGGGGTTCTGGTGGCGGAGGCGGAGTTCGGGGGGGTTCTTATAGGGCGGGGGAGAGGAGAGAGGGGCCGGGGTCGTGGCCGGAAGAGGCGGACCGTGTCGGGATCGTGGGCGGTTGGCCGCGGGTGAGGCGGGGTGGTCGTGGGCCAGCGGAGGCAGGGCATGGCCGGGAAACGCGGGCGGGGCGGAGATGTGGCCTGGCAGCGCGGGCGGCCGGAAATCGCGGGGTGCGGGTGAGGGGAGAGCGGGTCGGATCCGGGTCTGGTCGGGTAGGGTAGGTAGGACCCGACCCGTTAGGGTCTAGGCCGATCCGGTTCGGTTGGACCGGGTTCAGCCCGGTTCAACCCGGTTTGAGCCCGGTTCAGTTTGGTTTTTATATAAAACAGGGTCTTTAGGTCTTTAAAAATTGTTTCGGGGTCCAATAAATTTCAGAAAAATTATCCTATGTCTAATATTTAATTTTACACAAAAAAATATTATTTTCATAATATTTTAATATTCAATAAAAATATTTAATTTTATTTAATTCCAAAATACCTTGATTTTAATTAGTGAAAAATTACCGAAAAATTCCAGAAAAATTGTGAAAATTCATTTAAAAAATCAGGGGGCTTACAATCCAAACAATTAATTAGCTAATTCATTCATACACTCAAGCATCAAGTCCAAGAAAGCGACAATCATCATTGCTTCGTCAGTTCCTACGGTGTGAAGTGCTACTACTGGAGGAGGAGTACCATTGTATCCTGGAAGACTAACGTCGTTAAACCGTAAGCACATGTGCGGGACGAATATTGTCTTATGGACATTGAACTAAGTTCAAGTCTCGGTATCGATCAAATTATTCATTTATATTTTATTCTCAGATTCTAAAATACAAAGTTAGAATTATTTTTACTAACACGTGTCTGTTTTTCTATTACCATGGATTGTCATATTTGAATTTTTGCAGCCAATATGTTGTGTTAAATTATAATTCACATCTTCGATTTTTTGCATTTCCAAATATTTTCATATTATCAATCGTTGGATTTTGTTTAAGTCATCTAATCTTGACCATTGATTTGAATGGTTCAAATCAACGGTTACGGTTAGATAACTTAAAACAAGATCTAACAGTTGTAAACATGAAAATGTTTGGAGATGCATAATAGGAGGGGATGTAGATCCCTCCTCATATATATATATATATATATATATATATATATATATATATATAGTTGCGCCAATGAGGTCATAGTCTAACGGTTAAGACAGAAGCACCCGTCTCGGAAGGATGCTAGTTCTAACAACGGGGGCGCCATTTAATTTCCTTTAGGAATAATTAGGTGGGGTGGATGTTGGTGCAAAGTGCATGTGCGGTCCGTAGGAGGCGGGAGCTGTGCAATCCGGATGGTGCACGGATACGATGTGGGTGCATGTGCGGAGCAATACAACTATGATTGTGTGATGATGCCTTCGGCTGTAATTTTTGAATTATGAATTGTATATATAGATCTTCAAGCCGACTTGAATAAAATTTACCTTCTTCGAAAGAAATATATATTACTAGTTGCTTGTAGCAAATATATATTTCATTCTTTCATGTTTATACAACCGCATCAAACAACACGAGATATTAACTTTAATGGATCAAAATTCAAAATTATTGGGTCAAATTACAAATTAGTCATCTTGTCAATAATAATAATAATAGGTCAAATTATGCAGCTTCTCATAAATTTTTTGTCAAATTGTTTTTTCTCTATAACTAAAATTCTGATTAGAAAATGTTTAGAAGATAATGATGGAGCCGATGACCAAGATTATTCTGCCTAATAGTTGTGATACAGCACATGGACGGCACTACAAAGTAAACCTAAGGGTCCACTGCCTTCACGATTTTTTTTTTTTTAATCTTTTTTTTTCTGATTCGAAGATCTACAAACTCGACCTGAGAATCACATTTTTAGTCCAAAAGTTTGCACTTACTTATATTGCACCCACGTGGCACTGCACTCACACCGATACCATATCACATCCACATCTGCATCCACATCCGACCTATTTTGTATGTATTTTTTTTAATTATAAATTAATCTTAAGGTCTACCCGAGTCCAAGAAAAAGAAAAGGGTTATGCCCAGTACTAAATCCAAGATTGTGTTGTAGATTTTTTGTCCCCACAAAATGAAATGTACTCTGGCCCTGACAATGAGACTGGACCTTGTCTCACACATGGGCAAACACATTATATTAGCAGCACATTATATTAGCAGCATATCAAGAATCCACATGAGCAGTATGGACCAAGTTGGTTTGGGACGAGAGCAGAGGTGGTGGCACCACGCTCATCAATAATTTCAATCTTTCTCATCTGAGGATGAGAACTCTTTGTCATCTCTGTCCCCTAAATTCAATCACAAACTCAGGCAATCAATCTCAAAAAAAAAAAAAAAAAAAAAAACATTCCGTCTTTATTTGGTCGGATCTGTTATGGAGTAGAGAACTAATTTTGAATAATTGGAAGGCTAAATTGTAACTTGAAACCCAACTTTTTGGAACTTGATATTCTAAACTTTCAAAATAGATAATTTGATACCATCAACTATCGAATATTTTTAATTTTGTATGCAAAAAAAAATAAAAATTCAAAAATATTTTTGTCCCCTCCATTCTCTCGTCCCTCCTCTCTCTCTCCGACGGGGAGCGGCGGCGGCAGCTGCGGACGGGACGGCGCTAGCAGGCGAGGTGGGGGAGCAGGAAGGTGCGCGGGCTGGACGGACGCGACGCATGTGGGCAGGAGGGGGGGGGGGGTGTTTCGATGGGCGGGGTGGCCGGAGGGTGGGTAGAGGCTGGAGAAGAAAGAGAAAGACATTTTTACTATTTTTTTTTCTTTTTCAAAATATCAAGTTACATATTTTAAAAGTTTAGGGTATCAAATTGTCATAGTCGAATAGTTGAGAGTATCGAGTTGCAATTTAGCCTAATTGGAACCACCGCTTTTAGATAATACTGATCACGCAAAACATCCACAAACTCACTCCTTACTAATTAAGAGAGAGAGAGAAACTAAAGATGATCACAGTAGCAGTCCCAGGATTTGGAACAGTAAGAGAAGAACCGTAACCGTTAGACTGCGAATCAGATTTTACGGATGGAGCAAAGAGGTAGTAGACCATGTAAAAATAAAAATAAAATAAAAAAGGTGTTCCGTAGTACCAGCTTTTTGTTTATGCATAATCTAAAAAAAAAAGTCAAGATGTATGCAATATTATTATTATTTATCTAGAAAAAGTCTAGAAAAGAGGCACCGTCCGTTTCCAAGTTATAGGTCGAGTTGTGTAAAAGAGCGGACGGTCCATAATCCGGTCCGGTCAAATCCGTTCCGGCCCACTTCCTTCCATCGGTCCGGATTGGATCAGAGGATCCGATCCGCAAGTTCGATCCGGTCTGGTCTCGTCTTTGTTTGGACTGGGTCCAATTCAGTAAGTCCGGTTTGGACCGGTCCGATTCTGGTCCGGTTTAGTCCGATTCGACTGTATTTTTTTTTTATATATACGTTTTATGAATATTTTTATCATTTTGCTAAAATGATCAAAATATTCATTATAAGAACTATTTTTTGAGAGTATTTGGATCACTTGGCCCCAAAATATTCTCATAAATAGTCCATAATTCATGAAAAATAAACACAACACAATTTCTTCCCTCTTACAATTTTTTTTCCTCTTTTACAAAGTTGAGAAGAAATGCAATTACAAAGTTTAGAACCAAATTAATTACTGGAGTCTAATTCTTTCCTCTCAACACATTTTTTTTCGATTTTTTTTTTAATATTACAAGTAACTTTAATATTACCAATTTTTTTTTTCATGATTTGAGATTTTTCTCTCCTCTCTTTTTTTTTGGTAGAGAAGTAATTAATTTTGCTCTAAATTTTTTCAAATTTAAAAAAAAAATGTATGGACAAGGTTCAAAGCAACCTTTTGAAAATTATGATTATTATAATAATATATTTGGAAATAATCATATTCCTGATTCTATGCCACCGACACAAATGTAACCTCTTGAAGTTAGGAATATGGGTACGACTACAAATGTTGTCAATAGGAAAAATTTTATATAAAGATTTATACTTTAAGTTATATATATATATATATATATATATATATATATATATATAAAGTTAAATTAAAAAAAAATGTATACATTTTTTATAAGTTATTCAAAAAAATTTTAAAAAAAATTCAACTTATAAATATTTAGATTTTAATTTATACTTAATGTTATATAAATATTGATATCAAGAAATCAAATAAACATTTTTATTAATGTTTATATAAATTTTTACATAAATAAAAAAAAAAATTCCTAACAAATAATAACTTATAAATTTCAAATTATACAAAAATAACTTATTAACAAAAAACCTACAAATTTTAACTAGAATTTATTAACTTATATATATATATATATATTAACTAGAATTTATTAACTTGTATTTATTGTATTTCAAATTTTGAAATACAATAAATATATGTATAAAGTTTATATACTCTTAATAAAATTTAACTAGTTAAAATAAAAATTGTTCAATCGAACAAACCGAATCGTTTATAGGTTTGATTTCGATTTCAGAATTTCAGAATTTTGGTTTCTTCGATTTTGACTATTCCGACTTAGTTGAAACCCGATAAACGTCTCAAACCTCCCCTCTGCATATATTTTGTTAGGATGTGCTATCTCACCCATTTTGTTTCCTACCTGATGCCTCCGCAATGGATGTTCTTGTGTGTCAAGCATTTGATAATTGTTATTTTGACTAAAAATTTAGCAATAAGACATAGGGCTGATATTAGCTGGACAACCGGTTACAAAAAAATTATCCGATCAATTAATGTACTTTTTTATGCTCAAAATGATTTTTTTTTTTTTTTTGATATGCTCAAAATGAAAATCTGTTTAACTATTGAACTTATATATATTTCTGATTGAATAAATGCTTTACCCAATCAACTGTCGAACACCTCTTTTTTTTATGCTTCATAGACAAATCCATACTGATGGAGTAAGAGTTATGATTACACAAACTCAAATAAGAAGTGACAAAGGTTTAAAGTATCGGCTGATACCGATACGTATCGGACGTATCGGATCGGATTTGGCTACTGCCGATTCGATACAACCCAAAATAATCGTATCGGTCGATTCGTGACGAAAAATTTTCGGTATCGGTCAGTATCGGCCGATATGGACCCGATACGGACCCGATACGGCCGATACAGACCCGATACGGACCCGATACGGCCGATACGGATCCGATACGGTCGATACTGACCGATACGAACCCGATACGGCCGATACAGACCTTATACGGACCGATACAGAGAGGTTTGCTGATACAGCCGATACCAAAAATTATTTTGTCTATTTTTTTACTAATTTATTAATAATTATTTAAAAATTGTCGATACAGCCTATACCAAAAAATTCGATACCGCCGATACTGCCGGTACTGCCGATACAGATACTCATACAAACTGTCCGATACTGATACCGATACCGAGTTTTTGAACCTTAAGAACACGGGACATGCAGGTTTATTTTTCTGTTTAAACCCCTAATTTTTTTATTTATTTAGGTTCTTAAAAAAAATTAAGATATTGGATGTACCTAATCCAACAGTTTATTACTGTCTCTTTTAAAAATGAGTAACTCGTGACTTATAAAAAATTAGTAACGCATGAGTTACTCATAAGATTTTTAAATTCAACCTGATAGTACACCTGCAAGAGAATGTGGGTCTGACTAGAACTAGGCTGTCTTAATTTATATGGGGCGAACCACAGGGGAGATGCGGAGAAACGTAGGAAGAAAACAAGAAGAGAGCACATGAATAAAGGAACACTATGGGCCTAGTTAGTTAGGTGAGAGGTGGCATCTTGCCCAATAATTGCGATGGATGCCCAAGTTTATTTTCAAGGTCACTGTGAGCTGTCTTCAAGACTTTTAGCAGCCTTCTGGCCCCTCAAATTCAATCATAAAACTCAGATTTTGGCTGACTTGTGGAGTACTCGTGTTATATGGATTTTTCTTTTTTAGTGTTAGTTGGATTGGAGTCACCTTAGTTATCGATTAGGGGCGACCGTTCTATTTATACGATTTCAACCGAATTCTTATTTTTCAAAACAGAAAACTTACTGTACAAAAAATATTTTTAAATAACCACCGGAGATGTCAAAAATCGAGAATGTTAAACTTTTGCCAAAACAGTTGGCAAAAATTTGGCACTTTGACCCTGATGGGGAGGGTTGGTTCGGTTTTAATATTTAAGTGTTTTTTTTTTTAATTAGTTTTTTTTTTTTTTTTTTTTTGAAAAAAAGAGTGGTTTGGTTTGGTTTTATTTATGTTTAGTTCTTTTAAAAAAAATTATCGTAACAATACGTTTTTTTTAAAATAAATTAGAGAAAAACAAAATTTAACATAAAAAAAAGGAATTTTTTGACTTTAGTCCCACTTAATAAGTGATATTTAGACTTACATTCCACTTTTTAATTTTATTAGACTTTAGTCCCACTTTTGTCAAAAAAAAGTTACAAAAAATATTTGACGACGGTTTTTCGTGACAAAATAAATACTTTTCGTGACAAAAGTGAGACTAAAGTCTAATAAAATTAAAATACGGGATATAAGTCTAAATACCACTTATTAAGTGGGACTAAAGTCAAAAAATCCCTAAAAAAAAATGCTATCATTGAACATCAAATTTTTTTAAAGTTTTCTACCGTAAAAAAATTATGTCTACCGTAGAACAGACTTCGAGCGACCATAATTATTTGTTCGAAAATCGTTTTTCGTCAAACAATAGGTCGATTTGTATCTTTTCGACGAGAGTAACACAATTCGTGTAGAAAAAAGAATTTCATCTGAAACAAGACGCACATGTTACAGGTAAAAGTATAAAATATAAAATTTAAAAGTAGCATAACTTTTGATCGAGAGATCGAAACGAAGTCCAGCTTGTGCCAAAATGACCGTAATAAAAATTACTATGGAATAAACCGTTTCATCGTTGACGGACTTCGAAAAATTCTAGAATCGCCAAAAAATAATGTTTTGACCTCCAAATTATGCTTTCGATTTTTTTTTTCCGGTATTTTAATTTTAACGAGTAAAAATTGGTGTCTCCGGACCCTCAAACGTTATCATATAATATATTAGTGTGAAGATGATTAAAAATGTGACAAGAATATATTTTTTATTTTTTTGTGATATCTATTTTAATTATGATTTCTCATAAATATATGTATTAAATTTTGAATATGTGTTTAGTTAGATATTCTGTAGTTAGTTTAGATATAATTTAAATTTTGAATATATTATTATCCATAATAAATTTCAAATATGTCCTTAGAAAATTATATTTTGAATGATACTAGATGTGGTATCTAATATTTGAAAAAATATTTTAGTTAATTTTAAATTGTCTTTAGAAAATCTGTAAGTGCTTTTTTCAAAAAAATGTATACCGTAATAAAAAAATATTTGATATCATAATTGTCTGTTATAGTTATGGTATTGAATTAAAAAAATAACAAATAGATAATTACGATATAACAGACAACATTTGAAAAATAACACATATTTAAAATTTAAAACATAGATTTATGAGAAAATTATAATTAAAAATAGATATCACAATTTAACAAATAACCAACAAATAAAAAAAACCAACAAAAAAACCAAGAAAAACAACATTAAAAAAAAAAAAAAAACCCTTTTGTCAGATTTTAGCCATCTCGGATGGCTAAAATTTGACAAATATAAAAATATTTTTTTATATTTTCACCATCTGGGATGACGAAAATTTGACAAATATAAAAAAATAATATATATTTTATATTTTTGCCATCTGGGATGGTGAAAGCTTTCGTTACTTTAAATATTTTCAAAGTTAATTTATTTTTAAAAAAATTCTGTACAACAAATTTTCTGTTGAAATTCTAAAATCGAACCAAAACTGAAATCGAATAATTAATTCGGTTTATTCGGTTGGACTATTTCTATTGTTTAATGGGACGAACCCAAATTGAAATCGTGATTAAATTATATTAAAAATGGTAATTTTATACATACATTTTTTGTATTTCAAAGTTGAGTCCAAAGTTGGACTAGTAGTTAAATTATCAAAGTTGGACTTCAAAACACATACATAGAATTATTGTTTTAAAATATGCGTATTTCTAATTACAAAATATGGATAAAATTGAAAATATTCACATAATTGTACAAGTTTCATTCGGTTTTGGACCGAAACCGAAACTCACAACCGAAACCGAATATTTTTTTTTAGTATTTTAGTATTTTCAAAACAAAATTGAACCGAATTTTTTTCAAACCGAATCGAATGTCTTATTGGGTTCGATTCGATTTTCGGTAATAATGCTCACCACTGGTATCGACCATCACCAACTACAAGCCATCCACCAGCAAACATTCATGGTATCCAGCACTCACGCACGTTAGTCCGTCAGCACACTTGCAGATGACAGTTACTAATGGGGATGATTTCAGAAGTCTCAAGCCAAAAAGAATTGAACAGAAAAGTAGGACCGAAACATTAGATGGAGAATGCCATTTTAGAGCTAAGGAGACCAATAGACGATACAAACAATAGAAAGTAACCATGTACACAGAAAAGTAGGACCGAAACATTAGAAAAGTAACTATGTACACAGAAGGTACATAGAAAGTAACTATGTACACAGAAGGTACTACTACTACTACACAGTCTGGATGTGAGAATTTTGAAGTGACTTCAAACACAGCTCTCACCACCCCATTAGTGTTCTCCTCACTCTATCCACAATCTGGCTTCTAGCCCGCTTATTTGCCAGAGGAAATTCTCTGCTGTCGTCCAAGCGGAATCTGTACACCTCCCACTGCCTCTCCGATGCAGTTTGCCTGCCAATTTCAGCCTACAAGCAAAATTTGAAGTACTTAGGCGTCTTGTAATGCCATTTTAGACGAATTAAAAGCGTAGTAATAAAGACCAACATACCGAGAAAATGCAGATACCGAGCAGCTTTAGAGCAAGCGTGACATCATAAAACACTAGAGGCCGTCCCTTCCCAGACAGCTCGACTGGGTTAGCAACTAGGAGTTCGGTGTCTGGGCCACGGTTGACAATTATCACTCGCAAAGGATGGAGCATCTCCAGTTTTAGTCTTGAGCATATTGAATCCTGCTTCTCTGGGTCAACAATCTTCTTTCCATCAGCTTGCTGGATAAAGAGGTCTACTTCGCGATGGCCTTTATTATCCGAAAGAAACCGACCATAGGCTATCTAAATTAAATCAAACAATGAACACTTATCAATATGCATCTAAATGTCAAATGCTAACGTGATCCTTACAAAAAAGATTCTGGCGGTAAGAATATAGACGGTACATTACGAGTAGGACGAGTGAAGGTAGAGAAGATACAAGGTAAACATAATTTCCGATATGAAAAACATAGTGGATACAATGTTTAGCATGATAAAACATACTTATTAACTACCATGAGACAAATTTATTGAGGAAACATGTGTCAATCATATAAACGTTGATATGGATATGATTTCTAGCGATAAAGCAGTTTGTGTGTGTTGAAACTTGAAGATGCAAAGAACTAGTTTGCTTGCCAGGCCAGTGGAGTAACACCTATTAGATTCTGGATTAATCACATATACTCTTTTCCATACATCATAATTTTTACTCCCTTTTTTTAAACTATAGACTAATCGATGCTGTATTCTAAATTCTGTTAGCTATAAATTGCTCAGTACCGAAGTAAGGCAACAATTTTTAAGTGTTCTAGTAGAAGTGTGTTAGAGGTCTACCTGAATGCTGCAGTCCTTTAGAGTCCTCATGATATCATATATGAGGCCCTTCTGATCAACACAGTGTATTTGAAGCAAAGTTTGTGAAGGGCTCAAGGAATTGTCCATGACCACATTCACCTTCTTCAACTTCGACATATCTGAACTTATTGCCGGTGACCCAGCATCACCTTCGGATATCTCGGGCCGAAACAGTTCGTCAGCAATAGCTGGAGGAAGGGAAGAGAACCCCTGCTGAAAGGTTTCAATTAACTGCAACTCGCAGCTAATACACGACTCTCCCAAAACGGCATTCAACCTTTCACATGTATCATCTTGTCTCTTTTTAGTGTGCAACAGCTCCCTACATTGGAACATAAAAGCAATCGGCAAGAAAGGAAATGGGATTCTCATGTCAACTGCAGCTAGCATGAAATTCAATCTCTTCTGTTACAAAAATAATTTATAAATGTGTAATACCTAATTGAGAGATGCTAAATAAAACTTCTTCTTAATTTAATATTACAGTTGATGATTTATAAAACTGATAGACAAATATAGTTAAGCAAATTTAATTGAACGGGATACCAACACTGTGAATAATAAAAACAATTGATTTCCAGCCATAAGTTGAACTACTTCATATCATAATGTCATTTTAGAAGTTCAAATCAAAGACTACGAAGAATTTTGCATCATTTCATAAATTGTAGCTAATGAAACGAATCCCAACATATAATTGATTACTTCCACACTCACATGCCATCTGATATAAAGAAGAGGTCCATGACACGGCCATCAGGAGTAGTTGATACCTTCACTCTCTGAATCAAGAGCTCAAGCTCACAAAGTACATGAGTAACATCTGCATCAATAAGCATACAGATCATGAGAAATTTAATCAGAAGTTCTACTTATCATGTAAAAAGTAACAGAGAACCAAAAGTTACCATGTAAAAGTCCCTTGCGATCGACAGAAAAGAGCTTCAGGAGGTACACAGGAGATGTAGTCGGCCGGGTCCCGATATCAAAGTAGAATGGAATAGGACATGATGGGCATAAGGATAATAGCCGATTTTTCAAACTCAACCACTGAATATTGATCTTGGGAGAACATGGGATGACCCAAAACACAACGAAACACCACTTCCCATCGGTAGAGACATCTTAACAAAATTGCAAGAGTACAAAATCAAATCAATAATCAAATTCATTAATAAGACACGTTTCGACTGTAACCTTCTCAGAATCTCAATAGTAGCTGCAAAAGAAACACAACTTCCTATGAGTGGACACACGTGGGAGGAAAATAAAAGGAATCCTGCTAATGTTTCCGTGTTTTATCAGCTTATCCCCTAATGATTTTTTCATCAGTTTGCGGCCCTCCCAGCCACTATCAGGAAGTTTCCTGATAAACACACAATCATTAGGAGCATTTCCTGATAAATGTAGAAATTCTTGTCTGTTTGTGTTGTTTGTGTGAGCAGTAGGGATGTAAAGGGAGCGGATACAAAGCAGAGATACAAGAAATACAGGTATTACATGGGATACCATAGCAACCATGGGGTACCAAAGGGGATATCACTTGAAATATTACCCCAATGTCCGCATTTGACTAGAAGTGCATAATCGTTATGAATGAATAACATGTGCCTTCCCATTCTTGGTTTCAACATCGTTCTGATACATCATCCATTTTAGATATTATGGGAAGAACTTAGGATGTCTAACCACAAAACATAATTGTATCAACCAATCCATATTTGATAACATGTGAAGTAGCTTTCTTGTCCAGAGTCTTCGTAATAGTTTACACCTAAAACAAATATGAATTGCTTTCTTGTCCAGAGTCTTTTTAATTGTTTACACCAAAACAAATATGAATCACTTTCTTGTCCAGAGTCTTTGTAATTGTTTACACCTAAACAAATATGAATTCGCTTTCTTGTCCAGAGTATTTATATTTGTTTAAACCTATAGTGAACAAAGCAGATAGCAAAGTCAAGTTTTACAAAAATGCTCTTAATTTTCAGGAAAAATAAAGGTTTCTTCAAGATTCATATCAATATTAGTCGACAGACAATATTATTTTGTTTAAAAATCCACATTTATTTATTTGAGGATAAAGAAAAACATTACTTTCTAAATGGTGAAAAAAAACATGTATTGAATTACTATACTTCCTCAGTCAATCAAATAGCACAAAACCTTCTACAAAGCAGTGTCATTATTGTCATTACTTATAAACAAAGGCTAGTTATTTTTTTTTAAAGCCGACTATGTAACTTCCTTGTAGATTCCAAAATATAAATTCAAATGCTTATAAAAACAAGAAAAATGCTATTGGGACACACTTTTCTTTCCATAACCACACTGATGTGGAAGTATATTATTGGATGTCAAGGGAAGCCTTTTCTTTCCACATTAATGTGGAAGTACATTATTGGATGACAAGGGAAGCCTTAAAAAGAGAAAATAATTAAGGTCCAATAATGTACAGAGTGTGTCAAGGAAAGTGTGTCTCCGAATTATTACTCTAAAAACAATGTTTGTACTTCTTGTTTCCAAAATATCACACATATACATGGTTTTAATTTGTTGATACACAAACTTATATATAGAAATTTCTGAAAAAACTATTCATCTTAGCTGCAACAATAGAAAGAAATATACTTTCTGACATGAGAAATTGTTTAAAATCTTATTTCACACGAGGGGAAAAAAATTCTTAAATGTAATTGTAAAATTAATTAAGGAAACTAAATTAAACAGTCTATATCAAGAAATAGTCCTCCCTTTCCCTAATCTATAAAACGATCCAATTTTTTTTTGAAAACTTTACGGAAAAACACGAACTTTATTTTGAAATATATGGCTCAATTGTCATCTTGGGCAAAAAAAAATTGCTTCCCAACAAATTATTTGCATCAAAACAATCCAAACAAGAATATTCCTAAAATCAGTACTTTTTTTAAAAACAAAGCGCATGATTTACCGCCAGAAACCCTAGAATTCTAATGAAACTACAGAAGCAAATTAATAGAAGAAGAAGAATAAGATTTAATGAAGTAATTTCGTTTGATTTGCTGACCTCCTCTTTGGATTCTGAGTCCGAACTCGAGAATGGTGTGACAGAGATCGCAGCCGAGTCCGGTCTGGTCGGGACAATTAACGGTGATGACGCTCGCCTCTCTCTCCCCTTTCCCCACCTCTATCTCCACCATCCCGTCGCTACGAACCCCCATCGCGCGATGGTAGTCTCACCTCAACCCAACCGGAATATTCCCTACTCCTCCTCAAGATTCCGATTCCGATTCCGCTTCTCTCTCCTTCTCTCCTCTCTTCTCCTCTCCTCTCCTCTATTTTGTCTCTCCTCCCCTCTTCTTATTTACATTTTGAGTCTTTACCATAAAAGTCCCTTTATCTATTTTTCCATTTTAAACACAATTATTGTGCATATAAATCTCTATAAAAAATGTTTTAGGTAACTCGAAGCCCACAAATCAGAGTCAGATCTCCAATAATTTTAAAAGAGTTAATTGTCGAAATAATACATCAAAAATATAGTGTTTGCTATTTTGGTGACTAATTTTTTTTTGACCAAAATGGTGCATGAGCTTTGCATTTTGGCTTAATTAGTGCCTGAAGTCAATTTCGTTGGTATTTTTGAATAAAAATCGATAAAAAATGGACATGTGATGGTCACGTGCCCTATTTTAATGGTTATTTTGTCAAGTTTTTTGTTTTGGACTATTATTTTTAACGATTTTTAACTATTTTCATCCAAACAATTTTCTTCGAGCACTAATATTCTTCTGAAAATGATAGTCCAAAACAAAAAACTTGACCAAAGGACCATTAAAAATAGGACACTTGACCATCACATGTCCATTTTTATTGATTTTATCCAAAAACACTAACGAAATTTACTTCGGGTACTAATTGAACCAAAATGCAAAGCTCATGTACTATTTCGGCAAAAAAAAAAGGTTCGATCACCAAAATGGCAAACACTACATTTACCATTTCGACAATTAACTCTTTTTTATAATACATACATCAGTGGTGTAAGAACCGAACCGGACTGACGATTGACCGAATATGACCGAATTTTGTCAAAAAATTGGTCCGATCAGACTTGAACCAAATTTTTTTTTATTTAAGAACTGGCGATTTTTTTTCCGGAACCGAGATTTAACCGGTGAACCGTCTGAACCGATACACAATTGTCACACCCGATTCCAGATTTGGTATTTCTTGAATTTCTAGAATTTAATTTTTTCTGATAATGTATTCCTATTATTGAGAGAGACTACCCGAGACCAGTAGAATACCCATTGGCATTGCCATAGACCCGGTTTAGGACCCGCATGTAGAATGGATACTTGGTTCGGTTCATTTGATTGAACCTATGACTAATGTAGAAGCATGAAAAATAGGCTGCAGAGTCATACGTAGTATTTCAGTGCTGTATGGCGTAAGACATGACTTCAGAGCCATCGGCGAACAACAGAGCTTCATCGCTAGTACAGCGTAAAATATAGCTCCAGAATAACCCGCGTAATGCAGTATTTTCAGACTGCTTCGACGTAAAACCTACTCGCTTTTAATACGGTGGGAAGTTGTACGGGGAACTCTTCGTATTCCTCGAATGAACCTGTCAGATCATGCAGTGAACCTGACTCCTGACAAAGAGTACTGCACGACTATCCAGACGACGGCTGTAATGATGATTCGGCACAGAGACCCAGACCGTCGTTTAGTGACATTTCCTTGATACAAATTGCTTTTACGCATTCAAGGGAATACGCTGCCTAGTTTTATACAGGCAGATATGAGCTTTTACGCTCAACAGAAGAGGAAACAAACCGCCACGTCAAAAGCTGCTCTTCGTACAGAGCTCGAGGCACGTCTCAGCAGTTAATGCGCGTGATGGGGGCAGATCTCTGCATTTAATGCAAGAGATTTGGTTCTATTTTCAAAGACTGAGTGAGCCATAATTATGACTAATACGTCCACATCATCACCTCTGCATATTACGCCATCAGTCTATTTTCAGCTATAGGAGCACACTGTACGCTATCTCCTTGAAATACGCCGACCTAGCTATTTCAACTATAGGAGTACGCCGTATGCTATCTCCTCGGAATACGCCAACTCAGGCTATATTTGTATTGGTGTGTGATAAGGCTATTTGGTTCAGAATACGCTCAAGACCTCAGTCAAGGAAGGAGGATCGGCTATCTTTTACGCTAGCTACCTATCCATGCAGCATCAGGACTCTACGCCTACCTGGCTTCTACGCCAGTTTGACAGCTACTTGGCTTCTACGCAAACTTGACAACTATTTGGCTTCTACGCCATGGTGACAGTTATTGGCTTCTACGCCAACCTTTTTTTACGCGAGGGGCAGTTACCTACGTGGCTTGCATGCCGTTATCTTCACAGTAGTTATACGCGTCACCTCATAATGGGACACGCGTCACACGCGGATTCAGAAGATCATTTATACGTGGGTGGCAGTTATTATAACCGTCGCGTAAAAAGTGCCACACTCTCCACTGTCCGGCTTCTACGCCGACTGGACGGTTACTGTCACTAAACCCTATAAATAGAGACCTCCGTCCACGGAGGTCCAGGGTTGAAGAATGGAGGAGAGAAGTTGTAAAATCAAAGGGAGAAGAGCACAGACAGAGAGTAGTGATCGACGATTTTGGCATCGAGCATCCACTCCCTCTTGCAATCTTTGAAGCTATTCCTTCTTCTACAGCACTTCTTCATCATCGTGTGGTCCAAGGGACAAAGTGATCGACCGCAGATCAGACTCCTATAGCAATATTTATCCAGATTAAATTTTGTACTTAACATCCTCGTATAGGATTAATTGTACTTCTTGTTTGTAAACCAAAGAAAGGGTTTCGTATAAACCTAGTTTCATTTTCTTTCGTTTTTTATCAAACACAAGATGTCGACTCTGCTGGGGACCTCTTTCTCATCTGACGAGAAAGCAATTGCTCAACACGATATTGTATCAGTAGGATCAATAAAGAAGACCTTGGTCGTCCAATTCGACCAATCCGCCTATGAAGATATGCTTCGAGCAGGGGGTAGCTCTCACTCCCTCTCTGTCCAAGACAACAGGAAACTGCGTAAGGTGTGGATGTCCCGGACATCCCCTACCATTCCTGCCGACTCTCTGGTTTCTCCGACCAACAAGGTTGTAGCTTCGCGACCTCCGTGCCCCGCGCGTAAAACTCTGTCTCCCGTTTGTGACGTGGCAGACAAAACTTCTGGCAATGCCTCAGTGCTAGTCCAAAAGTCTACTCCGCGCTTTGCGCGTAAAACTCTGTCTCCCGTATGTGATGTGGCAGACAAAGCTTCTGGTTATGCCTCAGTGCTAATCCAGAAGTCTGCTCCGCGCCCTGCGCGTAAAATTCAGTCTTCCGTCTGTGACGCGGCAGACAAAATTTCTGATAATGCCTCAGCGCCAATTCAGAAATTCCAAACGTGCTCCGCGCGTAAAAATGCATCTTCCCTCCGTGGAAAATTAGATGGTCCCTGCAATCTACGCAAGGGAAAACAAGTGGCAGATTTCTCAACTTCTCGGTCTTTACGCCAGCAAGAGAAGAATCTGCCCGCTCTCCAGATTATGCGAGAAGCTGATGGCCGATTGAGGACTTCATCAGTTTTATGCCAGCCTGAGCAAAATTCTAAACTACGCCAGGTGAAGCCCCTCAGCGTAAAGAAGGCCCAGTTTGCGGAGAGACACGCTCCTCGGGGATCATTTGCTACTCATATGGCTGAACTGTTGTATACGGGTGGCAGGGGAAAAGTTATGGTTCCCAATATCCGCATGCTAACTGATGTAAACAGGAGGAACAAGCCTTCTTCTTCTTCTTCTTCTTCTTCTACTGTTAATCCTCCTGACTTGCGTGAATTTCTGATCCAGAAGCGCAAAGATAGGGGATCTTCCAATATGTCTATTACGCCCCCTAGGGAGCACTGTTGTAATAGTCATAAAATTGTAGTTAATTATTGCTGTTCTGAAGCAAAACGGTCGGTTTTCGACCGGTTGAACTACTCTTTGTCTTTCCAAGAAGAAGAGCCTACATATGCATCAGTGAATATGGCTTCACACGTTCCTAGAGGAAGGTCAAATTCAAGACGTCATTCCTCTAGAACTCCAAGCCAAAGGAGATTCGACAAACTCCTTAAAAATATTAAAGCAGGGGTGTTCCGAAACACCCGTTCGAGGTCACGACAACCGGCTTCGTATTCTTTTGATTCCGACACTGGGGGTCGCCAGTTTCCCGAATCGGATGCTGAAAGTATAGAGTCCATCTCTACAGAGACCTATACTAACCCTTCAACGACATCCAGAGAAATGGGAGTCTATGCCATTGAAGATGAACGCGAAGAGGCTTCCCCATCAGGAAGTACTGAGCAACGCATCGCTTTGTTGGAGACATCTCTGAAAGAGATACAGTCCATGATGGAGAATATGCACCAGATGATGCTGACTCAACACACAACTGCTATGGCTCAAGCATCGGTCCCTCCGACTCAGATACATGTGGGGGTGGACTTACCACCATCCAATGCGAACCAGGAGCCTGCTCTAAATCAAGAGTCAGCAGCTCCTCCACTTCCTAATTCGGAGAATGTATTGCCTCTTGTTGGAGTTACGATACAACCGATCTCTCACCACTCCGCGGTCCCTCTACCGGCTGAAGATCCGATGCAGGCAGTGTGGGAATTGAAAGCCCAATTTGATGCCTTAAAACATAAGGATCAGCTCAAAAAATTAGGAATCAACCAGCCTTACCCAGCTATCTGGGATGAGATCCCTTTCCCTCCTAAATACAAACCACAGACTATGGATTTGTTTGAGGGAAAGACGTCACCGAGCCAGTACATAAACTACTTCAGTATGATGACGGTGTTATTGCAAGGGAATGACACCCTTCTCACTCGAGTGTTCAAAGGCTGTCTCTCGGGAGTGGCTTATCAGTGGTACCGTAGTCTTGCGGACAACTGCATTACTTTCTTTAAAGATTTTAAGACTTTGTTCTTCGCGCGATTCTACGAAGGAGGGATGGACATGTCTATGTCCTTTCTCATCAAAGTAAAGCAGAAGGAAAAAGAGAACGTTCGCACTTTCATCGAACGTTTTCGTCAAGCCACTTTGGAAATGCCTCCCGGAGTTTCAGACTCGGCATTGGTGGACATTTGCAGGAAGAATCTTCTTTCAGTGATCTCGGTGTTCACAGGACCATATCAGTTCCATGATTGGCCCTCGTTCATCATCTCAGCGGTAGACGCTGAAGACAACAGTCGAAAGGCACGTGATAATGGAATTATGATATCTGCCTGATAGAGGCAAGAGGTCATCCTCCAACAGCGACCATATTCGTGGTTCCAAAGGAAAAGAAGCTTTGGCGATCAATACGTCTAGGCAAAAGACTGCGACAACCACACAGACGAAACCTGGGACTTTCAGGCCCATTGAAGTATACTCTTTTGATGACGACGATATTTCGAGCATATTCGAGTGTCTAGTCAAAAGCGGCAAGATTACCCTCTCTGAGGTAAAGCGGCCTAATGAAGTCGACAGTACCAATAACCTCAAGTACTGCATTTTCCATAGGTACATACATCACCCCACGAAGGTGTGTTATGTATTAAAGAGGAAAATCCAGGAGTTGATCGACGCTAAGGCCATCACTCTGCGCAACAGCGAGAAGACGGTCACAGCCAACATGATCTCCCTTCAATTTGGCAATCTGCCTCCTCAAGAAGTTTCGGATGGTATTGTACCTATTTCCCGGACAACGATGAACATCGTTAATCTCCCTCCGGCCAGGGGTCAAAATCATGACCTGGTACCCCTAACTACCCAGCGGGGCGAGATTATGTGGGTTCATCCAGATCTGGTGTCAGAGATCAAGGAAGAGACTCAAGCTGCTAAGGCTAAGTCTAAAAAGAACTCGAAACGTAAACCATATCATATGGTTGCGATATCCTCGACATCAGAAGAAGAGGTTTTGGCTATTGGAACCCGTTCAGGGAAAGCCTACCTCAAGGACTATGGAGGAAGTCAGAAAGATGCATCGGCAGACACTTCAGCTGCCAAGCCTTCAGAATCGGAACCTGTTATACCAGCGGCAGGTCCTTCTAGACCAACTGCGACGGACAAGGGCAAGCAAAAAGAAGTGCTCTTTGATAAACCTTTGAAGAACATTCAAAACAAAGGTTTAGAGAAGCCATATAACTTCGACATCCTGGCCCAGTTGGCTAATACACCAGCTAGATTGTCCATTTTTGAACTACTCAGGCTCTCTAAAGACACTGGTCAAGTCCTGAGTGATGCATTAATGCAGGCTGATGCATACTTGACCCAGCTCAAGTCCCCTGATGAAAAACCTGTGGCATGTCCTCAATGCCATAGTGTGATGGAGGTGGTCCCGAATATCACTTTTACCCAAGATGACATGTTGTTGAAACATAATAAGCATGACATACCCCTCTATTACACCGGATATGTCGGTTCCATGGAGGTTGACCGGATTCACATAGATCCGGGATCATCGATCAGTATCATTCCTCATAGTTTGCTCAGACCGCCGAGGATTCCTACCAGTGAATTGGCTTACACCACCACTACAATCGTGGGCTTCAACGTCAGGAAAAGTAAGCCGTTGGGGAAGATTCGTCTGAGGATCCAGATTGGTGACCTCAGATCAGTGGCTACATGCTATGTCATTGATTCAGAGGTGTCCTACAATATTCTGCTGGGCAGACCATGGATCCACGATCACAACATCGTTCCTTCGACTCTACATCAATGCTTCAAATATGTAGATGCCCAAGGAACAGTACAAACGGAGTTTACTGACCTTAACCCGTTCAAAGGAGTAGAATCCTACTACTCCGATGCCATGTTGTACACCCAAGACTACATGGAGGAGGTATCAGGCAAGACAGAGGAGGAATCCCACCGGGAGCCAGAAGAACCCTCTGCCGAGCAACCTCTATCAATCAAGGTGAAAGGGCGAACTACTCGTCCGAAAGTCATGGAACCCATGGCTATCCACCTGAACAAAACTAAGTCAGGAAAAAGAGGTGATCCTCTAGTGATCACTTTGAACCAAAAGCCTCCACCTTTGGTCATCAACCTTCGGCGGAACAAGCAGCCGACTGATGTAAATATAACCAGGAATGTGGTTTCTGACGATAATAAAGATCCTCTTTTCCAGTACATTGACGCTCAAATTCCAAATCAGGAATCCTCTCCCCATAACGATATAGAACCTATAGCACAAAGATTCTTGAAAGCTATAGACTCCTATCATCCATATGTGTGGGAAGTAGCGTCACCATCTAATGTCATCACGATATATGGGCCACATGAGGATTCTATCTTTATTGTCCTGCCTACTCGCAGTAGTCAACATCCAATAGTCTTCGGTCGCATGCGCAATGAACCGACTGTACTAGAAGATTCTCCCGATGATGATGCTGGTAAAATGCAGGTTCACAGATATAGCCCACAAGCTTTGAAGATTATGCAAAGTATGGGTTATGACTTAAAGCTGGAACCAGGGCTTAACTACGGGAAAGGCAGGCGAATGTCGTTGCACGATGATCCCTACTGTCAATGAACTCATTTTGGGTTAGGGTATGCCACTTCCTTAGCAACTTTTGAGTCAAATGAGGATATCTTTGCCTCTTCTCAAGATGGCTCGTCGTCCTCCGGCTCATATGATGATCTCGAACGAGCATTATCAGTAAATACGGTATTGACAGATTCTTTCGAAGCAGACGAACAAGAATCTGAACCGTTTGAGAATGACTCTTGGGCTCAACAAATGGATATACAATGGGAACTCAGGTTTGAGTAGAGAGAACCCCCACTGAAGATAAAGTTATCCAGATCGATGTTGGAGATGAGATTTCACCAAAGCCGATATTTATCAGTAACAATCTTTCCGAAGAAGAAAGGGAAGAAATAATCCAGCCGATAAAAGAATATATTGACGTCTTTGCGTAGAATTATGAGGATATGCCAGGTCTTGATCCAAAAGTGGCTAAGCTCAATATATTGCCCAATTTGAAGCCTGTGAAGCAACATCAACGCCAGTTTTGTCCGGATATGATGTACGCCATCGAAGCTGAAATCAGGAAGCTGATAGCCTGTGGCTTCATCCGGGAAGAACAACATCCTGAATGGATCGCCAATGTTGTCCCAGTCATAAAAAAAAGTGGAAAAGTACGTGTCTGCATCGATTACCGAGATCTGAATGCAGCCTGCCCCAAGGATGAGTTTTCTCTTCCCATTACAGACGTCATGATCGATAATACACGCGGTTTTGAACGCATGTCTTTCATGGACGTATTTTCAGGATACAATTAAATCAAGATGCATTCTGAAGACGAGAAGCATACTGCCTTCCGGACACCATTGGGGGTATATTGCTATACGGTCATGCCCTTCGGACTGAAGAATGCCGGGGCTACATATCAACGAGCTATGAGTAACATATTCTATGAGCATTTACGCAAAATAGTGGAATATTACGTAGACGATATAGCTGTCAAAAGTCGCCGCAAGGATAATCATATCCAAGACTTGAAGACAGTGTTCGAGTTGATGCGCCAACATCAACTCAAAATAAATCCTACAAAGTCCTTTCTTGGTGTATTTAGTGACAAATTTCTGGGATTTGTCATTACCGCTAAAGGCATTCAAGTAGACCCGGATAAAGTGAAGGCCATCTTAGAAATGCGACCACCCCGTAATCTGAGAGAACTCAGGGGATTTCAAGGTCGTTTGGCTTATATCCGAAGATTCATATCCAACCTCTTTGGGAGATGTCAGCCTTTTTCTCGCCTTATGAAGAAAGGTGTATCCTTCGTATGGGACGAAGCCTGTCAGCAAGCGTTTAATGATATCAAACGCTACCTCACTAATCCTCCAATTCTGGTGCCTTCCGTCATAGGAAGACCATTTTTGCTGTATATTCTAGCAATGGATCATTCTCTGGGAGCTCTCATCGCACAGAAGAACGATGAGGGTCATGAACATGCTATCTACTATTTAAGCAGGATGATGGTCGAAGCCGAACACCGGTACAATCCAGTGGAAAAAGAATGCTTGGCCCTAATGTTCGCCATTCAGAAAATGCGATATTACGTCACAGGCCAGACTATTCATATCATCTCCAGGATCAATCCTCTTCGGGTATTGATGAACAAGCCCAGTGTTCTTAATTCCTGACTCGCGACTTGGATAATGTTACTAACACCATATGATATGGTTTACGTCCCTCAGAAGTCCATCAAAGGCCAAGCATTGGCTGATTTCCTAGCTGCTCATCCGATTTCGGAAACCTCTAGATTATACGAGGACATTCCCGACGAAGTTGTAGAATATAATTCCGCAATGGAAAGTGATACATGGCAGCTATTCTTCGATGGTGCCTCCAGGACTGGCCCAGGGGAAACGTGGTTTCAGGAGTAGGAATTGTCCTGGTCACTCCTGATAAACTCATCATCTATCAAGCATATTCTCTTAGCGAGCATTGCTCTAATAATGTGGCAGAGTATAATGCCCTACTCATCGGACTCCAAGTTGCTAAAGAATTGGACGTCGAATATCTGGAAGCTTTCGGTGATTCTCTGCTGATCGTCAATCAAGTCAGAGGAATATATGAAGTCCGTAATCCAGACCTCATCCCTTATCACCAAGCAACGATCGAGATAGCCATGTCTTTCAAAGGGTTCTTCCTAGAGCATGTGCCTCAATCTCAGAATCTGGAAGCTGATGCCCTGGCCAGTCTAGCTGCAGATTTAGCTATTCCTATAAGAAGGCAAATTTCGGTGATCCTTCTTAACAGAGATTTATTCTGTGTGAAAAACAACTTTCACATAGAACGCAGCTACGCTGTGAACACAGATCCTCCTAAGAGAGACTAGAGAAGTCCCTTTATAGATTTTGTGGCATACGGAATCTTACCGGAGGATCCTAAAGAAGCAGTATCCATCAAAAGACGATCATTACGCTTCTATTTTGATGCGTCTTCACAATGTCTATATCGCCGAATCTACGACGGACTGCTATTACGCTGTCTCTCCGATGATGAGGCACAGTGGTTTATCCGTGAAGCTCACGACGGTGTATGCGAAGCGCATCAACCCGGTCCTAAGTTACAGGATCGTATCTGGAGGGTGGACTATTACTGGCCTACTATGATCACAGATGCAATAAAATATGCAAGACAATGTAAGGCCTGTCAGGTTCATGCAGATTTTATACATTAACCTTCTGAACATTTATATCCTACGGTTGCATCCTGGCCATTTGAAGCATGGGGTATGGATATCATTGGTCCTATTCATCCGTCTTCTTCCAGAGGTCATCGGTTCATATTGGCCATCACGGATTATTTCTCCAAATGGGCAGAGGCGATCCCTCTTGCTGAGGTAAAGATATCTAACGTGATCAGCTTCATCAAGCATCATGCCATTTATCGCTTTGGGATACCCCGAAGGATAATTCATGACAATGGGCCCCAATTTATCAGCCAAGCGTTTCATCGATTTTGCGATAAAAATTGGATATAAAATATGGCCTCTACGGCATACAATCCTGCTGCTAATGGTTTGGCGAAAGCTTTCAACAAAACCATCATCAAACTCTTGAAAAAGTTCGTTTCTTCGAACAAAAGAGATTGGAACGAGAAGCTAGGAGAATATCTCTGGGCATACCGCACAACGGTACGAGCACCGACAGGTTTTACCCCATTCTTATTGGTTTACGGGAGTAAAGCAGTTCTCCCTATCAAAATCCAAATTTCGTCACTCAGAATAGCAGTGGCTAATGAGTTGACTCAGGAAAAGAACGACCTATTAAGGCTTCAAGAACTAGAAGGATTAGACGAGAAATGCCTTCTAGCCCAACAGCGCATCACGTTCTACCAGGCACGTATTTCCAAAGCTTTTAATCAAAAAGTGAAAAAAATAGTGTTCAAAGTTGGCGAGCTAGTTCTAGCTGTGAAAAGGCCAATGATCATTACTCACAAGAGTAAGGGTAAATTCCAGCCCAAATGGGAAGGCCCTTATGTGATCGAGACGACGTTCTCAAACGGCGCTTACAGATTAGCCAAGCCTAATGGAGACTTGTTAATGGCTCATATCAACGGCAAATTCCTGAAGAGGTACTATGCTTAATCTCCTTTGCTCAAACGGAGTATGGTGAAGATCTCATTCTGACAACACTACTTCCAAAGAACTAGTTGGATCATATTCTATCATGTCCATATAACCTCTGAATAGATATGTTTAACTAATTTGGAACATCAAAACCTATCACGTCCATATTACCTCTGATAGTGTTTTGTGTACAAATTTTAGTTGGATCATATTCTATCATGTCCATATAACCTATGAATAGAGCTGAAGCTTACCGAAAGTATATCACGTCCATATTACCTCTGATATCACTTTCACCCTAGCCTGTCATTTACATTCAAAAATGATGGGTCCACAAAGTCAGATAAAGTCTCTTTATTATCTCCAGAAAGAGCAAATTACATATAAAAGCAAAAGGTATATCATTTGGGAGGAGCAGTCAAATCACGGATCTGCTACGCCAATGCGGCCATCTTCTCATTCCTGGAGCTCAAAACTGTAGCGCGAGCCCGCTCCAACCTTGCCTCCTCATTGTTCAAGGCAAATATTTCAGACCGAGCACGTACAAAATCTGCGTAGATGACACCCATACGTGTCAGGTTTTGCTGATACGCTTCCAGTCGGTTCTTCAACACATCTCTAGCTGCCGATGAAGCGAGAACCCTCTCCTCTGCCTGAGCGAGTTCATCTTTCAATTTGCGGACCCTCGCTGCCTCTTCCTCATATTCGGCCTCGCATTTGGCCAGCTGGGGAATGACATACTCCAATATGGTATGCTCTTCATTCATCTCTTTCTGCTGAGCTTCGATGGACTTGCTCAGAGTTTCCATCTCCCCAACAAGCCTCGCAGTCAAAGAGTCATATTCAGCCTGAATCAGGTCATCAATGCTGCCCTGGGATAGTTGCAAATAATTGTTAATGGGTTATTCCAAACCATTAACTATCTGCTCCAGTGCATCAGCTCTCCCAGCGTTGTTGAAATCTCTGATCGGCGCTATCGCAAACTGGGAGGACCTCCTCAGAGCCTCGAAGCCTAGATTCTTCTCCAGTACTATTGATATCAGCATTTTCAAAGTAGTATAGAAAATACTAGTATACTGCTCAATTAGCATGGCGAGATCCAAATGGATGCTGGGAGTGGCTACAATATCGGCGAATCCCCTTCCAAGAACGACTGCAGAGGGTGTCGTCACAATCGTCGCTTCAGTAGATGGCGCGACAAAGGTAGAGGCACCAACAACGGTCGAAGTGGCTGACGTACTCAAAGGAGGCATAGTCGTGATAACAGGTCATCCTCTTTTCGAGATATCAGAACTGTATCGGGCGAGCCGGCACCCGAAAATGTTTCCTCTTCAAAGTCGGGCACCTCCGTGTCATCGGCAGGAGCTGCAACAAAGCCAAAAGTTACGTCGACGCTGCCCTCCCCGTAGATGTCTTCCCCTTAAAATAAGACAAGAGAAAGTTAATATCAACCTAATGTTAATTTTTCTAAAAGAGACGTAAAGACGATATTTACCCATGGCCGATGGTATATATGTCGCATCTGCAGCCAGTACAGCTAAATTATTTCTTAATAATGTTAAGCGAGCTGTCATACCTGGAGAAGGGGTGCGCCAAATGACACTGGCAGGTATTCTTTCAGGTCTACACCAAGATCCACTCGAGGCTCATCGGGTGAAATCTTGCTGGATGTACTTACAGACGCAGCAGGGGTTACTCCCGTTACTGTTCTGGATAAAGGTATATGCAATCTTATTTTGCTCGGCCTCGAAGGCGATCTCGTAGCACTACCTGAAGCGGTAGCAGCGACAGCAGCCTCGAGCAAAGAATCTCCGGCACTGCCAACCGGAACTGTGGAGGTTCCCTCTCTAATAGGCGAAGGACCTCTAGTCAAAGAATCATCCCCAACAGGGGAAACAACAGGTTCACTCCTAGGAGCCTCATGGCTGGAAGTCCTGACAGGACCACTAACAGTCTTCTTTTTCTTGCGAGGGAAAGTCTCCTTCAGAATAGGAGCCCTTCGCTTACTAGGGATAACCAAAGGCTCTGCAGGCGGAGGTATTACGCCTCTCGGTACTGTCAACAAAAACTTATCTGGATTGACAAAGTCTTCACCCTCGTCAGAGGAAACTGATAGGACTTCCTCTCTTCCAGCGGACTTATGTGAAGGCATCCTAAAACTTCCATGCATATCAAAATCGCGATGAAAGGTATTGATAGCCACATAAAACTGGGCGTACGAATGGAGGATGCACAACTCCATGGAGAGGAAAGTCGCGGGCACAGTAAAGGTTGCTACAGTACAACCCATTATGAAGTACCGCCATCCTCTCGCTCCATCAATAAGTCCTTATCTGGACTTGAAGCTGGTGATGGCATTTTCCACATGCAATTGGTCATACCCAAACTGCCTGGCGAACCGACTAGGCAGGTAGGGCTCCAAGAAGCAATGGTCTTCACTTTTGTACAACAAATGGGAAGGTCTAATGCAGACCAACCAATAAAAATCTTCAGGAGAAAGAACGGTCTTACCTTCACCTGAATCCTGAAGCCTCGTCCCCTGTTGATTGAGGTGTACAGGGGGGACGATACAGAAGAGCTTCCAGCTATGAGCAAAATTTAATGCTCGCCGACAGTCTACGACGGTGGTCACGTTCCAAGTGGAATTCATGTAATTCAACAAGAAATTATTCCCCGAACTACTGGCAGAGCCGGGAGACATCACACTGGGGTTATGTAGAATTAACCATCCCATCAGATATAGGAACGGTAATTCTACCCTGGGAAAGCTGTCACGTCGTGTTTCGTCGGCAAGCAGCCCATCAGTAATGGCCCTCAGACCAGCTTGTATTCGGCATACCATGGCACGGAGCAGGTCCAGTCTTGCCCCAAATACCAAACGCACTGCAGGCCATAAGGTGTTGCGGTAAATGCGATCCGAAGATGCAAAGCCAGGGACTACCAATCGGCGTAGCCATACGGAGAGGAAGCCAGTCAGTTGAGCTTCCCTTGACAGAGGTTTGCGGCAATGCCTCATATAACTGTAGGCTTTAGTTCCTGCAGGATAATTCCCTATCCCCTCATCGAGAACTTGATCTGAATCCCCAGCGTCTTCAATAAGATTATCGACTATTTGAGCATTGAGCATGCTCAGAAAGTTCAAAGGCTTATCCCTGCTATCCACAACTTTGTCTGGCTTAGCATCTCTGGCATGATGAAAGAAGAGATAGGACGCCCATTTGTTGGTATGAGCCAAATCAGAGGGCTCATTATAGAAGGTGGTGCAGGCTAGATAATGGCTCATTAGCTTCTGGTACACTGCCACTACCCTAGGGTTTGTATCCCCCAGCTCCCTGTTTGTGGGAACATACTCTTCATAAGGAGTATCCCCCATTGGTAGTCTTGAAATCTCTGCCATCTCGTAAAGGGCCAACCCCAACTCCCCTAGCAGAGTGGCAAAAGTCCCAGTGAGCGAGATATACCACTCCATCAAAGCCAAAAATAGGTTGGGGTTGGGAGGCAGCCCAACACTGGTAGCACTCACAGCCGCGAACAGACCAATGCTCTCCAGCTCCGTCTGAAAATGCTTCAGGGCCCAGGCAGCTAAATGAGCCTATTGAAGATTTACAGGGGTAAGCCACCCGTTGATTCGAGGATTAACCTTGGGGTATACTCCTCCATGCCCCATGAAGTCATTGGAGAAGTGAAGTGTCTTAACTCGGGACATTGCCCAAAAATAATTCCCTGAAAGGCATTACAGGGCCTGAGGGGCGGCTCACAAATAATCCTTGGTCGGATCCTTTCTGATAAAATATCTTCCCCGGCTGGCCGCGAAGATTAGGGGTCAGGGTCCACGACATCCTCCTGGGATGCGTGGCATGGAAGAATGCTGAGATAGGATAATCTCTCGGCATCCTGGGCAGGTACATGACCATGCCCCCAGCAGTAAAAACCTAGTTTTTCTTCTTGGGCTTCGTCTGGGATTGTTTATCAATCATATCCCCGAATAGGAAAGCTGGTTTTATATATTTATCCCCATCTATATACGTCAGGGGCTCCCCGTTGATCATACTCAACAACATCCATTCTCCCTGAGACGATATCAGAATTCTCCTTCCTTCAGGATACTGGGTTCCAGAAATAGGGAATGTCACATGGGACAAATCCTCCAGATAATTGGAGTTCAACATCCCAGCAGCAGAACCCATAACCTCAGCCAACGGAGGTATCTGCAAGTTAACTACAAAATGCAAGAAGAATATGTCAGTTTCTATACTAGACATTATAGTCTTGCAGCTTATGCCAAAGATCAACAGTCTGTGCTTTTACGTCAAGACTATAAAAACTTGAGTTTTTACGCTGGAACCCATTTTCTAGGCGTAAAATTCAAGATTGGCAGTATACACAAAAATCTGACAGTCTGTGTTTTTATGCCAGACTGCCAAAATTTGAGTTGTTACGCTGGAATTTTCATCCAGAGCGTAACATCCAAAATTTGTAGTATACGCCAAATTTCGACAGTCAAAGCTTTTACGCCAGACTGCAAAAATATGGAGTTTTTACGCTGACACATTAGGAATGTGGGCGTAAATGATAAAATATCTCTGTGCATCATCTTCCTCGAAGAGGCTCTCAGAACAGAAGATGACCTAGCGCGTTCACGTACAACGTGTGCGAAGGATTTTTTTCGTTCTTTTTTGTCCCAAAAAGCTTTACCTATGACGCCCGGTACACAGCTTGACGGTGGGGCACTTCGTTCAGAGCGAGGTTCGCTCAGCCCAATGGGAGTCGCTCGTGCTTGAGAAGAGGAGCGAGAAGAGGAAGCAGCTTTCTTTCCCTTAGCGGTGGAAGCATGTTTCGGTGCCATTGCTAAAAACTCAGAGTGCTCAGAGAAGAAACGAAGAAGAGTTCTCAAAGAGACGAAGGTTTTTTTTTTTGCAAAAGACAGATGAAGAGTTTCTTCTCTGAAGGCCTTGGGGACCACGTCAGCCTATCATTTAGGGAAGACGGACAGTCAGCGAATTCAAAAAGTTTTTCGTGCAGAGCAGATTTGTGATTTTACGCTAAGGAGCTTTTACGCTCAAGAGGCTACAAATCTACGGTTTTACGCTCAGAGGCTATAAGTCTACGGTTTTACGCCCGAATGCTTTTACGCTCGGTAGCTTTTACGCTCGAGAGGCTATAAACCTACGACTTCACGCTCAGAGGTTACAAATATATGATTTCACGCTCAGAAGCTTTTTACGCTCAGAGGCGACAAATCTACGACTTCATGCTCAGAGGTTACAAATCTATGATTTCACGCTCAGAAGCTTTTTACGCTCAGAGGCGACAAATCTACGACTTCAGGCTCGAAAGTTTTCTTTTCAGAGGCTATAAATCTACGGTTTTACTCCCGGATGCTCTTATACTCAGCAGCTTTTACACTCGAGAGGCTACAAACTTATGATTTTATGCTCATCTACACTACGGATCTATGACTTTCCGCATGTCTTAAAATATGCAGGCCAGAGTATGCGTATATCTGAACAATTCTCAGGACGGTCAATTACAAGGGTTCACACAGAAGATGCTCCTTCTTGGCCTTAAATCATCCTAAGTACCCAATACATACAGAGTTCAGCATTGAAAATGACTCTTCTTCTTGGGTCGATTGGAAGTTCATCCAAAATCCTGTCAGAATATTTTCTCTACAGTTCAAGCATGGTCAGTTTTGACAGCCATTTCTTGCCTTATTTCAAGGGATTTTAGAGAAATTATTTTTGAAGATGATGGTCTGAACAAGAATTCTTCTTATCAGAGAAGTGACAGTTCAGAATTCTACGCGACTCGTCCTTCAAAATAGCATGGCAGTTCGGATATTCGACTTAAATACTAACCAGCTTTCTACGCGTCTTCAGTTACGCGTAAAAGACGGGACGAGACCAGATACTGTTTTTATCAGAGTCGGCGTAAAGTTACTCAGACGTGTCGAAGCTACACATATTCAGACTTCATCACAGCAAAAAAATATGGCAAATCATCAGATGCGTAAAAGAAGACAATTTTATTACTCATGATTACATATGATGGAAATCCAGTTTACAAAGGGTTTTTTATCTTCATGATTACATATGATGGAAATCCTTGTTCTACCAAGGGTTTCTCATTTTCATTTAAAGATCACGTCGAGAATCTATTCTGCCAGGTTCTCATATTGGTGGAGATCTTCTTTCCGTCTTCTTCAGCAATTAATCGGTTTCCGCGACCGATTAACAAAAAAATGATTGATAACGGGAGGATACAGAACTGGGATTGTTTAAATTATTCAAGAGCCCACCCTCCGTACGCCATGACAGATTGAGTTGGGATTCAGACCCAACTCAATACTGGAAGACAGGGCCAGTTTGTCTGCCCTCGTCCACCGTCGTAACGGAAGAAAATATAGCTTGCAAGCTGTGTGGTCGAATGTGACCCTTCCTCTTTCCTGGACGAATCGCCATATGAAATTGCTAATCATCCCTAGCAAAGGAAGCTATGAATCCTTCCATGATCCATCATTGCAGAGGATATTTGCTCGAAGACGCCTTCTTTTTTGGCTCCTTACATGCTAGAAGAATATTATCTTCTTCTTCCTCAAGTCAGCAAGACGAACCTCGGCAACCATCTCTGTGTGGTGAAGGAAATATGGGAAGAACAGGTGTAAACCCCCTCGACCAGATTCCAGTATTTTAGGAATATTTTTCAGGTATTTAGGATTTGTTGCAATATTTTAATTTATTTTGCTTACATATCTTATTGACCTGTGCACCTGTCCATCACCTAATTAATTGGAGCTTTACCTTGACTGTTATCCCCGAACGAAGTTCGCATACCTCTCCTAGACATGCCAGCCTACTATCCTGTACTTTGTGCAACTCCCAGATACTTAGTTTTGAGCCTCGTATGAGACGCACAAATCTCGTTACAAACGCCCGTATTTAATTCCTATTTTAATTCCCAGACCTGTACCCATCCCTGTTCCAATAGAGATTTGAGACCCAATATGCACCTGTTTTGCCCAGACAAAAATACGTTAATATTCTACACTGAGTATACTACATTTAGTGTATTGACACCGTACAAAAATTATGGCCCTACCTGCCTCTAAATAATTAGAGAAGACCGTGCGCAGTATTTATTAATTAATTAAATATGATGGCCCGTATTACCCCCAAAATTAGGCCCAGTCCCTGCCCAGACTCACCCCCACCCCCTCAGGACCCTCACACAGCAATTTCCCTCAATTCTGTGAATTTTAGCATTTTCAGGAATCAAGTGTTTTTCCCAGACAATTTTGTAATTGCGCAATTTCCCAAAATAGGACCTTTACGCAATTTATGAAATTACAGGGACTTTTCTGTAAATTTTTCTGTGAGGTGTCACCCCCTCATTGGCCGGTGAACCTGCACCGTCCATTTGGAAGCGGGACCCACCTGAAAAATATCCTGCATGTGAAATTATATTTTTACCCCTAATTATTTTTCTATAAAAGAAAAATAAAAGAAAAATGAAAAACCCTAACCCTAACCCTAACCTAGCCGTCGGCTACACCCCCCCCGCCGGAGCAGCTCCGCCGCCGCCCCCCCCCCACGGCGAGCCAACCCCCTCCGGAGAGCTCCACCCCCCCTTTCTCCTCTGGCCCGACATCCCCGCCGCCAACCACCATCATCATCACCCCCATCTCCTAGTCACCTCCTCCCCCGAGCCCGACCCCCGTCGCCCTGCTCGGTCTCCCCATGGCCGGAGCGACAACCACCACCGCCACCATCTCCTTCCCCGACCCTCCCTGCTCCACCCCCCGCCCTTCCCGACGAGCTCCACCCGACTCCCCAGCTCCTCCTCCCAGCCGACGAGCCTCCCTCTCCCAGCCCCCGCAACTGATCCCCCCACAGCGGCTGACTCCCCGACTTCCTCCCTGAACCCGACCCCGCCCTAGCCCCCTCTCCCCGAGCCCAGGCCGACTTCTTCCCCCCTGGCCAAGACCACAGCCACTCCTCCTCTTCTCCTTCTCGACCTCCTCCTATTCTCCTCCTCCTCCCCCTCCGCCTGACGACCCCCTGAGCTCGCCATCACCGCCACCCGACCCCGCGGCCCCATCCGGCCAGCGCCTTAGCCGACCTACTCCTCCTCCACAATGCCATCGCCACCCTCCACCACCAGCACCCCCCCGCAGCTCTCCACTCCACCCTTCTTCCCCCTCCCGACCTCCTTCTCCACCACCTCCAGCCGCTCACCACCACCTCATCATTACCGACTCCTCCTCCTCCCCTCTTCCCCTCTCGCAGGACCGCCACTCGCCACCCTCCACCACCATCATCTCCTTCCCGACCTCCTCCTCTCCTCCCCCGATCAGCGACGACCCCGACTCGAGCAGAACCGGACACAGCAGCCTTTCAGAGCCTGGACACAGCCCGGACTCAGCCGGACACTGTGTCGTGTCAAGATGACCCGGACACAGGAAAACTCATTCTGCGGAGCCCTGTTCAGGTAACCCGTTCTATCTCCTCGTAGTTCCGTTTTTAATTCTGTCAGTTGTGACACGTAGGCTATATAACCCTCTCGATGCCCGTGCAACCCGCTCGGTGCATCGCGTCCTGTGGCGATCGTGACACACGATCCAAAAACAGGAAAAACAATGACCCGATTCACCCCGGAACTGAGTACGCCCCACCAAACTGGACGACTTGGTCGCACGCGGTCTTTACTGAAACGTGCGCGTTGTTGATACGGACGTGCGGGATTTCACAGAAGTTGATTTGGATGTGCGTGCACACCGGAATCAACACATATCCGCCGACAACGTCCCGTATCCGCCTGTTCTGGAACACGCTGCAACTTTGTGTACACGCGTCGGATCGAAACAAAACTTGTGCCATCGGACTCGTAGCAATACGCTGGTCCTGTGATCCAAGTTTGGTTCAATTCTGAGAACGTTGACAAAATTCTGTATCGTGGGCCCCACAGGCTCCACTTGACGGGCGATTTTGTGACCGGCTCATCGGAATCCAATTCTGGAAGTTCCGTTGGGTTCGTATTATCGTTCCTTACTTGTTGACACTAAGTTTGGCAAATTTGGAGACCTTTGACCCTGACATATTTTTCGGTGCAAAGCGGCCCATATGTGGATCCCGCTTTGACCAGAAACTGTCATTTTTGCTCCTGTGTCCAAATTGGACTTAAGGCTAGGCGTTTCTAGCTATTTGATATTTTCTGAGACTGTTAGTGATGTTTATTTCAGTATCCGGAGACATTTATTCTGAGGTCATAGTTCTGACTTTTGGCATTTGACATCTGGACATTATATTTTGCAGCTCTTGCCATGCAAGTATATCTTGCCTTGTTGTACTGTTTAAATTCAGTTATTGTTAGTTATATGTTTATTTATTATATAAATGTGCGCGTCCGAGCAGACTCGGGTGCAGTCAACGAAGGCGTTGACGTTAGGATTTGTATCTGACCTATTGTCTAGTAGACCCACATAAAGTTGTGGAGTTATTGGTATGACTTCCCAGGCTCTGACATATATCATTACACGTCACAGAGTGAGTCCATGTAGGGACGCGTGTCTCATGCGCGACTGGCCATCAGTATGAGCAACACGTGTAACAGTATGAGCTTAGTTGTTTACTTTATTGAGACTTGTATCATAGTAGGAGATGTCCACGTCATTTTCACGACTTGTACATCTATATTGGGCGGGAAAGATACTAGTAGACGTATGGGACACCCTCCTTCTTGAGTTTTATACCTTCGTTCCATGCTCCTCGGAGATGGACGATTGTAGAGTTACCCGTGTGTCCGGGGGCATATGACACATATACTAGCCAGTCATGACGATTGGTGAATTACGTCAGCATATGTCAAGCCTACACATTCCCATGCGTACTAACAGGTCTTCAAATTGCATTCACTTAGATGGTTAGCACACCCCATTTATTTATTCAGTATTTACATACATGGCATGTTGTTTTTTTGTATCTTGTTATGTCCCTCTGAGAACCTGGTCCCTTACCAGGTATAGATGTTCATGAGTATTCGCGGGAGCGCAGATCCGGACATGCTACTTATATTCCGAGGAGGCCTTCTTTTCGAGCCTCGTGATTGTCAGATATTGTTCTTATATGGTGTGTATCTGGTTCATTTTATATTCTATTTCGGCAGTAGATTTGATTCCATCCGACTGTCATTCTTTAGATACTTATTTATTGAGATCTAGTTACCTGGTTATTGGTTATTCATGTTTATGTGATTTCTGTGGATGAGATTTAGATATTACCCTGTGACTTGTGATCAGTTTTACCACTTATGAATTATTGTTCATTATACAGCGTACACACGTATATATGGTTTATATATATTGGAGTTGCCATATATACGGGCGGCTGGCATGGTTACGTATCCTAGTCCTACGTATTTTGGGACTGGGGCGTGACATATTTTTAGTGGTGGCCCATGCAGGTCAGAGCATATTGTCTCGGTTACGTTACTGTACCGAGCAAGCCTGCACCTAGGATTAGAGCATAGGATCTCATCCATAATTGACTATGACTTATCTTCCTTCCAGTCTGTCCTACTTACATAATTGCATCCTGCTTGATTCATGTGCTTCCCTGATAATTCCTTGAGTATAGCCCCTGCTAGAATATAGGAAATCCCTGTTGATAGGATGATAATTAATGTAGTATTCCTATTAAGAACACAACTAGGGCTTTGTCATATCCTTAAGTTCAGACTACTAAATGAACCCTAGCCTTCCAGATTTTCTAAATGAACCCTAGCACCACCTACCTATAGATTAACTTACCTTATCCCTTGACGTATTTATGTATGACTTGAGAGTAGTATAAACACTACTAGGATTAGTTAGAAATTTGACCATAGTGTTGACCCTAGTCTTGAGGAACCCATAGAAATCTAAGATTGAATACTAGGACTAAAACCTCATCCTATGTTTAGATAAACCCAGTTTTACGCCAGAGACCCTTTACCCTTGTTGGCGTAAAAGCCAATTGACCGTAGTTAGCGTAAAGGCCAAATGACTTTCTTGTTGGCATAAAAGCCAAATATGCAGAGGATTGTCCCCTTTACGCTGCAGTTATAACAACTGCTACCCGCATTCCCTTAGTATTCCTTATCCTGCGTCATGAGAGCCACGTAGGTAACTGCCCTGCGTAAACCTGATGATTCCTGACTATTAGATAACCGGCATAGAGTAACCTGATTAGCATAAAATATAAGGATAGGATGAGAGCGTATTTGTTACAGCTTTAGCTTTCCCCAGCCTTGACCCAAATCTGGTGCATTGAATGCAGAGATACGTCTCGAGCCCTGTGAAAAAAGAAACAGCTTTTGATGGGACATCTGGTTTTGTCTCACCTCGAGCGTAAATGACGTGTATCCAATACGTCCCTAAACGACAACCTGGATCTCCGTGCAAATTATCATCATAACCATCCACTCGATCGTTGTGCAAGTACTTTTGTCAGATGTCAGGAACCATTAACTTGACTGACAAAACTCATGAGTTTCTTGTACAACTTTACGCTGCAACGTATGCTAGACTTTTTACGCTGGCAAATTTTTACGCAACCTTTAGGCAATACCTTACCCACAGACTTTTACGCAGCAATCTTTTACGCTCAGACTTCCACGCGCAGACTTTTTACGCGGACAGCTCTGAAGCTCTACTTTACGCTTCTCTGTTTTACGCGGATAACTCTGAAACCTATTTTTACGCCGATAGTTTGAATCCCTGATTTACGCCAAATTATTTTTTTGCCTCTGCTTTACGCAGACAACCTCGAACCCCTACTTTACGCGGACTTCCTTGAATCTCTGTTTTATGCGGACAACCTATAGTACTTACTAGGATTGTAGAACTTAGAAGGCCATACCTCTTTTTGGTCAACTAGCATCTTAGAGAAGGAGTTAGATTAATAACTGTAGAGATTATAGAGTCTTGTCTTTTTGTGAATTTGAATTATTTTGTACTTCTCACATCATAATCTAGCGTACTTATATTTGCTGTACTACCTTGACTTATGCCGCTAGTATAGCCTAGTTTTGCAAGCTTATTCTTTATCAAGCTTGTTCATGATATATGTATTATTGGAGTACTACACTAATACATTTCAGAATTAGTGTATTACGGCCTGATCAACCATAGTACACTTGGTTCGTCCTTCGCATAACTACTTTACGTGGATTGAGATATATAGTGATTAGTAGACGAATGTATTTGTCCGCTAGATATGTCTGAGCATATCGTATCAGCTACATGATTGTACTGATACGAATATGTGAATAGGTATTACCAGAATATGATTTCAATCCACAACTGCCTTGACAATTCCCATTTGAATTCTTTAAACGCCTTGATCCCCACACTTCTAATCTATTAACTCCCCCTTGAACTCTTGATTATTGTTTTTCGTCTCCCCCTATTTCGGAAAGACGAAACCTCATGCTTAGTATAAGCACGAAAAGTGTACTGTTTCTGTAGCCATTTCTGTTTGTTTCTTGGGTAATTACCAAACCCTATTATCGGATTAGATTTCAGTATATATACTGTGCTACCCTTAGAATGATCTTCGCTACCTACCTACGTTTTATTACGTTCCTGATACCTGCATCACTAAGGCAGCAAAATTTTTATTTTTGCCTCGTAACTTGGGTCAAGTTCAGAACTCAAGTATTACGATAAAGAAATTATCATTTTGCTATCAGGAGTCTAAATGGATTTTACCGGATGAATAATTGACTGACTCCTGAAAGGACAGCAGCACCTATGACTAGGTTGACTTGTAAGGATTAAGAACTCCTATGGACCGACTCACCAAGTCAGCACAAATTCCTACCCTAAAAATTGGCCAGTCTGTAGAAGCTTTAGCTAACTTATTTATGAGATAAATCGTAAGATTGTACGGCATACCAGTCAGCATTGAACCAGACAAGGATTCGCGTGACCAGAATTGGTGGTCAACCGCAGAGACAGTTAAGTAAATAAACAAATCCTAAATACCTGAAAAATAATGGGCAGACCGTCATCATCGTCCCTTGGAAATTCAAAGAGGACGATCATGTCTTTTTGAGGATATCACCTACCAGAGACACATGCGAATCAGAGGACGCAGCAAGTTGAGCCCAAGGTATGTTGGACCATTGACGTGCTAGAAAGAGTGGGAGTAGTGGCATATCAACTTGCGCTACCACCTTCACTTGAAGGAGTACTTGCTGTAATCCACGTGTCATAACTCAAGCGATGTATGACAGACAACAGTCATATTTTCAACCATTCGGAGATCACCTTTAGGACGAGACCTGTCGTATCAAGAGCAACCAGTAGAAATCCTTGAACATCGAGAAAAAATATTGAGAAATCAGTCTATTTCCTTGGTCCGCGTGGCATGGAAGCACGACACGCCAAGAGAATCTACTTGGAAACGCGTGGACGACATGCGTAAACGTTTTCGAACCTATCCGTAAACCAAGATATAAATTACTTTGTTAAATTATATCTTATGCCGTCTTTCCCTTCTACCATGGCTTAGTTTTAATTTCGAGGACAAAATTTTTATAAGTTGGGTAGATTGTAAACCCCCTCGACCAGATTCCAGTATTTTAGGAATATTTTTCAGGTATTTAGGATTTGTTGCAATATTTTAATTTATTTTGCTTACATATTCTATTGACCTGTGCACCTGTCCATCACCTAATTAATTGGAGCTTTACCTTGACTGTTATCTCCGAACGAAGTTCGCATACCTCTTCTAGATATGCCAGCCTACTATCCTGCACTTTGTGCAACTCCCAGATACTTAGTTTTGAGCCTCGTATGAGACGCACAAATTTCGTTACAAACGCCCGTATTTAATTTCTATTTTAATTTCCAGACCTGTACCCATCCCTGTTCCAATAGAGATTTGAGACCCAACATGCACCTGTTTTGCCCAGACAAAAATACGTTAATATTCTACACTGAGTATACTACATTTAGTGTATTGACACCGTATAAAAATTATGGCCCTACCTGCCTCTAAATAATTAGAGAAGACCGTGCGCAGTATTTATTAATTAATTAAATACGATGGCCCGTATTATCCCCAAAACCAGGCCCAGTCCCTGCCCAGACTCACCCCCAACCCCTCAGGACCCTCACACAGCAATTTCCCTCAATTCTGTAAATTTTAGCATTTTCAGGAATCAAGTGTTTTTCCCAGACAATTTTGTAATTGCGCAATTTCCCAAAATAGGACCTTTACGTAATTTATGAAATTACAGGGACTTTTCTACAAATTTTCCTGTGAGGTGTCACCCCCTCATTGGCCGGTGAACCTGCACCGTCCATTTGGAAGCGGGACCCACCTGAAAAATATCCTGCATGTGAAATTACATTTTTACCCCTAATTATTTTTCTATAAAAGAAAAATAAAAGAAAAATAAAAAACCCTAACCCTAACCCTAACCTAGCCGTCAGCTACACCCCCCCCGCCGGAGCAGCTCCGCCGCCGCCCCCACCCCCCCCACGACGAACCAACCCCCTCCGGAGAGCTCCACCCCCCCCTTTCTCCTCTGGCCCGACATCCCCGCCGCCAACCACCATCATCATCACCCCCATCTCCTAGTCACCTCCTCCCCCGATCCCGACCCCGACCCCCGCCGCCCTGCTCGGCCTCCCCATGGCCGGAGCGACAACCACCACCGCCACCATCTCCTTCCCCGACCCTGCCTGCTCCACCGCCCGCCCTTCCCGACGAGCTCCACCCGACTCCCCGGCTCCTCCTCCCAGCCGACGAGCCTCCCTCTCCCAGCCCCCGCAACTGATCCCCCCATAGCGGCTGACTCCCCGACTTCCTCCCTGAACCCGACCCCGCCCTAGCCCCCTCTCCCCGAGCCCAGGCCGACTTCTTCCCCCTCTGGCCGAGGCCACAGCCACTCCTCCTCCTCCTCTTCTCCTTCTCGACCTCCTCCTCCTATTCTCCTCCTCCTCCCCCTCCGCCTGACGACCCCCTGAGCTCGCCATCACCGCCACCCGACCCCGCGACCCCATCCGGCCAGCGCCTTAGCCGACCTACTCCTCCTCCACTCTGCCATCGCCACCCTCCACCACCAGCACCCCCTCGCAGCTCTCCACTCCACCCTTCTTCCCCCTCCCGACCTCCTTCTCCACCACCTCCAGCCGCTCACCACCACCTCATCATCACCGACTCCTCCTCCTCCCCTCTTCCCCTCTCGTCGGACCGCCACTCGCCACCCTCCACCACCATAATCTCCTTCCCGACCTCCTCCTCTCCTTCCCCGATCAGCGACGACCCCGACTCGAGCAGAACCGGACACAACAGCCTTTCAGAGCCTGGACACAGCCCGGACTCAGTCGGACACTGTGTCGTGTCAAGACGACCCGGACACAGGAAAACTTATTCTGCGGAGCCCTGTTCAGGTAACCCGTTCTATCTCCTCGTAGTTCTATTTTAATTCCGTCAGTTGTGACACGTAGGCTATGTAACCCTCTCGATGCCCGTGTAACCCGCTCGGTGCATCGCGTCCTGTGGCGATCGCGACACACGATCCAAAAATAGGAAAAACAACGACCCGATTCACCCCAGAACTGAGTACGCCCCGCCAAACGGGACGACTTGGTCGCACGCGGTCTTTACCGAAATGTGCGCGTCGTTGATACGGACGTACGGGATTTCGCAGAAGTTGATTTGGATGTGCGTGCACACCGAAATCAACGCGTATCCGCCGACAACGTCCCGTATCCGCCTGTTCTGGAACATGCTGCAACTTTGTGTACACGCGTCGAATCGAAACAAAACTTGCGCTATCGGACTCATAGCAATACGCTGGTCCTGTGATCCAAGTTTGGTTCGATTCTGAGAACGTTGACAAAATCCCGTATCGTGGGCCCCACAGGCTCCACTTGACGGGCGATTTTATGACCGGCTCATCGAAATCCAATTCTGGAAGTTTCGTTGGGTTCGTATCATCGTTCCTTACTTGTTGACCCTAAGTTTGGCGAATTTGGAGACCTTTGACCCTGACACGTTTTTTGGTGCAAAGCGGCCCATATGTGGATCCCGCTTTGACCAAAAACTGTCATTTTTGCCCCTGTGTCCAAATTGGACTTAAGGATAAGCGTTTCTAGCTATTTGATATTTTCTGAGACTGTTAGTGATGTTTATTTCAGTATCCGGAGACATTTATTCTGAGGCCATAGTTCTGACTTTTGACATTTGACATCTGGACATTATATTTTGCAGCTCTTGCCAGGCAAGTATACCTTGCCTTGTTGTACTGTTTAAATTCAGTTATTGTTAGTTACATATTTATTTATTATATAAATGTGCGCGTCCGAGCAGACTCGGGTGCAGTCAACGAAGGCGTTGACGTTAGGATTTGTATCTGACCTATTGTCTAGTAGACCCACCTAAAGTTATGGAGTTATTGGTATGACTTCCCAGGTCCTGACACGTATCATTACACGTCACAGAGTGAGTCCATGTAGGGACGCGTGTCTCATGCGCGACTGGCCATCAGTATGAGCAACACGTGTAACGGTATGAGCTTAGTTGTTTACTTTATTGAGACTTGCATCATAGTAGGAGATGTCCACGTCGTTTTCACGACTTGTACATCTATATTGGGCGGGAAAGATACTAGTAGACGTATGGGACACCCCCCTCCTTGAGTTTTATGCCTTCGTTCTATGCTCCTCGGAGATGGACGATTGTAGAGTTACCCGTGTGTCCGGGGGCATATGACACATATACTAGCCAGTCATGACGATTGGTGAATTACGTTAGCATATGTCAAGCCTACACATTCCCATGCGTACTAACAGGTCTTCAAATTGCATTCACTTAGATGATTAGCACACCCCATTTATTTATTCAGTATTTACATACATGGCATGTTATTTTTTTGTATCTTGTTATGTCCTTCTGAGGACCTGGTCCCTTGCCAGGTATAGATGTTCATGAGTATTCGCGGGAGCGCAGATCCGGACATGCTACTTATATTCCGAGGAGGCCTTCTTTTTGAGCCTCGTGATTGTCAGATGTTGTTCTTATATGGTGTGTATCTGGTTCATTTTATATTCTATTTCGGCAGTAGATTTGATTCCATCCGACTGTCATTCTTTAGATACTTATTTATTGAGATCTAGTTACCTGGTTATTGGTTATTCATGTTTATGTGATTTCTGTGGATGAGATTTAGATATTACCCTGTGACTTGTGATCAGTTTTACCACTTATGAATTATTGTTCATTATATAGCGTACGCACGTATATATGGTTTCCATATATTGGAGTTGCCATATATACGGGCGGCTGGCATGGTTACGTATCCTAGTCCTACATATTTTGGGACTGGAACGTGACAACAGGTTAACTCATCAGCCTTTATATAAGTGTCATGCCTCAGTCCCAAAATACACGGGACCAGGCCACGTGGCATTGGCCAGCTGACACGTCTCCGAGGATATCCCAATTTAATGGATCCTAGCGAATTATGCTACGCTGTCATAAATCTAACAAGTCTAATAAAATATCATACAACAGGCAGAGTCTAATCTCATCCACAAATACAAGAAATACTGAAATGCAGTACTGGAATATAAGAACAGAGTCGAATGTCATAGTACAAACCGAAATATGTCAGTTGGGAACAAACCTACTACAAATGATGAAATAGAGTACTGAAGATAGAAATAAGAGTGTAACTAGAGCAACTGCTATCTAGATAAGAAGCTCCAGTCCTAGGCGGAAGGCCTACCAAGTAATCAGGGGAACTCCGACGGTAGAACCTCTAGCTTCTCCTCGAGAGCGTACCTCGTCTCCACTCCTGGTAGACCCGCACCCGGATATTCGGGCACGAGTACGTGGGTACGTCCAGCCTACGCCGCAGTGTCGGCGGTAGTACGCTGTCTAGGTCATTTCCACAGTTAAAATAAAATCTAGCTCATTCACAATATAATAGGTAGGCAAAGATAATAACAGGAAAAGGAATGCTAAGATTTCAAATAAATAAATGTGACAAATAGATCCATAGTTTATTACAGAACCAGAAGTTAAATCGGGAATAAACCCGATTACTAAGCTAAAAGGAAAAAAATAACTATCTGCTAACTACTCCTCAGAAGTGGTCTCCTGGGTGGGAACCGGCTCCTCAAAAGTATCATCTGTTCCCTCATAGGGGCCATAATAGGTGGGGGCATAATTCTCACCATCTCCTAAATCAACGGATCCAGTCAGAAAAGGAGCAAAGTACACAATGCACAAAAAAGATTAAACTAAATATTTATGACAAGTAGAAAAGAACTGACAAGTATCATGTTGAGGATATGCATAAATAAGAAGTAACAATAACTAAGGGTTAATTGCTGTAAATCAGGAATATGAGTAAACAGGAAATATAATGAGACAGGAAAATGGAACTACAACAAGATAACAGGAACTGCAACACGACAAGAAACTATGTGTGTGTAAGTGTGTATTTAGAATACATAGTTGGCATGTAGGGGGTTATAAGGCTAATCCGGCCGTCATAGACGGCTATTAAACAGGAATAATCAAGATCCGGCTGATGGTACAGTCGTGTACCAACAGCTATTAGTCACGACAGGGGAAAGGGTAAACTACATGCCTCATAGTATTCTTCCACCCGACACAAAAAGCAAGACATGAAAGTCCAAAATCTAACACTAAGTGTAATCATCAATGGTACTAGTAGAGCAAGGAATTAATTATCACAATATAAAGATTAAACTTGAAGTGCAGGTACTTGCCTAATGTTTGGATCCAATTACAGTTTTATCCTCGAGAAATTTTCCAGAAATGTGTCCAGATGCTGAAATAAACATTACCATCATGCTTAGGAGATATCAAATAGCTAGAAACGCCTGTCCTTGAGTCCAATTTGGAGACAAGGGCAAAACTGACAATTTTGGGTCGTTGCTTTTCCTATTTTTGGATCGCGGTGTGCGATCACCACAGGACGCGATGCCCCGAGCGGTTTGTCCGGGCACCGAGAGGGTCATACAGGCTTCGCAATGCAATTTACGGAATTAGAAACGGGGCAGCGAGGAGAAAGTTACACGTACCTGAACCGGGCTCGAGAAATTAGAATTTTTCGTGTCCGTGTCGTGTCCGACACGAGCCGACACAGGAAATTAGGGTTAGGGTTTCTGGAACTTGGCCGAAGATCCGGTGGCTCGGCGGCTCTGCGGCGGAGGAAAGGTCGACCGGGGGCTAGGGCGCTGCACGACGTCGCCGGTGGGCTGTCGAAGGCTGCCGGCGGTTGCTGCTCGTGGGGAGGCGGGCGGAGGAGAAAAGACAGGGCGGCCGGGGGTTCTGGGGAGTCGGGGACGGCGCCGAGGGGGCTAGGCAAAGCGGGGCTGGGCACGGCGAGGCTGGGCGAGGGTCGTGCGGTGGACGGAGGCGAGCCGGGCGGTGGTGGCAGCGTGGAATGGTCGGCCGGAGGTTGTTTCGAGGGGAATTTATAGGGAAGGGACTGGGCGAGGCTGGCCGGAGAAAGCGGGGGTCGTGGCGACCGGGCGAGGCGGAGGAGGGGGTCGTGGGGCGTGGGCTGGGAGAGGCGGAGCGGCCAGGCGACGTGGCCGGAGGAATCTGGCGCCGGAGCGGGGACAGGGTCGTGGGGAGGAGACGGGTCAGCCGGGTCGGGTCTTGGGCGGTCCGGGTCTGGCCGACCCGCCCGACCCGCTAGGCCGGGGGCTGGGCCCGGTTGGGCTGGGTTTGGGCCCAATGGGCTCAAATGGGCCAAAAAAAATGGGTTTAAGTATTTAAAGATTTAAATAAATAATAATTAATTTATTAATAATAGTTTTTAGGTGTTTTAAATTAGGTCCGAGGCCCAATAAATTCCAGAAAAATTACCCTAAGTCCAGTTTTCCATTTTACACCCAAAAATATTATTTTCATAGTATTTTAATATTATTTATTAATAATTAAAAATCATTTAATAATTAAAACCCTGATTTTAATTACAGAAAATTTCCAGAAAATTTCAAAAAATTGTGAAAAATCCAAGTTTAATATTTTTTTGAAAATTCAGGGGGTTTACAATCTACCCAACTTATAAAAATTTCTTCCTCAAAATTTAAAATAACAATGGCACGAAAGGAAGGGTCGAGAGTTAAAATATACCTCAGGGTTCAAAAAGATAGGGGTAGCGCTCTCTAATCTCGTCTTCTCGCTCCCAGGTGGATTCGCCGGGAGAATGATGCCTCCAAGCTATACAAACAATGAGAATAACTTGATTCCTTAGGACTTTCTCCGTTCGGTCCAGTATCCCCACAAGTAGCTCTTGGTAAGTCAAGCTTGGGCCCACTTCGAGCTCTGAATGATCCAAAATATGACTTGGATCTGACACGTATTTTCTCAGTTGCGACACGTAGAATACGTTATGGACCCCATCTAGAGAGGGTGGCAATGCCAGACGGTATGCCACTTCTCCGATTCTCTCCTGTATGCCAAACGGTCCAATAAATCTTGGGCTGAGTTTTCCGCTCCTTCCGAACCTAATGGTGCCACGTGTCGGAAAAATCTTCAAGAATACTAATTCTCCAACCTTTAATAAAGTCATAATCAAGTCTTAGTTCCAAAATCATAGTGTTAAATTAACTTGAATTTCATAAATTGATTACCTCAAATTCCAATGGTCTTCGATGGCTATTTGCCCAATGTCGTTGCCTGTCTTGTGCCACCCGAAGTCTTTCTCTTATTTGTTTCACCTTCTCGGTTGAATCGATCACCATCTCTGGTCCCAGTAAAGCTCTCTCTCCTACATCGTCCCAGGATAGTGGGGTACGACATCTTCGTCCATATAAAGCCTCAAATGGAGTTATTTTAATACTTGCCTGGTAACTGTTATTATAAGAGAACTCCACAAGGTGTAGATAATCTTCCCACGATCCTCCAAAATCCAGAACACATGTACGGAGCATATCTTCAAGTGTCTGGATTGTACGTTCGGATTGTCCATCGGTTTGGGGGTGATAAGCTGTGCTGAATTTGAGTTGAGTCCCCAAGCTAGCTTGTAAGCTCCTCCAGAAGTAAGAGGTAAATCTTGAATCTCGGTCGGAGACAATACTTACTGGAACTCTATGCAATTTAATAATCTGGCGAATATATAAATCTGCCAACTTCTCCGTAGGTAGCCCTACTTTGAAGGGTAGAAAATGTGCAGACTTGGTCAGCCTATCCACTATCACCCATATTGCATCCTTCCCACTAGGTGTCCTTGGAAGTCCAGAAACAAAATTCATAGTAATATGTTCGCACTTCCACTCCGGAATGGATAGTGGTTGAAGCAATCCCCCAGGTCTTTGCCTTTCAGCCTTGACTTGTTGGCACACTAAGCAACGAGATACGAACTTGGCTACTTCTCTTTTCATGCCATACCACCAAACATGCATCCTTAGGTCTTTGTACATTTTGTTGGCTCCTAGATGTATAGAGTATTACGATCTGTGCGCCTCTTGCATAATTTCTTCTCTTATATCTCCTTGAGGTACACATAATCTATCTCCATGTCTTAGTGATCCATCTTCATGAATTTTGAATTCCTCCAATAATCCAGCTTGCACTTGACCTCGAATGCTTCGTAGGCCTTCGTCTTGAAACTGAGTCTCCTTAATCTTATCCATTAAGGTAGATTGGATCTTCAAATTCATCATGTGACCTTCTATTCCTGGAATAATTACCTCAATACCCAAACTTTCTAAGTCCTCGAGCAAGTGTCGGTCCATCGTCAAGTACATTGCCATAGGGTATCTGCTTAGAGCATCAGCAACTACGTTGGCCTTCCCAGGATGATATTGAAGGGTGATGTCAAAATCTTTCATTTACTCCAACCACCTTCTTTGCCTCATGTTCAGCTCTTTTTGAGTAAAGATATATTTTAGACTTTTGTGATCTGTAAAGATTTCCACCCTTTCTCCATAAAGATAATGCTTCCATAGCTTAAGGGCAAAGATAACAGCTGCTAGTTCTAAGTCATGAGTTAGATAGTTCTTTTTATGAGGTCACAGCTGTCTAGAAGCATATGCTATTACCTTTTTGTTCTGCTCCAATACACAACCTAGACCTTTTCCAGAAGCATCACTGTATATAGCGAATCCTTCGGTTCCAGATGGTAAGGTCAGAATAGGGGCAGTAGTCAGCCTTTTCTTTAATTCTTCAAAAGCATGTTGACATTCATCAGTCCATATAAATTCTTCATCCTTCCTTGTTAATTTCGTCATTGGTTCAGCAATTCTAGCAAAGTCTTTCACAAACTTGCGATAATAGCCAGCTAGTCCCAGGAAACTTCTAATTTCTGCTACAGAGTCTGGAGTGGGCCATGATTCTACTGCTACTATCTTTTTAGGATCTACTGCTATTCCATCTCCAGTTACAATACGTCCCAAGAATTCTACTTTGTCTAGGAAGAATGCACATTTAGATAATTTTTCATAAAGTTTTTCCTTTCTTAAAGTCTCCAATGCTAGCCTCAAGTGTTCTTCATGTTCTTCGGGAGTCTTGGAATAGATCAAAATATCATCAATAAAGACCACTATAAATTTGTCTAGATATTGTTGGAAGACTGTTCATTAAATTCATAAATACTGCTGGAGCATTAGTCAACCCGAACGGCATCACTAAGAATTCGTAGTGTCCGTTCCGGGTATTGAAAGCAGTTTTGGGGATGTCTTCCTTCCTCACTCTTACTTGATGGTAACCAGACCTCAAGTCAATCTTTGAAAATACCCGAGCTCCACTTAATTGATCAAATAAGTCATCTATCCTTGGTAGGGGATACTTATTCTTGATTGTTAAAGCATTCAAGGCCCTATAATCAATACACATTCGGGATGTTCCATCCTTCTTTGGCACAAATAATATTGGAGCTCCCCAGGGTGAGATACTAGACCTAATGAAGCATTTGTCTTCTAACTCTTTTATCTGCTCATTTAATTCTACTATCTCTTTCTTGTTGATTCTGTATGGATTTTGAGATACTAGCGCTGCTCCTGGCACTAAGTCAATAGAGAATTCAACTTCTCGGTCTGGGGATAATCCTGGGAGATCCTCAGGGAAGACATCAAGATATTCAGAAATGATAGGTAGTGGCAATTCTTCTGGTACTAGTGTAAGCCCCCTGATTTTCAGAATTTTAACTTCGGTTTTTCCCCAATTTTTCTGGTAATTTTCGGGAATTAAAACCTAGGCGTTGGTAATTTAATGATTTTAATTGCAGTTAATTCATATTAAAAATATTATGGAAATAGTATTTTATGGTGTAAAACGGAAAACCGGACGCAGGGTATTTTTCGGTGTATTTATTGGACTCCGGAATCATTTTTAAAGCCCCAGAAACCAATTTAAATATTTAAACCGAATTAATCCGTGTGACGCCCGACATCCCCAGGAGAGCCGAAGCCCAGCCCAAGGAGCGTTGACCCAGCCCAAAACCTAGGTCAAACCCTAGTCCAATTTCGGTTTGTATAAATGCATGTTTTCTAGTTTTTCTCCACAAAGAAAAATAAAGAGAAAAAGAAAAAGGAAATTAAATCCTAAATCCCTAATTTCCCTAACCCTAACCCTAACCCTAATACCAATCCGCCACCCTCTGCCGACCCCTCTCCGGCGGCGCACCGCCCGCGTCCACCCCGACGCCGGCCACCCGCTGCCCGCCCCGACTCCGCAGTCCCCCTCTCTTCCTCCCTCCGCCACAGTCGCCCCGCGCAGCGTCCTCGCCGTCGACCACCCGATCGACGCCGCCGTCCCCGCTGTTCCTTCCTCCGCCTCGAGCCACCGACGTCGACTCTCCCGCAGCCTCGACGACCTCTCCTTCCCCGATTCGACAGCCACCCTCTTCTCCATACATCGCCGCCCCATCGACCTCCCTGCCTTCTCCCCTCCGCCTCAGCACCCCGGCGCCTCGTCACTATTCAGCACCCTCACCGTCGACGATTCCGTCCTCGTCGCCACCGCCAGGCGTCGACCCGTGCCCTAGCCCTAGCCCCCGTCCCCGTCGACCCCAGCACTGCTTTCCTCTGCCACCGCCGTCCTAGCAGAACCCCCAGCTCCACGACGTCGCCACCAGTGCCCATCGTCGACCCCTCGCTCCGCCCCTCTTCTCCTCCATCTTTCCCAGCGCCGCAGCACCGACGACGGAGCCGACTCCCTGACCCACTGCACTCAGTCGCCGCTGGCCGCCTGAACCCTAGCACGGCAGGATACCGTTGTGTCGGACACAGCAACAGAAACCCTAGTCTAGACACGGACGCAGGACACGAAGCAGGACTCGGACATAGCTCGGACACGAGAGATCGGATTTCACGGAGCCCTGTTCAGGTACGTGTATCTCTCGACTCGCAACTCTGATTTCGATTCCGTCAGTTGCTATGTGTAGACTGTATAACCCTCTCGGTGCCCGTGCAACTCGCTCGGTGCATCGCGTCCTGTGGTGATCGCACACCGCGATCCAAAAACAGGAAAAACCAACACCCCGTTTCACCCCGGAACTGAGTACGCCCCGCCAAACGGGACGACTTGGTCGCGCGCGGTCTTCACAGATACGTGCGCGTCGTCGATACGGACGTGTAGGATTTCGCGGAAGTTGATTTGGATGTGCGTGCACACCGGAATCAACGCGTATCCGCCGACACCGCCCCGTATCCGTCGATTCTGGAACACGCTGTAACTTTGTGTACACACGTCGGATCGAGACGAAACTTGCGCCATCAGACTCGTAGCAATACGCTGGTCCTGTGGGTCAAGTTTGGTTCGATTCTGAGAACGTTGACGAAATCGCGTGTCGTGGGCCCCACAGGCTCCACTTGACGGGCGATTTTGTGATCGGCTCATCGGAATCTAATTCTGGAAGTTCCGTTGGGTTTGTATCATCGTTCCTGACCTGTTGACACTAAGTTTGACCGATTTGGAGACCCTTGACCCTGACACGCTTTTCGGTGCAAAGTGGCCCCAGGTGGACCCCGCTTTGGCCCGGAAATGTCATTTTTGCCCTTGTGTCCAAATTGGACTCAAGGACAGGCGTTTTTAGCTATTTGATATTTTCTGAATCTAATGGTGATGTTTATTTCAGCAACCGGAGAAGTATCTGCGGATCATACTGAGACCAGAGCTACAGTTGGAACCAGGACCCCAGGCAAGTGTACCTTGCCAAACTTTGCAGTCTTGTTATATATTTTCCTTGTTTCATTATATTGCTGTGCATGCTTAACCTAGGACCGTGTGACGTGCTTAGCGTCCGATTATTAGTCGGGTGCCAACACTGTACGCAGTGTTGGGTACAGTCATCTAGAGATGGACATTCGTGACACTTTATATATTCGTACTTGTCTCACCAAGTACCCTATGACCCAGGACACTTGACACCATTCATGAGACAGGATCTTCCCGAGATATTCGTGGTGATTCTGTATAGGATACAGGACATGGACATTATATTCTTAGATAGTGTATGACTGGTTGCATTAGCTATGATCCCGCTTGAAATGGGCATGAGACGTTATGGTCATGATATGCGTGATTACATTAGGTGGGGAGAGTCACACAGGCTACAGGTTGATTTTATATTATGCCGGCGTCTTAGTCTCCCATCGTGAGCTAGACAACTACATGATATTACCGCTACCGGCTCCCAGACACAGAGCTTGTAGTGGCTTCGGCCTGAGCACTAGTGATGCTCTCACTTGCATTGCACTTAGATGGTTACATATTCACCCTATTGCTTTGTTTATTTCTCTATTGCTGCACTGTATTTATTTTGGCATGAGCTTTCTGTACCTTGCTGTCCCCTGAGGACCTGGATCCGGACTTTGTCCCCAGGACTAGCAGAGGAGATCCACCTAGAGATATACAGTACAGGAGCATTATCAGGAGCAGAAGCAGGAGCAGGTGCCTACATTAGAGCAGTACCAGGACCAGAGGACGGGATCGTACCAGAGGACTTCTCCTGGGTATTGGTTTGAGATACTCATTTACTTATGTACCTATTTACTTTACTTCCAGTCTATTGCATTGTTGTTTTAGACTTGTTCTCGGATTGTTCTCCGAGACTCTTTATTGAGATATGCTAGATTCTTTTTACTTGCTTTTACTCTGGCATTTGATCTGTGATTATCTGTTGTGGATGAGATTAGTATAGACTGTGATTAGGTGTTATTGGACCTGCTTATTGTTATATTACAGCTTAAGTATGCCCTGATGGATCCATTAAATTGGGTTTATCCATCGGTGCGTACTGCTGGCCATTATCACGCGTCTGGTCCCTCGGTATTTTGGGACTGGGGCGTGACATGGTTTTTGTGGTGGCCCATGCAGGTCTACGACTAAATTGTTCGGTTTCAACTTAGGGACCGAGCAAGCCTGCAATAAGAATAGGATAAGTTTTTAGGATCTCATCCACTTGCTTGAAACGTTCTTGATATCTATATCAGATTCGAATTTAATTCTTGACTTACATCCTGCCTTGATTTCTGTGCGCCTGTTATCGTTTATTTTGGATTGCAGAGTTATGGATTCACAAGCAAACGACGAGACACCTGCAATATCACCACGAGATGCTTTGGTAACCAATGAAGAGGAAGTAACACCAGTAGAAGAAGGCCAATCCGCTCAACAGCACAGTCAAGCGAATCAGCAAGATGACATTTCACCATCGACGCAATTGCCCGTAATTCTACCAGGGCAGGCCATGGACGGGCAGCAGATGTTTCAAATGATCTACGCAATAATGCAAGCTCAACAAGAGGCTTTGAGTCGCAGCCTAGCAATCGCACTAGCGCAGACAGATCTACCAGCACGACGGCCAACGACGGGCTCTATTTCTGATTTCCGACAGCTGAAGCCTCGCACATTTTCAGGCAAGGAGGAGCCCACTGAAGTTCACGAGTGGCTCACAAACACTCAACATCAATTAGAAGCAGCTGAGCTTCCAAAGGAACGTTGGATGACTGCCGTCAGAATGCAGTTGACGGACAATGCACATCACTGGTGGCTATCTGAGGAGACACGGCTCGGACCAGACCGAGTCACTTGGGAAGAGTTCTCTAGACTCTTTCAGGAGATGTACATTCCAGCTATCGCTCGATCAGAACTTCGGGACAAGTTCAATCACCTCACTCAGGATGCTAAGACGGTGGAAGAGTACAACGCGGAGTTCATTCGTCTAAGTCGCTTCGCCCCAACATTGATCCCGACAGAAGAAGAGAAGGCCGAGAAATTCTTCGACGGACTAAACATTGAGCTACAGAAACTAATTGGATCCGTTGCACCTACTTCGTATTCGGACGTCCTTGCTGCAGCACGACGCATGGAGTGCGTCATCAGGAGAGAGGCCAGTCTGAAGCGGCCATCCACATCAGCACCAGCCGGAGCACCACAAGAAGAAGTTGCAAAAAGACCTCACATGCACCAGCCACCAGAAGCATCTCCACCGGCAATACCTGTCTGTCCATATTGTCACAGACGAGGCCATACAGAGGACGAGTGCAGACGAAAGAAGAGATTATGCATAGTTTGCGGATCCAGTCAGCATTTATTAAAGGAATGCCCTGAGCGTCGAGACAGATCACCAAGGGTTAACCAACAAGAAGTACCAGTACCGAGGCCAGCCTCTCCAGCATTGGAAGCACCGCAAACGAGCGTTGAAGGAACCAGACCACCAGCCCCAGGAGGGAATCAGCCGAGGCCACCCTTGCCACCACAAGCAACACTCTTCCAGCAGGCTCAACAGCAGAGGAATCAACTGCAAGGACGTGAATAAGCTCCAGCGATGACTTTAGAGGACGCGCAGACTCATGGAGTAGCTAATGCGCGAAATTTTTCGTAGTATCTGTTTATAGATTTGTTTTATCTCGTGCCTATTGGTTCGTGACCTTAGCCTTAACTTATGTAATTCTGAACTTGCTTATAATTGATAAACAGTAGAGATTATAGAGTCTTTTGTGATTGTGCTTATCTTGTGATTGTTTGAGAGCTTGATTAAGTTGTACCTCCTCCTTTCATCATCAGCTAGCGTACTTCTAATTGTTGTACTACCTTGACTTATGCTGCTAATATAGCCTAGTTTTGCAAGCTTATTCTTTATCGAGCTTGATCATGACATCTGTATTATTGGACGCGTACACTAATACAATTGTCTTTTCAGAATCAGCATATTAAGGTCTAGCTAACCTTAGTGCGCTTGATTCGCCCTTCGTAATACTCCTTTACGTGGATTGAGATATATAGTTGACTAGTATACTTGCCCTCTAGATATGTCTGCGCATATCGTATCAGTTACATAACTGAACTAATACGAGCATGCGAACAAGGGATTACCAGAATAGGATTTCAATCCACAATTGTCTTGACAAATCCCATTTGAGTTAATTAAACGCCTTGATCCTGATACCTCTATTCTATTCCCTCACCCTTGGACTCTTTTATTATTGACCTTCGTCTTCCCTTATTTCGGAAAGACAAAATCTTGTGCTTGGTATAAGTTTGATATTTAGACAGTACTAGATATACCCTACAGGCCGGTCGCATGATTGATGACCTTTTATATATGATTAAGGGATTATCATAGGTGATATGTTTGGTGTTAAAGACTTGAGGATTCAATAACATGATTCAAATAAATTTGAGGCATAGCTTTCTTAGATGTATAGCCTTAGATGAGAGATGGGTAAAATCTAAGTTGGGTAGAGACCGTAATGTTCACTTTAGAGGAATCCTTTAGACTGTAATCAAGTGAGACTTGATAGAGAGAACCCTACCCTATTTTTAATTTCGAGGACGAAATTTTTATAAGTTGGGTAGATTGTAAGCCCCCTGATTTTCAGAATTTTAACTTCGGTTTTTCCCCAATTTTTCTGGTAATTTTCGGGAATTAAAACCTAGGCGTTGGTAATTTAATGATTTTAATTGCAGTTAATTCATATTAAAAATATTATGGAAATAGTATTTTATGGTGTAAAACGGAAAACCGGACGCAGGGTATTTTTCGGTGTATTTATTGGACTCCGGAATCATTTTTAAAGCCCCAGAAACCAATTTAAATATTTAAACCGAATTAATCCGTGTGACGCCCGACATCCCCAGGAGAGCCGAAGCCCAGCCCAAGGAGCGTTGACCCAGTCCAAAACCTAGGTCAAACCCTAGTCCAATTTCGGTTTGTATAAATGCATGTTTTCTAGTTTTTCTCCACAAAGAAAAATAAAGAGAAAAAGAAAAAGGAAATTAAATCCTAAATCCCTAATTTCCCTAACCCTAACCCTAACCCTAATACCAATCCGCCACCCTCTGCCGACCCCTCTCCGGCGGCGCACCGCCCGCGTCCACCCCGACGCCGGCCACCCGCTGCCCGCCCCGACTCCGCAGTCCCCCTCTCTTCCTCCCTCCGCCACAGTCGCCCCGCGCAGCGTCCTCGCCGTCGACCACCCGATCGACGCCGCCGTCCCCGCTGTTCCTTCCTCCGCCTCGAGCCACCGACGTCGACTCTCCCGCAGCCTCGACGACCTCTCCTTCCCCGATTCGACAGCCACCCTCTTCTCCATACATCGCCGCCCCATCGACCTCCCTGCCTTCTCCCCTCCGCCTCAGCACCCCGGCGCCTCGTCACTATTCAGCACCCTCACCGTCGACGATTCCGTCCTCGTCGCCACCGCCAGGCGTCGACCCGTGCCCTAGCCCTAGCCCCCGTCCCCGTCGACCCCAGCACTGCTTTCCTCTGCCACCGCCGTCCTAGCAGAACCCCCAGCTCCACGACGTCGCCACCAGTGCCCATCGTCGACCCCTCGCTCCGCCCCTCTTCTCCTCCATCTTTCCCAGCGCCGCAGCACCGACGACGGAGCCGACTCCCTGACCCACTGCACTCAGTCGCCGCTGGCCGCCTGAACCCTAGCACGGCAGGATACCGTTGTGTCGGACACAGCAACAGAAACCCTAGTCTAGACACGGACGCAGGACACGAAGCAGGACTCGGACATAGCTCGGACACGAGAGATCGGATTTCACGGAGCCCTGTTCAGGTACGTGTATCTCTCGACTCGCAACTCTGATTTCGATTCCGTCAGTTGCTATGTGTAGACTGTATAACCCTCTCGGTGCCCGTGCAACTCGCTCGGTGCATCGCGTCCTGTGGTGATCGCACACCGCGATCCAAAAACAGGAAAAACCAACACCCCGTTTCACCCCGGAACTGAGTACGCCCCGCCAAACGGGATGACTTGGTCGCGCGCGGTCTTCACAGATACGTGCGCGTCGTCGATACGGACGTGTAGGATTTCGCGGAAGTTGATTTGGATGTGCGTGCACACCGGAATCAACGCGTATCCGCCGACACCGCCCCGTATCCGTCGATTCTGGAACACGCTGTAACTTTGTGTACACACGTCGGATCGAGACGAAACTTGCGCCATCAGACTCGTAGCAATACGCTGGTCCTGTGGGTCAAGTTTGGTTCGATTCTGAGAACGTTGACGAAATCGCGTGTCGTGGGCCCCACAGGCTCCACTTGACGGGCGATTTTGTGATCGGCTCATCGGAATCTAATTCTGGAAGTTCCGTTGGGTTCGTATCATCGTTCCTGACCTGTTGACACTAAGTTTGACCGATTTGGAGACCCTTGACCCTGACACGCTTTTCGGTGCAAAGTGGCCCCAGGTGGACCCCGCTTTGGCCCGGAAATGTCATTTTTGCCCTTGTGTCCAAATTGGACTCAAGGACAGGCATTTTTAGCTATTTGATATTTTCTGAATCTAATGGTGATGTTTATTTCAGCAACCGGAGAAGTATCTGCGGATCATACTGAGACCAGAGCTACAGTTGGAACCAGGACCCCAGGCAAGTGTACCTTGCCAAACTTTGCAGTCTTGTTATATATTTTCCTTGTTTCATTATATTGCTGTGCATGCTTAACCTAGGACCGTGTGACGTGCTTAGCGTCCGATTATTAGTCGGGTGCCAACACTGTACGCAGTGTTGGGTACAGTCATCTAGAGATGGACATTCGTGACACTTTATATATTCGTACTTGTCTCACCAAGTACCCTATGACCCAGGACACTTGACACCATTCATGAGACAGGATCTTCCCGAGATATTCGTGGTGATTCTGTATAGGATACAGGACATGGACATTATATTCTTAGATAGTGTATGACTGGTTGCATTAGCTATGATCCCGCTTGAAATGGGCATGAGACGTTATGGTCATGATATGCGTGATTACATTGGGTGGGGAGAGTCACACAGGCTACAGGTTGATTTTATATTATGCCGGCGTCTTAGTCTCCCATCGTGAGCTAGACAACTACATGATATTACCGCTACCGGCTCCCAGACACAGAGCTTGTAGTGGCTTCGGCCTGAGCACTAGTGATGCTCTCACTTGCATTGCACTTAGATGGTTACATATTCACCCTATTGCTTTGTTTATTTCTCTATTGCTGCACTGTATTTATTTTGGCATGAGCTTTCTGTACCTTGCTGTCCCCTGAGGACCTGGATCCGGACTTTGTCCCCAGGACTAGCAGAGGAGATCCACCTAGAGATATACAGTACAGGAGCATTATCAGGAGCAGAAGCAGGAGCAGGTGCCTACATTAGAGCAGTACCAGGACCAGAGGACGGGATCGTACCAGAGGACTTCTCCTGGGTATTGGTTTGAGATACTCATTTACTTATGTACCTATTTACTTTACTTCCAGTCTATTGCATTGTTGTTTTAGACTTGTTCTCGGATTGTTCTCCGAGACTCTTTATTGAGATATGCTAGATTCTTTTTACTTGCTTTTACTCTGGCATTTGATCTGTGATTATCTGTTGTGGATGAGATTAGTATAGACTGTGATTAGGTGTTATTGGACCTGCTTATTGTTATATTACAGCTTAAGTATGCCCTGATGGATCCATTAAATTGGGTTTATCCATCGGTGCGTACTGCTGGCCATTATCACGCGTCTGGTCCCTCGGTATTTTGGGACTGGGGCGTGACAACTAGGGCTCCGCAAATTTTGTTACTACCCAATTCTCTAGAACCTCTAGTAAATTCAAATTCTGGCTTGTCAGGGGGCCTGAAGATTACACTACCTCTGTGACAATCTATAGTGGCATAATGTTGACTCAACCAATCCATAGCCAGAATAATATCGAAACTGAGAACTGGCATTACGAGTAGCCTAGCATATAATTCTCTCCCACATAGTGTAATAGGACAATTATTATATGCATCACTAACCGGGATAATTCCTCCACCGGTAATGATCTTATAACAATTCTTAAGAGGTTCAGTGACTAAGTTATGCTTTATAAGGAAATCTACTGACATGAATGAATGTGAAGCTCCAGAATCAAATAAAGTAATGGCTGGTATTGAATTTATAAGTACAGAACCTGTTATCACATCTGCTGTGGCTTCAGCTTCCTCTAGAGTCATTGCAAAAGCACGGCCTTGTTGAGGTGCACCCCTCTGTTGCTGATGCTGGTGCTGAGCAAAGCGTTATTGTTGAGTTGGAAGTGGGGGTCCTCTCTGCTGCGCTGCTGGGGGCCTGGCCTGAACTGGAACTTTTGGTGCAGCTGTGCGTCCTTGAGCAGCAGGACAGTCCCTCATTTGATGTGCTGCTGAGCCACAAAATAGACAGGCACCTAGCCTCTTTCTACAAACTTGCCAAGTGTGACCTGGTTTATGACAGAAGTTACAAGGGGAAGCTTGTTGGTTCTGTCCTTGAGTTTGGGGTTGGGGTGCTGTGGCTCGAGGGAGAGGACGCTGGGTTTGTTGTGGGGCCCTCTGCTGTGGTTGGAATGGGCGTTTGTGGGGTCCCATACTTCCAGTATCTCTTTCCCGCTTTAGTCTATGTCCCATGTCTCTTTCGACGCCTTGTGCCACGCTCAAGATTTCTTCATATGTACGAGCTCGGCTAGTGGTGACAGCAAGGCGGATATCAGGAGACAACCCCTTCTTGAATCGACGAGCTCTATCCTCAAGGGTACGAACCATATATTCTGCAAAATGGCTCAGTCTGCTAAATTCAGCAGTGTACTCATCAACAGAAAGGTTACCCTGTTCCAGCCTCTCGAATTGACTTTCGAGAGCTTCCCGAGCCACTTCGGGATAGAATTTCTCCTTGAACAGCCTCTTAAAATCCTCCCAAGTGAGATCAGGAGCAGATAGTTGAGGTTCATCTCTAAACAAAGTCCGAGCTATGTCGAACAGTTGCAGGCTTGCAGATTCTACTTTAAGATCATCAGGGACCCGAGCAGTCTTCGGGAGTCGCTCCACATTCTCTATCCATTCATCGGCATAGAGAATACCTTCAATCCCATAGAATTCTAGGGGTTTAAGGTTCTTGAAGTCCTTGGCACTTCCTGGCCTCTTTTGGGGTGACTCCTGGGAGCGAAGAGCGTCCGAAAGGCTAGTTCGTAGCAGGGCAGTCTGTTCCTTCTAGGATTCTACAAGTCCCTGGAATACTCCGAGTAGCTGTGCCCCATCCATAGTAACTGTCGAAGTAGTTGGAGGCGGAGGAAGCGCAAGAGTTTCAGGCACAGTCTGCTCGGCGGGTTCGGATGTGCCTCCTACAGTATTCCTTGTCTGAACCATTCTGAAAGATGAAGGGATAGGAAGATTTAGAATAGATTACTTGGAAATCAAGGGCGATAGGACAATTGACTAGGAATGATATCAAGATTTGAAATAAAATATCCTATTCTGTGAATGAGCTTTTCCTAAAATCCTCAATCTTATTTCATACTCTGTCCTAGGATATTACACTATTTAAGGATATTAAGACATGCATGGGCCACCATAAAAACGTGTCACGACCCGTACCCGGATATTCGGGCACGAGTACGTGGGTACGTCCAGCCTACGCCGCAGTGTCGGCGGTAGTACGCTGTCTAGGTCATTTCCATAGTTAAAATAAAATCTAGCTCATTCACAATATAATAGGTAGGCAAAGATAATAACAGGAAAAGGAATGCTAAGATTTCAAATAAATAAATGTGACAAATAGATCCATAGTTTATTACAGAACCAGAAGTTAAATCGGGGATAAACCCGATTACTAAGCTGAAAGGAAAAAAATAACTATCTGCTAACTACTCCTCAGAAGTGGTCTCCTGGGTGGGAACCGGCTCCTCAAAAGTATCATCTGTTCCCTCATAGGGGCCATAATAGGTGGGGGCATAATCCTCACCATCTCCTAAATCAACGGATCCAGTCAGGAAAGGAGCAAAGTACACAATGCACAACAAAGATTAAACTAAATATTTATGACAAGTAGAAAAGAACTGACAAGTATCATGTTGAGGATATGCATAAATAAGAAGTAACAATAACTAAGGGTTAATTGCTGTAAATCAGGAATATGAGTAAACAGGAAATATAATGAGACAGGAAAATGGAACTACAACAAGATAACAGGAACTGCAACACGACAAGAAACTATGTGTGTGTAAGTGTGTATTTAGAATACATAGTTGGCATGTAGGGGGTTATAAGGCTAATCCGGCCGTCATAGACGGCTATTAGACAGGAATAATCAAGATCCGACTGATGGTACAGTCGTGTACCAACAACTATTAGTCACGACAGGGGGAAGGGTAAACTACATGCCTCCTAGTATTCTCCCACCCGACACGAAAAGCAAGACATAAAAGTCCAAAATCTAACACTAAGTGTAATCATCAATGGTACTAGTAGAGCAAGGAATTAATTATCACAATATAAAGATTAAACTTGAAGTGCAGGTACTTGCCTGATGTTTGGATCCAATTACAGTTTTATCCTCGGAAAATTTTCAATAAATGTGTCCAAATGCTGAAATAAACATTACCATCATGCTTAGGAGATATCAAATAGCTAGAAACGCCTGTCCTTGAGTCCAATTTGGAGACAAGGGCAAAACTGGCAATTTTGGGTCGTTGCTTTTTCTGTTTTTGGATCGCGGTGTGCGATCACCACAGGACGCGATGCCCCGAGCGATTTATCCGGACACCGAGATGGTCATACAGGCTTCGCAACGTAATTTACGAAATTGGAAACGGGGCAGCGAGGAGAAAGTTACACGTACCTGAACCGGGCTCGAGAAATTAGAATTTCTCGTGTCCGTGTCGTGTCCGACACGAGCAGACACAGGAAATTAGGGTTAGGGTTTCTGGAACTTGGCCAGAGATCCGGTGGCTCGGCGGCTCTGCGGCAGGGAAAAGGTCGGCCGGGGGCTAGGGCGCTGCACGACGTCGCCGGTGGGCTGTCGAAGGCGGCCGGCGGTTGCTGCTCGTGGGGAGGCGGGCGGAGGAGAAAAGACAGGGCGGCCGGGGGTTCTGGGGAGTCGGGGACGGCGCCGAGGGGGCTAGGCGAAGCGGGGCTGGGCACGGCGAGGCTGGGCGAGGGTCGTGAGGTGGACGGAGGTGAGCCGGGCGGTGGTGGCAGCGTGGAATGGTCGGCCGGAGGGGGTTTCGAGGGGAATTTATAGGGGAGGGACTGGGCGAGGCTGGCCGGAGAAAGCGGGGGTCGTGGCGACCGGGCGAGGCGGAGGAGGGGGTCGTGGGGCGTGGGCTGGGAGAGGCGGAGCGGCCAGGCGACGTGGCCGGAGGAATCGGGCGCCGGAGCGGGGACAGGATCGTGGGGAGGAGACGGGTCAGCCGGGTCGGGTCTCGGGCGGTCCGGATCTGGCCGACCCGCCCGACCCGCTAGGCCGGGGGCTGGGCCCGGTTGGGCTGGGTTTGGGCCCAATGGGCTCAAATGGGCCAAAAAAATTGGGTTTAAGTATTTAAAGATTTAAATAAATAATAATTAATTTATTAATAATAGTTTTTAGGTGTTTTAAATTATGTCCGAGGCCCAATAAATTCTAGAAAAATTACCTTAAGTCCAGTTTTCCATTTTACACCCAAAAATATTATTTCCATAATATTTTAATATTATTTATTAATAATTAAAAATTATTTAATAATTAAAACCCTGATTTTAATTACAGAAAATTTTCAGAAAATTCTAGAAAATTGTGAAAAATCCAAGTTTAATATTTTTTTGAAAATTCAGGGGGTTTACAGTATACATATATATTTATATGTATAATATACAAAAATAGAAAGTGCAATCATATATAATATATACTAACATATATTATATTAATACACAAAGTATATATATATATATATATATATATATATATATATATATATATATATATATATATATATATATATATATATATATATATATATATATATATATTCATATATTTATATACTACTCTAATATACTAAATACCAATAAATAAATAAATAAATAAATATATATATATATATATATATATATATATATATATATATATATATATATATATATATATATATATATATATATATATATATATATATATATATATATATATATATATATATATATATATATATATATATATATATATATATATATATATATATACATATACATATATGTGAATAATACGTATAATGTATTTAATACTCATACATAATATACCAATAATTTATATACTATATATAATATACTAATAATTAATATACTACATATTATATACTAATTTATAGAATATACTACATATTATATACTAATTTATAGAATATATATATATATACACACAATATATATTAAGTATATAATATTCTAAATACACTACGTATATATTTACATACATATATATATTTATATATATACACACAATAGGTATTAATACAAGTATATACTATACACACAATATATATTAAGTATATAATATTCTAAATACACTATGTATATATTTACATACATATATATATTTATATATATACACACAATAGGTATTAATACAAGTATATACTATGTATATACAAAATACATATATATATATCCCTATTATATATAATACTAAATACAGTATATATATATATATATATATATATATATATATATATATATATATATATATATATATATATATATATATATATATATATATATATATATATATATATATATATAAAATACAGTATATATACAGGAGTATATATATAAATACTAAACAAAATACATTGTATATATATATAAATACTAAAACTGAATACTCTTATTAGTATTTACACAATGTAACCCTAAATACATGGTATAAATCGCAGTATAAGTACATAAAATGTATACCTATACGCAGGTGGGGTCGAGGGGGTCCGCCGGACAGGTCGTCGCCGGCGTGGGTGGCCGGGCGGAGCTCCGGCAGCGCATGGGGGAGTTGATAGCAGCAGCAGCAGTTTGTAGTGGACGGCGCTGCGGGGGTCGTGGCGGCCGGCTGCGGCATCGTCTGGGGGCGAGCCACGGCAGGAACGGAGGGAACTGGACGGGGAGGGTGTCGGCTAAGTTTGGAGGCCGGGCGTGCTACGGTGGCGGGCTACGGAGGGCTCGGGTGGTCGGCTCGAGTTCGGGGGGGGGGAGAAAAGCTGTTGGTGAGGACGGGGGTGCTGGGGGTGGCTGTGGGCGGCGAGGTGGCTGAGGGCGGCGGTTGTAGGTGGGGGAAGGGTCGCTGGAGGGAGTAGGGTCGTCGCGGGGGTGGCCGGAGGCGGCGGCTGGCCGGGAGGAGGCTGCGGGGGTTCGGGTGAGTGATCGGGCTGAGTTGTGTGTAGGTTTTAGAAAATAGGGTTTTGCTTGAGTATTTTGGGTTTGTGTGCAATTTAATGTGATGTAACATGTTGTATATGTAGGAGAGAGAGAGGGGGGGTGCCTTGGGATTAGGGCCGACTGGTAGTGTGCCTAGGGTAGGGTCTCCACATGTTGGATATAGGTGTAGTGCCCCGTTCTCCCGGTGCGGAGAGCGCGGCTAAGAAACACAAGTCGGTATCGTTCGATCGGGATAGATTGAAACAAGAACTCGTCCTCGTTATGGATTTGTTTCTTCAGAATCGATTCCCATATTCAGTGGACCGTGCCCCCGGGATCGACTTAGCGGCAGAGTCAGGAGGGACCTCTCCGCTGCTATCTTTTATTGCCTCGGTTTTCGATGTCGCTTGTTGCTTTCGTACTTTGAGTTGGTTTTGGGATTTGCTTATTTTCCTTGAACGGTTTCGATGGTTTTTATTATTTTCGTTCATTGAACTGTACTTCAATTCCGAGATTGGAAAAGTGGAAGAGGTATTGATCGAGCTGTTCGTAATGCAGGTGAACGAGCAGTAGGCGGCTTGCGAGCGGAGTTGTGAAGCGCCTCTTTCCTTCTCCCTTCCAACAATCTAAGTGAGTGGCTACCAACCCGATTAGCTAGCCCTGCTTCTAGTCTTCATAACTAATAACTCTTGTATTCTGTTGCCCCGATCAAACGATACCAAGTAATAATAAAAGATACCAAGATAAAAGAGAGAATAGACTTGGGTAATACTGCTTGTCAATCAAACTTGTGAACTGTTATCTTATCGTATGGTAGCTTGTTGCAAATGTTCTATGAATTATGCTAAGTATGACACACACCTTGTATTGTGCATAATTGTTCAGGGAGGCTATGCAAAATGAATCATGCAATACTACTTGTCGTGTACTCGTGTTCTTGTACTCGTGTTGCCTCAACTGCATGAATTGTTAACTTGTTAATCGTGTTCGATCATGGACAACTTGTGCACAAGGTATTGGTTCTGCGGACGGTCGCTGGGGCACTGGCACCGATCCGATCTGGGCTGAACTCGTGTATAGTCATCGTGTACGGGACAAGATGGCTTGCAGCGCCTCGTGTACTATCGTTGCATGCTATCATTGTCTCGGACTAGTCCATTATGGCAACCATGCCAGTGATCATCGTGTATATTTAAACCTGTTGCAAACTAACTTGTGTCTTCGTGGCAGAGAAGGCATGGTAAGTATTGTGCAGGTGGTTCAGACGGACAGGTAAAATCCACCTAATGGTGGCTAGTTCATTTCAGTATCATACATATATACTGTTGCTTGTAAATGAACTAAGGCAAGATAGAAACCCACAAAAATATGCATGCTTCATTAAAATAATGTATTAATTGGTATAGTTCGGTTAGCTCGCCTTCACCAGTATGTTTCGATATGCTGACCCTCGTTGAAACAGGTTCTCCGCACCAAGGCGAACCGAGCGAGGAGCCGTAGTCGTCTTCCCGATCCAGTCCAGCTGTTGGCGCATCTTCATCGAGCCCCTTTGAAGCATTTTGAAGACAAGAGCTTGTAAACCCCCAGATTTTGCAAGAATTTTTAAATTAGGATTTTTCACAATTTTCTGGAATTTTCTGGGATTTTTTTGTAATTAAAATCAAGGTTTCTAATTATTGAATGATTTTTAATTGTTAATAAATAATATTAAAATATTATGAAAATAATATTTTTGGGTGTAAAATGGAAAATTGGACTTAGGATAATTTTCCTGGAATTTATCGGGCCCCGGACCTATTTTTAATCACCTAAAAAGCTATTTATTTATTTATTTATTAAATGGTTATTTATTTATTATTTATTAAATAAATTATTTACCTAATAAAATCCGGCCCGGCCCAATCCCTCAGCAGCCCAACCCGGCCCGGCCCATTGGGCTCAGCCCAGCCCAGCCCCCGGCCTAGCGGGTCGGGCGGGTCGGCCAAACCCGCAACCCGCCCGAGACCCGCACCCGCCTCACCCCACGACCCTCTCTCCCCCTTCCCCGCGTCTCCCGGCGGAGCCGCCGAGTTCGGCCCACTCCGCCCGCGCCTCACCCCACGACCCCCTTTCCCCTCCGCCTCGCCCGGGCCACGTCCCCCCTCTCTCCGCCTCGCCCGGGCCACGTCCCCCCTCTCTCCGCCTCGCCCGGCCAGCAACCCCCCCGGCAGCCCTATAAAACCCTAGGCTTCCCCTCTCCGGCTCCCCCTCCCCGCCGCGTCCACCGCCTGCACCCCAGCCCGCTTCGCCTCCACCGCCCACAGCTGCCCAGCTCCGCCCCGGCTTCCTCCTCCCTCACCGCTGCAGCCCCCGGTCCCCTCCTTCCTCATTTTCTCCGGCAACGCAGCCGCCCGGCCCTCCTCCTCCAGCCGCCCCGGCTTCCTCCTCCCTCACCGCTGCAGCCCCCGGTCCCCTCCTTCCTCCTCTTCTCCGGCAGCGCAGCCGCCCGGCCCTCCTCCCCTCGTCGACGGCCACAGGCAGCAGCAGCTCGAGCAGCTACCCGCACCACCGCGCCGCCTCCAGTGCCGCCGCGAGCCCCGGCCACCGCCTCGCCGCAGAGCCCGGCCCCCTCCGCCTCAGCCTGGCCGCCCAATCGTCGTCCCCTCGCCGGAATCCCAAACCCTAACCCTAATTTTTCCCTGTATCCGACACGTGCCGGACACGATTTTGTCCCAGTTTTTGGGCCCCGTTCAGGTGCGTGTATCTTCTTGCTCGTAGCTCAGATTTTGATTCCGTAAATTGCGTTGCGAAGCCTGTATGACCCTCTCGGTGCCCGGATATACCGCTCGGGGCATCGCGTCCTGTGGTGATCGCGAACCGCGATCCAAAAATAGGAAAAACAACGCCCTGATTCACCCCGGAACTGGGTACGCCCTGCCAAACGGGACGACTTGGTCGCGCGCGGTCTTCACAGATACGTGCGCGCCGTCGATACGGACGTGCAGGATTTTGCAGAAGTCGATTCGGGTGTGCGTGCACACCGGGATCAACGCGTATCCGCGGACATCGCCCCGTATTCGACTTTTCTATAATTTGCCCTAACTTCGTGTACACACGTCGGATTGAAACGAAACTTGCGCCATCGGACTCGTAGCGATACGCTGGTCCTGTGACCCAAGTTTGGTTCGATTATGAGAACGTTGACGAAATCGCATGTCGTGGGCCCCACATGCTCCACTCGACGGGCGATTTTGTGATCGGCTCATCGGAATCCAATTCTGGAAGTTCCGTTGGGTTCATATCAGCGTTCCTGACCTATTGACACGAAGTTTGGCGAATTTGGAGACCTTTGACCCTGACAAGTTTTTCGGTGCAAAGCGGGCCCACATGTGGACCCCGTTTTGACCCAAAATTGCTATTTCTGCCATTGTCTCCAAATTGGACTCAAGGACAGGCATTTCTAGCTGATTGATATTTTTTGGATCTGATGGTGATATTTATTTCAGCAACCGGAGTATCGCCTGCAATTCCAGCTGAAGTCAGAGCAGCAGTTGGAACCGGAACCGCAGGCAAGTGTACCTCGCCAAAACTTGCAGTCTTTGCTAAATATTCCTTGGCTTATTTATACATTAGAGGGCAAGTATACCTTGCCAACTTTACAGTTCTTGTTGCATATTCTCTTGCTTTATTTTACTGTGCATGCTTAACCTAGGACCGTGTGACGTACTTAGCGTCCGATTATCAGTCGGGTGCCAACACCGTACGCGGTGTTGGATATGGTCATCTAGAGATGGATATTCGTGACACTTTATTTTCCTGTACTTGTCTTATCAAGTACTATACGACCCAGGACACCTGACACTATTCATGGACAGGATCTTCCTGAGATATTCATGGTGATTCTGTATAGGATACATGACTTGACATTGACATTATGTTCCTAGATACTATATGACTTGTTGCATTAGATATGATCTTACGTGACATGGATATGGGGCCACATGGACATGAGACGTATGATTACATTGGGTGGGGAGAGACACACCTGCTACAGGTTGATTTTATATATTATGCCGGCGTCTTAGTCTCACTACGAGATAGACAACCACATGATATTACTGCTACCGGCTCTCCGACACAGAGCTGGTAGTGGTTTCAGCCTGAGTTTTTGTGCTGCTCTCATCTTGCATATCACTTAGCTGGTTACTTAGTATATCCCTATTGTTCCATTTATTGCTGGAGAGACACACAGGCTACAGGTTGACTATATTATGCCAACGTCTTAGTCTCACTATGAGATAGACAACTACATGATATCGCTGCTACCGGCTCCCCTACTCAGAGCTTGTAGTAGTCTCAGCCTGAGTACTGATGATGTTCTCACCTGCATTTCACATAGATGGTTACATAAATACCCTGTTTATTTATTAACTATTTTACTGCATTATTATGGCTTGTATTTTCTGTACCGTACATGAGCACTTCCAGGAGCTGTACCAGAACCTGAGAACGAAATCGTGGCAGAAGACTTCTCCTGAGTACCGGCTTCACATACTCAGTATTTCTATTTCCAGTTGATTTATTTCCTGTCTATTTGCATTTGTTGTACCAGACATATTCTCGAATTATTTCCCGAGATATTTATTGAGATTTGCTTATTTATTCTATTGCATTATCTCTGGCATTTAATCTGTGTTTATTCTGTGGATGAGATTAGATTAGTCTGTGACCTGTAACAATTATTCTATTTCCTGTTAGACTACAGCTTAAGCATGCCCTGATGGATCCATTAAATTGGGTTATCTATCGGTGCGTGCTGCTGGCCATTGCCACGCATCTCCAGTCCCTCGGCATTTTGGGACTGGGGCGTGACAGAGCTTGTAACTCTTCATACACAAATGCAGCTCCGTGGCAAAGCTGTCCTCCAGCCCGGAAGTCTATACATTTTGAAGTTTAGTAAAGGGATGTAATGTACAGGACTGCTATCTCATTTTGAGTCAACACTTTTGTAAGCCCGTACGGCATATTAGCTGACTCGTTCAAGAGTTTGTAATAGATGTTCATTATCAATAAAGAGAACTTTTCCATGTTTCAAATCTGTGTTTCAATTTATCTGCGTACTATGAATATGTGCTCGTTATGCAAATAATTAAAGCCTTGTACGGGCGCAACCCCAGGCCCGCACGGCGGTCATGATTCGGGGGACGCCTCAACAATTCTACGAAATCGGGTCGTGACATAATGGTATCAGAGCACAGATTCAAGTTTCTTAGACTCTCGCACTAGAAAAGTTCCTTTAACGATCAAATTCCTGTACGAACTCTTAAACTCGCTAGGCCAAAATGAGATACGTTCATGCAATAAGTCCATAATATATTATGATCCTAATGTAATTTACCTTCTTTTGAAGGAATAGCTCCAGCGTAATCTGCAGCGCAAGCACCGGACAAAATCCAAGGGCAACAAAGTAGTTCGGGCACTTCGGGAAGTTCAAGGAGCCAGCGAGCCGTGCCAAGCATCGATCCCATCCAGCAAATGTTGCGGATGTTGGAGGCAAACAAACAAAGGGACGAGGCTCGCTACGGACAGGCCGAGAAGCGGGCGGAGGAGAGTCAGCTCAAGTTTCAAGACAATGTAGAAGCTCAATTCTCAGTCCAACAGAAGCAGGTAGATGCCCTGCAATAGATCGTTCAGACTTTGGCTTCCAACCATTTCGCTGCAACAACAATGACTCCGGTGGAACAGCCCACGCTTGAAGTAGAGATGTCGTAAATTCCAAGGACGAGGGACGTGACTGCCTTCGACTTTGGCCACTTCAAGAAAGTCTGCAACACTCCATTCAACGGGACTGAGGACCTAGTCGTAGCTCTAGATTGGTTGGCCGAACTTGAAGATCACTTCGCTCTGCTAGAGGTCCCGGAAGAGAAGCGCGTCGCCTGTGCGCAACTACAACTTCGTCTTAACGCGCACGATTGGTGGGACGTGCATCGACGATCTCTCCAATTTGATCACAGAGAGGAGGCGATCTCGTGGACAACTTTTCATGCCGCATTCGAAGAGGAGTTTATACCCCCTCCAGTACAACGTCAAATGGAGAACGAGTTCGTACAACTGAGACAAGGCAGCATGACAGTCAAACAGTACTCCGCCGAATTCAACCGACTCTCCAAATTCGCTAGGGCCTATTTACCTGATGTAGCAAGTCGAGCTAGAAGGTTTGAAGGTGGACTACGCCCTATCATCCATGCACACGTAGTCGTTCATCAGTATCGTACAATACGTGAAGTCATAAATCACGCTCTATCTCTAGAACCACACTATCCTCACGTCTTTGCCGGCGTTGTGCATACCTACAATCACAAACGCCATAGCGACGAGAAAGGAAACACCGCTGCAAAGCGACCAGACAACGTCGGGCGGCAAAGAGAAAACCCAGGGCCATCGTGTAATTTCTGTAAAAAGCGTGGGCACACAGCCAACAATTGTCGCTTGAGACTTGGGTTATGCCTAGCGTGTGGACAATCAGGCCATGCCATTAATTCCTGTCCGAACCTTCCAGATCGTCGTCCCTAACGAAATGCTCCCTAACGGTAGGTTCTATTCCTAAGTTTCAGGATGAAACTTCCAATTGGTTGGGTAGGATGTAGCGCCCCGTTCTTCCGGTACGGAGAGCGCGGCTAAGAAATACAAGTCGGTATCGTTCGATCGGGATAGATTGAAACAAGAACTCGTCCTCGTTTTGGATTTGTTTCTTCGGAATCGATTTCCATATTCAGTGGACCGTGCCCCCGGGATCGACTTAGCGGCAGAGTCAGGAGGGACCTCTCCGCTGCTATCTTTTATTGCCTCAGTTTTCGATGTCGCTTGTTGCTTTCGTGCTTTGAGTTGGTTTTGAGATTTGCTTATTTTCCTTGAATGGTTTCGATGGTTTTCATTGTTTTCGTTCATTGAGCTGCACTTCAATTCCGAGATTGGAAAAGTGGAAGAGGTATTGATCGAGCTGTTCATAATGCAGGTGAACGAGCAGTAGGCGTCTTGCGAGCGGAGTCGTGAAGTGCCTCTTTCCTTCTCCCTTCCAACAATCTAAGTGAGTGGCTACCAACCCGATTAGCTAGCCCTGCTTCTAGTCTTCACAACTAATAACTCTTGCATTCTGTTGCCCCGATCAAACGATACCAAGTAATAATAAAAGATACCAAGATAAAAGAGAGAATAGACTTGGGTAATACTGCTTGTCAATCAAACTTGTGAACTGTTATCTTATCATATGGTAGCTTGTTGCAAATGTTCTATGAATTATGCTAAGTATGACACACACCTTGTATTGTGCATAATTGTTCAGGGAGGCTATGCAAAATGAATCATGCAATACTACTTGTCGTGTACTCGTGTTCTTGTACTCGTGTTGCCTCAACTGTATGAATTGTTAACTTGTTAATCGTGTTCGATCATGGACAACTTGTGCACAAGGTATTGGTTCTGCGGACGGTCGCTGGGGCACTGGCACCGATCCGATCCGGGCGAAACTCGTGTATAGTCATCGTGTACGGGACAAGATGGCTTGCAGTGCCTCGTGTACTATCGTTGCATGCTATCCTTGTCTCGGACTAGTCCATTATGGCAACCATGCTAGTGATCATCGTGTATATTTAAACCTGTTGCAAACTAACTTGTGTCTTCGTGGCAGGGAAGGCATGGTAAGTATTGTGCAGGTGGTTCAGACGGACAGGTAAAATCCACCGAACGGTGGCTAGTTCGTTTCAGTATCATACATATATACTGTTGCTTGTAAATGAACTAAGGCAAGATAGAAACCCATAAAAATATGCATGCTTCATTAAAAAAACGTGTTGATTGGTATAGTTCGGTTAGCTCGCCTTCACCAGTATGTTTCGACATGCTGACCCTCGTTGAAATAGGTTCTCCGCACCAAGGCGAACCGAGCGAGGAGCCGAAGTCGTCTTCCCAATCCAATCCAGCTGTTGGCGCATCTTCATCGCGCCCTTTTGAAGCATTTTGAAGACAGGAGCTTGTAACTCTTCATACACAAATGCAGCTCCGTGGCAAAGCTGTCCTCCAGCCCGGAGGTCTATATATTTTGAAGTTTAGTAAAGGGATATAATGTACAGGACTGCTATCTCATTTTGAGTCAACACTTTTGTAAGCCCGTGCGGCATATTAGCTGACTCGTTCAAGAGTTTGTAATAGATGTTCATTATCAATAAAGAGAACTTTTCCATGTTTCAAATTTGTGTTTCAATTTATCTGCGTACTCTGAATATGTGCTCGTTATGCAAATCATTAAAGTCTTGTGCGGGCGCAACCCCAGGCCCGCACGGCGGTCACGATTCGGGGGACGCTTCCATGATTCTACGGAATCGGGTCGTGACAATAGGGCTAGGATTAAAGGCATTTAAAATGTTGGGCTAGGATGTGCCCTCCAAAAAATGGTGTAAGTACATAAAAATGGGAGAGAATTCTTATGTAGACCGGTCAAAGAATGGGGCTCTCTTCTTCATGTGGTTGGGCCAATGAGAGGGGGGCACCTCCTGGATAAATTGCACAAAGGCCCCTGAACAATTAGGAAATTGCACAAAATCTGGATTTGAGGATTTGATGTGACAAAACACCATGTTTGTTATTTTGTATTAGACTAGAATGGTGTATGGTATTTTGTATGAGGCTTGTGGGTGTGTGTGTGTGGGTTTGGGTTGGAGTTGGGTCTAATTTGAGTGAGGTTAGGTCACTACACTAATTAAATTATGATTAATGCACCGGGTATCCCTAAATTTATTTAATAAATACAGGGGGTCTAAATTGGGTGGCACAAGCGTCATTGACGTGGTAAGCTTAGAGTATAATAATGTCATGATCGGGGTTGGTCAGAACGGGTTGAGGTTGGGTCTTAATTTCGATTAGAACGGACAACGGACGCAAATATGCAATTTATTTAATTTATGTACGGACGTTTGTAACGACTTTTGTGCGACTAAAATCAGGCACAAAAATCAGTATCTGGGGGTTACACAAGGGTCATTATGGTAGGTTAGTATGTCTAGTCCAAGTGTATGAAATTTGTTTCAGGGTAACAGCTAGGGTAGTGTCCTAAATATCGGGACAACGGTAAGGTGTCCTAAGTAATAAAACACTGCACAAATATTATAATACTTTGTATAATAAATCTTAATTGCATCTAATTAACCCTAATCATGATATCTAAGTTAATTAAACCTAAATTTTGGTCGAGGGGGTTTACAATAGGCAAAAGAGAACACACCGAATCCCAACAAACTCCTAAAATTCTGCCAAGAAATCAGCCTCGAGGAACGAGTCAGACTTGACCGTTTCATGCTTCATTCAAAGTGTTTCAAATTACGAGGAATTTGAAAACTTTGAAGGGGGTCTTGTAGAAACATGAAAAATATGCTGCAGAGTCATACGCAGTATTTCAGTGCTGTGTGGCGTAAGACAAGACTTCAGAGCCATCGACGTACAACAGAGCTTCATCGCTAGTACAACGTAAAATATAGCTCCAGAACAACCCGCATAATACAGTATTTCCAGACTGCTTTGGCGTAAAACCTACTCGCTTTTAATGCGGTGGAAAGTTATACGGGGAACTCTTCGTATTTCTCGAATGAACCTGTCAGATCATGCAGTGAACCTGTGTAAAACCCAAACCAGCTGCCCGGCCCAATTCCCCCAACCCGACCCGTCCCCAGCTCCTCTCTCCCCACGACCCGCACGCAGCCCCACGTTCACCCCCAGTCCCGCCTTCCCCGGCCTCACGTCCGCCCGACCAGCCCCTATAAGAACCCCTCCTCGCTTCCTCCTCCTCCCTTCGCCTTCCCCAAACCGACCCCTCGCCGGAACCCTAGGCCGATCCTCTCCCCTGAACCCCCTCGGCGCCGCCCCAGCCGGTCGACGACCCTCCGCGCCTCGCCGCCCTCTTCCTCCCCTCTTCTTCTCAAACCCGCCGCCGGCCTCCCCTGCGAGCCCGACCTCGCCGTAGCCGCTGTCCGACGACCCCGCCGGACCTCCCAGGGCCTAGCCAACCTCCGCCCAGTGCTGTGCATCGTCTGCGCCCTCTGCTCAGACCCGGACACGGCCGAGGATACCCGGACACGCCGCTGGACACGCTGACACGTCCAGGACACCGAACCGCGTGTCGGACTCGAAACACCCCGATCCCGTCTGTGCCCGATCCCGAGTCCGAGGCCTCCCCTCGGTGCTCCTCCATCAACTTCCCGGTAGGTGCCACTATCAGAACGTACTGTTCCTTCCAAAACTATTCTCCTGTCCGACCGGGACTGACAGAATAAAGCTCTGTCAATCCCGGGATAGCTTAGAAATTGATAGGTTTAAAGTTAATTAAGTAGATTAATGTTAGTTTAGTTATTGGTTTGTTAATTAATTAACGATTTGATATAACGATCTTCAATACATATATTAGTTATATATATATAATAAAAACCTTATTAAATATTACGTAGATTAGTAATTATTAGTATATATTTCTAAAATGATTTTTTAGTATTCAAAATATAATACGTTAGTATTTAAAATAAGTTTTCCAAAAATATTATTCTCTTACAAATTGATTTGTAATATTACCAAAATAAAATTAAGTAATATTTTTCCCTTAAGCCTAGTTTATTAGAAATAAATTGATTGCTAAAACAAACGATATTATTTTATTATAATCGTTATAAAATAACTAAGTACTTTCCTATTTTATCTTATTAGAAACAAAATGATTTTTACCTTAAAATAAAATGTAATATTTTCTACGATAAAATAATAAATAAGTTTTATTATTAAAAGGGTTTTTGTTTTACTAAATTGCTATTACAAATTATTATAAAAAAAAAAAAACCGATCGTTGGATTAAATTATTAACTTAGTTAACTAATCAAGCCAGATTAAAACCCTTTGATTTAATTCTAAAATCAGATTATTAATAAATGTAGGTTCCTGTAACTAAGGTTGAGACCGTCGCGACATCTCACTCGCGTCACCAACCAAATCCAGGCAAGTTTCATATAATTCAAAACCTGTATTTTAGTTGTAATTAAATATGTTGCATGTCATATAGATATATTGGGACGACACTTGATTCACGGAACCGACTGATTGACTGATTGATTGACTCATTGACTCATTGACTCATTGATTATTGCCTTGGGAACTGAGGAGTAAAAGTTAGCACCCGTGGTCAAAGCCCCCTTATTGCCTCATTGTGGATAGCTGAAGTCCAACCTCACTGGACTGACGCCGGACCGTGTTCACTAGAACACATATTGCCTCCAACCCCAACCGGCCACGGGACGCTACCTTTCTCAAAACACTTTTAGTGATTGTAGTTTGTCATCATTTGCTTCATCGACATTTACTGTTCTTGTCTCATATTTGTTGCATACAAAATATAAATATTGTTCAAAACTATTTTATTGCATCATTTTAATTATCATTAAGATGCTGGAATTGGATATATGTTCTTGCTCCCTCCTGACTGGAGATTAACAATTTTAGGTGATTACGGTGGCGATGAGGCGTATGACACATTTTATGGTCCGGACTAGAGTACTGAAGGTCTAGCTGAACCTAGCCAGGAGGCCGATGTTTAGTTGTTTCCCTTTTAAATTCTAAGTTGTAATAATCAGGGTTGAAGTAATAACCCTGGACCATGTTTTGCTTGATATTTGCTTGTAAAAGAATTTCTCTTTCGGACTTAGCAATAAAATTGAATTTCCTTCATGTGTTCTAGATGTCTGTGTGTTACTACGGATTGATACAGCTTACTGCCGCCGTCTCACAACGGTGCAGGCTGGGCATGATCCGACTGGACCCAGATTATTGGGATCGGGTCGTGACAACCTGACTCCTGACAAAGAGTACTGCACGACTATCCAGACGATGGCTGTAATGATGATTCAGCACAGAGACCCAGACCGTCGTTTAGTGACATTTTCTTGATATAAATTGCTTTTACGCATTCAAGGGAATACGCTGCCTAGTTTTATACAGGCAGATGTGAGCTTTTACGCTCAACAGAAGACGAAACAAACCGCCACGTCAAAAGCTGCTCTTCGTACAGAGCTCGAGGCACGTCTCGGCAGTTAATGCGCGTGATGGGGGCAGATCTCTATTTAATGCACGAGATTTGGTTCTATTTTCAAAGACTGAGTGAGCCATAATTATGACTAATACGTCCACATCATCACCTCTGCATATTACGCCATCAGGCTATTTTCAGCTATAGGAGCACACTGTACGCTATCTCCTTGAAATACGCTGACCTGGCTATTTCAACTATAGGAGTACGCCGTATGCTATCTCCTCGGAATACGCCAACTCAGGCTATATTTGTATTGGTGTGTGATAAGGCTATTTGGTTCAGAATACGCTCAAGACCTCAGTCAAGGAAGGAGGACCGGCTATCTTTTACGCTAGCTACCTATCTATGCAGCATCAGGCCTCTACGCCTACCTGGCTTCTACGCCAGTTTGACAGCTACTTGGCTTCTACGCCAACTTGACAACTATTTGGCTTCTACGCCATGGTGACAGTTATTGGCTTCTACGCCAACCTTTTCTATGTGAGGGGCAGTTACCTACGTGGCTTGCATGCCGTGATCTTCGCAGCAGTTATACGCGTCACCTCATAATGGGACATACGTCACACGCGGATTCAGAAGATCATTTATACGTTGGTGGCAGTTATTATAACCGTCGCGTAAAAAGTGCCACACTCTCCACTGTCCGACTTCTACGCCGACTGGACGGTTATTGTCACTAAACCCTATAAATAAAGACCTCCGTCCATGGAGGTCCAGGGTCGAAGAATGGAGGAGATAAGCTGTAAAATCAAAGAGAGAAGAGCACAGACAGAGAGTAGTGATCGACGATTTTGGCATCGAGCATCCACTCCCTCTTGCAATCTTTGAAGCTATTCCTTCTTCTACAGTACTCCTTCATCATCGTGTGGTCCAAGAGACAAAGTGATCGACCGCAGATCAGACTCCTATAGCAATATTTATCCAGATTAAATTTTATACTTAATATTCTCGTATAGGATTAATTGTACTTCTTGTTTGTAAACCAAAGAAAGGGTTTCGTATAAACCTAGTTTTATTTTCTTTCGTTTATTATCAAACAGCTGCCTATTCTACATTGACAGAAATAAGTTTTTACGCTCAAGACAAGACAAAATTAGACGCCACGTCAAAAGCTGTTTCTTGTACAGAGCTCGAGGCACATCTCTGTATTTAATGCACGAGATTTTATTCTATTTGTCATGACTAGGAAAGCTAAGACTGTGACTAATACGCTCACATCACCATCCTTGCATTTTACGCCAACCAGGCTATTTTCAACTATAGGAGTACGCCGCATGCTATCTCCTCGAAATATGCCAACTCGGCTATATTTGCAAAGGTACGTTGATAAGGCTATTTAGCCCAGAATACGCTCAAGACCTCAGTCGTGAAGGATAATTGGCTATTTTATGCTGGTTATCTATTATCATCAAGTTTTATGCAGGGGCAGTTACCTACGTGGCTTGCATGCCATGATCTTCGAGAAACAGTTATACGCGTTACCTTATAAAGGGACACGTGACATACGCAGATTCAGAGAATTATTTGAACGTGGGTAGCAGTTGTCAAAACCGCAGCGTAAAGGAGGCAATCTTCTTCACAGTTTGGCCTTTTACGCCAACAAAACAGTTATTTGGCTTTTACTCCAACAAGACAGTTACATGGCTTTTATGCCAACCATCTTTACGCAGGGGCAGTTACCTACGTGGCTTGCATGCCATAATCTTCGAGAAGCGGTTATACGCGTTACCTTATAAAGGGATACGTATCATACGCAGATTCAGAAGATTATTGGAACGTGGGTAGCAGTTGTCATAACCGCAGCGTAAGAGATGCAATCTTCTTCACATTTTGGCCTTTTACACCAACAAAACAGTTATTTGGCTTTTACGCCAACCAGGCAGTTATTTGATTGATCTCTATAAATAGAGACCCCTGGTCACAGGGGGGGAGTTGATTCATATTCTATCATGTTCATATTACCTCTGAATAGATATGTTTAACTAATTGAGAAAAGAATTAGTTTTTTTTTTGCCTGACAACTTTGGCAACAGAAATTCTATCCTACCTGCAACTTTCCTTTGACTGGCTTTTGCCTTTAGTTCAGAGAAAGTTTGAAGCTTCTTCTACAGCACTTCTTCATCATCGTGTAGTCCATGGAACAAAGTGATCGACTGCAGATCAGACTTCTATAGCAATACTTTCCCAGAATCATTTTTTATTGTACTTAACATCCTCGTATAGGATTACTTGTACTTTTTCTCTTTTCTCGTTTGTAAACAAAATGTTTCGTATAAACCACTCTTTTTGTTTATCCAAATAAAATGGCGACTCTGCTGGGGACGACTTTCTCCTTTGACAAGAAAGTAATTGCTCAACATGATGCTGTATCCATCGGATCGACGAAGAAGACTTTGGTCGTCCAGTTCGACCAATCTGCCTATGAAGACATGCTTCATGCAGGGGGTAGTTCTCATTCCTCCTCTGTCCATAACAACAGGAAGTTGCGTAAAGTGTGGATGCCTAAGACGTCCTCTACCCTTCCTGCAAGTTCTCATTCACTGATCAACAAAGTTGTGACAACATAGCCAACACGCCCTGTGCATAAAACTTTGTCTCCCATTTGTGACATGGTAGATAAAACTTTTGGCAATGCCTCAGTGCCAATCCAGAAGTCCCAAACATGCCCTGCGCGTAATCCTTCGTCTCCCGTCTGTGACGTGGTAGACAAAACTTCTGGCAATGCCTCGGTGCCAATCCAAAAGTCTCAAACATGCCATGCGCGTAAACCTTCGTCTCCCGTCTATGACATGGTAGACGAAACTTCTGGCAATGCCTCAGTGTCACTCCAGAAGTCTCAAACATGCCCTGCACGTAAACTTTCGTCTCCTGTCTGTGATGTGGTAGACAAAACTTCTGGCAAGGCCTCAGTGCCAATCCAAAATTTTTAAACACGCCCTGCGTGTAAAATTAAAACTCCCGTCTATGATGAGGCAGATGTACCCTTTGATCACATCAAAAGAACAAACAATGACAGGCTGAGGGGGAGTCACCCTCGAATAGTCAGAGCATTATCTGAAACTGAGAGTAGCATCTCCTTTGAGTCTGAAGATGATGCAACTATGACCGTCTTCCCTAAGGAGAGTGCGACTCAAGAACCCAAGGCGGAAGGGATCAGCGATCGCCAATGACTTGATGCTCTTGAGGTAATGATGCACACTATGAGTGCCACAATGCAGACTCTGGCCCTCAAGGCAAATATGGTCCTGCTGACCTCAGGGCCCGCAGTAACTCTGCAAGCCGGAGTATCAATCTTCTGGTGATCCACACCAACACGTCATGCCGTGAGGACCGTGATTCCCAAGAACCAGATAATGACATGTCTAGGGGTAGTCTCCCTCGACAAGATAGAGCAGCATCCAAAGCTGGGGGTAGAATTCCCTCTGAGTCCGAAAATGATGCAAAATTATCAGTCTTTCCTGAGGACCGTACGACTCAGGTATCGGAAGACCTAAATCCAAAGGGCACTTTCTCCTTCAATGATGATGACATCATTGAAATCTTTAATATATTGATGAAGGAAAACAAACTTCGACTACCCAACATCAGATACCCTAAAAAGGCTGACAAGGTCGATAACCAAAAATATTGTCTCTTTTATCGGTACATTCATCATCCCACAAAGGCATGTTATGTACTAAAAAAGGAAAATCCAGGAGTTGATCGACGCCAAAGTCATTACTTTGCATAATAACGAGAAGACGGTCACTGCAAATATGATCTCACTCCAATTTGTCCCCTCAAGAAGTACCGGATGATGAGTCCCAAAAGTCTCCCCAGCGGAGCAACCTTCAGGTCTATCCTCATTTTCGGATAGACCACACTTAGCAAACCACTCTTCAGTGAGTTTATTGAACATTAGTTCACGTCCATATTACCTCTGAACTGTTGTCCAAATATTTTTTTCCGACCAAGTTTGCCATATTCATATTACCTCTGAGCAAACCTTCCAGGTTCGGCTATCGATTATCATGTGCATATTATCTCTGATATCGGTTGTCATCTCAACTTAGCACCCATACTTAATTCTAAGTACGCCAGTGGTGTTAAGTTCACAAAAGTTTGCCATGTCCATATTACCTCTGAGCAAACCTTCCGGATTCGGCTATCGATTATCATGTCCATATTACCTCTGATATCGGTTGTTATCTCAACTTAGTACCCGTACTTAAATATAAGTACGCCAGTGGTGTTAAGTTCACAAAAGTTTGCCATGTCCATATTTCCTCTGAACAAACCTTCCAGGTTCGGCTATCAATTGTCATGTCCATATTACCTCTGATATCAGTTGTCATCTCAACTTAGCACCCGTACTTAATTCTAAGTACGCCAGTGGTGTTAAGTTCACAAAAAGTTTGCCATGTCCATATTATCTCTGAGCAAACCTTCCAGATTCAGCTATCGATTATCATGTCCATATTACCTCTGATATCGGTTGTCATCTCAACTTAGCACCCGTACTTAACTCTAAGTACGCCAGTGGTGTTAAGTCCACAAAATCAGCTATGTCCATATTACCTCTGAGCTATCGTTCCATCAATCTCCCCAGCGGAGCAACCTTCAGGTCTATCCTCATTTTTTGGATAGACCACACTCAGTAAAACTTATTACTTACACTCTCGTGCACAAGAAGTAATAGGTCCACCAAAACCCCCCTGTGAGATGCCCGCAATGGAAACGAATTGTTTAAATCCATATTACCTCTGAACTATCCTCATTTTCTCCAGTAGAGAAAAAGTTAGTTCATGTCCATATTACCTCTGAACTACGTCTCTCCACTATCCCCACAGAATAATATCTTACTATGTCCATATTACCTTTAAGTAAGATATTTTTCAGAACTTTTCCATGTCCATATTACCTCTGAGTAAAGTTCTGCTTTTTTTTTCAATTTTTTACTATCACGTTCGCATAACCCCTGATAGTGCTAGTCATTTCAGCTTATTACTCGTACTTAAGGTACGCCATGGGTAATAAGTCCACAACCCAAGAGTTAGCCATGTTCATCTTACCTCTGAGCAACTTCCCTATTTGAGTATCGATCACCTGTTCCTCCGACTCAACTACGTATGGGGGTAGACATACCACCTAAACCAATACTGTTACATGCTAGCCATGTTCATATTTACCTCTGAGCTATCATCCTAACGATCTCCCCGGCGGATCAACCAACCCTCAGGTCCATCTACATTTCTAGGTAGACCACCCTTAATAACCTAAATTCTCTTGGCCATTAGTTCACGTCCACATTACCTCTGAACTACTACCCTCACATCCTCCCCAGTAGCGCTAGCCATGTACCTATTACCTCTGAGTTGTCGTCCCACCAATTTCCCCAGCAGAATATTTCTCAGGTCCACTCGCACACTGCCACAGTGGCCACTCAAAAAAAAAACCAATCTCGTTAGTCGCTAGCCATGTTCATATTTACCTCTGAGCTGTCGTCCCACCAATTTCTCCAGCGGAGCAATCCTTAGGTCTATCTTCATGTTCGGATAGACCATACTCAATAAATCACTCCTCAGTAAATTTTTCGGACATTGGTTCACGTCCATATTATCTTTGAACTGCTGTCCTAATATTTTTCCATGACCGAGTTTGCCAAGTCCATATTACCTCTGAGTAAACCTTTCGGATTTTGGCTATCGATTATCACGTCCATATTACCTCTGATATCGGTTGTCATTCCCACTTATCACCCGTACTCACCAAGGTACACCATCGGTGTTAAGTCCACAAAAACAGCCAAGCCTAATGGAGATTTGATAAATGACTTCTATCAATGGCAAATTCCTGAAGAAGTATTATGCTTGATCTCCCTTGCTTAATGGAGTATGATAAAGATTTCATTCTGATGATACTATTCTATCATGTTCATATTACCTCTGAATAGAACCGGTTACCGAAAGTATATCATGTCCATATTACCTCTGATATCACTTTCATCTTAGCCTATCATTTATATTCTAATAATAAGTGATGGGTCCACAGAGTCAGAAAATATCTCTTTTTACGGCTCCTTATATGCTGGAAGAGCATAATCTTCTTCTTTCTCAGTTCAGCCCAATGAATCTCAGCAGTCATCTTTGTGGTGAAGGAAGTATGGAAAATCAAGTTCATTTGCTTGTCCTTATATAGGCAGAAGAGAACATACAAATTCCAATGAGTTCTTAAATATAGCCTTGAAGAACGAGTCAAATTTGACCATTTCATGCTTCATTCAAATTATTTCAAATTACAAGGAATTTGAAAACTTTGAAGGGGGTCCTGTAGAAGCATGAATTATGCTGGGGAATTGTCTGCGTAAAACAGAGCTTCAAGGCTGTTTGGCGTAAAATAGGGCTTCAGAGCTGTCTGCGTAAAACAGAACTTCAAGGCTGTTTGGCGTAAAATAGGGCTTCAGAGCTGTACGCGTAAAACAGAGCTTCAAGTCTGTTTGGCGTAAAATAGGGCTTCAAAGCTGTCTGCATAAAACAGAACTTCAAGGCTGTTTGGCGTAAAATAGGGCTTCAGAGCTGTCCGCGTAAAGCAAAGCTTCAAAGTTGTTCTGCGTAAAAGGTTGCCATACCTTCCTACATAAAGAACGGCTGTGATGATAATTTTGCACAGAGACCCAGGTTGTCATTTTGTGACATATTTTTTATACAAGTTATTTTTACGCATTCAAAGGAAGAAATGGAGTCTTCTGAATACGCTGCCTATTCTATATTGACAAAAATGAGTTTTTACGCTAAAGATAAGACAAAATCAGACGCCATGTCACGATCCGCACCCATATTTTGGGGCACGAGAGCGTGGGTACGTCCAGCCCACGCCGCAGCATCGGCGGTAGAACGCTGTCTAGGTCATGTAGCTATCTAATCAATCTCACATGGATATCCAATCCAACTCCATAAGGAAACACAGATATCACAATATAATATGGAATATACTCAATCACATAAACTAGAGCACGATGAGATATCGAAGCAAACAATGAAATACAAGACAAGTCTAAACGATAAAATAACCATACATGCAAACAATAACATCCAATCTCCAAGTATACTGGAAAACAAGTCCTCTATGTCACAGTCTGGAAAAAAATATCCAGTAAGGATTGGAACGAAATACACCTCTAACAGCAGTTCCATGCATATTGATAAAAACTATAATACAGTGTAAAGGAATACAAGATAGATAGGAATACTGGCAATAAGAAATACTGACGAGCATGAATGTACTGGAAATAGAAATACTGGAATAAATGGAATACTGGAGCATGTCATCATCAATGTATATCTAGCAATAAAATAGAAATCCAAGTACACGCAAGAACAATGAACTGGTATATAAATGTGTATAAGAACAACAACTAGAACATGTAGAGATGCTAGATCAATATACTAGAGATACATGTCAAGAATCATCTAACTAAGTGTGTGAAACATCAGCATATCATGTGATCGGCTTGGGACTAAATGACTCATTACATTGATTAGCGGTCATCCCCAACAGGTCAGGCTAACCAGATGTAACAGCGATGAGGCATGTAAGGGTAAGGCTGCACCGACGTGAGGTGTGGGTGAGCTATGATGCATGTAAGGTTGGGTATGATCACATAAGCTACTAATATTTCCCTATTTTCCCCAGCTAGCACGATGGATCCCAATCACGACTCCTCGTGACAGGTCTCAATGATGCCAACTCGTGTAAAGAACAGTGTCAGAGTCATGTATGCTATACAACAAGAATTATAGAGATAATCAATATAATGGAAACTGTCAGAGAATGTACTCGCCTGTGGTCCTGCTGCTGGTATGAATCAGAGTCCAAGTCACAGTCCAAATAGCCTATGTATTACAAATTTACCATGTCAAAAGATAATTTATTTTAATTTATTTAATTCTGGAATAATTACTCTAAAATTCTATTTTAATATTATTATTCTGATTTTTAGGTTAATTCCTAAATTTTGTCCAAAAGAACTAAATTTTATCGACTCGAGACTCATGGCACGCAAATCGAGGCGATCTGTTGACCGAAAAGTCAACCGATACAAACTCAACTTTCATGCATGAATTCCTGTAGATTTCAGCGTCAAAAATATGCTGGAATTTATGGCTCGTTCGAATTCAAATTCGTTTGGGAATTATGGCACATACAAGTTTCGTATCGTGCACCGATGGTTAAATTCTAACCTAGAAGTTCTATAGAATTAAAAATATAAAAATACTTCGAATTAAATTCTGGAAAAAACATATGTCAATTATCTCGATATTAGCTTTCCGAAACTTCAAACGGTTCGTGATTCTGATTCCTGGTTCTCCCGGAATCGCGAAACCATCGAAACACGTATATTTTTGGACATGCTGTACTCTACGAATTTTCCAGAATTTAATACTCATAATTTCGTAAAACAATTTATATAATCAGAAATCTAACCTCAATATCATTCTAACACAAAAAACTAGGTCTCGTTTGGAGTCCGAAGCTATGCGCAATGGCTTTTGGAAGATAAAGGAACCTTAGATGGCAATTCTCCAAAAATCGGCTCAAGAAAAACCCTAGAAAATAACTAAACTATTATATATATATAGAGGAGAGAGAGTGCAGCCGCGGCTCCGAGAGCGCCACGTGGCATCCATCCGCGCAGCCCCGCCCAGTTCGAACGATCGTAGATCCACGCGGCTCGGCTCAGCTGAGTCCGAGTCGAACTCTGACTCAGCTCGGCTCGAGGTCGGCTCGGCTCGCACCCAACCCGCGGTCACTGACAGGCGGGCTCCGCACTGTTGGCTGCGGGAGGCTGACAGGTGGGCCCCCTGTTTGCTGACTCGGCTGAAATAATTACTTTTTGGGTTTTTTTTTTCAGAAATTAGTTTTTAATTCAGTTTTTCATAATTAACTAAAAATAAATGCTAAAAATAATCAGAAAATTCCCAAAAAAATTCTAGAAAATATATTTTATTATTTAGAACCGAAAATAAAATTTTGGGATATTTTTAATTAAGTTTGATACTAAAATAAATTCTTGAAAGACCTAGAAAATTAGGGTTACTAGTTTAATTTAACAAAAAATTATGAAAAAATTCCAATAGCCCCAAATTAACCTAATAACAACATTTAAGCACGAATTTCAGGATACGGAGGTTACAAGTCTACCCACCAAAAAAAAATTCTCGAAATTTAAAACCCTCAATAGTTTTATTTATTTATTTATTACCACCAAAATTAAATTCATCAAATCATATAATCATGAACTAATCCACATTGTTATTTCACAATATTTCTCAAAATTCTATAAGTATCATATTCCCGCAAACCTTTAAAATTAAAAATCAAATTTTATTCTTATCAAAATCTTCTCAAAATTTTATGCTAATCACTAAATACAAAACTTAATATCCAATCCTCTAATTTTAAATCCACTCAATGTATATTTATAAATTTAAGAAATCTCATCCGAGAAGTTTGAATTTCACACACTAATCCATTAATCATCTTACTCCTCTAATTTAAATCCAATCAATGCATATTTATAAAATTTAAATTCTCATCCCAAAAATTTGAATTCAAACACTAATCCATTAATGATCTTACTCCTCGATTCTTTTTCCACACAATACTCAAATAATATAATACTCGCAAAATCTTCAATTGCAATATTCAAAATAAATCTATATCTTGTAGTCAAATAAATACAATGATAATCTTCTTCATTCCTCAAAATTTAATGACAATTTCAATCATATTGTAATCTTCATAAAAATTAATGTTTTAACGAATCGTCAATTCTGCCATATTGAGTTCTCAACTCTTCATTTAAATTAATATTTATCCTCAAAATTTAAGGCACATTGTCTCTCTTTGTCAAACCATAACCTTTTTATTAACTCTTTACTACGGTCAAACCCTCAACAATCAAAGTCTAAGAAAATCCTACCTATAGTCATACAACACGCAATACAACACGCAATCTAGATAAAACATGCATGGTCATAGTCTCTTTTGTCATGGTATTATAGTCTCGGTCAGGGTGTACTATTAACTATATTCTAATAAGAAAATTATTGATACAAGCTATGGTACTAAGGAATCAATCAATCAAATAAATAGATGGAAAAGGAATATGAGGAAAGAACAAAACATAGACTTCTAACCCATTACTTGGACATCTTCAACCTCTATCATACACTTAACTCTGGAACATTTATTCACAAATTCCTGTCCCTATACACTGTTACCCATATCAACTAATCTCTAGTCCACAAGATATCCATGGATACATCCATATTACACACATCTGTCTATTTAATACCAAAATATGATACCAAGGACCTCTAACACAATCATAGGTCAAATGATGCACCCAAAGTTTGATACCTCTATCTCTTTAGGTACCATTATTTCTACTACAAGCATACTCACTGCTAGCTCTCTTACCTACTGCAACTGTTTATACTAGTTGTTCTTATCACTCAAGTGCACACCAAGTGCAATACACCATACTAAGTACTGCTCTCTCTAATACTACTCTAGATGGACACCCAAGTCAGTTTGTAGTGCCATCTCAATCATGCTCAAGTCAACAGATCCTTACACATGTATATCATCTACTCATATACTAATATATACTTCTTACCCACCATAAAATTTTATCCTCAAAATAAAATCATCAAAATTTAACTTCTTGAACAATTTAAAATAAAATGCATATACTTTTCTCAAAAGTCAAATATTCAAATATGGAAATAAAATTTTAATCACTTCCAAAAATCTTTATAGCTTTGACTATGTTTATTGAATCAAATTTTGAATCCACAAACATTTTAATAACATAAAATCTTCACTCCTCAAAAATTCTTAAAAATTGAAAATTTATTTCCACTCTTCAAATTATAAATTGAAATCCACATGTACACATATAAATACTCACAATCTCTAATACTCAAGGTGCACACAAATACACCAATTATCTACAACCTCAACTGTGTACTGAAATTTGCACTACCCGGATTACTTGTACTATTACTCCCAATAATTAAAGTTATCATCACACGCATTTTCTCCAATGATTTTCTATCTATATTAATTAATAGACCAATCTAATTATTATCACATGTAGTACTTACTATTATTAGCACATTGCTCAAATAATTCTCGATATAGAAACATTAGCACTATTGATATGGTAACACTAGCTTCATCATTAGATCATCTTATCACTTATTAGAACTCACGATCATTCGCACCTTTTATAATAAACCTATTTTACTTTACTCTCATGGGCAAGTATATGGCTCCTCATCTCGATTGATGTATATGTATTTCCCTTTTAATCTTTTACAGACTGTTATACTAATCTGTGATACACTTCATACCTTTCATGATCAATCTTGATATTCCTCTACCCATGGCACACTCATTAATATCCTTTATGCATATACATTTCTTTACTCTTGACACACCCAAGTCTTCAATCATCAAATTGAATATCATGCTCCATTAATCTTTAACACAATTTCTTGATACTTAATTGTTTACATAGATCATCCAATTACATAAATTCATGACTATCCAGGACGGGTATGTTGACTCTGATACTAACTCTTGGAACCATTACTGATACTCTTACTCCTCTTTCTATAATTCCAATACTAATTATAATAACACCTATCATAGAACTATTGTTATAAGGTACTATGCTACGGTTATCTTTAGATTAATGCCTACTGCTCACATGTCCAACCAAGAAACACTTACAACTAACAAGTCACACTCAGTCAACACTAATACAAGATACATACATAATTACAAGTCACTAATTATCATACTAACAAGGAATCCTCAAAGAAAAGAAGCTCAAAAAGGAACTGGATTAAGGACTGAAGATAACTCTATTGCTATCAAGAAAATGATGGAACAAAGTCCTAGAATAACAGAAGTAGATAAGCATTGAGATGATACTTTAAGAACCAACTTAAGATACAACCTGATAAGCATACACGTCTATCCGAAATTATGACACTCAGAATCCTCGCCACGCCAGTAAGCATAAATGCGATAAACGACAGGTTCCGTAACTAAGGTATGCAACTCTATAATCATGTCATCTAGAATCTTCGCCACGCCAACCGGTATGGCTGCGAGAGACTCTAAGTTTCATAACTACAGTATGTACATCCAATTCTGGTTCCTACGTTCTTATCACGACAGCTAATATGGCTGCGATAAACTATAGGTTCCATAACCAAAGTAGACGTTTTACCTTTCTCACTGTCCTCATCAACATATGTCATCAGATGATACCATAAATTTTAGCCCGTAAAATTCATCTCGATATGAAATCAAAACTCAACAACGATACCAAGAATTAAATTAACAACTGATCAACAAGAATCAAACTCAATATCAACAAGTGAGAATGGACGAAAATAAGGGGGAATGATTTAAATTAGAAATTATAATGAGATTCTCAAGGGTCGTTCCAGGAATCTCTCAAGAAATTTTGTGATTGAGTATCCTCTCTCATCCTAGTATCCTATGTCCTATATTCTATAGCAGGCACGCAGTAGTACAACTAAGACGTCGCACTACCACGACATCGCACAACTTGCGAAGTCTGACCTGCATGGGTCACCACTAAAAATGTGTCACGACCAGCACCCATATTTTGGGGCACGAGAGCGTGGGTACATCCAGCCCACGCCGCAGCATCGGCGGTAGAACGCTGTCTAGGTCATGTAGCTATCTAATCAATCTCACATGGATATCCAACTCCATAAGGAAACACAGATATCACAATATAATATGGAATATACTCAATCACATAAACTAGAGCACGATGAGATATCGAAGCAAACAATGAAATACAAGACAAGTCTAAACGACAAAATAACCATACCTGCAAACAATAACATCCAATCTCCAAGTATACTGGAAAACAAGTCCTCTATGTCACAGTCTGGAAAAAATATCCAGTCAGGATTGGAACGAAATACACCTCTAACAGCAGTTCCATGCATATTGACAAAAACTATAATACAGTGTAAAGGAATACAAGACATATAGGAATACTGGCAATAAGAAATACTGACGGGCATGAATGTACTGGAAATAGAAATACTGGAATAAATGGAATACTGGAGCATGTCATCATCAATGTATATCTAGCAATAAAATAGAAATCCAAGTACACGCAAGAACAATGAACTGGTATATAAATGTGTATAAGAACAACAACTAGAACATGTAGAGATGCTAGATCAATATACTAGAGATACATGTCAAGAATCATCTAACTAAGTGTGTGAAACATCAGCATATCATGTGATCGGCTTGGGACTAAATGACTCATTACATTGATTAGCGGTCATCCCCAACAGGTCAGGCTAACCAGATGTAACAGCGATGAGGCATGTAAGGGTAAGGCTGCACCGACGTGAGGTGTGGGTGAGCTATGATGCATGTAAGGTTGGGTATGATCACATAAGCTACTAATATTTCCCCATTTTCCCCAGCTAGCACGATGGATCCCAATCACGACTCCTCGTGACAGGTCTCAATGATGCCAACTCGTATAAAGAACAGTGTCAGAGTCATGTATGCTATACAACAAGAATTATAGAGATAATCAATATAATGGAAACTGTCAGAGAATATACTCGCCTGTGGTCCTACTGCTGGTATGAATCAGAGTCCAACTCACAGTCCAAATAGCCTATGTATTACAAATTTACCATGTCAAAAGATAATTTATTTTAATTTATTTAATTCTGGAATAATTACTCTAAAATTCTATTTTAATATTATTATTCTGATTTTTTAGGTTAATTCCTAAATTTTGCCCAAAAGAATTAAATTTTATCGACTCAAGACTTATGGCACGCAAATCGAGGCGATCTGTTGATCGAAAAGTCAACCAACACAAACTCGAATTTCATGCATGAATTCCTGTAGATTTCAGCGTCAAAAATATGCTGGAATTTATGGCTCATTCGAATTCAAATTTGTTTGAGAATTATGGCACATACAAGTTTCGTATCGTGCACCGATGGTTAAATTCTAACCTAGAAGTTCTACAGAATTAAAAATATAAAAATACTTCGAATTAAATTCTGGAAAAAACATATGTCAATGATTTTGACATTAGCTTTCCGAAACTTCAAATGGTTCATGATTCTGATTCCTGGTTCTCCCGAAATCGCGAAACCATCGAAACACGTCTATTTTTGGACATACTGTACTCTACGAATTTTCCAGAATTTAATACTCATAATTTCGTAAAACAATTTATATAATCAGAAATCTAACCTTACTATCGTTCTAACAAAAAAAACTAGGCCTCGTTTGGAGTCCGGAGCTATGCGCAATGGCTTCTGGAAGATGAAGGAACCCTAGATGGTAATTCTCCAAAAATCGGCTCAAGAAAAACCCTAGAAAATAACTAAACTATTATATATATATATAGAGGAGAGAGAGTGCAGTCGCGGCTCCGAGAGCGCCACGTGGCATCCATCCTCGCAGCCCCGCCCAGATCGAACGGTCGTAGATCCACGCGGCTCGGCTCAGCTGAGTCCGAGTCGAACTCTGACTCGGCTTGAGGTTGGCTCGGCTCGCACCTAACCCGCGGTCACTGACAGGCGGGCCCCGCACTGTTGGCTGCGGGAGGCTGACAGGTGGGCCCCCTGTTTGCTGACTGGGCTGAAATAATTACTTTTTTGGTTTTCTTTTTCAGAAATTAGTTTTTAATTCAGTTTTTCATAATTAACTCAAAATAAATGCTAAAAATAATCAGAAAATTCCCAAAAAAATTCTAGAAAATATATTTTATTATTTAGAACCGAAAATAAAATTTTGGGATATTTTTAATTTAGTTTGATACTAAAATAAATTCTTGAAAGACCTAAAAAATTAGGGTTACTAGTTTTATTTAACAAAAAATTATGGAAAAATTGCAATAGCCCCAAATTAACCTAATAACAACATTTAAGCATGAATTTCAGGATACGGAGGTTACACGCCACGTCAAAAGCTATTTCTTGTACAGAGCTCGAGGCACATCTCTGCATTTAATGCACGAGATTTTGTTCTATTTGTCATGACCGAAAAAGCTAAGACTGTGACTAATACGCTCACATCACCATCCTTGCATTTTACGCCAACCAGGCTATTTTCAACTATAGGAGTACACCGTATGCTATCTCCTCGAAATATGCCAACTCGGCTATATTTGCAAACGTACGTTGATAAGGCTATTTAGCCCAGAATACGCTCAAGACCTCAGTCGTGAAGGATAATTGGCTATTTTATGCTTGTTATCTATTATCATCAAGTTTTACGCAGGGGCAGTTACCTACGTGGCTTGCATGCCATGATCTTCGAGAAGAAGTTATACGCGTTACCTTATAAAGGGACACGTGTCATACGCAGATTCAGAGGATTATTTGAACGTGGGTAGCAGTTGTCAAAACCGCAGCGTAAAGGAGACAATCTTCTTCACAGTTTGGCCTTTTACTCCAACAAAACAGTTATTTGGCTTTTACGCCAACAAGACAATTACTTGGCTTTTATGCCAACCATCTTTACGCAGTGGCAGTTACCTACATGGCTTGCATGCCATGATCTTGGAGAAGCGGTTATACGCGTTACCTTATAAAGGGACACGTGTCATACGCATATTCGAAAGATTATTGGAACGTGGGTAGCAGTTGTCATAACCGCAGCGTAAAAGATGCAATCTTCTTCACAGTTTGGCCTTTTATGCCAACAAGACAGTTATTTGGCTTTTACGCCAACCAGGCAGTTATTTGATTGATCTCTATAAATAGAGACCCCTGGTCACAGGGGAGGGGGGAGTTGAATCATATTCTATCATGTTCATATTACCTCTGAATAGATATGTTTAACTAATTGAGAAAAGAATTAGTTTTTTTTTTGGCTGACAACTTTGGCAACAGGAATTCTATCCTACCTGCAACTTTCCTTTGACTGGCTTTTGCCTTTAGTTCAGAGAAAGTTTGAAGCTTCTTCTACAACACTTCTTCATCATCGTGTAGTCCAAGGAACAAAGTGATTGACTGCAGATTAGACTTCTATAGCAATACTTCCCCAGAATCATTTTTTATTGTACTTAACATCCTCGTTAGGATTACTTGTACTTTTTCTCTTTTCTTGTTTGTAAACAAAAGGTTTCGTATAAACCTCTCTTTTTGTTTATCCAAACATAATAAATATAATTGCAGTCTATACCATCTATCACAGAATAATTCTAATCTCATCCACAGAAAGAAGCATAACTAAATATGATAGACTAATCAAGATAATAGATAAAAAGAAATATAGTCTATCAACAAATCCAAATAAATAGTGTCTCAGGGAACAACCCGATAAAAAAAGTTAATACATAAATCCAAGAGTCAAGATATGAAATAACTGGACGCAGAAATAACTGAGTATGTAACAGAATACTCAGGAGAAATCCTCTGGCACAATCTCATTCTCTGTTGTCAGTACTTCTCCAGTATTGGCTCATGTCCCGTAAACCTCGGGATATTCCTCTTCTGTTGTACCTGGGGACATAATCCGAATTCATGTTCTCAGGAGACATAGCAAGGTATAAGAATAACTCAAGCCAAATAAAATACAGTATATAGAAATAGATTCTCAGGGCAAGCTATGTAACCAGCTATGTGAAATATAAATGAGAACATCACTAGTACTCAGGCTGAAACCACTACAAGCTCTGTGTCGGGGAGCCGGTAGCAGTAATATCTCGAAGGGCCAAATACATGTGCCAAAGCTCTGGTACAGAGATTAAGGCACTCTCCAGTAACATAATATATATATAATCATCATGTAGCCTGTGTGTCTCTCCCCACCCAATGTAACCTCATGTCTAACACGCAAGATCATGACCTCTAGCTAGTACAATAAGTCATAATGATATCTATGTATGCAAGTCCTATGTCACGAATCCTGTAAGCCTATACAGAATCACCATGAATAACTCAAAAAAGATGTCTCATGAATAGTGTCAAGTATCCTATGGTATGACGTACTTGATAAAGCAAGCAAGTAAAAAATATATAGGATCGTGGTATCAACTCTCTAAGTGACGTTACACGACTTCGCGTACGGCGTCGACACCCGAATCTTGTTCGAACGCTAAGCAACGTCTCACGGTCCAAAGTTGAACATGTATAATACAAAAGTATATGGAAAGAATGTAAGCAAATAATAGCACAGGAACTTCTGTAAGTTGGCAATGTACACTTGCCTTTATTCTGAGCTCCGTTAGTTGCTCCGATGAAAGTGGAATCTTCAGGTACGTCTCCGGATGCTGAAACAAATATTACCATTATTCTTAGAATATGTGAAATAGCCAGGATTGACTACCCATAAGTCCAATTTTGACACAAGGACAGAATTGACAGTTTCTGGTCAAAGTGGGGTCCACATGTGGCCCACTTCGCATCGAAAAATATGCCAGAGGCAAAGTTCTCCAAATTTGTCAAATTTAGTGTCTATGAGTCCAGAACGATGATACCAACCCAATAGAATATCCAGAACTTGATTCCGATGAGCCGATCACAAAATCGTCCGTCAAGTGGAACTATGGGGCCCACGAAAATGAGGTTTCGTCAACGTTCTCAGAATCAAACCAAACTTGGGTCACGGGACCAGTGTAACACTACGAATCTGATGGCGTAAGTTTTGTTGTGAAACGACAAGCATACATGAAATTATGACGAGTGTCAAAACAGGCCGATACGGAACTTTTTGACGGATACGCGTTGATTCCGGTGTGCACGTACATCCAAATCAACTTTTGTAAAATTTTACACGTTTGTGTTGACGATACGCACCTTTTGATACAATTTGCACACGATGAAGTTGCCTCGTTTAGTGGGACGCACCCCATTTCAAAAAATTTCGGGTTTAGAAAATCAAGTTTTGGGTCAACTTCAACTACGAATAAAATACAGCATGCAATAAATTAAAATAAACTATTTAAGGGAATTAAATCTCGATTATGTTATTTAAATTACTGTTTAAGTGGAATTTAAAAATATTAACTAGGTTGGAAGAAAAATGGCCATGAACATGGGTGGTTGGGACATTTTTTGAACTATAAATTGGGTCATTTTTTTCTGTTTTGCGTCACGAATTGCGACCGACACAGGATACGATACCCCGAACTAATTATATTGAGTTCAAGAGGGTCATGTGGTCTTCGTATAGAATTTGACAGATCGATATTTAGATTTTTGTGCACAGAGATACGAGAGTGGAAAGAAGGGTACCTTGCTGCTCGAATTCAGGTGGCTGCTTCGCGGCTCTTCGCGGCGGTGGTGCGCGGCGGTCCGGCGTCGTCGTCGGCGGTGGCTTATCGGAAATTGAAGAGGGTTGGATGGTGGACGAGGGGGTGGGTCTGGATGTTTATATAGGGGTCAGAGTGGGCAGTTACATGGAGGTGAAAGGGGAAGGGTCGACGATTTTAGGGGAGCGGAAGGGAACGGTCGGGTTCAGTTTCTGAAGTTTAAGGAGTTGTGGGTCGGGTCGGGTCGCGGGTTGTGGGTTCGGGTAGGATCCAGATCTGTTTGGTCTGGGTTGGTTTGGTCTAGTTCGATTTGGTTCATTTTAGTTTGGTTTGGGTTGGTTTGAGTTGGTTTAATTAAAACTAATACAATTAGCTATATTTAAAAATAGTTTTTGAGCCCAATAAATTCCAAAAAAATTACACAATACTTTATTATTTTTTATACACCCAAAAATATAATTTTTATAATATTTTAATAATTAATTTAATACACAAAAATATAATTCCATGAACGAACATTTATTATAATTAATTAAAAATTATAGAAAAATCTCCAAAAATTCAAAAATTCATAATTAAAACTCTAAAATTAAATTCTAAAATCTGGGTGTTTACATAAAAAATGTCCTCTCCAATTTGGAAATCGAGAACCAAGGCAAGCCCTTTTCTTTTCTCTTTTGAATCAATTCTCTTGCACACTTAGAATACCCAGTTTTCATAATTTCAAATCCGAATTTGGGTTATATATATATATATATATATATATATATATATATATATATATATATATATATATATATATATATATATATATATATATCATGAGAAATTATCGTGTCCGACTCAATATCGAGTTCATTCTTTATTAGCTAGAATTTCTATTCTAAGTAAGTATATCATGAGCCTCGGTCTAGAAATGTGTTTTCTTTTATATACCCAAAAAAAATTATATGTTCTAAGTAAATATATAATGAGTTTCCTCTCATTGGAAATATCCAAATAACTAAATTAGGTCAGAATGTATGACTCATATATATATATATATATATATATATATATATATATATATATATATATATATATATATATGTTACATATAGATTTATGTGGTGTGAACACACCAACACCAAGATGTAGAATGCACTAATGAAGCTAAATGTGTTGGTTATACATACATATAAGTATATAACATTTGGCATGTATCATAAGTACGGACCAATATCGAGCAGTTAGTATGTTTTTTTGTAAAGCTAAATGTCAAGTATACAATTATCTATGCTTATATGTATATATATATATACTCTTAAAGTATTGCAATCACATGGATTATGGAGATGAGAAGCATATATATATATATATATATATATATATATATATATATATATATATATATATATATATATATATATATATATATATATATATATATGTCAAGTTTTGCTTCCAGAATACTGGATAAATACGAGAACTAACATGGCCAACCGCACCTTGCAGAATACCGAAGTAAGTCGCAATGTGTTAAGGTTGTCTAGAAGACATATGCGTGAACTCTAGCATGCTATGGCGTCAGTCCTAAGGCAGACAAATCCTAGTATCTCAATCTATCAACACAAGTACATGAGTATATCATATATGAAAGTAAAAAGGCGTCCGAAATTACATACCACATATGATCATGAAGCTAGTGAATACAAAATACTGCACTAGCAGAGTATAATTATACATGATCAAATATACCAGCCATGTTCTAATATATACATCATGTTGACCGAAGTCAGAGAAGTGATCTCAAAATAAGGGGCTAATACTGCCTCTTGCTGAAATACCACAAAAGAAATAACACTACGAGGGGTGGAGGAAGAAAAATCCACTCGCGAGCTTCGGCCGCAGTCCTACGAGTGCGAGCTATCTTGCTGAAAGTACGGTAGATCCTGGTTCTCTTCGGGGTAATCTGGCCATACAAAACCAATGGGATCAGAACCCCAAGCAACAAGTACCACAAAGGAGCTCAAGGTGATAGACCAAACATATCACAACATTAGCAGAAAAGAGACATATAAGAATAAATGAGGATCGAGACTTATACGGTACCAATGTACTTGTCTCAAAATAAAATACTGGAAGAACTGATAACAAGTGCTATAAGGAAAGAAAGGCGATGAGCGGCAAGTGAGCATATGAACTACTCTGGATCGGGACCACAACCCTTAAACCAAACAAGGACCGGGGTTACGGACCTTCACCCGAGTAGAACTTAGCACCCTAACCACGCGCCTAAAGAAAAGAAACTAGAAGAGCGAGCTATAATGAAAGTAACATCATTCATCGCACGGCCAAACAACTCTACGGCTTGCTATAATTAACTAACTAGGGTTATCACAAACATAGTTACTAACAAATGCATGCTTTGAAGAATATCGCTACCACCGGTACTGCAGTTAACCCGGATAGCCAAGGGTACGCTTGTCTAGTACTTATAGTGCACATCACAAACTATAATTAATAAAGAATTAAAGCAGATGACTGATAGCATAACCACATAACGTAAGCATAAAAACGAATGTTGAAGATATAAATGAATTTTTTTGTAAATGAGATTTGGTTTTATAAACAAAATGGGTTTTGTAAATGAAACTGATTTTTGTAAACATAAAGAGATTTTGTAAATGAAACTGATTTTGTAAACATAAACATATCTGTAAATGGTCTTGTAACATAACTGAAACTGAAACATAATTGAAATATATACTGGAATGCATATACTGAAAATACATAATGTTATGAACTGCAGCTCAATAACAACAATTTGTAGTGCCGCAACATACGTAAACTTGGTCAGTCATGGAGCCCTTGCCTAGCAGTGTTATTCTATGCTGCATGGGACCCTTAGAGATCGGGGTAACCGGTAGTGCAATATTCTTCCCTCCCAATAATCTAGGTAAATCTTATCTTGTTTAATCATTACTAAATTATTTTAAGTTCTCGAGTCGTTGACGCTTGAGAACTTCCTAGAATGACGAGTCACAAGTACGAGCTTTTCACGAGTTATCGTATCCATAACACGCGATACATAGGGAAATACTCACAATCGATTACCCGATGCCAAAATGCAATGAATTATCATACACAATATTTTTTACGGTATCGTTAGGATCCAAATCACGTATTAATATAGGGAAGGACAACATCCAACTATGCTCCAATACTCAACTGGGCTAAAACAGTTTATGCATTAGAAAAATAATACATTATATTAATTGAGGATAACTCTCACATATGAACTCCAAATGAGATAATTTAAAAAGATTTGGAAAGGAAAAATAGAGACCTAGAACTTTCATGTTTTGAATTTTATGAAATTCTAGCCAGAAAATAGCTTAAATGGCAAAAACAGGCATTCGGGTCATCATGCGCGCGACATCAATTCTATGCGCGGCCAGAATTCCATGTGCGGCGCACTGCGCAGCAAGGATTGATCCGCGTGGCTATTAATGCGTGCGGCAAGAGTGTAATAAGCGTGGCACACTGCTGCGACAAGAAACTTCATGTGCGGCGCACTGCGGCAACATGAAACTCCACGCGCGGCGCACTACGGGCAGCCAGAAAATGATGCACGACGCATTGCTGCGGCATGAAACTTCATACGCGGCGCACTGCTACGGCATAAAAATTTATGCGTGGCACACTGCTGCATGGCACTGTTCATCGTTCCTGCCAGACAGGTCCGAGAATAAAGCTCCTGAATTTGTTTTGGCCATAAATTTTTTAATTTAACTCCAAATTAAGCGATTCAAAAGCCAAAATGCTCGAAATGGAAAGGTCCATCAAATAAAACAACTATATTTTTAAAACAACAAGTTTTAATAGATCAAGCCAAGAAAAAACTCATGGAACCTATATAAAATCTTAAGTTAAAACTCAGATCTACGCAAATCTATACATCAAAATCTAAAACTTCAAGAACTAAAATAGATGAGAATATCAAGGAGAACATTTTCTATCAAACACATTTTTAATTAACACAAATAAGCTGAAAATCTGAAAATCTATGGCTTCACCATTGAGCAAGATGTACTTGCCTCGAGTGGCTCTTAGCCTCTCCCCTCACGGTCCAAGTGATCACCTTAACTGCTCCCAAGTCCTCTAGGGTTAGGGTTCGGCCTAGGGCAAGGGAAAGAGAAGGAAAAAATGGTTTAGTCATGGGTTCAATCAAATGAACTGAACCAGGTGTCCATTCTACATGCAGATCCTAAAACGGGTTTATGACAATGCTAATGGATATTCTACTGGTCTCGGATAGTCTCTCTCAACCACAAAAAATACAATAAATAAAAAGACAGGAAGCAACACTGAAAAATACAGCAGGAATACATTCACAGAAAAAATTAAATTCTAGAAATACCATATTTGAAATCAGGTGTGACTATATATATATATATATATATATATATATATATATATATATATATATATATATATATATATATATCATACTAGTAAATATAAATGCTTGTGTAGAGAGCCTTTGTAAGAAATTGTATAAGTAGACTTGTATGATATTAATAGTGACATTGTTAGGTGCTATACTAATTGCTTATACTTAGAACTAAAACATTCAAAATGTGTACTTATATGAGTTGTACAAGTTATATATAAATAAAGCAAAATCTTTCTTACCTAGAATAATAAATTATTTGATAAAGTAACTTTTTCTAGGGAGCTTACCTACTGTCCTTATTTATAGATAGGACAAAATCAACAATTCTTGGGTAAATTAAAGATATTTGAGGAGAAGATCGAAGTAGGACTATATGAACATGTGTAAAGTGGGTTTCCAAACATCGATAGATAGCAACATCTTCGAATTTGTTGACAGAAGTCTTCATATATATATATATATATATATATATATATATATATATATATATATATATATAGCATGAGTTGTGAAAAGAAAGAATTTATTTATATAATAAGATTTTTGAAGTTGAAATGATCAATATCTTACAAATATTTGATTTTGTGGATCTTAACCTGATTTCATGATATCTATGTTATTAACTCAAAAAATTTTAGGTTGCAAAGTGAAACCAGATTAGTTGTTAATTGCTATGGTAAGTAAGCTTTGGTAAGAAATTTTACTTTACAAAGCTACTTTCCTTCCATATTACTTGTATGTGTTTATCGGTGTTGAGAGTTGCTCCACCGAAGGGGTCAGCGAATCCGAAAATTCTACGGAGGATTGTTCCGGGTGTTTATTATAAATTGTGAAAATTTTGGGCTCCAAAATACAAATGAGATTGCCGAAATTTTCAAGAAATTATAGAGAACCATTTTCTGAAAATCTGAATATTGCTTAATCCATACTTCAAGTTATTTAGCAAGCTATTTGAATTAGGATCAAACTCTAAAAATCTTAGATTTCGAATTTAGAATATAAGATGCGTAGGACACACTTGCACGTGCACAAAAGAGCAACAAAAATTATTATTGTTTATATTCCAGGGTAACGGATACAACTTCCATATTTTCAGAATTGTCTTACCAAATAGAATATTATCGTTTAACGTGATGTCATGAGCACACGAAACAGACACATGATTGGATTTTAATATTTTTGCTAAGACAAAACTATTTGCCAAACGATATCCTCGTAAAGCGTGTGGACTTTGACACACGAAACGAGATACGAATAGGACCTGTAATTCAACTTAAAATTGTACGATATATATGAATGTTTGTGATTTGTAGAATTACATTGGGTGGGAGAGAACATTTGGATCACATCGTCGAACTCTTGCAATAAACACTTGTTTAAAACTGGTCAGTAGTGCCGACATCCGCAGGGCCATGCGATGGTTCGAGGTGAGGCTTAGCCCACTGCACTTGAGGGTTTTTGAGCATTGACTTAAGTAATCCGACACTTGATATGGTTTTTGTCACGTCTCAGTCCCAAAATACCGAGGGACTAGGCACGTGGCAATGGCCAGCAGCACACTCCAATGGGCAAACCCAATTTAATGGACCCATTAGAGTGTACTTAAGCTGTAAAACAACAATAAAGGTCTATGATACAAGTCACAGTCAAAATCTAATCTCATCCACATAAGATAAACACAAATCAATGTCAGAATATTCGAAATAAATATATCCAACAAGTCACAATGTAATATCTCAGGGAACAACCCGATAATGAGTTTAATACATTAATCCACGAGACATGAAATAAAGTATCAAGAACAGAAATAGTTGAGTAATAAAATACTCAGGAGAAGTCTTCTGGCATCACCTCGTCCTCTGGTAATGGTATTGCTCCAGCGTCTGCTCCTGTCCCATGTACCTCTGGTTGATCTCCTCTGTTATACCTGGGGACATAATCCGGATCCAGGTCCTCAGGGGACATAGCAATGTACAAGAATAACTCAAGTCAAATAAGTGCATTATATAAAATGTATCAATAGGGCAAACTATGTAACCAACTATGTGATATACAATTGAGAGCATTAATCATACTCAGGCTGAAACTACTATAGTCTCTGTGTCGGGGAAACCTGCATTTTATATCTCGAAGGGCCGCTGCATGTGCCATAGCTCTGTTCAGAGTCTAAGGCACCTCTAGTTAACTATATATATATATATATATATATATATATATATATATATATATATATATATATATATATATATATATAATATAATATAATCAGCCTTTAGTATGGTAAGACTCTCCCCACCCAATGTAATCTCACGTCTCATATCCATAACACGCAAGATCATGACCTCTAACTAATGCAGCGAGTCATAATGATAGCTATGCATATGTAATATTTATGTCACGAATCATGTAATCCTATACATAATCACCATGAATGTCTCAGAAAAGATTATGTCTCATGAATAGTGTCAAGTGTCCTATGGTATGACGTACTTGATAAGTCAAGCACGAAAATATATAGGATCGCGATATCAATTCTCTAGGTGACGTTACACGACTCCGCGTACGGCGTCGACACATGAATCTTATTCGGTCGCTAAGCAACGTCTCACAGTCCTAGGTTGAACAGATACATCACATAAATAAATCAAGAGAATAATATGAAGCAATTACTGCAAGTTTGTCAAGGTACACTTGCTTGGGGTTTAAATTCCTCCAATTGCTCCAGTAACAGCAGGATCTTCAGGTACTCCTCCGGATGTTGAAATAAACACTATCATCATATGCAGAAGATAAGAAATAGCTAGGATTGCCTATCTAAAAGTCCAATTTGGACACATGGACAAAATTGACAGTTTCTGGTCAAAGTGGGGTCCATATGTGGCCCACTTCGTACCAAAAAATGTGTCAGAGAGAAAGTTATCCAAATTTGTCAAAATTAGTGTCTACAAGTCCAAAATGATGATACGAACCCAACTGAATGTCCAGAACTGAATTCCGATGAGCCGATCACAAAATCGTCTGTCAAGTGGAGCCGTAGGGCCCACGATATGGGATTTCATTAATGTTATCAGAATCGAACCAAACTTGGGTCACATGACCAGCATAACGCTATGAATCCGATGGCACAAGTTTCGATGCGAAACGACAAGCACATTGTCACGACCCGCACCCGAAAATCGGGCATGAGTCGTGGGTACGTCCAGCCTACGCCGCAGCATCGGCGGTAGAACGCTGTCTAGGTCAACTATCTAGATAATAATCTCACACAAAAATCGGGCATGACCTCTCCAAAAGGAGGGCAACCACGCAAACAATATATATAATCTGCCAAGATCTCAACTCCAAACGGAGGAGCAATATCAAATGATGATCTCAAGTACTCAATCACGAATCTAAGCACGATAGATAACAAAGAAGACTAACAGCTATAAAGTCTAACCACCAACTACTACTACAACAACCACAACATCAATAATAATAATAATACAACAATACATCATCCAAAATAATATACAAACAAGGTCTCAATCCAAAACCGGAGACAAATCCGGTGCTAAAAGCTAATAAAAACAACAACAAGATCCTAGTGATCCCGGCTACCAACCCGGAAATCACCTCAAAACTAGAGGGTCCCTGTCTGCACCATCGACAGGCTCAGGTCCATAAAACGTCGGACACCAATCCTCCGGATACTCTGAAAAAATATGTCCAGTCAGGACTGGAGCAAGTACATCTCTAACAGCAGTTCCATTTAAATGATAAAAACTATAAAACAGTTATAGCAAGTAGCAAGAAGAGTGAAGCAAGTATGAAACAAGGAAATATGTATAACTGGTGCATAAAGGTAAAGATGCATGGATATCAGAGCAAGATAGTAATAACTGCAAGATACAGAAAATCTAAGCTAAGATCAAGTCCGTGCACAAGAACGTGTAGTGAGTCCAGCATGAAAAACATGTAGTGAGTCAAGTCCAGAAACATGTAAGTGAGACAAGTCAAGAAATGCATGAGAGTCCAGACTATAAAGAATGAACTCGGTGTCTTTGAAATACTTGTTTCGACATGTAAACGGCTAGGGGTAAGTACGGCTCACCGCGCACTGGGTGCACGGCTGCTATCATTCCAGATTAGACCAGAGGGAGTGATTCCTGATGATGCCAGATAGGAATGTTTACATGTCTACTCGAGTATTTCCCCGCCCCGACTAATACAAGTGGATCCAAGACCCGACACGCAAATCAAGATGAGTCCAGCCTGTACATGAATGATGCCTGTAGTGATGCCTGTAGTGATGCCAGAATAGAGGCCAGAAACATGAAATGTACGTGTCGCAAGTAAATGAATCCAGAAATATCAATCAGTGTCTCGTGTTGTGCCAGAATAATCATATGATACTATACTAGAAGCTGAATCATAATAATCATCAGATAATGAAAACTATCAGAGAATGTACTCGCCTGACGTCCTGAGCAACTGGCGATCCGAACCGGTGTCGCAAGAACCTAATGCGAAAAGCAAGGTTAAACAGGGTTCTAATGAGTTAAACAGATATAAAATAACTAAAAATAGGCTTCTAGGGTCGTTCTAGGTCAAACGGGTCAAACCGGTGAAATCTGGGTCAAAAAGTCAACTCCGGGTCCAAAAAGTCAACTATGGGTCAAAACTAGGTCAAAAGTTGACTTTGGCGGTCAACCGAGTCAACTACGGTCAAGTCTGGGTCAAACTAGGGTGCTCCTGAAATTCTAGGTCAAACCGAGGTCATTAAGCTACTAAACTCACAAACTCGCCTCCTTGAGATACCGGGATACCCTCGGTATCCGATACCTCAACCTAGGCTACACACCCCGCCTATACCCGCTAAAACCTATGCTAGCACGCGTAAATATATACACATAAGCATATAAAAATTACTCCAATACATTTCCTAGGCTAATGCTCAAATACCCCGCTCGAAACTCAATACCTTGGTTATCTTAAGGTATTGAAATACCTTGGTATCTCAAGATATTGAGGTTTCGCTCTAAAACCCCTCTAACTAGCTATCTAGCTATTGAATATATACCTAGTTATTAATCTAGGCTAGAATACATATATCTAATACATATAGGCATATACCTAGGTATCTACATACTTTACCTTACCTTAACTTACCTTACCTTACCTTACCCTCCTCATAAATATATATGTATCCCTATATCTAGATATCTAAACTATCTACCTAGCTATATGTATATACCTATACATATAGATCTATATATCTAGCTATCCCTCTACCTATCCATCTACCTATCTAGTTATCTATCTAACTATCTAACTAGTTATCTATATCTAGTATTTACCTATCTAACTATCTATCTAATTACCTATCTATTAATCTACCTATTTATGAATCTATCTATCTAGCTAGCTATATAACTATATATCTATTTATCTTTCTACTACCTATCTATCTATATGTCTATCTATCAATAGTCTATCTAACTATTTACCTAACTATCTAATATCTATATAGTATCTATCTATTTATCTCTAACTATCTAGGTATCCCTTTACCTATGTATCTATCTAATCTATTTATCAATCCGTCTATCTATCCATCTACCTATTGATCTAATATCTATCTTGCTACCTATTTATCTATTAAATCATAGATACCTATCTATCTATAACTCTCACACTAAGCTACCCCGCTCCCCGCCGCGAATGCCAAGCTGCTGCTGCTGCTCAAACCTGCTGCTGCTGCTGCTGCACTGCTGCGCTGCAGCGATCTGCTGCCGCGGCGCGCGCCGCGGCGCCTGCACGTGCTGCCGCAGGCTGCTGCTGCTGCCTCAGGCTGCTGCGCTCGAGCGAACTGCTGCCGCGGCGTGCTGCCGCTCGAGCGAGCTGCTGCCGCGGCGCTGCCGCTGCTGAAATCTGCTGTTGCTGCTGCTTTTTGCTGCTAAAGCTGCTGCACACTTCTGCTGTTCTCAGTTTCAGCCCCTCCCTCTCATCTCACACACACACACGACCACATACCCATATACATATATATATATATACATACATATATACATATATATAACTCTATAGATATATATACACACTAACTTATATACATTCTAACACACACACACACTCAAACACAAATCAACACACACACACACACATAATTATATACAAACACATATCTATATATACATACACACATATATCTATATATATATATACACTAATCCACACACTCTAACACACACACTAACACACTCACACACTAATCAACACACACACACAAATATACACACACACATATACACAAACACATATCTCTATATATATATAAACACACATCTACATATATACTCACATATATCTATATATATATATATACACTAATATATATATCTATACATCTACACACACACACACTAACATATATACTAATATCTATATACCAACACACTCTAACATATATCTACACACACATATATATATACATAAACACACATACAAATATATATAAATATATATATATATATAGACACACACAAAAATATATATATATATCAAGACACAATACACAAATACAACACAACACTCTCACAACACGCCCCACTCACGCCCAACGACCCCGACACGCACCAACACCCTAAAATATATAAAATATAACTCGAAACCTCTAGCACACACTCCCCGATACTAACCCAACGCGCGCACAAAGCCGAAACGAGGAAACCAAGTCGAAATGGCCGTTCGGTCATTTCGACGAACACGTGGTGCGCGGCTCGGAAAACCTCCTGAAACGCACACCAAACGAACTCGGAATCGGCCCAAAATTTACCCACGCGCTCTACACGATGCCTAGATCCTAGAAAATGCGCTCCCGTGTCGATTCTAGGCCCGTGGCGGAAACGCACACGCACTTAGAATCGGCGACGACGAAAAGCCCCAATTTCGCCCGAAACGCCCGTTTCTCCGCGACGCGGCTTCCCGTGTCCGAACGGAGACACGCACTCACCCTCTAGACACCCGACAACGTCTACCTAGGTCCATCTAACCTAGGGCATCACCCAAAATTGGGCCAATCTCGGATTCCACCCGAAATCGACACAAAACCTAGTGTCAAAGTCTCTAAACACTACCCAACTAGTTCCAACTTTCTCCCACGGGTAGCCTAAGGGTCTAGGAAGGTTCTAAAATATTAATTATACTATAAAAAAGTAATTACAAGGGGAAAATTAGGGTTTACCTCTTGGGAGTTGGAATCCCAAGCAAAAATCCCCAAAATGCTCCAAATCCTCCAATCCAAGCTTCCAAGCCTCAAATCCAAGCTCCAACACCAAATCTAGGCTCTACCCACCTAGGTTGGGGAAGAATGTAGGGTTAGGGTTAACAACCATGGAGAATAGAAGAAGAAAGAAGAGGAAAAGGATGCTTACTTGAAGTTGGGAGGAAGAAATAAGAAGAAAGAGTGGAGAGGAAGAAGAAGTAGTGAAGAAGAAGGAATGGGGGGAAATGGCTGCTGTTATGCACGGGAATGGGGCTGGTTTGGTCGGCCACAAACCTAATAAAGGGTTCACTAATTCTCCAAATGCCCAAAATGCCCCTACATGACTTGGTTTCGGGTTCCGGGTTCCAAAAGCACTCAAACTAGTTCCAAATCTCTCCAACTAACCTCCTAAAAATAAAATAAATATTCTAAGCCCCAAAATAATTCTCACAAGGGTGTGGGCTGGGTCGGACATGGGTCCACTAGGGTCTGACATGGGTCCAGGTTAGCCAAAATCCTAAAACAATCAAAATAAAAATAATAAAAAATAATGCAATCACTAATTAAATATAAATACAATTAATTATAAATAATCCACAATTAACTAAATTAAAAATAAAAAAAATACCCGGCTCTGGAAATGGGGTGGTGACACACATACGAAGTTACAACGAGTTTCAGAACAGGCCCGATATGGAATAATTTTGACGGATACGCGTTGATTTCGGTGTGCACGCACATCCAAATCAACTTCTACGAAATTCTATACGTCCGCATTTTCGATGCGCACCTTTTGGTGAAATTCGTACACGATGAAGTCGACTCGTTTAACGGGACACACCCAGTTTCGAGAAAATTTGGGTTTAAACAACCAAGATTTTGGTCAACTTCACCCCGAATAAAACACAACCTATAGCAAATTAAAATAAACTAAATACAGGGTTTAAAACTTGGTTATATTATCTAATTTACTATTTAAGTAAATTTTAGAATTATTAACTAGGTTGGGAGAAAAATGACAATGAACTTGTGAGTTTGGGACAGTTTTTGCCAGAATTGGGATATATTTTCCTGTTTTTGCGTCGCAGTTTGCGATCGACACATGACATGATACCCCAGCCTAATGGCACGGGGTTCGAGAGGGTTACACAGCGAACGTGTTGCAATAAACCGTTCGATAATCGACGCGACGAGAAGAGAAAAATACTCACCGGAACAAGAAATCGGTATCGACTGTAAAGCGCACATGGGGCGGTGCGGCGACTGCGGGTGCTGCGGGGCTGCTGATCGGTCGTCGTAGTTGCCGGCGAGGTCGAGGTCGGCCAGAGATCGCCGGGTCGAGGTCGGCCGGAGGCTCTGTGGCCGGGGGTCGACGGAGAGGTGGTGGTGTATGATGATGGTGATGGCCGCGAGTTCGTCAAGGTTTTATAGGAGGAGTACGGCGGTTGCGGGGAGGAAAACCGTCGGCCGGTAGCGGTGGGGAGGCGAATGGGTAGGGACGACGGTTGGAGGCGACGGGGAAGCGGAGAGACGCGGGGAAGTCGGAGAGTCGGCGGCCGGGATCGGGGAAAATTTTCAGCGGTTACTGTAGATTAGGATAGTGGGTCGGGTAGGCGGGTTCGGGTCCGGTCGGGTTTAGATCCGACCCGCTAGGGGTTTGGGTTGGGTTGGTTTATTTTAAAAAGGATATTTTTAGCTGTTTAAAAATAGCTTTTGGGCTCTATAAATTTCAGAAAAATTACACTGACTAATTATTTATTTTACACTCAAAAATATAATTTTTATAATATTATAATATTTATTTTAATTCACAAAAATATCTATCCCTTGAAGAACATTTATTTTAATTATTTAAAAATTAAAGAAAAATTCAAAAAATTCATATTTTTATTTTAGAAAAAATTCGGGTGTTTACAGTTTTTGAGCATTGACTCAAGTAATCCGACACTTGATAGGGTTTTTGAGCATCGACTCAAGTAATCCGACACTTGATAGAGTTTTTGAGTACAACTTAAGTAATCCGACACTTGTTATAAGTCGGCATATAATGACAGAGGTGAGGTTTAACTCACTACACTTGTCATTGGATCCGAACTCTTAAAAGATATTAAGAAGTTCAATAATTGTGTATATCCAATGTTATTATGTTTCAAATTCTTGAAAAAATTCAAGTAATTCGACAATTGTTTATATTATTGTCAAGACAATAGGTGTTGTTGTGATCCAAGAGCGTTATCTAAATTGCATTTGCATATAGAAAAATTGTTTGTGAATGTCCTTGTGATTTGTGGTTTGTGATTTGGACACCAAGTAGAATATGATTATAGAAAAGCGTGAGTGTGGATTATGATTTGGATGTCAAGTAGAATGAGTTTTTAAATAAGAGTCGGAACATCTGTTTCAGGATTTCATTATAAGAGCTGGCACACCTTACTTCATGATTCAGTAAATTGTATCTAAGGAATTTACTATTCCATTTTCTATCATGAATTTCGAGAATCAAATCATTTCCAGATTCTCATTTTGTTTTATTTTCTTCGTCCTTGACTGAGGGCTTGCATGTCGTTATGACGACCTAGTTTTGTTCACTAGGAAAAGAAGATAACCCGGAAGAAATGCTGCATTTATATAGCGTTGATGAAGTTGATGGTTGATGGAAGATGATCTTTAGGGATAGTCAGCATACTTCTTTTTTGTAGCCGATATATGTAAATTAAGTTTTTTAGAACTCTGAAAGTCTGATGTGTTTTAAATATGTACAAAGTTTGTATGTAATATATGATAAGTTTTCTAGATGCTCTGTACTTTATCTTAGAATTTACAGGAGAATCGCAAATACGAATGCTAGTGTATCGTATTGGTGCGTAGCCTGGAGATATATTCACGTGTCTGATCACCGTATTTTGGGAGCAGAACGTGACAGTTGGGAGGGAAGAGGGTGAGGACATCTTTGAAAAAAAATATTTTATGGTATTAAGTTACACATTTTAAAAGTTTAGAATATCAAGTTTAATATTTAGAATAGTTAAAGGTATCAGAGTAAAATTTAGCCAGATACAAAAAATAAAAAACTGGAAGCAGCTTTCTGGCTATTTTTTGTGCTCACTAAACATAGCAACAGTATGCCTACACGATCCGCTGATCGTGTTTGTTGGATGACTGATTTTTGTTCAGCATAATATAGATCGTTGAATTTTTTGGACGATTAGAATTGATTGCTCACTGAACATCTTCATTGTTCTTTTGCTCTCCATAGTAGGTTTGGGCTGCAGTTAGTAAGACTTTTAAGGAAAATCCTCCCAACTTTTTACTCTTAAAGCAAAGGAGAGTAAATCAATTCCTAAGTTCTTTTCTTTCCTTTCCTTTGATATTTCTATGGATTTTCCTTTTTCAGATGATTAGAAATATCAAAAAAATTGAAAAAAAAAAAAACTTAAATGTGAAAAAATAGATCTTTGGATTGTTGGAGGGAATCACTTACCTCCTTTTTTTTATTTTATTGTGAATCATTTTTTGAAAGTAATAATTTTCTTTTTTAACCCCATGATTTATGGAACCAAATCATATATCAGAGCCAAACATAAGGAAACAATATCCCAACGATGTACCATAAAAAAAAAAAATTGGAAGAAGCTTTCCGACTATTTTTGTGCTCAGTAGGAATATCAAAAGCAACTTTTTCAAATAATTTAAAATCCTCTAAAAATAACACATCTGCACTCCTATTCAAATTAATATTATATTTAATGCAGGAACATATTTAAAATTTGAATAAATAAAATTAGAATATTACAAAATAAGATTTTAAGAGTGTCAATAACGACACCCAAAATCAATTACAAGATGTAATAGTAGATAACTCAGAGAATTTGATAATGTCACAATAATAATTGAAACATTTGTCACATATTCATACACAATTATAAGGGGAGAACATTGAAAGGTCAAAAGTAATGTTTTGGTTATCTTAAAAAAAATATTGGATTTGGTCTATTTTATAATATTTTTTCAGCAAAATTTGAAGGATACATGGATATGAGAGATAACATCTGCCATTTTGTGGGCATCCAAGAAACAAACTTGTATATCTCATTCGATTATAAAGTGAGAATTTATAGTCTTAATGCGACGCTACGGGTAAGGAAGCTGAATGGATTAGAAACTTGTTATTAGATATCAAATTGTGGCCTAAGCCAATGCCTCATATTTTCATCCATTGTGACAGTCAAACTACTGTGTCAAGAACATATAGTACTACTTACAATGACAAGTCTATATATAAATCTAAGACAATAGTTTATGAGACAATTGATTTTGGATAGAGTTGTCACAATAATGTATGTGAAGACTAGTAATATTTTGGCACATCCTTTTACTAAAGTCATACCTAGAAAAGTTGTAAAACAAAAAATCATCAACAATGGTAACACAACCTTAGACTAATAACCAATTAGTACAAAGTTTAATGGGTAAAAATAAGTTGTTTGAAGTGATTGCGATACATTGATTGACAAATATAGCTTCATTTGGTTGTGACAGGATTATTGTGACCACTATAGTGACGAGGGTAAGATTTGCTCTAATGAAGTTAAATAAATATCTAAGTAGTGGAGGTATATAAATTAACTTCACATATGTAAATGTAAGAGTGGCCGCTCTTCACAAGAGTTTAGAGGTTTACTCTTTGGATCATTCATGAAATCAGAATATTAGCATATGACCATAAAAGTGCTAAAGCGATGTTTGAAATTGTTGAAATTGTTGTAATCGAGATGTTGTAATGTGTACGATACCTCTGATTTTTTGTAAAGAGTAATTGGTTTAAAACTAAGGTTACCAATAATTTTAGTAAAATTTTGATATATTACTAATTGAAGGAAGTTACCAACAACTTCTTGTATTTATTATAATACTAGATATGTGCATGTGCGTTGCACGTATCCATTATTTCTTGGGAAGAGCAAATAATACTCTTATAATTTTTTGCTACTTGAAAAAAGAGAGTAAAACACTTTTTTTTTATTTCCTTCTGGAGCAAAAAATATACTATTATAACAACTAACAACTTGTTATAATATTGTAACAACCAACAACTTACTTATGCCTATGTTTCAAGTTTCATCACACTTCCCACTCTCTTATCAATGCAGGAGAAGCTGCCAAAGCGAGGTCTAGAAGGAGACTGACTGCAATGCAAGATCTTTGAATAGTACACACGAGACCTAGCTGCTGATGACTACGGATTTAGTAAATCCTCATATTAGTTATGGCGCACTTGTTATGATGCTTCTTCGTTCTTTAAATAAAACGTTAGATAATGCGTTCAATTCATTCATACTATTTAAGTAACATAAAATTGATTGATAACAATTTTGCAAACAAAAGCTGCATAATTGGTTCGATCAAGCAAAAGAAAAAATAATGATGATCAATTGAAGTCAATATATCCTATCAAGTAAAAAGATAAATAAGTTTTACAAATGAAAGTTCCATAAGTATCCAAGGACGTCTATAATTGTCCCCTTACAAAACCTGGTCCGAGTCCAGATACCGTCCGTGGAAATGGTCAACCTCAAGAACTTGTAGGAGTATGTGGTGTGGTCTCGACTTCGTCGAGACGTGCGACGAAGCCCTCAAAAACGTCGTTTTTAGGAGTAAAGACCGAGGAGTAGCCCTTCAAAGGCTTTGGTGGGAAAGGAGGTTTGGCAGAAAAAAAAAAAAGACTCACATAAGAATAAATAGTTGGAAATGCAAGCCACAATAATTTGAATAGAAAATTTAGAAAATAATTTGACAAAAACGTAATAGAAGACAACATTAAATAAATATAATCCTTTGATTCTCCATTAGCTCATGCTGAATTATAATCACAACTACACCCGTTTTGAAAATGTTCTTAAAATAGTAATATAGGCCTTCTTACTAATGTAGTATACACATGCTACATTATTTTAAAATAGTATACGTATTTTGAATTAAATTGTGCATCGTTACCACTAGATTTGATATGCAAGAATTAACGTATGCAGAATTAAATTGTGCATCATTAGCACTATATTAGCACTATATTTGATAATGATGAATTCATTAGCATTAATATATACAATTTATATATTAGCATTTATGCTGGAAAGATTAAAAGACACATGAGGGCACATTCATTATCATATTAAGTATACGTGGTTCCATTAGAAATTTATTCTTAGCACATATAAGTATACGTGGTCTGTATATATATAAGGACTGCATTCATTAGGAATTGTGCATGGAATTCAATTGTATAATAAATTTGATGAAAATGTTATTTGGCATGTCTGTACATGGAACTATTTGGCATGGAAGCATTCATTATCATAAAATAGACTATACTAGGAACACTTTTTATATATACTATCATGCATGCATATGGACCTGCGGTCCAAAATCCGGTCCATGTTTGACCTGGTCAAATTCGATCCTAGTCAGTCCGGACTCGGTCAACGGACCGGCCCGTCCAGGCCCACTAGTTCCATGTGTCCGGGCTTGATCGGTGGAGCCGATCCGCTAGCCCGACCCGGTCCGGCCCGGCCCGGCCTGAACCGATTTCAGATCCGTTTGGATCGGTTCAGATTCGGTTGACCTGGTTGGTCCGGACTGAACCGGCCCGATTCAGGTCCGATCGGCCCGATTTGGTCGATTTAAAAAAAAAAAAAAAAAAAAATTTAGAATATATCCGTTGGGGATATTTCTTCCGTTTTAGTGGTATTTTTTTTGTCCGTTTTAGGAGTATTTTGGTCATTTTTTTGTAAAATGATCAAAATATTCATTATAATCATTCTTTTTTTTAGGGTATTTGGGGTCATTTGGACCCAAAAAATTTCTATAAATAGTCCATAATTCATGAAAAATAAATACAACAATTTTTTTTCCTTCTACAAAATTTCTTCCCTCTTACAAAGTTTAGAAGCAAGTAAGGCAATTACAAAGTTTAGAAGCAAAGCAATTACTGGAATCCAACTTCTTCCCTCTCAGCACATTTTCTTCCGATTTTTTTTGGAGGCTTCTAGCAGACGTTACAAGTAACTTTAATATTATACAATAGTTTTTTTTTCTGATTTGAGATTTTGCTTTCCTCTCTCTCTCTCTCTTGGTAGAGAATTAATTAATTTTGTTCTATTTTTTTAAATATGGATGGACAAAGTTCAAACCAACCTTTTGAAAACTATGATTATTATAATAATATGTTTGAAAATAATTATATTCCTGAATATGCGCCACCGACACAAATGTCACCTCGTGAAGTTAGGAGAATGACCACAACTACAAATGTTAGCAATAGAAAAAAAAAATATTTTATGGAATTATTTTACAAAAATAGTTGTCACTGATAGTGAGGGCAATTCTATTTTAGATCCAAAAGATCAAAAATCAATACCTAAGTCTGCAGAATGTAAGAGATGTAAACGGGTTTACAAGTAAAAAAAAAATGATGGCACAGACACTTTAAAAATACACTACGAAAGTTGTTATGGTAAAGACACACTGCATGCTACACAAACACAGCTAAGTACTGGTGGTCAAGGATCTTCTTTAGGTACATTTACTTATTCTGATGCTCGTAACAAGACTGAGTTAGCAAGATTTATGATTTGTGAGGAACAACCATTTACATTTGGTGATTGTCACGACCCGCACCCGGAAATCGGGCATGAGCCGTGGGTACGTCCAGCCTACGCCGCAGAATCGGCGGTAGAACGCTGTAAAGGTCCGTTCTAGGTCAACCATATCTATCTATATCTCACTGAAAAATCCGGCATGACCTCTCCAAAAAGGAGGGCAAAACCACGCAATATATATATCAAAATAATCTTCTCCCGAAGGAGGGCAACCACGCAATATATATATGAATCTCAATCACAAAATCTAGGGGAAGAAATAAGCACGATATGATATAAACAAGGAAAACCAGAACCAAGAGAGCAAGACAATCCAAAATGATACAGTCCAAGTCTAAAAGCTACAACATCTCACAGAAGCACAAAAGAATAAGTACAGTCATCCAAAATACAAACCACTGAAAATAACCCAGGAAACCCACCTAGCTAACTAGGGTGCTATCGGCGTCTCCTCGGCGCACTCCTCCTCAGGGTCACAACAGTCGTCAACACCAGGCCCGTAGAACGTAGGGCAATAGTCCTCAGGATCCTCTGGAAAAAATATGCCCAGTCAGGACTGGAGCGAAGTACATAACTCTGAAAGCAACTCCAAATGCATGGTAAGGTGTATATGACGAGCAATAGAAAAGTAATCAAGATGCACAGGAAATAAATATATGCTGGAGCACAATAAGTAGCTGTAATATAAACTGGAGAACAATACAAGTAGTGGAAAAGTAACTGCAGGTGAGAAACATGAATACTAGCTAAGTGCCTTGAACACAAATTCGTTATGTGATCGGCTTAGGTTGCACATGAAAAACACTAAGATAACTCCGTTATGCGTGAGTTGCATAACCGACATACACATGAATACTGTTTGGCTTTGATCACATAACCAACTCACTGCTCCCCTCCCCCACTAATACCATTGGATCCAACCACAACACGCTACGTACATGATAATAGCTCGCGCACACGAAGGCGAGAGCACAATAAGCACATGATAGCACATGATAATCAATACCCGAAGCACATGATGAAATACACGTGATAGAGTACCCGCTGAACACGGTAAGGGGGATAGCACCTCATGACGGGATCCACTAGTACCAGCTCGTGTAATAAAGTGTCAGAATCAAGTATTACAGTTCTAGAACAGGTGATATAAACGCTATCATGAAATGGAAACTATCAGAGGTAGGTACTCGCCTGATGTCCTGAGCAACTGATGAGGATCGAGGTCCGGACCGGTGTCGCAAGGACCTAATGCGAAAAACAAGGATTAAACAGGGTTCTAAGCATTTAAACTGATATAAAATAATTAAAAACAGGCTTCTAGGGCTATTCTAGGTCGAACGGGTCAAACCGGTGAAAATCGGGTCAAAAAGTCAACCCGGGGTCCAAAAAGTCAACTCTAGGTCAAAACTAGGTCAAACGTTGACTTTTACGGTCAACGGGGACAAATTTGGTCAAAGCTAGGTCAAACTAGGGTGCCCCTGAAATTCTAGGTCAAACCGAGCTCATTAAGCCACTAAACTCACAAACTCGCCTAATCGAGATACCGGGATACCCTCGGTATCCGATACCTCGCCCTAGGCCACGCACCCCGCCTAAACCCGCTAAAACCTATGCTAGCACGCGTAATTATATATATATAAACATACAAAAATCACTCCAAAGCATTTCCTAGGCTAATGCTCAAATACCCCGCTCGAAACTCAATACCTTGAATATCTCAAGGTATCGAGATACCTCGGTATCTCAAGGTATTGAAGTTTCGCCCTAAGGCCCTCTAACTAGCTATCTAGCTATTAATTATATACCTAGTTATTAATCTAGGCTAGGTAATATATATATCTACTATATATATATACATCTAAGTATGTATATACCTATGTATATAGATATCCACACACATTTACCCGATTACCCATTACCTTACCTAATCATAACATATATATATATATATTACCTATCAAGATATCTATATATATATAACTACTATAGGTATATAGATATCTATCTCCTAGATAGATAAAACTACCTATCTACCTATCTACCTATCTAGTATCCATAGATATAGGTATCTATCTATCTAAGTATCTAATAACTATTCTTACCTATTTATCCAACTACCTATCTATAAATCTTATTCACTATCTAATATCTATCTAGTTATTTATCTAACTATCTAGATATATATATACACCCTATCAATCTATCTCCCTACTACCTCACTGCTTGCTACTGCTACTGCCCCTACATGTGCTGCTGCTGCTGCTCCTTCTGGAGCTGCTGCTGCTCCTTCTGGAGCTGCTGCTGCTGCTCTCCTAGCAGCAGCTAGCTGCTGCTGTTGCAGCTGAACTGCTGCTGCTGCAGTTCAGTTTTCTCCCCCCTCCATCTCACACATACACACACACACACACCCATATATATACATATATATATCACTATCTATATATATATATACATACATATATATCTATATATATATAACTAGATACATATATATATACACACACTCTAAACTATATATATATATCTACACACACTCTCAACTATATATATATACATACACCTATATATATATATACATACACACACAAGCACACTTACACATATACATATATATATATACACATAGACATATACATATAAAAGTACATAAATATAAATACACTCATATATATATAAATATATATACGTAAACAAACATACATATAAATATATACATATATTTATATATATATAGACACATATACACAACCACCACACAATGCACACAACACACAAACAACACGCCCCTCGCACGCCCAACGACCCCGACACTCACCAATACCCTAAAATATATAAAATATAGCCCGAAAACTCTAGCACACACTCCCCGATACTAACCCAACGCGCGCACAAAGCCGAAACGAGGAAACCAAGTCGAAATGGCCGTTCGGTCATTTCGACGAACACGTGGTGCGCGGCTCGGAAAACCTCCTGAAACGCACACCAAACGAACTCGGAATCGGCCCAAAATTTACCCACGCGCTCTACACGATGTCTAGATCCTAGAAAATGCGCTCCCACGTCGATTCTAGGCCCGTGGCGGAAACGCACACAAACTTAGAATCGACGACGACGAAAAGCCCCAATTTCGCCCGAAACGCCCGTTTCTCCGCGACGCGGCTTCCCGTGTCCAAACGGAGACACGCACTCACCCTCTAGACACCCGACAACGTCTACCTAGGTCCATCTAACCTAGGGCATCACCCAAAATTGGGCCAAATTCGGATTCCACCCGAATTCGACACAAAACCTAATGTCAAAGTCTCTAAACTCACCCAAACTAGTTCCAACTTCCTCCTACGGGTAGGGTTAGGGTCTAGGAGGGTTCTACAACACTAATTACACTACACAAAAATAATTAGGAAGGGGGAAAGTTAGGTTTTACCTCTTGGGAGTTGGAATCCCAAGGCCAAAGTCCCAAATTCCCTCCAAATCAACTCCCTCAAGCTCCAAGCTTCCAAATCTAACTCCCACACTAGATCTAGGCTCCTCACACCTAGGTTAGAGAAAATGTAAGGTTAGGGTTAGCTTAAGGAAGAAGGAATGAAGAAGAAAGAAGAAAAATGGAAGAAAACTCACTTGGAGAAGGAAGGAAGAAGAAAGGAGAAGTGGAGAAGAAGAAGGAATGAAGAAGAAGAAGTAAATGAAGTAGAATACAAAGGGGATGGGGGCTGCTGCTGGTTTTACACGGTTGGGGTAGGTAGGGGCCGGCCACATGTAGAAAAGGGGATTCCACTAAGTTACCAAATTCCCAAAACGCCCCTATTCACTCGGTTTTGGGTTCCGGGTCTCCAAATGCACTCAAACTAGTTCCAAATCTCTCCAACTAACCTCCTAAAAATAAAATAATAATTCTAAGCCCCAAAATAATTCTCACAAGGGTGTGGGCTAGGTCGGACATGGGTCCACTAGGGTCTGACATGGGTCCAGGCTAGCCAAAACCCTAAAACAATCAAAATAAAAATAAGACAAGCACTAATTAAATATAAATATAAATAATTAAATACAATACACTATTTATCAAATAAAAAAAAATATACCCTATTTTCTAGAATTGGGTAGTGACAAGCCTACCCTCCTTAAAATAATTTCGTCCTCGAAATTAAAAGACGAAACTAGGACAGGAATGCAAAGAAAGAACCATACCTCAGGGCTCGAAGAGATAGGGGTATCGCTCGCGCATTTCATCCTCCCTCTCCCAGGTCGACTCCCCTGGAGAGTGATGCCTCCACGCGACGCGAACCAAGGGAATAGTCTGGTTCCTCAACACCTTCTCCCGCCGATCCAGAATCTCCACCGGCTGCTCTGGATAGCTAAGAGTAGGGCCCACTGCGATCTCCGAGTGATCCAATACGTGACTGGGATCCGCCACGTACCGTCTCAACTGCGACACGTGGAACACATCATGAACTCCCTCCAGCGTAGGAGGCAACTCAAGCCTATACGCCACGGCGCCGACCCTCTCAAGAACACGGAAGGGTCCGACGAAACGTGGGCTAAGCTTCCCGCCTCCACCGAAGCGAATAGTGCCCCGCGTCGGAGAAATCCTCAGGAACACCAGATCTCCAACCTAGCACAAACAAGGTCTCTGCACTTAGTCTAAAACAAGCAATCACAAGCAAACACAAAAACAAAATCTAGATTCTAAGCTATACCTCGAACTCCAAAGGTCTCCGGTGGCTATCGGCCCAATGCCGCTGCCTGTCCTGCGCCACCCGAAGTCTATCTCTAATGAGCTTGACCTTCTCCGCTGCATCAACCACCATCTCCGGGCCAAGCAAAGCTCTCTCACCTACATCATCCCATGACAACGGAGTGCGACACCTCCGTCCATACAACGCCTCAAAAGGTGACATCTCGATACTGGCTTGGTAGCTGTTGTTGTAAGCAAACTCTACCAAGTGCAAGTGATCCTCCCAAGAGCCTCTGAAATCCAAAACACAGGTCCGAAGCATGTCCTCCAGTGTCTGAATGGTCCTCTCTGACTGACCATCTGTCTGTGGGTGATACGCACTACTAAACTTGAGCTGGGTGCCCAAGCTAGCCTGCAGACTCCTCCAGAAATGCGAGGTAAAGCGACTGTCCCGATCTGATACTATGCTCACTGGAACTCCATGCAGTCTGACTATCTGGCGCACATACATCTTTGCTAGTCTCTCTGTAGACGTACCCACTTTGAATGGTAGGAAGTGGGCCGATTTGGTCAACCTGTCCACGATGACCCAAATCGCATCTTTCCCGCCTGGAGAACGGGGAAGTCCAGAAACAAAATCCATGGTCACATGCTCCCATTTCCACTCTGGAATGGGTAACGGCTGGAGTAATCCTCCTGGCCTCTGCCTCTCCGCCTTCACCTGCTGGCACACTAAGCATCGGGATACGAAGCGCGCTACCTCTCGCTTCATCCCGTACCACCATACATGCTGTCTCAGATCTCTATACATCTTATTGGCACCTGGATGCATAGAGTACTGGGATCGATGCGCCTCCTGGAGAACCTCCTCGCGCAACGACCCACTCGGCACACACAACCTGGTACCGTGCCGCAAGGAACCATCATCAGCAATGGTGAAGTCATCTGCTAATCCCATCTGAACCTGCTCCCTGATGCTCCTCAGGGACTCATCCTCAAACTGTGTAGCCCTGATCCGGTCTACCAACTCTGACTGAATCTGCAGTCCCCACATCTGCATCTCAACTCCAGGCACTATCACCTCAATGCCCAAGCTCTCTAGATCTGCCAGAAGATAACGATCTGTAGTCAGGCACATAGCTACCGGATACCTGCTCAATGCATCCGCAACTACGTTCGCCTTCCCTGGATGATACTGCAATGATATGTCGAAGTCTTTCATCAACTCCAACCATCTCCTCTGCCTCATGTTCAGCTCTTTTTGGGTAAACACATACTTCAAGCTCTTGTGGTCTGTGAAGATCTCCACACGCTCTCCGTATAAATAGTGTTTCCACAACTTAAGAGCAAAGATGACCGCTGCCAACTCCAAATCGTGGGTAGGGTAATTCTTCTCATGAGGACGTAATTGCCTGGAAGCATAGGCAATCACCCTCCCATTCTGCTGCAACACACAACCCAGTCCCTTCCCCGATGCATCACTATAGATAGTGAATCCTCCAGAACCTGATGGCAACGTCAACACTGGAGCTGTCGTCAACCTCCTCTTCAGCTCATCAAAGGCGATCTGGCACTCTTCTGACCAAACAAACTCCACGTCCTTCCGAGTCAGCCTGGACAACGGCTCTGCAATCCGGGAAAAATCCTGAACAAATCTCCTGTAGTAGCCTGCCAGTCCCAAGAAACTCCTGACCTCGGCTACTGAACTCGGAGCACTCCATGCCTCAACTGCCACGATCTTTCTCGGATCCACCGAGATACCCTCTCCAGTCACCACATGACCAAGGAATTCCACCTTGTCAAGGAAGAACTCACACTTCGAGAGCTTTCCATAAAGCTCCTCCTTCCTGAGAGTCTCCAGCACTATCCTCAGATGCTCCTCGTGCTCCTCTGGGGTCTTCGAATACACCAAGATGTCATCTATAAACACCACCACAAACCTGTCCAGATGCTGATGGAACACCTTGTTCATCAGATTCATGAACACTGCCGGGGCATTAGTCAACCCAAACGGCATCACCAAGAACTCATACTGTCCATATCTGGTCCGAAAAGCTGTCTTCGGAATATCCTCCTTCCTGACTTTCACCTGGTGGTAGCCTGTCCTCAGATCAATCCTGGAAAACACCCTCGCTCCGCTCAACTGGTCAAATAGATCATCAATACGCGACAGCGGATACTTGTTCTTGATTGTGAGGCTGTTCAGAGCCCTGTAGTCGATACACATCCGTATCGACCCATCCTTCTTCGGCACAAAAAGTACCGGAGCACCCCACGGAGAAGAACTAGATCTGATAAATCCCTTGTCCTGAAGCTCATCCACCTGCTTCTTTAACTCTATCAGCTCACTGTTGCTGACTCTATAGACGTGCTGGGATATCGGCTCCGCGCCTGGCACCAAGTCTATAGAGAACTCCACATCTCTGTCCGGAGGTAACCCTGGCAACTCCTCCGGAAAGACATCCATATACTCCTCTATCAGTGGATGTAGCGACCTCGGCTCTACCACCAGGGCTCCGCAGAAGACTCCCTCGGTCTGCTCCGCTGCTCCTCTGGCAAACTGAAACTCTGGCTCACCCGGCGGACTAAACAAAACTCTGCCTCCACGACAATCTATACTAGCACAATGCGTACTCAACCAATCCATCCCGAGTACAACATCGTAACTCGGAAGTGGCATTACGAGTAGGCACACACTCAACTCCCGGCCTCCCAAGGTAACTCTCCGGTCTCTGCAAACATCACGGACTAGGATGATACCACCCCCGGTCGTGATCTTGCAGAGTCTAGCTAAAGGTTCAGCAACAAGATGGTGTCTAACAGCAAAAGATACAGACACAAAGCTATGGGAAGCACCGGAATCAAATAAAGCAAGTGCTGGAATGGAATCAAGGAGAACAGAACCTGAGATAACATCACCAACTGGCTCGGCCTCGTCCACTGTCAGGGCAAAAGCTCGCCCCTGCTGTCCTCCTCGGTGCTGCTGCTGGTGCTGGGCGAACCTCTGCTGCTGAGTCTGCAAAGGCTGACCTCTCTGCTGCGCTGCAGGTGCTCTGGCTGGTGCCCTCTGAGCGGCTCCTCCGCCCTGAGCTGTACGGGCAAGCGCTGAAGGACAATCCTTCAGCTGGTGGTCTGCGGCGCCACACAATAAACATCTGCCCAGCCTCTTTCTACATATGTCCCATCCGTGCCCTGGCTTCCTACAGAAAGGGCAAACGATGGGCTGCCTCTGGCCCTGCTGCTGACCCTGCCTCTGCTGCTGGGGCGCCTGCCGGAAGGGCGCCCGACCCTGACCCTGGTGCTGCTGGGTCTGCTGGAATGGCCTCTTGGCCGGGCCTGCACTGCTGCCTGCTCCGGAAGTGTCTCTGCCCCTCTTCGTCTTCAGCTCCAAATCATCCTCAGCCCTCTGAGCATCGCTGACAATCTGCTCGAAGGTCGCCTCGCGGTCGCTCCTAGTCAAGGACTTGACCGCCATGACCAAGCCCTTGCGGAACTTCCGCGCCTTCGCTGCCTCTGACAACCCCTCAACAAATCTGCCCAGACGGCAGAACTCCGCTGCATACTCATCCACTAGCATACTCCCCTGGACGAGCGCCTCGAACTGACTCTCTAAGGCACTGAGAGCCACGTCCGGGAAGAACTTCTCCTTGAAAAGCTTCTTGAAAGCCTCCCAAGTCAACCCCGGAGCTGCTATCCGCGTATCAGTGCGGAACCAAGTAAGGGCAAGGTCAAACATCTGGCTGCCCGCTGCCTCTATCTGCATGCTGGCTGGGATCATCGCCAGCCTGAAGATGCCCTCTATATGCTCGATCCAGTCGTCGGCATACAGGATCCCCTCTGTGCCACGGAACTCCTTAGGCCGCATCCTCTGAAAATCGATGATAGTACCCGGCCTAGGATACTGAGCCTGCTCTGGCTGTGGCTGGGTCTGAGCCACTCTGTCGACAGCTGTCAAAGCCACCTGATGAGCATTCTCAATGCCCATCCTCATAATATCTGCCTGGCGGTGCTGCGCATCCATCATCTCTCGGAAGAACGCGAACAGCTGTGTAGCATCTACTGGCGCAGGCGGTGGTGGAGGAGGTACCACCGGGACAACTGGGGTGGCTCTCGGATCAATGGGAGTAAGGGGATCTCCGAGAGAAACTGAAGCTCCCTCAACCGCAGGAGTGGCGAGTGGAGCGGTAGCGGCTGCCGGAAGTCGAGCAGGTCGAGAGGTGGCAGACCTCTCGGTGGCAGCTGCTGGGGCGGTACGCTGAGATCTGGTCTTCGGAGGCATCCTGAACACAGATAAAAAGAAGTCAATATAGTGCAAGAAACGATAACATCAATGAAGGACAATAATATTGCAAAAGAAAACAATTTCAGAAAAATTAAAGATAGCAAAAGGAAGTAGGAAGGGTCCTAGTTGTGATTGAGCACACTCTCTCTCAGCCTATATCCTATATCCTACTGCAGGTAAACTAAAAAGCTGACCTGCATGGGCCACCACCAAAAACGTGTCACGACCCGCACCCGGAAATCGGGCATGAGCCGTGGGTACGTCCAGCCTACGCCGCAGAATCGGCGGTAGAACGCTGTAAAGGTCCGTTCTAGGTCAACCATATCTATCTATATCTCACTGAAAAATCCGGCATGACCTCTCCAAAAAGGAGGGCAAAACCACGCAATATATATATCAAAATAATCTTCTCCCGAAGGAGGGCAACCACGCAATATATATATGAATCTCAATCACAAAATCTAGGGGAAGAAATAAGCACGATATGATATAAACAAGGAAAACCAGAACCAAGAGAGCAAGACAATCCAAAATGATACAGTCCAAGTCTAAAAGCTACAACATCTCACAGAAGCACAAAAGAATAAGTACAGTCATCCAAAATACAAACCACTGAAAATAACCCAGGAAACCCACCTAGCTAACTAGGGTGCTATCGGCGTCTCCTCGGCGCACTCCTCCTCAGGGTCACAACAGTCGTCAACACCAGGCCCGTAGAACGTAGGGCAATAGTCCTCAGGATCCTCTGGAAAAAATATGCCCAGTCAGGACTGGAGCGAAGTACATAACTCTGAAAGCAACTCCAAATGCATGGTAAGGTGTATATGACGAGCAATAGAAAAGTAATCAAGATGCACAGGAAATAAATATATGCTGGAGCACAATAAGTAGCTGTAATATAAACTGGAGAACAATACAAGTAGTGGAAAAGTAACTGCAGGTGAGAAACATGAATACTAGCTAAGTGCCTTGAACACAAATTCGTTATGTGATCGGCTTAGGTTGCACATGAAAAACACTAAGATAACTCCGTTATGCGTGAGTTGCATAACCGACATACACATGAATACTGTTTGGCTTTGATCACATAACCAACTCACTGCTCCCCTCCCCCACTAATACCATTGGATCCAACCACAACACGCTACGTACATGATAATAGCTCGCGCACACGAAGGCGAGAGCACAATAAGCACATGATAGCACATGATAATCAATACCCGAAGCACATGATGAAATACACGTGATAGAGTACCCGCTGAACACGGTAAGGGGGATAGCACCTCATGACGGGATCCACTAGTACCAGCTCGTGTAATAAAGTGTCAGAATCAAGTATTACAGTTCTAGAACAGGTGATATAAACGCTATCATGAAATGGAAACTATCAGAGGTAGGTACTCGCCTGATGTCCTGAGCAACTGATGAGGATCGAGGTCCGGACCGGTGTCGCAAGGACCTAATGCGAAAAACAAGGATTAAACAGGGTTCTAAGCATTTAAACTGATATAAAATAATTAAAAACAGGCTTCTAGGGCTATTCTAGGTCGAACGGGTCAAACCGGTGAAAATCGGGTCAAAAAGTCAACCCGGGGTCCAAAAAGTCAACTCTAGGTCAAAACTAGGTCAAACGTTGACTTTTACGGTCAACGGGGACAAATTTGGTCAAAGCTAGGTCAAACTAGGGTGCCCCTGAAATTCTAGGTCAAACCGAGCTCATTAAGCCACTAAACTCACAAACTCGCCTAATCGAGATACCGGGATACCCTCGGTATCCGATACCTCGCCCTAGGCCACGCACCCCGCCTAAACCCGCTAAAACCTATGCTAGCACGCGTAATTATATATATATAAACATACAAAAATCACTCCAAAGCATTTCCTAGGCTAATGCTCAAATACCCCGCTCGAAACTCAATACCTTGAATATCTCAAGGTATCGAGATACCTCGGTATCTCAAGGTATTGAAGTTTCGCCCTAAGGCCCTCTAACTAGCTATCTAGCTATTAATTATATACCTAGTTATTAATCTAGGCTAGGTAATATATATATCTACTATATATATATACATCTAAGTATGTATATACCTATGTATATAGATATCCACACACATTTACCCGATTACCCATTACCTTACCTAATCATAACATATATATATATATATTACCTATCAAGATATCTATATATATATAACTACTATAGGTATATAGATATCTATCTCCTAGATAGATAAAACTACCTATCTACCTATCTACCTATCTAGTATCCATAGATATAGGTATCTATCTATCTAAGTATCTAATAACTATTCTTACCTATTTATCCAACTACCTATCTATAAATCTTATTCACTATCTAATATCTATCTAGTTATTTATCTAACTATCTAGATATATATATACACCCTATCAATCTATCTCCCTACTACCTCACTGCTTGCTACTGCTACTGCCCCTACATGTGCTGCTGCTGCTGCTCCTTCTGGAGCTGCTGCTGCTCCTTCTGGAGCTGCTGCTGCTGCTCTCCTAGCAGCAGCTAGCTGCTGCTGTTGCAGCTGAACTGCTGCTGCTGCAGTTCAGTTTTCTCCCCCCTCCATCTCACACATACACACACACACACACCCATATATATACATATATATATCACTATCTATATATATATATACATACATATATATCTATATATATATAACTAGATACATATATATATACACACACTCTAAACTATATATATATATCTACACACACTCTCAACTATATATATATACATACACCTATATATATATATACATACACACACAAGCACACTTACACATATACATATATATATATACACATAGACATATACATATAAAAGTACATAAATATAAATACACTCATATATATATAAATATATATACGTAAACAAACATACATATAAATATATACATATATTTATATATATATAGACACATATACACAACCACCACACAATGCACACAACACACAAACAACACGCCCCTCGCACGCCCAACGACCCCGACACTCACCAATACCCTAAAATATACAAAATATAGCCCGAAAACTCTAGCACACACTCCCCGATACTAACCCAACGCGCGCACAAAGCCGAAACGAGGAAACCAAGTCGAAATGGCCGTTCGGTCATTTCGACGAACACGTGGTGCGCGGCTCGGAAAACCTCCTGAAACGCACACCAAACGAACTCGGAATCGGCCCAAAATTTACCCACGCGCTCTACACGATGTCTAGATCCTAGAAAATGCGCTCCCACGTCGATTCTAGGCCCGTGGCGGAAACGCACACAAACTTAGAATCGACGACGACGAAAAGCCCCAATTTCGCCCGAAACGCCCGTTTCTCCGCGACGCGGCTTCCCGTGTCCAAACGGAGACACGCACTCACCCTCTAGACACCCGACAACGTCTACCTAGGTCCATCTAACCTAGGGCATCACCCAAAATTGGGCCAAATTCGGATTCCACCCGAATTCGACACAAAACCTAATGTCAAAGTCTCTAAACTCACCCAAACTAGTTCCAACTTCCTCCTACGGGTAGGGTTAGGGTCTAGGAGGGTTCTACAACACTAATTACACTACACAAAAATAATTAGGAAGGGGAAAGTTAGGTTTTACCTCTTGGGAGTTGGAATCCCAAGGCCAAAGTCCCAAATTCCCTCCAAATCAACTCCCTCAAGCTCCAAGCTTCCAAATCTAACTCCCACACTAGATCTAGGCTCCTCACACCTAGGTTAGAGAAAATGTAAGGTTAGGGTTAGCTTAAGGAAGAAGGAATGAAGAAGAAAGAAGAAAAATGGAAGAAAACTCACTTGGAGAAGGAAGGAAGAAGAAAGGAGAAGTGGAGAAGAAGAAGGAATGAAGAAGAAGAAGTAAATGAAGTAGAATACAAAGGGGATGGGGGCTGCTGCTGGTTTTACACGGTTGGGGTAGGTAGGGGCCGGCCACATGTAGAAAAGGGGATTCCACTAAGTTACCAAATTCCCAAAACGCCCCTATTCACTCGGTTTTGGGTTCCGGGTCTCCAAATGCACTCAAACTAGTTCCAAATCTCTCCAACTAACCTCCTAAAAATAAAATAATAATTCTAAGCCCCAAAATAATTCTCACAAGGGTGTGGGCTAGGTCGGACATGGGTCCACTAGGGTCTGACATGGGTCCAGGCTAGCCAAAACCCTAAAACAATCAAAATAAAAATAAGACAAGCACTAATTAAATATAAATATAAATAATTAAATACAATACACTATTTATCAAATAAAAAAAAATATACCCTATTTTCTAGAATTGGGTAGTGACAGTGATAGTAATTACTATTATAAATATGCAAGTAATACTCTTAAACCTTCTTTTAGTAAAGTTTCTAGATCTACTGTTAGAGCAGAGTCTCTGAAATTTTTTCAAAAAAATAAGGCTGCTTTGGAAGAAAATTTTATGCATGTTAGTAAATTAGCTTTAACTTCTGATATATGGACTACTAAGCAAAATTATGCTTATATTTGTATCACGACACATTATATAAATACAAGATGGATGTTACAAAAATACATCATTTGTCTAAAGCCTTTAGAATTTTCACATACCGGCACTGTAATCGGTGGCGCTATAATACAATTTTTACGTGAATATGACATTCACAATAAAATATTTTTGATTTCTTTCGATAATGCTAGTAATAACACTTCTTCTATTAATATTTTGAAAACACAATTTATGTCTATGTTAGAAGGTAGACTTTTTCATGTTAGATCTGTTTGTCATATTATTATTTTGATTGTACAAGAATTTCTTCAATTCTTTCAACTAAATTTAGAAAATCTTGGATCATGTTTACATAGTTTGAACTCTTCTGCAAGTAGACAACAAGCATTTAAAATTTTATTTACACAATATGGTATTACTTTTAAACGATTTGTTAAGGATGCACCATATAGATGAAATTCTACTTATTTAATGTTGAAATCTTGCATTAAGTTTAAATATGTGATTACTCATTATTGTAATGTTAATCCTAGTTTTGATTATCAAATAACTGAGAATGATTGGTTAAGTGCTACTTCTATTTTTGAATTTTTAGAACTATTTTACAATGCTACATGTACTTTATATGAAGTTTATTATCCAAATTCTCCTTTAGGTTTAACAAAAATTCTTAACATGTCTAATTTATTTTGTAAATATAGAAATGTTCATGGTTTTGATTATATTGTTGCCAAAATGGAAGCCAAATTTAAAAAGTATTGGGGTGATATACCTCTTCTATATTGTTTGGCTTCGATTTTTGATCATAAGATTAAATTAGATGGTGTATATATTTTATTAGACGATTTTGAAGATAATATGAGATTTGACGTAGGTAGTTTAAAAGTAAAAGTTAAGGATGTTTTACATAGTTTAATTACTTCATATAAAGAAATAGTTGTATCCATCCGACCCGATACAACCGTTCAAGGTAGTAGCTCTAGTTTTTCGTCTAATTTATCATATGCTAAAGGTGTACTGCAAAGGAAGAAACAAAAATAATCTTCCCAACCTACGCAAGAATTATCCTTATATCTAAATTCTTATGAAGCAGATGAAGATGACTCTTCATCTCATTATTCAATTTTAGAATAGTGCAAGAGACACGAAAAAATGTATCATGTACTTTCTTCTATAACACGCGATATTCTAATGGTCCTGGTGTCCACGGTAGCATCAAAATCTTGTTTTATTACAGGTTCAATGATGCTAAGCAAGAAGAAGAGTCAGTTGTTGCTAGATATTTGCGTTCAAGATTGAACCCGTGCTGAAGAAAGAACTCAAAACTCATGAGATGAAAGTACCGATATCGCAGGGCTGGACTTTGAATTTCTTACTATAGATGACGCTACTGAAGGAGAAGCTAAACAATAAACTTCAACGAAAGACGGACAACGGACAACGGCCCACGAAATTATTTTAAAGGACTTGTACATTTTTTATAAGCTTCATACAAATAAAATATCATTTACAAGTATCTATTTTTTTGGTTACTTAATGTTATAATATATTATAATTTAATTGCTATTAATAAAAGAAATTCAGCTTTTTCTTACTTAATTGTTAGTTGTTTACATTTAACTTCTTTATGTCTATATAAATCACTTCTTTATATACTTATAAATTTATAAATATTCAACTTATAAATATTTAGATTTTAATTTATACTTAAAGTTATATAAATATTGATATAAAGAAATTAAATAAATTTTCTTACAAATAAATTTGTAAATTTGAAATTATACTTAACATATAACTTATAAATTTCAAATTATAATAAACATAACTTATAAATTTCAAATAAATTTATACTTAAAGTTTTATAAAAAAAACTTTCTTACAAATAACTTATAAATTTCAAATAAATTTATACTTAAAGTTATATTTAAAGTTATATAAAAAAAAATTCTAACAAATAACTTAGAAATTTTAAATTATACAAAAATAACTTAGTAACAAAAAATCTATAAATTTTAACTTGAATTTATTAACATATAACTTATAAGTTATATCATATAGATTATATATAAAATATATATAAATAAAAAATAAATAAATAAATCGGATCGGCCCGGCCCGGCCCGACCGTGAACCGGTTCAGACCCAGACCGGTTCGACCCGGTCATCCCCTGACCGGGTCATGGGTTCGGACTGGACCGTAGTTGTTTATGACCGGACCGGTCCGGTCCGGCCCGACCCACCTTTCCACTTGGGTTGAACCCGGTTTGAATCGGACCCGGCCAAACCCGATTGATTCGGACCGCGTGTCGGTCCGGACCGGCCCGATACACAACCTGACATGTATAAAATAGACTTACATGAGTTAAAAACTGACAAAAGAATAATTTGTTATTTTAGGAAGTCTAAAAGGCAGTAAATGCGTTCATTAAATGGAGTTATTTGGCATCCATGTTGAACGGTGCAAATTGAATTGTTCAAATTGAATTTCCTGGATTGGCATGCATGTTGAACGTTGCAAATATAATTTCGTATGAGTTTAAAACTGACCGGATTTTGTATATATGTAAGGTTATTTGTGGAATAAAAAAATTTAGGTGAAGCCTAATTAGTTTTGACATTATAAAGTAGAATAGATCATTTTTGTGTTATGTTTGACAGATTCGGTTATCATACAATTAAAGTGGAGGATTGAAAATGGAAGTTTATTAATCCAATAAAAGTGGAAGATTATGGAGGATTTTAGTTTGATTGCACAAAGACAAATTTCTAACTTCAGATTTATTGTGCTTGAACAAATATTCAGATTCATTGGATTTGACCGAATATTTTCACCGAATATTTCGATTCATTCAAATATAATAAATCCGAATAATCGTTCGAACTCAAATAATCAATACAATGAATCTGAAGATCGTTTAAATCTAATGAATTCGAATATTCGTTCAAGCTGTACGAATCTAAATTTATATATATATATATAAATACAGTTAGACACTCAGGTTTCAGTACTGGCTTCCCGCTCCAGCTTCTTCCGTTAGTTGTTTAGGTTTTCTGAGCCAATTATTGAAGATGAGAAGTGGAGCCCTCCTCTCCTTCCTGGCACTACTTGTTCTCCTCAATACCATCTCCGTATCTAGCTCTTCACCGACAATTACTTCGCGGTTCCTCCTCAATGATATTTCTCCCGCTCCGATTGCTACGACTCCTTCCAATGCTAGAGCTGGCGCTAATGTGAACGCCTGTTGCTGGGAGTGTTTCTGCGTAACTAATTGGTGTTGCAGAGGTGGAGCTTAACCGCAACTGCTGCAGGTGGTGTGTGCTCATGCATACATATGAGAATAATATATAGCTACGTGTGTAAGGGAGTCTTGTGCTAATTTGCTCTAGCTCTCTTGCGCTAGCTAGCTAGCTAGCTAGTGTTTGTGTTCTGCAGCATTTTTTGTTTTTTGCTTCTTTCTATGCCAGCTCTTTGTTGTTCTTTTGCTCTAAATGAGTTGGTCTTGGCTGCAATAATTAAGAATTTTAACTAAAATCCTTTCAAATTTTTACGCTTCGGACTCGTTTGGCTCTCCCAATTGGACTGAAAATAAACCATTTTTTTGCTAAAAGTGAATCCCTTGGCGATGGGAGAACTATTTTCTTCTGTATTTCTGTTTTTTTCCATTAAAGATTGGTTCCAAGGGGACTGTTTGGTTTACTGAACTGAAACTCGGAAGTGTTCAAAATTCGAAAGTGAACGCTAAATTTTGAAACGCGGAAGTGTTCAAAATTCGAAACTGAAACCGGTGACTGCTCCTGTGGGCGACTGCAACCGCCGCGGACGACTGCTCTCGTGGAGTCCCGTCAAGCTCCGATGTCGATCTCTGCGTGGCGAGTGCCGACGTCGAGCCCCCATCTTGTGCTAGTGGTGGTCCTTCTCTCCGAGGTTCTTGATGGTGAGAAATAATAAATTATAATAAATAATAAATGATATTGATAATAGTTAGCAATAATAATATTTTTATTATTAATAACAAATAATAAATTTGTGAAAAATAATTAATAATAATATAAATATAAATATAAATTATGTTTTTCAACTTAATTCAACAATCATTCAAATAATAAATCTTTCATTTCCCACTTCCAACTTTCATTTATTTTTATATAAGTCCGTCCATGTCCACCATTGATTATAATGTAACAAAATAACAATAAACCAATTACTCTGTAGGATTATGACTCCGTGTCCCAACAGTACGGATCCCAATCCTAAAATATCTGTGTCCAAACAGTATGTATATCGGTCCTAAAATTTGTTCCTTAAAAATGACTAAAATAAGAAAAAGAAAAAAAAAATTTTAGAAAACTATGTGAAACAATAGTATTAAAATTTAATTAATTTTGAGACATGTCATTAAAAGTTGATTATGTTACAATGATAATTTTGATATATATATAAAAAAAAAAAAAGACTCGGATTTGGACTGTGCTTGGGATGGCACATTTTTTTTTTCCTAAAACAATACTATTAAAATTTATTTGATAACTACGTCAAACATCATGTGTAAAATTGTATACGCAGCCACTTTTGAAAACGTCAAGGCTGCAGCTACTGCCAGCTCAGTGTAAATTAGTGTAAATTTCATAATGTTTGTATGTTGGGTTCATAACCCGTAGTGTTTCTTTCCTTCTCTGTTCTGACATGTACTATTAGTAGGTGTCCTTCTCTGTATTTCTAGGATTTTATTTTTTATTTTTTTCATGAAAAAAGAATTTAATATTTTCATAATCATGCTTGGTTAGTTTATGTTAAAAATATAAAAAAAAAATCTTAATTTATTTAGTAGAATAGGATTATAGAAAAGCGTTATCTAAATTTTATTTGCATATAAAAAAATTGTTTGTGAATGTGCTTGTGATTTGGACACAAAGTAGAATAGGATTATAGAAAAGCGTGAGTGTGGATTATGATTTGGATGTTAAGTAGAATGAGTTTTTTAATAAGAGTCGGAACATCTGTTTCAGGATTTCATTATAAGAGCTGGCACACCTTACTTCATGATTCAGCAAATTGTATCTAAGAAATTTACTATTCCATTTTCTATCATGAATTTCGAGAATCAAATCATTTCCAGATTCTCATTTTATTTTCATCGTCCTTGACTGAGGACTTGCATGTCGTTATGACGACCTAGTTTTGTTCACTAGGAGAAGAAGATAACCCGAAAGAAATGCTACATTTATATAGCGTTGATGAAGTTGATGGTTGATGGAAGATGATCGTTAGGGGTAGTCAGCATACTTCTTTTTTGTAGCCGATATATGTAAATTAAAGGTTTTGAGAACTCTGAAAGTCTGATGTGTTTTAAATATGTACAAAGTTAGTATGTAATATATGATAAGTTTTCTAGATGCTCTGTACTTTATCTTAGAATTTACAGGAGACAATCACAAATACGAATGCTAGTGTATCATATTGGTGCGTAGCCTGGAGATATATTCACGTGCCTGATCACCGTATTTTGGGAGCGGGACGTGACAGTTGGGGGGGAAGAGGGTGAGGATATCTTTGGAAAAAAATATTTCAGGAGATTAAGTTGCATATTTTGAAAGTTTAAGATTTCAAGTTGCACATTTAGAATAGTTAAAGGTATTCCGAGTAAAATTTAGCCAAATACGAAAAAAAAAAAAAAAAAAAAAAACTGGAAGCAGCTTTCTTGCTATGTTTTGTGCTAACTAAACATAGCAACAGTATGCCTACACGATCCGCTGATCGTGTTTGTTGGATGACTGATTTTTGTTCAGCATAATATAGATCGTTGGATTTTTTGGACGATTAGAATTGATTGCTCACTGAACATCTTCATTGTTCTTTTGCTCTCCATAGTAGGTTTGGGCTGCAGTTAGTAAGACTTTAAGGAAAATCCTCCCAACTTTTTACTCTTAAAGCGAAGGAGAGTAAATCAAATCCTAAGTTCTTTTCTTTCCTTTCCTTTGATATTTCTATGAATTTTTTTTTCAGATGATTAGAAATATCAAAAAATTTGAAAAATAAAAAAAATTACTTAAATGTGGAAAAATAAATCTTTAGATTGTTGGAGGGAATCACTTACCTCCTATTTATTTTTTTTATTATAAATTATTTTTTCGAAAGTAATAATTTTTCTTTTTCAACTCTATTATTTATGGAACCAAACCATATATCAGAGCCAAACACAAGGAAACAATATCCCAACGATGTACCATAAAAAAAATTTGGAAGAAGCTTTCCGGCTATTTTTGTGCTCAGTAGGAATATCAAAAGCTTATCAACGATATTTTTCTCTTCTCACTAAGCATATCAGTGATATAGCGACAGATCCACTCGTGTACCAATGGATCGTGTTTGTTGTGTTAGCTGACTGGTTTTCGTTCAACAATATATGTCGTTGGATTCTTTTGGACGAATAGGATTGGTTGTTGGCTTACTCATAGGCTAAGCTATGGAAAACCTGTTGAACTCATGTATCATTTACATGCATATTAAGAAAGCAACTTTTTCAAATAATTTAAAATCCTCTAAAAAATAACACATCTGCACTCCTATTCAAATTAATATTATATTTAATACAGGAACATATTTAAAATTTAAATAAATAAAATTAGACTAGTACAAAATAAGATTTTTAAGAGTGTCAATAACGACACCCAAAATCAATTACAAGATGTAATAGCAGATAACTCAGAGAATTTGATAATGTCACCATAATAATTGAAACATTTGTCACATATTCATACACAATTATAAGGGAAGAACATTGAAAGGTCAAAAGTAATGGTTTGGTTATCTTAAAAAAAATATTGGATTTGGTCTATTTTATAATATTTTTTCAGCAGAATTTGAAGGATACACGGATATGAGAGATAACATGTCTATGCCTGATTGGATCATTTCTTCTTGTTGGGGTGCCATTTCGTGGGCATCCAAGAAACAAACTTGTATATCTCATTCGATTATAAAGTAAAAATTTATAGTCTTGGTGCGATGCTACGGGTAAGGAAGCTGAATGGATTAGAAACTTGTTATTAGATATCAAATTGTGGCCTAAGCCAATGCCTCATATTTTCATCCATTGTGACAGTCAAACTACTATGTCAAGAACATATAGTACTACTTACAATGACAAGTCTATATATAAATCTAAGACATGAGTTTATGAGACAATTGATTTTGGACAGAGTTGTCACAATAATGTATGTGAAGACTAGTAATACTTTGGCAGATCCTTTTACTAAAGTCATACCTAGAGAAGTTGTAAAAGAAAAAATCATCAACAATGGTAACACAACCTTAGACTAATAACCAATTAGTACAAAGTTTAATGGGTAAAAATAAGTTGTTTGAAGTGATTGCGATACACTGATTGACAAATATAGCTTCATTTGGTTGTGACAGGATTATTGTGACCACTACAGTGACGAGGGTAATATTTGCTCTAATGAAGTTAAATAAATATCTAAGTAGTGGAGGTACATAAATTAACTTCACATATGTAAATGTAAGAGTGGCCGCTCTTCACAAGAGTTTAGAGGTTTACTCTTTGGATCATTCATGAAACTAGAAGATTAGCATATGACCATAAAAGTGCTAAACCGATGTTTGAAATTGTTGTAATCGAGATGTTGTAATGTGTACGATACCTCCGATTTTTTGTAAAGAGTAATTGGTTTAAAACTAAGGTTACCAATAATTTTAGTAAAATTTGATGTATTACTAATTGAAGGTTTAAGTTACCAACAACTTCTTGTATTTATTATAATACTAGATATGTGCATGTGCGTTGCACGGATCCATTATTTCTTGGGAAGAGCAAATAATACTCTTATAATTTTTTGCTACTTGAAAAAAGAGAGTAAAATTCTTAATTTTTTTACTTCCTTCTGGAGCAAAAACTATACTATTATAACAACTAACAACTTGTTATAATATTGTAACAACCAACAACTTGTCATACTTATGCCTATGTGTCAAGTTTCATCACATTTTCCACTCTCTTATCAATGCAGGAGAAGCTGTCAAAGCGAGGTCTAGAAGGAGGCTGACTGCAATGCAAGATCTTTAAATATTACACACGACCTAGCTGCTGATGACTACGGACTTGATAAATCCTCATATTAGTTATGGCGCACTTGTTATGATGCTTCTTCGTTCTTTAAATAAAATGTTAGATAATGCTTTCAATTCATTCATACTATTCAAGTAACATGAAAATGATTGATAACAATTTTGCAAACAAAAGCTGCATAATTGATTCGATCAAGCAAAATAAAAGATAATGACGATCAATTGAAGCCAATATATCCTACTCAATTAAAAAGAAAATTAAAGTTTTACAAACGAAAGTTCCATAAGTATCCAAGGACGTCCATAATGGTCCCCTTTTGGAACCTGGTCCGAGCCCAGATGTCGTCCGTGGAAATGGTCAGCCTCAAGAACTTGTAGGAGTAGGTGGCGTAGATGTCTAGTCCGTGGTCGGGACAGACGGACAACATGCGGAGGTATCTCGCAGTCACGTGGTCTCGACATCGTCGAGACGTGCGGCGAACCCCTCAAGAGCGGTGTTTTTAGGAGTAGAGAAGACCTTTGAAGGAGTAGCCCTTCAAAGGCTTTGGTGAGAAATGAGGTTTGGCAGAAAAAAAAAACTCACATAAGAATAAATAGTTGGAAATGCAAGCCACAATAATTTGAATAGAAAATTTAGAAAAAAAAAATGACAAAAACGTAATAGAAGACAACATTAAATAAATATAATTCTTTTGATTCTCCATTAGCTCATGCTGAATTATAATCCCAACTACACCCGTTTTGAAAATGTTCTTAAAATAGTAATTGAGGCCTACTTACTAATGTAGTATACACATGCTACATTATTTTAAAATAGTATACGCATTTTGAATTAAATTTTGCATCATTACCACTATATTTGATATGCATGAATTAACGCATGCAGAATTAAATTGTGCGCACTATATTTGATAATGATGAATTCATTAGCATTAATATATACAATGTATATATTAGCATTTATGCTGGAAAGATTAAAAGACACATGAGGGCACATTCATTATCATATTAAGTATACGTGGTTCCATTAGAAATTTATTCTTAGCACATGTAAGTATACGTGGGCTGTATATATATAAGGAATGCATTCATTAGGAATTGTGCATGGAATTCAATTGTATAATAAATTTGATGAAAATGTTATTTGGCATGTCTGTACATGGAACTATTTGGCATTTATGCATTCATTATCATAAAATAGACTATATTAGGAACACTTTTTATATATACTATCATGCATATATATCAAGGTGTCTAAATGGACGGAAAATCCGAAATCCGATCCATGTTTGACCCGGTCAAACTCGCTCCCGGTCGGTTCGGACTCGGTCAACGGACCGGCCCGTCTAGGCCCACTAGTCCTACGGGTCCGGACTGGGTCGGTGGAGCCGACCCGCTAGTCTGACTTGGCCCGAACTGATTTCTGTTCCGTTCGGGCCGGTTCAGATTCGGTCGACCCAGTTTGTCCGGACCGAACAGGTCCGATTCAGATCCAGTCGGAATTTTTTTAAAAAAAAATTTAATTTTTTTTGTTTGAGAATATATCCGTTGGGAATATTTCTTCCGTTTTAGTTGCAGTTTATTGTCCGTTTTAGGAGTATTTTGGTTATTTTTTTGTAAAATGATCAAAATATCCATTATAACCATTCTTTTTTTTAGGGTGTTTGGGATCATTTGGACCCAAATTTTTTCTATAAATAGTCCATAACTCATGAAAAATAAACACAACATTTTTTTTTTCTTCTACAAAATTTCTTCCCTCTTACAAAGTTTAGAAGCAAGTAAGGCAATTACAAAGTTTAGAAGCAAAGCAATTACTGGAGTCCAACTTCTTCCCTCTCAACACATTTTTTCTGATTTTTTTTGGAGGCTTCTAGCAGACGTTACAAGTAACTTTAATATTATAGAATAGTTTTTTTTTTTCTGATTTGAGATTTCTCTCTCTCTCTCTCTCTCTCTCTCTCTCTCTCTCTCTCTCTTTTGGTAGAGAATTAATTAATTTTGCTCTAATTTTTTTAAATATTTTTTTAATATGGATGGACAAGGTTCAAACCAACCTTTTGAAACTATAATTATTATAATAATATGTTTGAAAATAATCCTTTTCCTGAATCTGCGCCACCGACACAAATGTCACCTCCTGAAGTTAGGAGAATGACCACAGCTACAAATGTTGGCAATAGAAAAAAAAATCTATTTTATGGAATTATTTTACAAAAATATTTGTCAGTGATAGTGAGGACAATCCGATTTTAGATCCAAAAGATCAAAAACCAATACCTATGTCTGCGGAATGTAAGAGATGTAAGCGGGTTTACAAGTGAAAGAAAAAATGATGGCATGGACATTTTAAAAAGACACTACGAAAGTTAATATGGTAATTAAAGACACACTGCAGGCTACACAAACACAGCTAAGTACAGGTGGTCAAGGATCTTCTTCAGGTACATTTACTTATTCTGATGCTCGTAACAAGACTGAGTTAGCAAGATTTATGATTTGTGAGGAACAACCTTTTGACATTTGGTGAGAGTAATTACTATTATAAATATGCAAGTAATACTCTTAATCCTTCTTTTAGTAATAGTTTCCAGATCTACTACAAGAGCAGAGTCTCTGAATTTTTTTCAAAAAGATAAGGCTGCTTTGAAAGAAAGTTTTATGCATGTTAGTAAATTAGCTTTAACAAAATTATGCTTATATTTGTATCACGACACATTATATAGATACAAGATGGATGTTACAAAAATACATCATTTGTCTAAGGCTTTTAGAATTTTCACGTAGCGGCGCTGTAATCGGTGGCGCTATAATACAATTTTTGTGTAAAATGATATTCACAATAAAATATTTTTGATTTCTTTTGATAATGCTAGTAATAATACTTCTTCTATTAATATTTTAAAAACACAATTTCTGCCTATGTTAGAAGGTAGACTTTTTCATGTTAGATGTGCTTATCTGTAATCCCCCTGATTTTTAAGAAAATTTTAATTTTTGGATTTTTACATTTTTCTGGAATTTCTGGAATTTTCTGAGAATTTTCTCTAATTAAATTCAGGTTCTTTAATTATTAAAGGATTTTTAAATGTTAATAAATAATATTAAAATATTATGAAAATAATATTTTATGGTGTAAAATAGAAAACTAGACATAGGATAATTTTTCGGAAATTTATTGGACCCCGGATGGATTTTTAAAGCCCTAAATACTAAATAATTATTAAACCCAAATAAACCGGATTTATTTAACTGAACCAAACCAAATAGAACCAAACCGGCCGGTCCAGTTAAACCAAATCGCCCCTAGGCCTAACGGGTCGGATCCGGGTTCAATCCGACCCGGCCCGCATAACCCGACCCGCCTATTGATTTCGGATCAGGTCGGATCCGCCTGACCCGACCCGACCCGTCATAGACCCGACCCGTGACTTCTTCTCTCCAAAACGCAGACCCGACCGTCCGCCTCCCCGCCGCCGGAAACGGCCGCCGCCGCCGCCCGTTCACCGCACCAGCGCCTCCTCCTCTTCCTCTCCCTCACCGGACCCTCTTCCCCTTCCCTCGCCGGACGCCGTTCCCCCTCCCTATCTCTTCTATATAAAACCCCTCGTTCTCCTCCTCCGGCTACCCCCAAACCCCGCCGACGGCCAGCCCTAGCCACCGCTGCCACCGCCGCAGAGCTCCGCCCCGCCTCCACCGAGCCCCGGTGACTCCCTCCGCCTCCTCCTTCTTCCTCCCCTCCCCTTCTTCTCCGGCGACGAGCACCGCAGCAGCAGCCAGAAGCAGCGGCAGCAGCTCCGGCCGCTCCCCGCGCCGCCTCCGACGAGCCCCGGCCGCCGCCTGCCCCCAGCCCCCTCCGCCTTAGCCCGGCCGCCCCCGCCGGAGCTCGGCCAGCGTGCCCTAACCCTAACCCTAATTCCCCCCCCCGCGTGTCGGACACAGGACACGTGTCCTGTATCGTGTCGGACACGATTTAAATCCCGATTTTCGAGCCCCGTTCAGGTGCGTGTATCTTCTTGCTCGTAGCTCTGTTTTCGATTCCGTAAATTGCGTTGCGAAGCCTGTATGACCCTCTCGGTGCCCGGATAAACCGCTCGGGGCATCGCGTCCTGTGGTGATCGCACACCGCGATCCAAAAATAGGAAAAACAACGACCCGATTCACCCCGGAACTGGGTACGCCCCGCCAAACGGGACGACTTGGTCGCGCACGTTCTTTACAGATACGTGCGCGTCGTTGATACGGACGTATGGAATTTTGCAGAAGTCGATTCGGGTGTGCGTGCACACCGGGATCAACGCTTATCTGCGGATATCGTCCCGTATCCGACTTTTCTGCATTTTACCCTAACTTTGTGTACACACGTCGGATTAAAACAAAACTTGTGCCATCGGACTCGTAGCGATACGCTGGTCCTGTGACCCAAGTTTGGTTCGATTCTGAGAACGTTGACAAAATCGCGTGTCGTGGGCCCCACAGGCTCCACCCGACGGGCGATTTTGAGAACGGCTCATCGGAATCCAATTCTGGAAGTTCCGTTGGGTTCGTATCATCGTTCCTGACTTGTTGACACTAAGTTGGACTGATTTGGAGACCTTTGACCCTGACACATTTTTCGGTGCAAAGCGGCCCACATCTGGACCTCGCCTTGACCCGAAAATGACGTTTTTGTCCTTGTCTCCAAATTGGACTCAAGGACAGGCGTTTCTAGCTGATTAATATTTTTTGGACCTGATGGTGATGTCTATTTCAGCAACCGGAGTACTGCCTAAAATCCCAGCTGAAGCCAGAGCGACAATTGGAGCCGAAAACTCAGGCAAGTGTACCTTGCCATAAATACAGTTTAATGATTCATTTTCTCCAGATTTATTTTCCTGTGACTGTTGTACACGCTCAAACCTAGGGCCGTGTGACTTGCTTAGCGTCCGATTATAGTCGGGTGCCAACACCGTACGCGGGGTTGGGCAATGTCATCTAGAGATGGATATCGTGACATTTATAATTCGAGTACTTGCCATATCAAGTACGTTATACCCAGGACACTTGACACAGATCATGAGACAGAATTCTCCTGACTATTCAAGGTGATTCTGTATAGGATACAGGTTTATGACTTATACAGTTTACATGCTTAGATTTATCCTGACTTGTTGCATTAGTTTTGATCCTGCGTGTCATGGACATGAGACGTGAGATTTTATTGGGTGGGCAGAGTATTACCATATCAAGGCTGATTATATATATGATATATTATTATCTGGATGTGTCATAGTCTCTGACACAGAGCTTTGGCACCTGTACTGGCCCTTCGAGAAAATACTGCTATGGTTTCTTGTCACTGATCCTGTAGTAGTCTCAGCCTGAGTATGAATAATAACGCTCACTTGCATGATCACTTAGCTGGTTTAATTACTTACCCTATTGCTCATTTATTTCTGCACTGCATTATATTTGGCTTGTGTTTTCTGTACCTTGCTATGTCCCCTGAGGACCTGGAATAGATTATGTCCCCAGATTTAGCAGACGAGATCTACCCAGAGGTGTACGGAACAGGGGCACTACTCGGAGCAGTACCTGAACCTGAAGATGAGGTGATCGCTGAGGACTTCTCATGAATAATTGTTTCGCCATGCTCAGTCTTATGGCAAATAGACTTTATTTCCTGTTTAATTGAACTATTTATTTCCTGTCTTTGAGAACTTGTGTAAACAGATTTAATATCGGATTGTTCTCCGATTTTATTTACTTTGACTGTTGTTGTTTAATATTTCTTTGCTGATGTTGCTATCTTATATCTGTGGATGAGAATAGTATAACCCTGACTGATGTAATACAGCTTAAGTATGCCCGATGGATCCATTAAATTGGGTTTGTCCATCGGTGCATGCTGCTGGCCATTATCACGCGTCCGGTCCCTCGATATTTTGGGACTAGGGCGTGACATTATCATATTATTATTTTGATTGTACAAGAATGCTTTGAATTCTTTCAACTAAATTTAGAAAATCTTAGATCATGTTTACATAGTTTAAACTATCCTGTAAGTAGACAACGAGCTTTTAAAATTTTATGTACACAATATGGTGTTACTTTTAAGCGATTTGTTAAGGATACACCACATAGATAAAATTTTACTTATTTAATGTTGAAATCTTGCATTAAGTTTAAATATGTGATTACTCATTATTGTAATGTTAATCCTAGTTTTGATTATCAAATAACTGAGAATGATTGGTTAAGTGCTACTTCTATTTTTGAATTTTTAGAACTATTTTACAATGCTACATGTACTTTATCTGGATTTTATTATCCAATTTCTCCTTTAGTTTTAACAGAAATTCTTAACATGTCTAATTTATTTTGTAAATATAGAAATGCTCCTAGTTTTAATTATGTTGTTACTAAAATAGAAGCCAAATTAAAAAATTATTGGGGTGATATACATCTTCTATATTGTTTGGCTTCGATTTTTGATCCTAAGATTAAATTAGATAGTGTATATATTTTATTAAATGATTTTGAAGATAATATGAGATTTGACGTAGGTAGTTTGAAAGTAGAAGTTAAGGATGTTTTACATAGTTTAATTGTCACGTCCCAGTCCCAAAATACCGAGGGACCGGACACGTGGCAATGGCCAGCAGCACACACCGATGGACAAATCCAATTTAATGGATCCATCGGGGCATACTTAAGCTGTAAAACAACAATCAGGGTCTGCTAATCTCATCCACAGAAATGAATACAACAATATCAGAATTATAAAGCAATAACAAGTCTTGATTAAACATAAGTCGGGGAACAACCCGACAATGAGTTTGAATACATCAACTCAATAAACTAGAAATAAAGAGTCAACAATAGAAATAACTGAGTATAGAATGTGCATATACTCAGGAGAAATCCTCAGCTATCACCTCGTCCTCGGTTCCTGGTACTGCTCCGAGTAGTGCTCCTGTTCCGTACACCTCAGGATAGATATCTTCTGCTAACCCTGGGGACATAATCCGGATCCAGGTCCTCAGGGGACATAACAAGGTACAGATAATACAAGCCAAAATAAAAGCAGTGCAGCAATAAATGAAATAATAGGGTAAATATAAACCAGCTAAGTGATATGCAAGTGAGAGTTTTATTCATACACGGGCTGAGACTACTACAGGATCGGTGTCGGAGAAACCCATAGCAGTATTTTCTCGAAGGGCCAGTACGGTACCAAAGCTCTGTGTCAGAGTCTAAGGCACTTCCAGTAAAGTATTATATATATAATCAGCCTTTTGTATGATAAATCTCTCCCCACCCAATGTAATCTCACGTCTCATGTCCATGACACGCAGGATCAAAACTAATGCAGCAAGTCAGAATAAAATCTAAGCATGCAAAAATGTATATGTCATAAACCTGTATCCTATACAGAATCACCTTGAATATTCAGAAAGATTCTGTCTCATGATTCGTGTCAGGTGTCCTGGGTTATAATGTACTTGATAATGCAAGTACGAGAATGTAAAGGGTCACGAAATCCATCTCTAGTTGATCTTACACAACTCCGCGTACGATGTTGGCACCCGACTATTAATCGGACGCTAAGTAAGTCACACGGTCCTAGGGTTAAGCATGTACAACAGTCACAGGAATAAACCAAGAGAACAAAATGAATCCATATACTGCAATTATGGCAAGGTACACTTGCCTGGGTTTCCAGCTCCAATTGTAGCTCTGGCTTCAGCTGGAATTTTAGACAGTACTCCGGTTGCTGAAATAGACATCACCATCAGATCCAGAAAATATTAAACAGCTAAAAACGCCTGTCCTTGAGTCCAATTTGGAGACAAGGACAAAAATGACATTTCGGGTCAAAGCGGGGTCCACATGTAGGCCGCTTTGCACCGAAAAATGCATCAGGATCAAAGGTCTCCAAATCTGTCCAACTTAGTATCCACAGGTCAGGAACGATGATACGAACCCAACGGAACTTCCAGATTTGGATTCCGATGAGCCGATCACAAAATCGCCCGTCAAGTGGAGCCTGTGGGGCCCACGACACGCGATTTTGTCAACGTTCTCAGAATCGAACCAAACTTGGCTCACAGGACCAGCGTATTGCTACGAGTCTGTCACGCCCCAGTCCCTAAATATGTAGGACTAGGAATACGTAACATGCCAGCTACGCATTCGATCAGACTCTTGTCCGATTCGAATACGTATAAGCTGTACTAAAAGGGTCACTATCTATATAATCAAGTGAATATAAATACCTATGCCTCAATCCACAATGAACAGAATATACAAGAATGAGCTACATGTGCTAAAGTCGGCCGCCAGTAACCCATAAGCTCGAATAGACTCGAAAATGAATGTGAGTCTATAAAACTAGGCTATATCAGCAGATGCATAAACAATGTGAATAATAACCAATATTCCGGAAGAAAAGATGTAAGTACCTGGCACCAAATTCCTGCATGACAAAGCAACACACATCAGCAACTCCAACCCGGCTCTACAGCGGTCTATGCTGCAAAACTGGTAAGGGACCAGGTCCTCAGAGGGACGTAACAAGGTACAGAAGATACATGCCAAAATGCAGGGTAATAGTAAATAAAATAAATAGGGTAAACTATATAACCAGCTAAGTGATATGCAAGTGAGAGTTTTAGTCATACTCAGGCTGAGACTACTACAAGATCAGTGTCGGAGAAACCCATAGCAGTATTCTCTCGAAGGGCCAGTAAGGTACCAAAGATCTGTTGCCAGAGTCTAAGGTACTTCAAGTAAAGTAATATATATATATATATATAATCAGCCTTTTGTATGGTAAATCTCTCCCCACCCAATGTAATCACACGTCACAGGTTCATGATATCTCATGTCCATGTCACGCAAGATCATATCTAATGCAACAAGTCATAATAAAATCTAAGCATGTATAATGTATATGTCCAAATCCTGTATCCTATACAGAATTATCATAAATATCTCAGGAAGATTCTGTCTCATGAATAGTGTCAAGTGTCCTGGGTTATAACGTACTTGATAATGCAAGTACGAGAATGTACAGGGTCACGAATGTCCATCTCTAGGTGACGTTACACAACTCTGCGTACAATGTTGGCACCCGACTATTAATCGGACGCTAAGTAAGTCACACGGTCCTAGGTCAAGCATGTACAATAATATATATATATCTATAAGTCAAGGAAATAAGTAACAAGAACTGCAATGTTGGCAATGTACACTTGCCTGTGATTTCGGCTCCAATTGTGGCTCTGACTTCAGCTGGATTTGCAGGTGGTACTCCGGTTGCTGAAATAAATATTACCATTGTAATACCCCGTTCCGCTCAAGCGGACTGCCGTCTCAAACGGCAAAAGTGCAACTGTCCCGACCCGCTTTGCCTCGAATAAGAAGCAAAAGATATCCAGACTTGCCCCTACAGAAATCCGGCTTGGACTTTCAGAGGCTCGCTCAGCCGTATCGCTCTACCGAGACGAATCATCGCTAAGGTGGGTGGCTACGGTGAACTTGTCTTTGCTTAGCCAGCACACATAAAACCTGGAATATTCATACTAGTCGCTAGGTGATTCACCCCCTGCATGCTAATAAATCCAATGCACCTAGCTAAGGGAATAATCCCAACTTGTATTGCTATGCTAGAACATAGAAATTGAGATACTGCTTATATTCAGACCCTCGCATGCTAAGTCCCCTAACGATTTTAACTCTCGGCTTACCTTCGGGTCCGAGCAACGTGCCTGCTTATGTCCCTTAGAAACGCATGCTTGTCTGCTTGAATGTTGCCTTGTTTTTACCCAACTCCGGGAGACTACTAAGTAGTCGTTCCGTGCATGATTGACCCTGCAAGTATTCTGGACCGTTAGGTCACCTGGCAGCCCCGAACCAGGGGAATGCATCAAAGCAAGTTATTTACTGTACAGAATCATGATTCAAGTATCTCTTGTACTCGTGTTCTTGTGTGCACTCGTGTTCTCTTGTTCTAGTGCACTCTTGTTCTCGTGTATCTCGTGATAATTGGAAAGACCCAACGATTGCATGTCGCGGATAACTCGGAAACGAGGTATAGTTCCACGGACGGTCACCGGGGCACTGGGACCGATCCGATCCGGATGGAACTCACGTTATTGTACAGTCCATTGTGCTGGACGAGATGGCATGCAATGCTCCTTGTTCTTTCGCTGCATACCATTATCTCCAGTGACTGAACCGTATTGTATAGTCCATTGTGCTGGACGGGATGGCATGTAGCGCCCCTTGTACTTTTGCTGTATACCATTACCGCCAGTGACTATTGTCCTTTATGGCTATGCCAGCGACTCCTGTTCATATAGATAAGTCATCCTCGCTTAGCGGCTATCCGCGTGCGAGTCACTGCATCGCATTAAGAAACAACTAAACACCTGAACGATCCTGTTAAAATGACTCTCGTGTTTGCATATGCTTGCCTCCTGAATGCTTATACTTGTCGTGCTTAAATTAACATGTTTGCCTCAATGTTTGCCTTGGACAGGGAAGGAGATGGTAAGTTGGTAAGTCTCGTCGTGTTTCCTCTCATGTTGCACGGCGCACTGCCCGACACGTTAGGCTATTCAATATTTGCATGAACTGATCCTAAGGAAACTAGAAAGACAACTTAATAGTTGTGCACGAAACCTGTATTACGTGTATGGATTTGTCGAGCGGGCGAGTAGCTTCCCCACCAGTGCATTCAATGTACAGATAATCCACCAGTTTGTATGCAGGGTGCGGGAGAACCTCGTTCGGTGCGGATGCCTCCAACGTGCGTGCTTAGGCATGAAGATCACTCCGAAGCAACGGTGCGTCCGGAACAGAAGCACATATAGAAGACATAATGTTGTGAACATAGCCCGAACATCGCCTGTACAATCATTCCACAATTGTAGCCACTTGGCACGCTTTTACTGTTTCAGAGAGAGAGGCTTGAGCGACTTGTAATCTCGGCTATACGCCGCCTGTAACATATGTTTATATCAATAAAAGAGCTTGCTTTACTTCAACTTGTGTTTCAATGCTTTCGCTATATTTGTCAACTCAGAGAACTTGTTACAGAATCGCTATGCGTTCATGACTCCGCTGCACTCGGACAATCTGTGCGACTCTGTGGCTTAGAACTCTTACCGCCAGCCAATGAATCACGGCCTTGCACGGGCGCGGTTCACGCTCGTGCGGCATCACGCCCGGATGGGTCAAGCGATCGTTCCGCGGAAACGCTAGCTAGGGTGATTCCCGCCTAGCGGGAACGGCCGATTTGCCTGCGGGAGATCGGGGCGTGACATGTTGGTATCAGAGCCTGGCTTCTACGCCTTTGGACTTCGATTCGATATCTCTGTTTTGAAAGCTCGTTCGTGGGTTATGTGCACGCTCTCTCTCTCAATGCCTCGATGGGATGTTCCAACAATAAGTCTAAATACTTTCAAAATGCGTTTTGAATGATATGCTTGCTTGTCTGGTTGTATGCTGCGAGTGGCCTTTGTGCCAACCTGTACGAAACCTTGAGAGTATCGCTAGTAGCTTGTCCGATTTTCACTAACTCTAAGTTTGGTTGAATGCATCTATTCGAGGGACGCCTTGAACTAGTGCACCATCCAAGACTTAGGAAAAGGTAAAACTCGAGTGCTGAGACTTCGCTATCACTAAGCTGGTTGACGTGTTCACGCTAGAAGTGCACTTCGAAAGTGCGCACGATCCAGTCTAAGCGATATGCTGATTTCGACGCTTGTGCAAGTGAATATCCAAATGAACAAGTGCAACGACTTGTCTAGGATTGCCTCAACCCTAGATTACTGCTTGTCCTCAGTAAGTCTCGAGGACGAGACTTTTTCTGAGTTGGGTAGGATGTAACACCCCGTTCCGCTCAAGCGGACTGCCGTCTCGAACGGCAAAGGTGCAACTGTCCCGACCCGCTTTGCCTCGAACAAGAAGCAAAAGATATCCAGACTTGCCCCTACAGAAATTCGGCTTGGACTTTCAGAGGCTCGCTCAGCCGTATCACTCTACCGAGGCGAATCATCGCTAAGGTGGGTGGCTACGGTGAACTTGTCTTTGCTTAGCCAGCACACATAAAACCTGGAATATTCATGCTAGTCGCTAGGTGATTCACCCCCTGCATGCTAATAAATCCAACGCACCTAGCTAAGGGAATAATCCCAACTTGTATTGCTATGCTAGAACATGGAAATTGAGATACTGCTTATATTCAGACCCTCGCATGCTAAGTCCCCTAACGATTTCAACTCTCGACTTACCTTCGGGTCCGAGCAACGTGCCTGCTTATGTCCCTTAGAAACGCATGCTTGTCTGCTTGAATGTTGCCTTGTTTTCATCCAACTCCGGGAGACTACTAAGTAGTCGTTCCGTGCATGATTGACCCTGCAAGTATTCTGGACCGTTAGGTCACGTGGCAGCCCCGAACCAAGGGAATGCATCAAAGCAAGTTATTCACTGTACAGAATCATGATTCAAGTATCTTTTGTACTCGTGTTCTTGTGTGCACTCGTGTTCTCTTGTTCTAGTGCACTCTTATTCTCGTATATCTCGTGATAATTGGAAAGACCCAACGATTGCATGTCGCGGACAACTCGGAAATGAGGTATAGTTCCACGGACGGTCACCGGGGCACTGGGACCGATCCGATCCGGATGGAACTCACATTATTGTACAGTCCATTGTGCTGGACGAGATGGCATGCAGCGCTCCTTGTTCTTTCGCTGCATACCATTATCTCCAGTGACTGAACCGTATTGTATAGTCCATTGTGCTGGACGGGATGACATGTAGCGTCCCTTGTACTTTTGCTGCATACCATTACCGCCAGTGACTATTGTCCTTTATGGCTATGCCAGCGACTCCTGTTCATATAGATAAGTCATCCTCGCTTAGCGGCTATCCGCGTGCGAGTCACTGCATCGCATCAAGAAACAACTAAACACCTGAACGATCCTGTTAAAACGACTCTCGTGTTTGCATATGCATGCTTCCTGAATGCTTATACTTGTCGTGCTTAAATTAACATATTTGTCTCAATGTTTGCCTTGGACATGGAAGGAGATGGTAAGTTGGTAAGTCTCGTCGTGTTTCCTCTCATGTTGCACGGCGCACTGCCCGACACGTTAGGCTATTCAATATTTGCATGAACTGATCCTAAGGCAACTAGAAAGACAACTTAATAGTTGTGCACGAAACTTGTATTACGTGTTTGGATTTGTCGAGCGGGCGAGTAGCTTCCCCACCAGTGCATTCAATGTACTGATAATCCACCAATTTGTATGCAGGGTGCGGGAGAACCTCGTTCGGTGCGGATGCCTCCAACGTGCGTGCTTAGGCGTGAAGATCACTCCGAAGCAACGGTGCATCCGGAACAGAAGCACATATAGAAGACATAATGTTGTGAACATAGCCCGAACATCGCCTGTATAATCATTCCACAATTGTAGCCACTTGGCACGCTTTTACTGTTTCAGAGAGAGAGGCTTGAGCGACTTGTAATCTCGGCTATACGCCGCCTGTAACACATGTTTATATCAATAAAAGAGCTTGCTTTACTTCAACTTGTGTTTTAATGCTTCCGCTATATTTGTCAACTCAGAGAACTTGTTACAGAATCGCTATGCGTTCATGACTCCGCTGCACTCGGACAATCTGTGCGACTCTGTGGCTTAGAACTCTTACCGCCAGCCAATGAATCACGGCCTTGCACGGGCGCGGTTCACGCTCGTGCGGCATCACGCCCGGATGGGTCAAGCGATCGTTCCGCGGAAGCGCTGGCGAGGGTAATTCCCGACTAGCGGGAACGGCCGATTTGCCTGCGGGAGATCGGGGCGTGACATGTTGGTATCAGAGCCTGGCTTCTACGCCTTTGGACTTCGATTCGATATCTCTGTTTTGAAAGCTCGTTCGTGGGTTATGTGCACGCTCTCTCTCTCAATGCCTCGATGGGATGTTCCAATAATAAGTCTAAATACTTTCAAAATACATTTTGAATGATATGCTTGCTTGTCTGGTTGTATGCTGCGAGTGGCCTTTGTGCCAACCTGTGCGAACCCTTGAGAGTATCGCTAGTAGCTTATCCGATTTTCACTAACTCTAAGTTTGGTTGAATGCATCTATTCGAGGGACGCCTTGAACTAGTGCACCATCCAAGACTTAGGAAAAGGTGAAACTCGAGTGCTGAGACTTCGCTATCACTAAGCTGGTTGACGTGTTCACGCTAGAAGTGCACTTCGAAAGTGCGTACGAACCAGTCTAAGCGATATGCTGATTTCGACGCTTGTGCAAGTGAATATCCAAATGAACAAGTGCAACGACTTGTCTAGGATTGCCTCAATCCTAGATTACTGCTTGTCCTCAGTAAGTCTCGAGGACGAGACTTTTTCTGAGTTGGGTAGGATGTAACACCCCGTTCCGCTCAAGCGGACTGTCGTCTCAAACGGCAAAAGTGCAACTGTCCCGACCCGCTTTGCCTCGAACAAGAAGCAAAAGATATCCAGACTTGCCCCTACAGAAATCCGGCTTGGACTTTCAGAGGCTCGCTCAGCCGTATCGCTCTACCGAGGCGAATCATCGCTAAGGTGGGTGGCTACGGTGAACTTGTCTTTGCTTAGCCAGCACACATAAAACCTGGAATATTCATGCTAGTCGCTAGGTGATTCACCCCCTGCATGCTAATAAATCCAACGCACCTAGCTAAGGGAATAATCCCAACTTGTATTGCTATGCTAGAACATGGAAATTGAGATACTGCTTATATTCAGACCCTCGCATGCTAAGTCCCCTAACGATTTCAACTCTCGACTTACCTTCGGGTCCGAGCAACGTGCCTGCTTATGTCCCTTAGAAATGCATGCTTGTCTGCTTGAATGTTGCCTTGTTTTCATCCAACTCCGGGAGACTACTAAGTAGTCATTCCGTGCATGATTGACCCTGCAAGTATTCTGGACCGTTAGGTCACCTGGCAGCCCCAAACCAGGGGAATGCATCAAAGCAAGTTATTCACTGTACAGAATCATGATTCAAGTATCTCTTATACTCGTGTTCTTGTGTGCACTCGTGTTCTCTTGTTCTAGTGCACTCTTGTTCTTGTGTATCTCGTGATAATTGGAAAGACCCAACGATTGCATGTCGTGGAGAACTCGAAAACGAGGTATAGTTCCACGGACGATCACCGGGATACTGGGACCGATCCGATCCGGATGGAACTCACGTTATTGGACAGTCCATTGTGCTGGACGAGATGGCATGCAGCGCTCCTTGTTCTTTCGCTGCATACCATTATCTCCAGTGACTGAACCGTATTGTATAGTCCATTGTGCTGGACGGGATGACATGTAGCACCCCTTATACTTTTGCTGCATACCATTACCGCCAGTGACTATTGTCCTTTATGGCTATGCCAGCGACTCCTGTTCATATAGATAAGTCATCCTCGCTTAGCGGCTATCCGCGTGTGAGTTACTACATCGCATCAAGAAACAACTAAACACCTGAACGATCCTGTTAAAATGACTCTCGTGTTTGCATATGCTTGCCTCATGAATGCTTATACTTGTCGTGCTTAAATTAATATGTTTGACTCAATGTTTGCCTTGGACAGGGAAGGAGATGGTAAGTTGGTAAGTCTCGCCGTGTTTCCTCTCATGTTGCACGGCGCACTGCCCGACACGTTAGGCTATTCAATATTTGCATGAACTGATCCTAAGGCAACTAGAAAGACAACTTAATAGTTGTGCACGAAACCTGTATTACGTGTTTGGATTTGTCGAGCGGGCGAGTAGCTTCTCCACCAGTGCATTCAATGTACTGATAATCCACCAGTTTGTATGCAGGGTGCGGGAGAACCTCGTTCGGTGCGGATGCCTCCAACGTGCGTGCTTAGGCGTGAAGATCACTCCGAAGCAACGGTGCGTCCGGAACAGAAGCACATATAGAAGACATAATGTTGTGAACATAGCCCGAACATCGCCTGTACAATCATTCTACAATTGTAGCCACTTGGCACGCTTTTACTGTTTCAGAGAGAGAGGCTTGAGCGACTTGTAATCTCGGCTATACGCCGCCTGTAACACATGTTTATATCAATAAAAGAGCTTGCTTTACTTCAACTTGTGTTTCAATGCTTCCGCTATATTTGTCAACTTAGAGAACTTGTTACAGAATCGCTATGCGTTCATGACTCCGCTGCACTCGGACAATCTGTGCGACTCTGTGGCTTAGAACTCTTACCGCCAGCCAATGAATCACGGCCTTGCACGGACGCGGTTCACGCTCGTGCGATATCACGCCCGGATGGGTCAAGCGATCGTTCCGCGGGAGCGCTGGCGAGGGTGATTCCCGACTAGCGGGAACGGCCGATTTGCCTGCGGGAGATCGGGGCGTGACAACCATCAGATCCAGAAAATATCAATCAGCTAGAAACGCCTGTCCTTGAGTCCAATTTGGAGACAAGGGCAGAAATGACAATTTTGGGTCAAAACGGGGTCCACATGTGGGCCCGCTTTGCACCAAAAAATGTGTCAGGGACAAAGGTCTCCTAATTCGTCAAACTTAGTGTTAACAAGTCAGGAATAATGATACGAACCCAACGGAACTTCCAGAATTGGATTCCGATGAGCCGATCACAAAATCGCCCGTCAAGTGGAGCCCGTGGGGCCCACGACACGCAATTTTGTCAACATTCTCAGAATCGAACCAAATTTGGCTCACAGGACCAGCGTATTGCTACGAGTCTGATGGCGCAAGTTTCGTCTCGATCCGACGTGTGTACACAAAGTTACGACGCATTCCAGAACTGACGGATACGGGACGGTGTCGGCGGATACGCGTTGATTCCGCTGTGCACGCACATCCAAATCAACTTCTGCGAAATCTTGCACGTTCGTATCAACGGCGCGCACGTATCGGTGAAGACCGCACGCGACCAAGTCGTCCCGTTTGGCGAGGCGTACTCGGTTCTGGGGTGAAACATGGCGTTATTTTTGCTGTTTTTGGATCGCGGTTCGCGATCGCCACAGGATGCGATGCGCCGAGCGGGTTGCACGGGCAGCGAGAGGGTCACGCAGGGTTCTCGTTGCAAAAGACGGAACCGAAAACGGGTCAACGAGCAGAGAGAACGGGTTACCTGAACAGGGCTCCGAAAACCAAAGTTTTCCGTGTCCGTGAGTCGACACGACGCAACTCGACATGGGGACACGACGCGCACTGTAGCTAGGCTTTAGGGTTTCTGTGCTGGGGCTTCGCCGGAGCACGCCGGAGCCGGCCGGAGCGGCTGCGGGGGAGTCGTCGGAGGCGGCGGAGGGCGCCGGGGCGGGCTGGGCGTCGCGGGGGCTCCCTGCCGGAGGCTGCGGCTGCTGCTGCTGCGGGTGCTGCTGGGGACGCGGGGAGGCGGGCTGAGGCTGGCGAGGGCGGTGCGGCGTCGACGGTGAGGCGGTGGGGCATCGGCGGCGAGGCGGCGAGGAGAGTGGCAGAGCTGGTGGTGGTGGGATGACCGGGGGGGTTTTATAGGTCTGGGCGGCCGAGCGAGGCGGAGGAGAGAGGGGTCGTGGGCCGAGGGGCGCGGGGGAGGCGGTTGGCCGCGGGCGTGGCGGAGGGGCGTGGCTGAAAGACGCGGCGGACGGGCGGGCGGAGCGCCGGAGGACGCGGGGGAGAGGGATCGGGTCGTGGGGGAAGTGAAAGCGGGTCGGGTCGGAGGCGGGTTGCGGGTTGGGCGGACCCGGCCCGACCCGTTAGGGCGGCCCGGTTCAGTCACTTGGGTTGGACCGGGTTCGGCCGGTTCAGGCCGGTTTGAACCTGGTTCAACCCGGTTCATTATTTTTTTAATTTTAAAAATAGTTTTAGGCTTTTAAAAATATTTTCGGGGTCCAATAAATTCCAGAAAAATTACCCTAAGTCTAGTTTTTCATTTTACACCATAAAATATTATTTTTATAATATTTAATATATTTTAAAAACATTTAATTTTATTAAATGCCAAAATACCTTGTTTTTAATTAGTAAAAATTTTCGAAAAATCCCAGAAAATTCTAAAAAATTCAGTTTTAAAAATCCTGAAAAATCAGGGGGTTTACAATCTACCCCCCTTAAGAGGATTGCGTCCTCTCAATGAAGGAATAACCGGTCAACAAAGATGACCCGGTTACAAGTATTATTCAAAACACATCACAAGACTTTAGGGAAACTATCGTTTCCTTAAGAATGAAAGTTTATGCACTTTCCAAAGTAGGGAAAATCTAATTAAAGCAAGAGAACTACAACTTTTTAGAAAAACCAGGTTATTATTAACAAGTTTCAAATTACTAGGTTGGGGCTGAGGTCACGAACCAATAGGCACGAGCTATAACAATACTAGGAACGACAGCTACGAATCACTTACGCGCACTAGCTACTCCAAGAGTCTGCGCGTTCTCCACGGTCATCGCGAAAGCTTGTCCTCGTCCTTGAGGTGGTGCCCTCTTCTGCTGTCGGGCCTGCTGAAAGAGTGCTGCTCGTGCTCTACGTGGCTCTTGGAATATATCAAGATATCATCAATATGCAACCACTAACTTGTCCAGGTACAAAAACTCCTTTTATCAAACTCTTGAACACAGATGGTGCATTGATTAACGGCATAACTAAAAGCTCCTAGTGTCCATACTTGGTCCTGAAGGCTATTTTCTGCATATCCTCTCTATGAACTCTAATCTGGTGATAACCGAGTCCAAGATCTATATCTAAGAATACACTCGCATCACTCAACTGGTCAATTAGGTTGTCAATGCATGGCAAGGAAGACCGATTCTTGATGGTTACAGGGTTCAATGGCCTATACACAGACGTACCATCCTATTCTTCTTCGGCACAATAGTAGGGGTGTAACAGCTGGGTCATTAGATCAAATCTTGATACTAAAAGTCACAAGATATCTAAAGATTTAACCACTACGGCCTGCTATCTAAGGTTCCGTTTTCTTAAGGTCACAATGCAATTCCTTGTATCACCATCATGAGTCACATATGATCCCTAGCATCTAGCTATGTATTTCCTAAAGTATTTAGAGTTAAACCCTCTTTCCTTTCTTACAATACTTCCAAATTACTTGCTACCTATAAGCAAGGGTAAGGTTCTATTAGTTCTAGGCCTCTGATATTATATTCAATTCTCATGCTAAATCTACACTAACCCTAGTATATAGGAATAACCTATCCACTATCCTACTAAGGGTAACCGTCTTCAAATATCTATATCTAGCATAACTTCTTCTGCCTTGACGAGGACCTGCTTCTGGAGGAAACACCGTGCATGAACATTCACCTCTCCGAAACAGGAAGAGATGATAAACAATAATAAGGATGTCAAGTAGATTTGAAAGAGTACAATCACGAGGTCCAAGGGCGATAATCAAGTGCTAAAGAATTTTCAAGTCAATTGTGGATTGAGATGCTAACACTGCTAACCTTGATTACAGGCTCGTTCGGTACCGAAAAGTAACCGAAACGATTTAATCAGGACCTGCATGGGCCACCACAAAAACATGTCACGCCCCAGTCCCTAAATACGTAGGACTAGGAATACGTAACATGCCAGCTACGCATTCGACCAGACTCTGGTCCGATTCGAATACGTATAAGCTGTACTAAAAGGGTCACTATCTATATAATCAAGTGAATATAAATACCTATGCCTCAATCCACAATGAACAGAATATACAAGAATGAGCTACATGTGCTAAAGTCGGCCTCCAGTAACCCATAAGCTCGAATAGACTCGAAAATGAATGTGAGTATATAAAACTAGGCTATATCAGCAGATGAATAAACAATATTCCGGAAGAAAAGATGTAAGTACCTGGCACCAAATTCCTGCATGACAAAGCAACACACATCAGCAACTCCAACCCAGCTCCACAGCGGTCTATGCTGCAAAACTGGCAAGGGACCAGGTCCTCAGAGGGATGTAACAAGGTACAGAAGATACAAGCCAAAATACAGTGTAATAGTAAATGAAATAAATAGGGTAAACTATATAACCAGCTGAGTGATATGCAAGTGAGAGTTTTAGTCATACTCAGGCTGAGACTACTACAGGATCAGTGTCGGAGAAACCCATAGCAGTATTCTCTCGAAGGGCCAGTAAGGTACCAAAGATCTGTTGCCAGAGTCTAAGGTACTTCAAGTAAAGTAATATATATATATATATAATCAGCCTTTTGTATGGTAAATCTCTCCCCACCCAATGTAATCACACGTCACAGGTTCACGATATCTCATGTCCATGTCACGCAAGATCATATCTAATGCAACAAGTCATAATAAAAATCTAAGCATGTACAATATATATGTCCAAATCCTGTATCCTATACAGAATCACCATAAATATCTCAGGAAGATTCTATCTCATGAATAGTGTCAAGTGTCCTGGGTTATAACGTACTTGATAATGCAAGTAAGAGAATGTACAGGGTCACGAATGTCCATCTCTAGGTGACGTTACACAACTCTGCGTACAGAGTTGGCACCCGACTATTAATCGGACGCTAAGTAAGTCACACGGTCCTAGGTCAAGCATGTACAACAATATATATATATCTATAAGTCAAGAAAATAAGTAACAAGAACTGCAATGTTGGCAAGGTACACTTGCCTGTGGTTCCGGCTCCAATTGTGGCTCTGACTTCAGCTGGATTTGCAGGTGGTACTCCGGTTACTGAAATAAACATTACCATCAGATCCAGAAAATATCAATCAGCTAAAAATGCCTGTCCTTGAGTCCAATTTGGAGACAAGGGCAGAAATGACAATTTTGGGTCAAAACGGGGTCCACATGTGGGCCCACTTTGCACCGAAAAATGTGTCAGGGAGAAAGGTCTCCTAATTCGTCAAACTTAGTATTAACAAGTTAGGAACGATGATACGAACCCAACGAAACTTCCAGAATTGGATTCCGATGAGCCGATCACAAAATCGCCCGTCAAGTGGAGCCTATGGGGCCCACGACACGCGATTTTGTCAACGTTCTCAGAATCGAACCAAACTTGGCTCACAGGACCAGCGTAATGCTATGAGTCCGATGGCGCAAGTTTTGTCTCGATCTGACGTGTGTACACAAAGTTACGACGTATTCCAGAACTGACGGATACGGGACGGTGTCGGCGGATACGCGTTGATTCCGGTGTGCACGCACATCCAAATCAACTTCTACGAAATTCCACACGTCCGTATCAACGGCGCGCACGTATCGGTGAAGACCGCACGCGACCAAGTCGTCCCGTTTGGCGGGGCGTACTCGGTTCCGGGGTAAAATATGGCATTATTTTTCCTATTTTTGGATCGCGGTTCGCGATCGCCACAGGACGCGATGCACCGAGCGGGTTGCACGGGCACCGAGAGGGTCACGCAGGGTTCGCGTTGCAATAAACGGAACCGAAAACGGGTCAACGAGCAGAGAGAACGGTTTACCTGAACAGGGCTCCAAAAATCGAAGTTTTCCGTGTCCGTGAGTCGACACGACGCAACTCGACACGAGGACACGACGCGCATTGTAGCTAGGGTTTAGGGATTCTGTGCTGGGGCTTCGCCGGAGCACGCCGGAGCCGGCCGGAGCGGCTGCGGGGGAGTCGCCGGAGGCGGCGGAGGGCGCCGGGGTGGGCTGGGCGTCGCGGGGGCTCGCTGCCGGAGGCTGCGGCTGCTGCTGCTGCGGGTGCTGCTGGGGACGCGGGGAGGCAGGCGGAGGCTGGCGAGGGCGGTGCAGCGTCGGGGCGAGGCGGTGGGGCGTCGGCGGCGAGGAGAGTGGCGGAGCTGGTGGTGGTGGGATGACCGGGGGGGTTTTATAGGGCTGGGCGGCCGAGCGAGGCGGAGGAGAGAGGGGGTCGTGGACCGAGGGGCGCGGGGGAGGCGGTTGGCCACGGGCGAGGCGGAGGGGCGTGGCCGAAAGACGCAGGGGACGGGCGGGCGGAGCGCCGGAGGACGCGGGGGAGAGGGATCGGGTCGTGGGGGAAGTGAAAGCGGGTCGGGTCGGAGGCGGGTTGCGGGTTGGGCGGACCCGGCCCGACCCGTTAGGGCGGCCCGGATCAGTCGGTTGGGTTGGACCGGGTTCGGCCGGTTCAGGCCGGTTTGAACCCGGTTCAACCCGGTTCATTATTTTTTTAATTTTAAATATAGTTTTAGGCTTTTAAAAATATTGTTGGGGTCCAATAAATTCCAGAAAAATTATCCTAAGTCCAGTTTTTCATTTTACACCATAAAATATTATTTTCATAATATTTTAATATATTTTAAAAATATTTAATTTTATTAAATGCCAAAAACACCTTATTTTTAATTAGTAAAAATTCCCAAAAATCCCAGAAAATTCTAAAAAATCTAGTTTTAAAAATCCTGAAAAATCAGAGGGTTTACAGAGTCCGATGACGTAAGTTTCGTCTTGATCCGACATGTGTACACTAAGTTACAGCGAGAACCAGAAAGGTCGGATACGGGACGTTGTCCGCGGATACGTATTGATTCCGGTATGCACGCACATCCGAATCATCTTCTGCGAAATCCCGTACGTCCGTATCAATGACGCGCACGTATCGGTGAAGACCGCACGCGACCAAGTCGTCCCGTTTGGCGGAGCGTACTCAGTTCCGGGGTGAAACATGACGTTGGTTTTCCTGTTTTTGGATCGTGGTTTGCGATCACCACAGGACGCGATGCACCGAGCGGTTTGCACAGGCACCGAGGGGGTCACGCAGGGTTCGTGTCAGAACTGACGGAACAAGAAACAGAGCTACAAGGAGAGAGAAAAGAATACCTGAACAGGGCTCCGTAAACTAGATTTTTCGTGTCCTCGCGTGTCGACACGAGACACTGACACAGTGCATTATAGCAGTGCCTAGGGTTAGGGTTTCGTCAACAGGGCACCGGGCTTCGCCGGAGGAGGCGCTGCGGCCGGAGGACACGGCGGAGGCAACTAGCGGAGCCGAAGCGGGGCTCGAGGCGGCCGGGGCTGGCTCAGGGCGGCGTTTTCGAGCGGGTTGCTGGGGGGTTTTCCGGTCGGGGTTCTGGGGAGGTGGAGGCTGTGGGCGAGGGCGGCCGAGGACACTTCGGGGAAGACGGTGTAGGCGGAATGGGGTTGAGGAGGCTGGCTGGGGCTGGGCGACGTTCTCGAGCGGGTGGGGGATCGAGGTCGAGGCTGCTGCGGAGAAAGACGGAGAAGGGGGCGGCTCCGGGTGGCTGAGGAGGCGCTGGCAGAGGGAAAAGGAGGTGGCGCTGGGGCTGACGGCGGGGCTGGGCACGGCGAGGACGGAGACGGGCGGAGGAAGGTGGAGGAGGATTAGGGTTCCGGCGAGGGGGATAGGTGGTGGAAGTGGTGGTGAAGACGGCGGGGAGAGGTGGTTATATAGGGCGCGGGCGGAGGACGGTTTCGGCGGAGGAGGCGGCGTCGGTTATGGCGGAGGAGGCGGGGCTAACGGCCGCGGGGAAGAGGGGGCTAACGGCCGGAGAAGCCGGCCGGATCCGTAACGGACGGCGGTTGGTCGGGGGAAAGGGGACACTGTAGCACGGGTCGGGTTCGGGTCAGGTTTGGGTTTTGGGCCCGGATCCGACCCAATAAGGAACTTGGGTTGGGTTGGTTTAAACCGGTCCGGTTCGGTTCGGTTTAGCTTGGTTTATTTCAAATAAACCGGGTTTAATTAGGGTTTATTTTGGTTTAATTATAAAAATAGTTTTTAGGGCTTTTAAAATGCTTCCGGGGTCCAATAAATTCCCGAAAAATTACCCTATGTCTCATTTTTCATTTTACACCAGAAAATATTATTTTTATAATATTTTAATATTTAATAAACACATTTAAAAATACTTTAATTTCAAAATACCTTGATTTAATTAGTTAAAAATTATCGAAAAATTCTGGAAAATTCATTTTTAAAAATCTGAAAATTTCTGGGGGTTTACATTAATTACTTCATATGAAAAAATAGTTGTATCCACCAGACCCGGTACAACCGTTCAAGGTAGTAGCTCTAGTTTTTCGTCTAAATTATCATATGCTAAAGGTGTACTGCAAAGGAAGAATAAAAAATAATCTTCCCAACCTACGCAAGAATTGTCCTTATATCTAAATTCTTATGAAGCAGATGAAGATGACACTTTATCTCATTATTCAATTTTAGAATAATGTAAGAGACGAAAAAACGTATCATGTACTTTCTTCTATAGCACGCGATATTTCTAATGGTCCTGGTGTCCACGGTAGCATCGGAATATTATTTTAGTGCAGGTTCAAGGATGCTAAGCAAGAAGATGAGTCAGTTGCTGCCAGATATTTTGGAAGCTTGTGTCTGCGTTCAATATTGGACCCGTACTGAAGAAAAAACTCAAAACTCAAGAGATGAAAGTACCGATATCGTAGGTCTAGACTTTGAATCTTTTACTACAGATGACGCTATTGAAGGAGGAGCTAAGCAATAAACTTCAACGAAAGACGGACGACGAAATTATTTTAAAAGACTTGTACATATTTTTACAAGCTTTATGCAAATAAAATATTATTTACAAGTATCTATTTTTTTGGTTACTTAATGTTATAATATATTATAATTTAATTGCCATTAATAAAAGAAATATAGCTTTTTCTTACTTAATTGTTAGTTGTTTACATTTAACTTTTTTATGTCTATATAAATCACTTCTTTATATATTTATAGATTTATAAATATTCAACTTATAAATATTTAGATTTTAATTTATACTTAAAGTTATATAAATACTGATATAAAAAAATTAAATAAATTTTCTAACAAATAAATTTGTAAATTTTAAATTATACTTAACATATAACTTATAAATTTTAAATTATAATAAACATAACTTATAAATTTTAAATAAATTTATACTTAAAGTTATATAAAAACTTAAAGTTATATAAGCAAAGCAGAGTATAACTTATAAATTTCAAATAAATTTGTACTTAAAGTTATATAAATTTTTTTTATAACAAATAACTTATAAATTTTAAATTATACAAAAATAACTTAGTAACAAAAAACCTATAAATTTTAACTTGAATTTATTAACATATAACTTATAAGTTATATTATATAGATTATATATAAAAAATATATATATATATATATAAAAATCCGACCGTGAATCGGTCCGGACCTAGACCGGTTCGACCCGGTCATCCCCTGACCGGGTCATGGATCCGGACTGGACCGTAGTTGTTTGTGACCGGACCGGACCGACCCACCTCTCCACTTGGGTTGAACCCGGTCCAAACTGTATCCGGTCAAACCCGATTGATTCGGACCGCGTGTCGGTCCGGACCGGCCCGATACACAACCTGACATGTATAAAATAGACTTACATGAGTTAAAAACTGACAAAAGAATAATTTGTTATTTTAGGAAGTCTAAAAGGCAGTAAATGCGTTCATTAAATGGAGTTATTTGGCATCCATGTTGAACGGTGCAAATTGAATTGTTCAAATTGAATTTCCTGGATTGGCATGCATGTTGAACGTTGCAAATATAATTTCGTATGAGTTTAAAACTGACCGGATTTTGTATATATGTAAGGTTATTTGTGGAATAAAAAAATTTAGGTGAAGCCTAATTAGTTTTGACATTATAAAGTAGAATAGATCATTTTTGTGTTATGTTTGACAGATTCGGTTATCATACAATTAAAGTGGAGGATTGAAAATGGAAGTTTATTAATCCAATAAAAGTGGAAGATTATGGAGGATTTTAGTTTGATTGCACAAAGACAAATTTCTAACTTCAGATTTATTGTGCTTGAACAAATATTCAGATTCATTGGATTTGACCGAATATTTTCACCGAATATTTCGATTCATTCAAATATAATAAATCCGAATAATCGTTCGAACTCAAATAATCAATACAATGAATCTGAAGATCGTTTAAATCTAATGAATTCGAATATTCGTTCAAGCTGTACGAATCTAAATTTATATATATATATATAAATACAGTTAGACACTCAGGTTTCAGTACTGGCTTCCCGCTCCAGCTTCTTCCGTTAGTTGTTTAGGTTTTCTGAGCCAATTATTGAAGATGAGAAGTGGAGCCCTCCTCTCCTTCCTGGCACTACTTGTTCTCCTCAATACCATCTCCGTATCTAGCTCTTCACCGACAATTACTTCGCGGTTCCTCCTCAATGATATTTCTCCCGCTCCGATTGCTACGACTCCTTCCAATGCTAGAGCTGGCGCTAATGTGAACGCCTGTTGCTGGGAGTGTTTCTGCGTAACTAATTGGTGTTGCAGAGGTGGAGCTTAACCGCAACTGCTGCAGGTGGTGTGTGCTCATGCATACATATGAGAATAATATATAGCTACGTGTGTAAGGGAGTCTTGTGCTAATTTGCTCTAGCTCTCTTGCGCTAGCTAGCTAGCTAGCTAGTGTTTGTGTTCTGCAGCATTTTTTGTTTTTTGCTTCTTTCTATGCCAGCTCTTTGTTGTTCTTTTGCTCTAAATGAGTTGGTCTTGGCTGCAATAATTAAGAATTTTAACTAAAATCCTTTCAAATTTTTACGCTTCGGACTCGTTTGGCTCTCCCAATTGGACTGAAAATAAACCATTTTTTTGCTAAAAGTGAATCCCTTGGCGATGGGAGAACTATTTTCTTCTGTATTTCTGTTTTTTTCCATTAAAGATTGGTTCCAAGGGGACTGTTTGGTTTACTGAACTGAAACTCGGAAGTGTTCAAAATTCGAAAGTGAACGCTAAATTTTGAAACGCGGAAGTGTTCAAAATTCGAAACTGAAACCGGTGACTGCTCCTGTGGGCGACTGCAACCGCCGCGGACGACTGCTCTCGTGGAGTCCCGTCAAGCTCCGATGTCGATCTCTGCGTGGCGAGTGCCGACGTCGAGCCCCCATCTTGTGCTAGTGGTGGTCCTTCTCTCCGAGGTTCTTGATGGTGAGAAATAATAAATTATAATAAATAATAAATGATATTGATAATAGTTAGCAATAATAATATTTTTATTATTAATAACAAATAATAAATTTGTGAAAAATAATTAATAATAATATAAATATAAATATAAATTATGTTTTTCAACTTAATTCAACAATCATTCAAATAATAAATCTTTCATTTCCCACTTCCAACTTTCATTTATTTTTATATAAGTCCGTCCATGTCCACCATTGATTATAATGTAACAAAATAACAATAAACCAATTACTCTGTAGGATTATGACTCCGTGTCCCAACAGTACGGATCCCAATCCTAAAATATCTGTGTCCAAACAGTATGTATATCGGTCCTAAAATTTGTTCCTTAAAAATGACTAAAATAAGAAAAAGAAAAAAAAAAATTTAGAAAACTATGTGAAACAATAGTATTAAAATTTAATTAATTTTGAGACATGTCATTAAAAGTTGATTATGTTACAATGATAATTTTGATATATATATAAAAAAAAAAAAAGACTCGGATTTGGACTGTGCTTGGGATGGCACATTTTTTTTTTCCTAAAACAATACTATTAAAATTTATTTGATAACTACGTCAAACATCATGTGTAAAATTGTATACGCAGCCACTTTTGAAAACGTCAAGGCTGCAGCTACTGCCAGCTCAGTGTAAATTAGTGTAAATTTCATAATGTTTGTATGTTGGGTTCATAACCCGTAGTGTTTCTTTCCTTCTCTGTTCTGACATGTACTATTAGTAGGTGTCCTTCTCTGTATTTCTAGGATTTTATTTTTTATTTTTTTCATGAAAAAAGAATTTAATATTTTCATAATCATGCTTGGTTAGTTTATGTTAAAAATATAAAAAAAAAATCTTAATTTATTTAGTAGAATAGGATTATAGAAAAGCGTTATCTAAATTTTATTTGCATATAAAAAAATTGTTTGTGAATGTGCTTGTGATTTGGACACAAAGTAGAATAGGATTATAGAAAAGCGTGAGTGTGGATTATGATTTGGATGTTAAGTAGAATGAGTTTTTTAATAAGAGTCGGAACATCTGTTTCAGGATTTCATTATAAGAGCTGGCACACCTTACTTCATGATTCAGCAAATTGTATCTAAGAAATTTACTATTCCATTTTCTATCATGAATTTCGAGAATCAAATCATTTCCAGATTCTCATTTTATTTTCATCGTCCTTGACTGAGGACTTGCATGTCGTTATGACGACCTAGTTTTGTTCACTAGGAGAAGAAGATAACCCGAAAGAAATGCTACATTTATATAGCGTTGATGAAGTTGATGGTTGATGGAAGATGATCGTTAGGGGTAGTCAGCATACTTCTTTTTTGTAGCCGATATATGTAAATTAAAGGTTTTGAGAACTCTGAAAGTCTGATGTGTTTTAAATATGTACAAAGTTAGTATGTAATATATGATAAGTTTTCTAGATGCTCTGTACTTTATCTTAGAATTTACAGGAGACAATCACAAATACGAATGCTAGTGTATCATATTGGTGCGTAGCCTGGAGATATATTCACGTGCCTGATCACCGTATTTTGGGAGCGGGACGTGACAGTTGGGGGGGAAGAGGGTGAGGATATCTTTGGAAAAAAATATTTCAGGAGATTAAGTTGCATATTTTGAAAGTTTAAGATTTCAAGTTGCACATTTAGAATAGTTAAAGGTATTCCGAGTAAAATTTAGCCAAATACGAAAAAAAAAAAAAAAAAAAAAAACTGGAAGCAGCTTTCTTGCTATGTTTTGTGCTAACTAAACATAGCAACAGTATGCCTACACGATCCGCTGATCGTGTTTGTTGGATGACTGATTTTTGTTCAGCATAATATAGATCGTTGGATTTTTTGGACGATTAGAATTGATTGCTCACTGAACATCTTCATTGTTCTTTTGCTCTCCATAGTAGGTTTGGGCTGCAGTTAGTAAGACTTTAAGGAAAATCCTCCCAACTTTTTACTCTTAAAGCGAAGGAGAGTAAATCAAATCCTAAGTTCTTTTCTTTCCTTTCCTTTGATATTTCTATGAATTTTTTTTTCAGATGATTAGAAATATCAAAAAATTTGAAAAATAAAAAAAATTACTTAAATGTGGAAAAATAAATCTTTAGATTGTTGGAGGGAATCACTTACCTCCTATTTATTTTTTTTATTATAAATTATTTTTTCGAAAGTAATAATTTTTCTTTTTCAACTCTATTATTTATGGAACCAAACCATATATCAGAGCCAAACACAAGGAAACAATATCCCAACGATGTACCATAAAAAAAATTTGGAAGAAGCTTTCCGGCTATTTTTGTGCTCAGTAGGAATATCAAAAGCTTATCAACGATATTTTTCTCTTCTCACTAAGCATATCAGTGATATAGCGACAGATCCACTCGTGTACCAATGGATCGTGTTTGTTGTGTTAGCTGACTGGTTTTCGTTCAACAATATATGTCGTTGGATTCTTTTGGACGAATAGGATTGGTTGTTGGCTTACTCATAGGCTAAGCTATGGAAAACCTGTTGAACTCATGTATCATTTACATGCATATTAAGAAAGCAACTTTTTCAAATAATTTAAAATCCTCTAAAAAATAACACATCTGCACTCCTATTCAAATTAATATTATATTTAATACAGGAACATATTTAAAATTTAAATAAATAAAATTAGACTAGTACAAAATAAGATTTTTAAGAGTGTCAATAACGACACCCAAAATCAATTACAAGATGTAATAGCAGATAACTCAGAGAATTTGATAATGTCACCATAATAATTGAAACATTTGTCACATATTCATACACAATTATAAGGGAAGAACATTGAAAGGTCAAAAGTAATGGTTTGGTTATCTTAAAAAAAATATTGGATTTGGTCTATTTTATAATATTTTTTCAGCAGAATTTGAAGGATACACGGATATGAGAGATAACATGTCTATGCCTGATTGGATCATTTCTTCTTGTTGGGGTGCCATTTCGTGGGCATCCAAGAAACAAACTTGTATATCTCATTCGATTATAAAGTAAAAATTTATAGTCTTGGTGTGATGCTACGGGTAAGGAAGCTGAATGGATTAGAAACTTGTTATTAGATATCAAATTGTGGCCTAAGCCAATGCCTCATATTTTCATCCATTGTGACAGTCAAACTACTATGTCAAGAACATATAGTACTACTTACAATGACAAGTCTATATATAAATCTAAGACATGAGTTTATGAGACAATTGATTTTGGACAGAGTTGTCACAATAATGTATGTGAAGACTAGTAATACTTTGGCAGATCCTTTTACTAAAGTCATACCTAGAGAAGTTGTAAAAGAAAAAATCATCAACAATGGTAACACAACCTTAGACTAATAACCAATTAGTACAAAGTTTAATGGGTAAAAATAAGTTGTTTGAAGTGATTGCGATACACTGATTGACAAATATAGCTTCATTTGGTTGTGACAGGATTATTGTGACCACTACAGTGACGAGGGTAATATTTGCTCTAATGAAGTTAAATAAATATCTAAGTAGTGGAGGTACATAAATTAACTTCACATATGTAAATGTAAGAGTGGCCGCTCTTCACAAGAGTTTAGAGGTTTACTCTTTGGATCATTCATGAAACTAGAAGATTAGCATATGACCATAAAAGTGCTAAACCGATGTTTGAAATTGTTGTAATCGAGATGTTGTAATGTGTACGATACCTCCGATTTTTTGTAAAGAGTAATTGGTTTAAAACTAAGGTTACCAATAATTTTAGTAAAATTTGATGTATTACTAATTGAAGGTTTAAGTTACCAACAACTTCTTGTATTTATTATAATACTAGATATGTGCATGTGCGTTGCACGGATCCATTATTTCTTGGGAAGAGCAAATAATACTCTTATAATTTTTTGCTACTTGAAAAAAGAGAGTAAAATTCTTAATTTTTTTACTTCCTTCTGGAGCAAAAACTATACTATTATAACAACTAACAACTTGTTATAATATTGTAACAACCAACAACTTGTCATACTTATGCCTATGTGTCAAGTTTCATCACATTTTCCACTCTCTTATCAATGCAGGAGAAGCTGTCAAAGCGAGGTCTAGAAGGAGGCTGACTGCAATGCAAGATCTTTAAATATTACACACGACCTAGCTGCTGATGACTACGGACTTGATAAATCCTCATATTAGTTATGGCGCACTTGTTATGATGCTTCTTCGTTCTTTAAATAAAATGTTAGATAATGCTTTCAATTCATTCATACTATTCAAGTAACATGAAAATGATTGATAACAATTTTGCAAACAAAAGCTGCATAATTGATTCGATCAAGCAAAATAAAAGATAATGACGATCAATTGAAGCCAATATATCCTACTCAATTAAAAAGAAAATTAAAGTTTTACAAACGAAAGTTCCATAAGTATCCAAGGACGTCCATAATGGTCCCCTTTTGGAACCTGGTCCGAGCCCAGATGTCGTCCGTGGAAATGGTCAGCCTCAAGAACTTGTAGGAGTAGGTGGCGTAGATGTCTAGTCCGTGGTCGGGACAGACGGACAACATGCGGAGGTATCTCGCAGTCACGTGGTCTCGACATCGTCGAGACGTGCGGCGAACCCCTCAAGAGCGGTGTTTTTAGGAGTAGAGAAGACCTTTGAAGGAGTAGCCCTTCAAAGGCTTTGGTGAGAAATGAGGTTTGGCAGAAAAAAAAAACTCACATAAGAATAAATAGTTGGAAATGCAAGCCACAATAATTTGAATAGAAAATTTAGAAAAAAAAAATGACAAAAACGTAATAGAAGACAACATTAAATAAATATAATTCTTTTGATTCTCCATTAGCTCATGCTGAATTATAATCCCAACTACACCCGTTTTGAAAATGTTCTTAAAATAGTAATTGAGGCCTACTTACTAATGTAGTATACACATGCTACATTATTTTAAAATAGTATACGCATTTTGAATTAAATTTTGCATCATTACCACTATATTTGATATGCATGAATTAACGCATGCAGAATTAAATTGTGCGCACTATATTTGATAATGATGAATTCATTAGCATTAATATATACAATGTATATATTAGCATTTATGCTGGAAAGATTAAAAGACACATGAGGGCACATTCATTATCATATTAAGTATACGTGGTTCCATTAGAAATTTATTCTTAGCACATGTAAGTATACGTGGGCTGTATATATATAAGGAATGCATTCATTAGGAATTGTGCATGGAATTCAATTGTATAATAAATTTGATGAAAATGTTATTTGGCATGTCTGTACATGGAACTATTTGGCATTTATGCATTCATTATCATAAAATAGACTATATTAGGAACACTTTTTATATATACTATCATGCATATATATCAAGGTGTCTAAATGGACGGAAAATCCGAAATCCGATCCATGTTTGACCCGGTCAAACTCGCTCCCGGTCGGTTCGGACTCGGTCAACGGACCGGCCCGTCTAGGCCCACTAGTCCTACGGGTCCGGACTGGGTCGGTGGAGCCGACCCGCTAGTCTGACTTGGCCCGAACTGATTTCTGTTCCGTTCGGGCCGGTTCAGATTCGGTCGACCCGGTTTGTCCGGACCGAACAGGTCCGATTCAGATCCAGTCGGAATTTTTTTAAAAAAAAATTTAATTTTTTTTGTTTGAGAATATATCCGTTGGGAATATTTCTTCCGTTTTAGTTGCAGTTTATTGTCCGTTTTAGGAGTATTTTGGTTATTTTTTTGTAAAATGATCAAAATATCCATTATAACCATTCTTTTTTTTAGGGTGTTTGGGATCATTTGGACCCAAATTTTTTCTATAAATAGTCCATAACTCATGAAAAATAAACACAACATTTTTTTTTTCTTCTACAAAATTTCTTCCCTCTTACAAAGTTTAGAAGCAAGTAAGGCAATTACAAAGTTTAGAAGCAAAGCAATTACTGGAGTCCAACTTCTTCCCTCTCAACACATTTTTTCTGATTTTTTTTGGAGGCTTCTAGCAGACGTTACAAGTAACTTTAATATTATAGAATAGTTTTTTTTTTTCTGATTTGAGATTTCTCTCTCTCTCTCTCTCTCTCTCTCTCTCTCTCTCTCTCTCTTTTGGTAGAGAATTAATTAATTTTGCTCTAATTTTTTTAAATATTTTTTTAATATGGATGGACAAGGTTCAAACCAACCTTTTGAAACTATAATTATTATAATAATATGTTTGAAAATAATCCTTTTCCTGAATCTGCGCCACCGACACAAATGTCACCTCCTGAAGTTAGGAGAATGACCACAGCTACAAATGTTGGCAATAGAAAAAAAAATCTATTTTATGGAATTATTTTACAAAAATATTTGTCAGTGATAGTGAGGACAATCCGATTTTAGATCCAAAAGATCAAAAACCAATACCTATGTCTGCGGAATGTAAGAGATGTAAGCGGGTTTACAAGTGAAAGAAAAAATGATGGCATGGACATTTTAAAAAGACACTACGAAAGTTAATATGGTAATTAAAGACACACTGCAGGCTACACAAACACAGCTAAGTACAGGTGGTCAAGGATCTTCTTCAGGTACATTTACTTATTCTGATGCTCGTAACAAGACTGAGTTAGCAAGATTTATGATTTGTGAGGAACAACCTTTTGACATTTGGTGAGAGTAATTACTATTATAAATATGCAAGTAATACTCTTAATCCTTCTTTTAGTAATAGTTTCCAGATCTACTACAAGAGCAGAGTCTCTGAATTTTTTTCAAAAAGATAAGGCTGCTTTGAAAGAAAGTTTTATGCATGTTAGTAAATTAGCTTTAACAAAATTATGCTTATATTTGTATCACGACACATTATATAGATACAAGATGGATGTTACAAAAATACATCATTTGTCTAAGGCTTTTAGAATTTTCACGTAGCGGCGCTGTAATCGGTGGCGCTATAATACAATTTTTGTGTAAAATGATATTCACAATAAAATATTTTTGATTTCTTTTGATAATGCTAGTAATAATACTTCTTCTATTAATATTTTAAAAACACAATTTCTGCCTATGTTAGAAGGTAGACTTTTTCATGTTAGATGTGCTTATCTGTAATCCCCCTGATTTTTAAGAAAATTTTAATTTTTGGATTTTTACATTTTTCTGGAATTTCTGGAATTTTCTGAGAATTTTCTCTAATTAAATTCAGGTTCTTTAATTATTAAAGGATTTTTAAATGTTAATAAATAATATTAAAATATTATGAAAATAATATTTTATGGTGTAAAATAGAAAACTAGACATAGGATAATTTTTCGGAAATTTATTGGACCCCGGATGGATTTTTAAAGCCCTAAATACTAAATAATTATTAAACCCAAATAAACCGGATTTATTTAACTGAACCAAACCAAATAGAACCAAACCGGCCGGTCCAGTTAAACCAAATCGCCCCTAGGCCTAACGGGTCGGATCCGGGTTCAATCCGACCCGGCCCGCATAACCCGACCCGCCTATTGATTTCGGATCAGGTCGGATCCGCCTGACCCGACCCGACCCGTCATAGACCCGACCCGTGACTTCTTCTCTCCAAAACGCAGACCCGACCGTCCGCCTCCCCGCCGCCGGAAACGGCCGCCGCCGCCGCCCGTTCACCGCACCAGCGCCTCCTCCTCTTCCTCTCCCTCACCGGACCCTCTTCCCCTTCCCTCGCCGGACGCCGTTCCCCCTCCCTATCTCTTCTATATAAAACCCCTCGTTCTCCTCCTCCGGCTACCCCCAAACCCCGCCGACGGCCAGCCCTAGCCACCGCTGCCACCGCCGCAGAGCTCCGCCCCGCCTCCACCGAGCCCCGGTGACTCCCTCCGCCTCCTCCTTCTTCCTCCCCTCCCCTTCTTCTCCGGCGACGAGCACCGCAGCAGCAGCCAGAAGCAGCGGCAGCAGCTCCGGCCGCTCCCCGCGCCGCCTCCGACGAGCCCCGGCCGCCGCCTGCCCCCAGCCCCCTCCGCCTTAGCCCGGCCGCCCCCGCCGGAGCTCGGCCAGCGTGCCCTAACCCTAACCCTAATTCCCCCCCCCGCGTGTCGGACACAGGACACGTGTCCTGTATCGTGTCGGACACGATTTAAATCCCGATTTTCGAGCCCCGTTCAGGTGCGTGTATCTTCTTGCTCGTAGCTCTGTTTTCGATTCCGTAAATTGCGTTGCGAAGCCTGTATGACCCTCTCGGTGCCCGGATAAACCGCTCGGGGCATCGCGTCCTGTGGTGATCGCACACCGCGATCCAAAAATAGGAAAAACAACGACCCGATTCACCCCGGAACTGGGTACGCCCCGCCAAACGGGACGACTTGGTCGCGCACGTTCTTTACAGATACGTGTGCGTCGTTGATACGGACGTATGGAATTTTGCAGAAGTCGATTCGGGTGTGCGTGCACACCGGGATCAACGCTTATCTGCGGATATCGTCCCGTATCCGACTTTTCTGCATTTTACCCTAACTTTGTGTACACACGTCGGATTAAAACAAAACTTGTGCCATCGGACTCGTAGCGATACGCTGGTCCTGTGACCCAAGTTTGGTTCGATTCTGAGAACGTTGACAAAATCGCGTGTCGTGGGCCCCACAGGCTCCACCCGACGGGCGATTTTGAGAACGGCTCATCGGAATCCAATTCTGGAAGTTCCGTTGGGTTCGTATCATCGTTCCTGACTTGTTGACACTAAGTTGGACTGATTTGGAGACCTTTGACCCTGACACATTTTTCGGTGCAAAGCGGCCCACATCTGGACCTCGCCTTGACCCGAAAATGACGTTTTTGTCCTTGTCTCCAAATTGGACTCAAGGACAGGCGTTTCTAGCTGATTAATATTTTTTGGACCTGATGGTGATGTCTATTTCAGCAACCGGAGTACTGCCTAAAATCCCAGCTGAAGCCAGAGCGACAATTGGAGCCGAAAACTCAGGCAAGTGTACCTTGCCATAAATACAGTTTAATGATTCATTTTCTCCAGATTTATTTTCCTGTGACTGTTGTACACGCTCAAACCTAGGGCCGTGTGACTTGCTTAGCGTCCGATTATAGTCGGGTGCCAACACCGTACGCGGGGTTGGGCAATGTCATCTAGAGATGGATATCGTGACATTTATAATTCGAGTACTTGCCATATCAAGTACGTTATACCCAGGACACTTGACACAGATCATGAGACAGAATTCTCCTGACTATTCAAGGTGATTCTGTATAGGATACAGGTTTATGACTTATACAGTTTACATGCTTAGATTTATCCTGACTTGTTGCATTAGTTTTGATCCTGCGTGTCATGGACATGAGACGTGAGATTTTATTGGGTGGGCAGAGTATTACCATATCAAGGCTGATTATATATATGATATATTATTATCTGGATGTGTCATAGTCTCTGACACAGAGCTTTGGCACCTGTACTGGCCCTTCGAGAAAATACTGCTATGGTTTCTTGTCACTGATCCTGTAGTAGTCTCAGCCTGAGTATGAATAATAACGCTCACTTGCATGATCACTTAGCTGGTTTAATTACTTACCCTATTGCTCATTTATTTCTGCACTGCATTATATTTGGCTTGTGTTTTCTGTACCTTGCTATGTCCCCTGAGGACCTGGAATAGATTATGTCCCCAGATTTAGCAGACGAGATCTACCCAGAGGTGTACGGAACAGGGGCACTACTCGGAGCAGTACCTGAACCTGAAGATGAGGTGATCGCTGAGGACTTCTCATGAATAATTGTTTCGCCATGCTCAGTCTTATGGCAAATAGACTTTATTTCCTGTTTAATTGAACTATTTATTTCCTGTCTTTGAGAACTTGTGTAAACAGATTTAATATCGGATTGTTCTCCGATTTTATTTACTTTGACTGTTGTTGTTTAATATTTCTTTGCTGATGTTGCTATCTTATATCTGTGGATGAGAATAGTATAACCCTGACTGATGTAATACAGCTTAAGTATGCCCGATGGATCCATTAAATTGGGTTTGTCCATCGGTGCATGCTGCTGGCCATTATCACGCGTCCGGTCCCTCGATATTTTGGGACTAGGGCGTGACATTATCATATTATTATTTTGATTGTACAAGAATGCTTTGAATTCTTTCAACTAAATTTAGAAAATCTTAGATCATGTTTACATAGTTTAAACTATCCTGTAAGTAGACAACGAGCTTTTAAAATTTTATGTACACAATATGGTGTTACTTTTAAGCGATTTGTTAAGGATACACCACATAGATAAAATTTTACTTATTTAATGTTGAAATCTTGCATTAAGTTTAAATATGTGATTACTCATTATTGTAATGTTAATCCTAGTTTTGATTATCAAATAACTGAGAATGATTGGTTAAGTGCTACTTCTATTTTTGAATTTTTAGAACTATTTTACAATGCTACATGTACTTTATCTGGATTTTATTATCCAATTTCTCCTTTAGTTTTAACAGAAATTCTTAACATGTCTAATTTATTTTGTAAATATAGAAATGCTCCTAGTTTTAATTATGTTGTTACTAAAATAGAAGCCAAATTAAAAAATTATTGGGGTGATATACATCTTCTATATTGTTTGGCTTCGATTTTTGATCCTAAGATTAAATTAGATAGTGTATATATTTTATTAAATGATTTTGAAGATAATATGAGATTTGACGTAGGTAGTTTGAAAGTAGAAGTTAAGGATGTTTTACATAGTTTAATTGTCACGTCCCAGTCCCAAAATACCGAGGGACCGGACACGTGGCAATGGCCAGCAGCACACACCGATGGACAAATCCAATTTAATGGATCCATCGGGGCATACTTAAGCTGTAAAACAACAATCAGGGTCTGCTAATCTCATCCACAGAAATGAATACAACAATATCAGAATTATAAAGCAATAACAAGTCTTGATTAAACATAAGTCGGGGAACAACCCGACAATGAGTTTGAATACATCAACTCAATAAACTAGAAATAAAGAGTCAACAATAGAAATAACTGAGTATAGAATGTGCATATACTCAGGAGAAATCCTCAGCTATCACCTCGTCCTCGGTTCCTGGTACTGCTCCGAGTAGTGCTCCTGTTCCGTACACCTCAGGATAGATATCTTCTGCTAACCCTGGGGACATAATCCGGATCCAGGTCCTCAGGGGACATAACAAGGTACAGATAATACAAGCCAAAATAAAAGCAGTGCAGCAATAAATGAAATAATAGGGTAAATATAAACCAGCTAAGTGATATGCAAGTGAGAGTTTTATTCATACACGGGCTGAGACTACTACAGGATCGGTGTCGGAGAAACCCATAGCAGTATTTTCTCGAAGGGCCAGTACGGTACCAAAGCTCTGTGTCAGAGTCTAAGGCACTTCCAGTAAAGTATTATATATATAATCAGCCTTTTGTATGATAAATCTCTCCCCACCCAATGTAATCTCACGTCTCATGTCCATGACACGCAGGATCAAAACTAATGCAGCAAGTCAGAATAAAATCTAAGCATGCAAAAATGTATATGTCATAAACCTGTATCCTATACAGAATCACCTTGAATATTCAGAAAGATTCTGTCTCATGATTCGTGTCAGGTGTCCTGGGTTATAATGTACTTGATAATGCAAGTACGAGAATGTAAAGGGTCACGAAATCCATCTCTAGTTGATCTTACACAACTCCGCGTACGATGTTGGCACCCGACTATTAATCGGACGCTAAGTAAGTCACACGGTCCTAGGGTTAAGCATGTACAACAGTCACAGGAATAAACCAAGAGAACAAAATGAATCCATATACTGCAATTATGGCAAGGTACACTTGTCTGGGTTTCCAGCTCCAATTGTAGCTCTGGCTTCAGCTGGAATTTTAGACAGTACTCCGGTTGCTGAAATAGACATCACCATCAGATCCAGAAAATATTAAACAGCTAAAAACGCCTGTCCTTGAGTCCAATTTGGAGACAAGGACAAAAATGACATTTCGGGTCAAAGCGGGGTCCACATGTAGGCCGCTTTGCACCGAAAAATGCATCAGGATCAAAGGTCTCCAAATCTGTCCAACTTAGTATCCACAGGTCAGGAACGATGATACGAACCCAACGGAACTTCCAGATTTGGATTCCGATGAGCCGATCACAAAATCGCCCGTCAAGTGGAGCCTGTGGGGCCCACGACACGCGATTTTGTCAACGTTCTCAGAATCGAACCAAACTTGGCTCACAGGACCAGCGTATTGCTACGAGTCTGTCACGCCCCAGTCCCTAAATATGTAGGACTAGGAATACGTAACATGCCAGCTACGCATTCGATCAGACTCTTGTCCGATTCGAATACGTATAAGCTGTACTAAAAGGGTCACTATCTATATAATCAAGTGAATATAAATACCTATGCCTCAATCCACAATGAACAGAATATACAAGAATGAGCTACATGTGCTAAAGTCGGCCGCCAGTAACCCATAAGCTCGAATAGACTCGAAAATGAATGTGAGTCTATAAAACTAGGCTATATCAGCAGATGCATAAACAATGTGAATAATAACCAATATTCCGGAAGAAAAGATGTAAGTACCTGGCACCAAATTCCTGCATGACAAAGCAACACACATCAGCAACTCCAACCCGGCTCTACAGCGGTCTATGCTGCAAAACTGGTAAGGGACCAGGTCCTCAGAGGGACGTAACAAGGTACAGAAGATACATGCCAAAATGCAGGGTAATAGTAAATAAAATAAATAGGGTAAACTATATAACCAGCTAAGTGATATGCAAGTGAGAGTTTTAGTCATACTCAGGCTGAGACTACTACAAGATCAGTGTCGGAGAAACCCATAGCAGTATTCTCTCGAAGGGCCAGTAAGGTACCAAAGATCTGTTGCCAGAGTCTAAGGTACTTCAAGTAAAGTAATATATATATATATATATAATCAGCCTTTTGTATGGTAAATCTCTCCCCACCCAATGTAATCACACGTCACAGGTTCATGATATCTCATGTCCATGTCACGCAAGATCATATCTAATGCAACAAGTCATAATAAAATCTAAGCATGTATAATGTATATGTCCAAATCCTGTATCCTATACAGAATTATCATAAATATCTCAGGAAGATTCTGTCTCATGAATAGTGTCAAGTGTCCTGGGTTATAACGTACTTGATAATGCAAGTACGAGAATGTACAGGGTCACGAATGTCCATCTCTAGGTGACGTTACACAACTCTGCGTACAATGTTGGCACCCGACTATTAATCGGACGCTAAGTAAGTCACACGGTCCTAGGTCAAGCATGTACAATAATATATATATATCTATAAGTCAAGGAAATAAGTAACAAGAACTGCAATGTTGGCAATGTACACTTGCCTGTGATTTCGGCTCCAATTGTGGCTCTGACTTCAGCTGGATTTGCAGGTGGTACTCCGGTTGCTGAAATAAATATTACCATTGTAATACCCCGTTCCGCTCAAGCGGACTGCCGTCTCAAACGGCAAAAGTGCAACTGTCCCGACCCGCTTTGCCTCGAATAAGAAGCAAAAGATATCCAGACTTGCCCCTACAGAAATCCGGCTTGGACTTTCAGAGGCTCGCTCAGCCGTATCGCTCTACCGAGACGAATCATCGCTAAGGTGGGTGGCTACGGTGAACTTGTCTTTGCTTAGCCAGCACACATAAAACCTGGAATATTCATACTAGTCGCTAGGTGATTCACCCCCTGCATGCTAATAAATCCAATGCACCTAGCTAAGGGAATAATCCCAACTTGTATTGCTATGCTAGAACATAGAAATTGAGATACTGCTTATATTCAGACCCTCGCATGCTAAGTCCCCTAACGATTTTAACTCTCGGCTTACCTTCGGGTCCGAGCAACGTGCCTGCTTATGTCCCTTAGAAACGCATGCTTGTCTGCTTGAATGTTGCCTTGTTTTTACCCAACTCCGGGAGACTACTAAGTAGTCGTTCCGTGCATGATTGACCCTGCAAGTATTCTGGACCGTTAGGTCACCTGGCAGCCCCGAACCAGGGGAATGCATCAAAGCAAGTTATTTACTGTACAGAATCATGATTCAAGTATCTCTTGTACTCGTGTTCTTGTGTGCACTCGTGTTCTCTTGTTCTAGTGCACTCTTGTTCTCGTGTATCTCGTGATAATTGGAAAGACCCAACGATTGCATGTCGCGGATAACTCGGAAACGAGGTATAGTTCCACGGACGGTCACCGGGGCACTGGGACCGATCCGATCCGGATGGAACTCACGTTATTGTACAGTCCATTGTGCTGGACGAGATGGCATGCAATGCTCCTTGTTCTTTCGCTGCATACCATTATCTCCAGTGACTGAACCGTATTGTATAGTCCATTGTGCTGGACGGGATGGCATGTAGCGCCCCTTGTACTTTTGCTGTATACCATTACCGCCAGTGACTATTGTCCTTTATGGCTATGCCAGCGACTCCTGTTCATATAGATAAGTCATCCTCGCTTAGCGGCTATCCGCGTGCGAGTCACTGCATCGCATTAAGAAACAACTAAACACCTGAACGATCCTGTTAAAATGACTCTCGTGTTTGCATATGCTTGCCTCCTGAATGCTTATACTTGTCGTGCTTAAATTAACATGTTTGCCTCAATGTTTGCCTTGGACAGGGAAGGAGATGGTAAGTTGGTAAGTCTCGTCGTGTTTCCTCTCATGTTGCACGGCGCACTGCCCGACACGTTAGGCTATTCAATATTTGCATGAACTGATCCTAAGGAAACTAGAAAGACAACTTAATAGTTGTGCACGAAACCTGTATTACGTGTATGGATTTGTCGAGCGGGCGAGTAGCTTCCCCACCAGTGCATTCAATGTACAGATAATCCACCAGTTTGTATGCAGGGTGCGGGAGAACCTCGTTCGGTGCGGATGCCTCCAACGTGCGTGCTTAGGCATGAAGATCACTCCGAAGCAACGGTGCGTCCGGAACAGAAGCACATATAGAAGACATAATGTTGTGAACATAGCCCGAACATCGCCTGTACAATCATTCCACAATTGTAGCCACTTGGCACGCTTTTACTGTTTCAGAGAGAGAGGCTTGAGCGACTTGTAATCTCGGCTATACGCCGCCTGTAACATATGTTTATATCAATAAAAGAGCTTGCTTTACTTCAACTTGTGTTTCAATGCTTTCGCTATATTTGTCAACTCAGAGAACTTGTTACAGAATCGCTATGCGTTCATGACTCCGCTGCACTCGGACAATCTGTGCGACTCTGTGGCTTAGAACTCTTACCGCCAGCCAATGAATCACGGCCTTGCACGGGCGCGGTTCACGCTCGTGCGGCATCACGCCCGGATGGGTCAAGCGATCGTTCCGCGGAAACGCTAGCTAGGGTGATTCCCGCCTAGCGGGAACGGCCGATTTGCCTGCGGGAGATCGGGGCGTGACATGTTGGTATCAGAGCCTGGCTTCTACGCCTTTGGACTTCGATTCGATATCTCTGTTTTGAAAGCTCGTTCGTGGGTTATGTGCACGCTCTCTCTCTCAATGCCTCGATGGGATGTTCCAACAATAAGTCTAAATACTTTCAAAATGCGTTTTGAATGATATGCTTGCTTGTCTGGTTGTATGCTGCGAGTGGCCTTTGTGCCAACCTGTACGAAACCTTGAGAGTATCGCTAGTAGCTTGTCCGATTTTCACTAACTCTAAGTTTGGTTGAATGCATCTATTCGAGGGACGCCTTGAACTAGTGCACCATCCAAGACTTAGGAAAAGGTAAAACTCGAGTGCTGAGACTTCGCTATCACTAAGCTGGTTGACGTGTTCACGCTAGAAGTGCACTTCGAAAGTGCGCACGATCCAGTCTAAGCGATATGCTGATTTCGACGCTTGTGCAAGTGAATATCCAAATGAACAAGTGCAACGACTTGTCTAGGATTGCCTCAACCCTAGATTACTGCTTGTCCTCAGTAAGTCTCGAGGACGAGACTTTTTCTGAGTTGGGTAGGATGTAACACCCCGTTCCGCTCAAGCGGACTGCCGTCTCGAACGGCAAAGGTGCAACTGTCCCGACCCGCTTTGCCTCGAACAAGAAGCAAAAGATATCCAGACTTGCCCCTACAGAAATTCGGCTTGGACTTTCAGAGGCTCGCTCAGCCGTATCACTCTACCGAGGCGAATCATCGCTAAGGTGGGTGGCTACGGTGAACTTGTCTTTGCTTAGCCAGCACACATAAAACCTGGAATATTCATGCTAGTCGCTAGGTGATTCACCCCCTGCATGCTAATAAATCCAACGCACCTAGCTAAGGGAATAATCCCAACTTGTATTGCTATGCTAGAACATGGAAATTGAGATACTGCTTATATTCAGACCCTCGCATGCTAAGTCCCCTAACGATTTCAACTCTCGACTTACCTTCGGGTCCGAGCAACGTGCCTGCTTATGTCCCTTAGAAACGCATGCTTGTCTGCTTGAATGTTGCCTTGTTTTCATCCAACTCCGGGAGACTACTAAGTAGTCGTTCCGTGCATGATTGACCCTGCAAGTATTCTGGACCGTTAGGTCACGTGGCAGCCCCGAACCAAGGGAATGCATCAAAGCAAGTTATTCACTGTACAGAATCATGATTCAAGTATCTTTTGTACTCGTGTTCTTGTGTGCACTCGTGTTCTCTTGTTCTAGTGCACTCTTATTCTCGTATATCTCGTGATAATTGGAAAGACCCAACGATTGCATGTCGCGGACAACTCGGAAATGAGGTATAGTTCCACGGACGGTCACCGGGGCACTGGGACCGATCCGATCCGGATGGAACTCACATTATTGTACAGTCCATTGTGCTGGACGAGATGGCATGCAGCGCTCCTTGTTCTTTCGCTGCATACCATTATCTCCAGTGACTGAACCGTATTGTATAGTCCATTGTGCTGGACGGGATGACATGTAGCGTCCCTTGTACTTTTGCTGCATACCATTACCGCCAGTGACTATTGTCCTTTATGGCTATGCCAGCGACTCCTGTTCATATAGATAAGTCATCCTCGCTTAGCGGCTATCCGCGTGCGAGTCACTGCATCGCATCAAGAAACAACTAAACACCTGAACGATCCTGTTAAAACGACTCTCGTGTTTGCATATGCATGCTTCCTGAATGCTTATACTTGTCGTGCTTAAATTAACATATTTGTCTCAATGTTTGCCTTGGACATGGAAGGAGATGGTAAGTTGGTAAGTCTCGTCGTGTTTCCTCTCATGTTGCACGGCGCACTGCCCGACACGTTAGGCTATTCAATATTTGCATGAACTGATCCTAAGGCAACTAGAAAGACAACTTAATAGTTGTGCACGAAACTTGTATTACGTGTTTGGATTTGTCGAGCGGGCGAGTAGCTTCCCCACCAGTGCATTCAATGTACTGATAATCCACCAATTTGTATGCAGGGTGCGGGAGAACCTCGTTCGGTGCGGATGCCTCCAACGTGCGTGCTTAGGCGTGAAGATCACTCCGAAGCAACGGTGCATCCGGAACAGAAGCACATATAGAAGACATAATGTTGTGAACATAGCCCGAACATCGCCTGTATAATCATTCCACAATTGTAGCCACTTGGCACGCTTTTACTGTTTCAGAGAGAGAGGCTTGAGCGACTTGTAATCTCGGCTATACGCCGCCTGTAACACATGTTTATATCAATAAAAGAGCTTGCTTTACTTCAACTTGTGTTTTAATGCTTCCGCTATATTTGTCAACTCAGAGAACTTGTTACAGAATCGCTATGCGTTCATGACTCCGCTGCACTCGGACAATCTGTGCGACTCTGTGGCTTAGAACTCTTACCGCCAGCCAATGAATCACGGCCTTGCACGGGCGCGGTTCACGCTCGTGCGGCATCACGCCCGGATGGGTCAAGCGATCGTTCCGCGGAAGCGCTGGCGAGGGTAATTCCCGACTAGCGGGAACGGCCGATTTGCCTGCGGGAGATCGGGGCGTGACATGTTGGTATCAGAGCCTGGCTTCTACGCCTTTGGACTTCGATTCGATATCTCTGTTTTGAAAGCTCGTTCGTGGGTTATGTGCACGCTCTCTCTCTCAATGCCTCGATGGGATGTTCCAATAATAAGTCTAAATACTTTCAAAATACATTTTGAATGATATGCTTGCTTGTCTGGTTGTATGCTGCGAGTGGCCTTTGTGCCAACCTGTGCGAACCCTTGAGAGTATCGCTAGTAGCTTATCCGATTTTCACTAACTCTAAGTTTGGTTGAATGCATCTATTCGAGGGACGCCTTGAACTAGTGCACCATCCAAGACTTAGGAAAAGGTGAAACTCGAGTGCTGAGACTTCGCTATCACTAAGCTGGTTGACGTGTTCACGCTAGAAGTGCACTTCGAAAGTGCGTACGAACCAGTCTAAGCGATATGCTGATTTCGACGCTTGTGCAAGTGAATATCCAAATGAACAAGTGCAACGACTTGTCTAGGATTGCCTCAATCCTAGATTACTGCTTGTCCTCAGTAAGTCTCGAGGACGAGACTTTTTCTGAGTTGGGTAGGATGTAACACCCCGTTCCGCTCAAGCGGACTGTCGTCTCAAACGGCAAAAGTGCAACTGTCCCGACCCGCTTTGCCTCGAACAAGAAGCAAAAGATATCCAGACTTGCCCCTACAGAAATCCGGCTTGGACTTTCAGAGGCTCGCTCAGCCGTATCGCTCTACCGAGGCGAATCATCGCTAAGGTGGGTGGCTACGGTGAACTTGTCTTTGCTTAGCCAGCACACATAAAACCTGGAATATTCATGCTAGTCGCTAGGTGATTCACCCCCTGCATGCTAATAAATCCAACGCACCTAGCTAAGGGAATAATCCCAACTTGTATTGCTATGCTAGAACATGGAAATTGAGATACTGCTTATATTCAGACCCTCGCATGCTAAGTCCCCTAACGATTTCAACTCTCGACTTACCTTCGGGTCCGAGCAACGTGCCTGCTTATGTCCCTTAGAAATGCATGCTTGTCTGCTTGAATGTTGCCTTGTTTTCATCCAACTCCGGGAGACTACTAAGTAGTCATTCCGTGCATGATTGACCCTGCAAGTATTCTGGACCGTTAGGTCACCTGGCAGCCCCAAACCAGGGGAATGCATCAAAGCAAGTTATTCACTGTACAGAATCATGATTCAAGTATCTCTTATACTCGTGTTCTTGTGTGCACTCGTGTTCTCTTGTTCTAGTGCACTCTTGTTCTTGTGTATCTCGTGATAATTGGAAAGACCCAACGATTGCATGTCGTGGAGAACTCGAAAACGAGGTATAGTTCCACGGACGATCACCGGGATACTGGGACCGATCCGATCCGGATGGAACTCACGTTATTGGACAGTCCATTGTGCTGGACGAGATGGCATGCAGCGCTCCTTGTTCTTTCGCTGCATACCATTATCTCCAGTGACTGAACCGTATTGTATAGTCCATTGTGCTGGACGGGATGACATGTAGCACCCCTTATACTTTTGCTGCATACCATTACCGCCAGTGACTATTGTCCTTTATGGCTATGCCAGCGACTCCTGTTCATATAGATAAGTCATCCTCGCTTAGCGGCTATCCGCGTGTGAGTTACTACATCGCATCAAGAAACAACTAAACACCTGAACGATCCTGTTAAAATGACTCTCGTGTTTGCATATGCTTGCCTCATGAATGCTTATACTTGTCGTGCTTAAATTAATATGTTTGACTCAATGTTTGCCTTGGACAGGGAAGGAGATGGTAAGTTGGTAAGTCTCGCCGTGTTTCCTCTCATGTTGCACGGCGCACTGCCCGACACGTTAGGCTATTCAATATTTGCATGAACTGATCCTAAGGCAACTAGAAAGACAACTTAATAGTTGTGCACGAAACCTGTATTACGTGTTTGGATTTGTCGAGCGGGCGAGTAGCTTCTCCACCAGTGCATTCAATGTACTGATAATCCACCAGTTTGTATGCAGGGTGCGGGAGAACCTCGTTCGGTGCGGATGCCTCCAACGTGCGTGCTTAGGCGTGAAGATCACTCCGAAGCAACGGTGCGTCCGGAACAGAAGCACATATAGAAGACATAATGTTGTGAACATAGCCCGAACATCGCCTGTACAATCATTCTACAATTGTAGCCACTTGGCACGCTTTTACTGTTTCAGAGAGAGAGGCTTGAGCGACTTGTAATCTCGGCTATACGCCGCCTGTAACACATGTTTATATCAATAAAAGAGCTTGCTTTACTTCAACTTGTGTTTCAATGCTTCCGCTATATTTGTCAACTTAGAGAACTTGTTACAGAATCGCTATGCGTTCATGACTCCGCTGCACTCGGACAATCTGTGCGACTCTGTGGCTTAGAACTCTTACCGCCAGCCAATGAATCACGGCCTTGCACGGACGCGGTTCACGCTCGTGCGATATCACGCCCGGATGGGTCAAGCGATCGTTCCGCGGGAGCGCTGGCGAGGGTGATTCCCGACTAGCGGGAACGGCCGATTTGCCTGCGGGAGATCGGGGCGTGACAACCATCAGATCCAGAAAATATCAATCAGCTAGAAACGCCTGTCCTTGAGTCCAATTTGGAGACAAGGGCAGAAATGACAATTTTGGGTCAAAACGGGGTCCACATGTGGGCCCGCTTTGCACCAAAAAATGTGTCAGGGACAAAGGTCTCCTAATTCGTCAAACTTAGTGTTAACAAGTCAGGAATAATGATACGAACCCAACGGAACTTCCAGAATTGGATTCCGATGAGCCGATCACAAAATCGCCCGTCAAGTGGAGCCCGTGGGGCCCACGACACGCAATTTTGTCAACATTCTCAGAATCGAACCAAATTTGGCTCACAGGACCAGCGTATTGCTACGAGTCTGATGGCGCAAGTTTCGTCTCGATCCGACGTGTGTACACAAAGTTACGACGCATTCCAGAACTGACGGATACGGGACGGTGTCGGCGGATACGCGTTGATTCCGCTGTGCACGCACATCCAAATCAACTTCTGCGAAATCTTGCACGTTCGTATCAACGGCGCGCACGTATCGGTGAAGACCGCACGCGACCAAGTCGTCCCGTTTGGCGAGGCGTACTCGGTTCTGGGGTGAAACATGGCGTTATTTTTGCTGTTTTTGGATCGCGGTTCGCGATCGCCACAGGATGCGATGCGCCGAGCGGGTTGCACGGGCAGCGAGAGGGTCACGCAGGGTTCTCGTTGCAAAAGACGGAACCGAAAACGGGTCAACGAGCAGAGAGAACGGGTTACCTGAACAGGGCTCCGAAAACCAAAGTTTTCCGTGTCCGTGAGTCGACACGACGCAACTCGACATGGGGACACGACGCGCACTGTAGCTAGGCTTTAGGGTTTCTGTGCTGGGGCTTCGCCGGAGCACGCCGGAGCCGGCCGGAGCGGCTGCGGGGGAGTCGTCGGAGGCGGCGGAGGGCGCCGGGGCGGGCTGGGCGTCGCGGGGGCTCCCTGCCGGAGGCTGCGGCTGCTGCTGCTGCGGGTGCTGCTGGGGACGCGGGGAGGCGGGCTGAGGCTGGCGAGGGCGGTGCGGCGTCGACGGTGAGGCGATGGGGCATCGGCGGCGAGGCGGCGAGGAGAGTGGCAGAGCTGGTGGTGGTGGGATGACCGGGGGGGTTTTATAGGTCTGGGCGGCCGAGCGAGGCGGAGGAGAGAGGGGTCGTGGGCCGAGGGGCGCGGGGGAGGCGGTTGGCCGCGGGCGTGGCGGAGGGGCGTGGCTGAAAGACGCGGCGGACGGGCGGGCGGAGCGCCGGAGGACGCGGGGGAGAGGGATCGGGTCGTGGGGGAAGTGAAAGCGGGTCGGGTCGGAGGCGGGTTGCGGGTTGGGCGGACCCGGCCCGACCCGTTAGGGCGGCCCGGTTCAGTCACTTGGGTTGGACCGGGTTCGGCCGGTTCAGGCCGGTTTGAACCTGGTTCAACCCGGTTCATTATTTTTTTAATTTTAAAAATAGTTTTAGGCTTTTAAAAATATTTTCGGGGTCCAATAAATTCCAGAAAAATTACCCTAAGTCTAGTTTTTCATTTTACACCATAAAATATTATTTTTATAATATTTAATATATTTTAAAAACATTTAATTTTATTAAATGCCAAAATACCTTGTTTTTAATTAGTAAAAATTTTCGAAAAATCCCAGAAAATTCTAAAAAATTCAGTTTTAAAAATCCTGAAAAATCAGGGGGTTTACAATCTACCCCCCTTAAGAGGATTGCGTCCTCTCAATGAAGGAATAACCGGTCAACAAAGATGACCCGGTTACAAGTATTATTCAAAACACATCACAAGACTTTAGGGAAACTATCGTTTCCTTAAGAATGAAAGTTTATGCACTTTCCAAAGTAGGGAAAATCTAATTAAAGCAAGAGAACTACAACTTTTTAGAAAAACCAGGTTATTATTAACAAGTTTCAAATTACTAGGTTGGGGCTGAGGTCACGAACCAATAGGCACGAGCTATAACAATACTAGGAACGACAGCTACGAATCACTTACGCGCACTAGCTACTCCAAGAGTCTGCGCGTTCTCCACGGTCATCGCGAAAGCTTGTCCTCGTCCTTGAGGTGGTGCCCTCTTCTGCTGTCGGGCCTGCTGAAAGAGTGCTGCTCGTGCTCTACGTGGCTCTTGGAATATATCAAGATATCATCAATATGCAACCACTAACTTGTCCAGGTACAAAAACTCCTTTTATCAAACTCTTGAACACAGATGGTGCATTGATTAACGGCATAACTAAAAGCTCCTAGTGTCCATACTTGGTCCTGAAGGCTATTTTCTGCATATCCTCTCTATGAACTCTAATCTGGTGATAACCGAGTCCAAGATCTATATCTAAGAATACACTCGCATCACTCAACTGGTCAATTAGGTTGTCAATGCATGGCAAGGAAGACCGATTCTTGATGGTTACAGGGTTCAATGGCCTATACACAGACGTACCATCCTATTCTTCTTCGGCACAATAGTAGGGGTGTAACAGCTGGGTCATTAGATCAAATCTTGATACTAAAAGTCACAAGATATCTAAAGATTTAACCACTACGGCCTGCTATCTAAGGTTCCGTTTTCTTAAGGTCACAATGCAATTCCTTGTATCACCATCATGAGTCACATATGATCCCTAGCATCTAGCTATGTATTTCCTAAAGTATTTAGAGTTAAACCCTCTTTCCTTTCTTACAATACTTCCAAATTACTTGCTACCTATAAGCAAGGGTAAGGTTCTATTAGTTCTAGGCCTCTGATATTATATTCAATTCTCATGCTAAATCTACACTAACCCTAGTATATAGGAATAACCTATCCACTATCCTACTAAGGGTAACCGTCTTCAAATATCTATATCTAGCATAACTTCTTCTGCCTTGACGAGGACCTGCTTCTGGAGGAAACACCGTGCATGAACATTCACCTCTCCGAAACAGGAAGAGATGATAAACAATAATAAGGATGTCAAGTAGATTTGAAAGAGTACAATCACGAGGTCCAAGGGCGATAATCAAGTGCTAAAGAATTTTCAAGTCAATTGTGGATTGAGATGCTAACACTGCTAACCTTGATTACAGGCTCGTTCGGTACCGAAAAGTAACCGAAACGATTTAATCAGGACCTGCATGGGCCACCACAAAAACATGTCACGCCCCAGTCCCTAAATACGTAGGACTAGGAATACGTAACATGCCAGCTACGCATTCGACCAGACTCTGGTCCGATTCGAATACGTATAAGCTGTACTAAAAGGGTCACTATCTATATAATCAAGTGAATATAAATACCTATGCCTCAATCCACAATGAACAGAATATACAAGAATGAGCTACATGTGCTAAAGTCGGCCTCCAGTAACCCATAAGCTCGAATAGACTCGAAAATGAATGTGAGTATATAAAACTAGGCTATATCAGCAGATGAATAAACAATATTCCGGAAGAAAAGATGTAAGTACCTGGCACCAAATTCCTGCATGACAAAGCAACACACATCAGCAACTCCAACCCAGCTCCACAGCGGTCTATGCTGCAAAACTGGCAAGGGACCAGGTCCTCAGAGGGATGTAACAAGGTACAGAAGATACAAGCCAAAATACAGTGTAATAGTAAATGAAATAAATAGGGTAAACTATATAACCAGCTGAGTGATATGCAAGTGAGAGTTTTAGTCATACTCAGGCTGAGACTACTACAGGATCAGTGTCGGAGAAACCCATAGCAGTATTCTCTCGAAGGGCCAGTAAGGTACCAAAGATCTGTTGCCAGAGTCTAAGGTACTTCAAGTAAAGTAATATATATATATATATAATCAGCCTTTTGTATGGTAAATCTCTCCCCACCCAATGTAATCACACGTCACAGGTTCACGATATCTCATGTCCATGTCACGCAAGATCATATCTAATGCAACAAGTCATAATAAAAATCTAAGCATGTACAATATATATGTCCAAATCCTGTATCCTATACAGAATCACCATAAATATCTCAGGAAGATTCTATCTCATGAATAGTGTCAAGTGTCCTGGGTTATAACGTACTTGATAATGCAAGTAAGAGAATGTACAGGGTCACGAATGTCCATCTCTAGGTGACGTTACACAACTCTGCGTACAGAGTTGGCACCCGACTATTAATCGGACGCTAAGTAAGTCACACGGTCCTAGGTCAAGCATGTACAACAATATATATATATCTATAAGTCAAGAAAATAAGTAACAAGAACTGCAATGTTGGCAAGGTACACTTGCCTGTGGTTCCGGCTCCAATTGTGGCTCTGACTTCAGCTGGATTTGCAGGTGGTACTCCGGTTACTGAAATAAACATTACCATCAGATCCAGAAAATATCAATCAGCTAAAAATGCCTGTCCTTGAGTCCAATTTGGAGACAAGGGCAGAAATGACAATTTTGGGTCAAAACGGGGTCCACATGTGGGCCCACTTTGCACCGAAAAATGTGTCAGGGAGAAAGGTCTCCTAATTCGTCAAACTTAGTATTAACAAGTTAGGAACGATGATACGAACCCAACGAAACTTCCAGAATTGGATTCCGATGAGCCGATCACAAAATCGCCCGTCAAGTGGAGCCTATGGGGCCCACGACACGCGATTTTGTCAACGTTCTCAGAATCGAACCAAACTTGGCTCACAGGACCAGCGTAATGCTATGAGTCCGATGGCGCAAGTTTTGTCTCGATCTGACGTGTGTACACAAAGTTACGACGTATTCCAGAACTGACGGATACGGGACGGTGTCGGCGGATACGCGTTGATTCCGGTGTGCACGCACATCCAAATCAACTTCTACGAAATTCCACACGTCCGTATCAACGGCGCGCACGTATCGGTGAAGACCGCACGCGACCAAGTCGTCCCGTTTGGCGGGGCGTACTCGGTTCCGGGGTAAAATATGGCATTATTTTTCCTATTTTTGGATCGCGGTTCGCGATCGCCACAGGACGCGATGCACCGAGCGGGTTGCACGGGCACCGAGAGGGTCACGCAGGGTTCGCGTTGCAATAAACGGAACCGAAAACGGGTCAACGAGCAGAGAGAACGGTTTACCTGAACAGGGCTCCAAAAATCGAAGTTTTCCGTGTCCGTGAGTCGACACGACGCAACTCGACACGAGGACACGACGCGCATTGTAGCTAGGGTTTAGGGATTCTGTGCTGGGGCTTCGCCGGAGCACGCCGGAGCCGGCCGGAGCGGCTGCGGGGGAGTCGCCGGAGGCGGCGGAGGGCGCCGGGGTGGGCTGGGCGTCGCGGGGGCTCGCTGCCGGAGGCTGCGGCTGCTGCTGCTGCGGGTGCTGCTGGGGACGCGGGGAGGCAGGCGGAGGCTGGCGAGGGCGGTGCAGCGTCGGGGCGAGGCGGTGGGGCGTCGGCGGCGAGGAGAGTGGCGGAGCTGGTGGTGGTGGGATGACCGGGGGGGTTTTATAGGGCTGGGCGGCCGAGCGAGGCGGAGGAGAGAGGGGGTCGTGGACCGAGGGGCGCGGGGGAGGCGGTTGGCCACGGGCGAGGCGGAGGGGCGTGGCCGAAAGACGCAGGGGACGGGCGGGCGGAGCGCCGGAGGACGCGGGGGAGAGGGATCGGGTCGTGGGGGAAGTGAAAGCGGGTCGGGTCGGAGGCGGGTTGCGGGTTGGGCGGACCCGGCCCGACCCGTTAGGGCGGCCCGGATCAGTCGGTTGGGTTGGACCGGGTTCGGCCGGTTCAGGCCGGTTTGAACCCGGTTCAACCCGGTTCATTATTTTTTTAATTTTAAATATAGTTTTAGGCTTTTAAAAATATTGTTGGGGTCCAATAAATTCCAGAAAAATTATCCTAAGTCCAGTTTTTCATTTTACACCATAAAATATTATTTTCATAATATTTTAATATATTTTAAAAATATTTAATTTTATTAAATGCCAAAAACACCTTATTTTTAATTAGTAAAAATTCCCAAAAATCCCAGAAAATTCTAAAAAATCTAGTTTTAAAAATCCTGAAAAATCAGAGGGTTTACAGAGTCCGATGACGTAAGTTTCGTCTTGATCCGACATGTGTACACTAAGTTACAGCGAGAACCAGAAAGGTCGGATACGGGACGTTGTCCGCGGATACGTATTGATTCCGGTATGCACGCACATCCGAATCATCTTCTGCGAAATCCCGTACGTCCGTATCAATGACGCGCACGTATCGGTGAAGACCGCACGCGACCAAGTCGTCCCGTTTGGCGGAGCGTACTCAGTTCCGGGGTGAAACATGACGTTGGTTTTCCTGTTTTTGGATCGTGGTTTGCGATCACCACAGGACGCGATGCACCGAGCGGTTTGCACAGGCACCGAGGGGGTCACGCAGGGTTCGTGTCAGAACTGACGGAACAAGAAACAGAGCTACAAGGAGAGAGAAAAGAATACCTGAACAGGGCTCCGTAAACTAGATTTTTCGTGTCCTCGCGTGTCGACACGAGACACTGACACAGTGCATTATAGCAGTGCCTAGGGTTAGGGTTTCGTCAACAGGGCACCGGGCTTCGCCGGAGGAGGCGCTGCGGCCGGAGGACACGGCGGAGGCAACTAGCGGAGCCGAAGCGGGGCTCGAGGCGGCCGGGGCTGGCTCAGGGCGGCGTTTTCGAGCGGGTTGCTGGGGGGTTTTCCGGTCGGGGTTCTGGGGAGGTGGAGGCTGTGGGCGAGGGCGGCCGAGGACACTTCGGGGAAGACGGTGTAGGCGGAATGGGGTTGAGGAGGCTGGCTGGGGCTGGGCGACGTTCTCGAGCGGGTGGGGGATCGAGGTCGAGGCTGCTGCGGAGAAAGACGGAGAAGGGGGCGGCTCCGGGTGGCTGAGGAGGCGCTGGCAGAGGGAAAAGGAGGTGGCGCTGGGGCTGACGGCGGGGCTGGGCACGGCGAGGACGGAGACGGGCGGAGGAAGGTGGAGGAGGATTAGGGTTCCGGCGAGGGGGATAGGTGGTGGAAGTGGTGGTGAAGACGGCGGGGAGAGGTGGTTATATAGGGCGCGGGCGGAGGACGGTTTCGGCGGAGGAGGCGGCGTCGGTTATGGCGGAGGAGGCGGGGCTAACGGCCGCGGGGAAGAGGGGGCTAACGGCCGGAGAAGCCGGCCGGATCCGTAACGGACGGCGGTTGGTCGGGGGAAAGGGGACACTGTAGCACGGGTCGGGTTCGGGTCAGGTTTGGGTTTTGGGCCCGGATCCGACCCAATAAGGAACTTGGGTTGGGTTGGTTTAAACCGGTCCGGTTCGGTTCGGTTTAGCTTGGTTTATTTCAAATAAACCGGGTTTAATTAGGGTTTATTTTGGTTTAATTATAAAAATAGTTTTTAGGGCTTTTAAAATGCTTCCGGGGTCCAATAAATTCCCGAAAAATTACCCTATGTCTCATTTTTCATTTTACACCAGAAAATATTATTTTTATAATATTTTAATATTTAATAAACACATTTAAAAATACTTTAATTTCAAAATACCTTGATTTAATTAGTTAAAAATTATCGAAAAATTCTGGAAAATTCATTTTTAAAAATCTGAAAATTTCTGGGGGTTTACATTAATTACTTCATATGAAAAAATAGTTGTATCCACCAGACCCGGTACAACCGTTCAAGGTAGTAGCTCTAGTTTTTCGTCTAAATTATCATATGCTAAAGGTGTACTGCAAAGGAAGAATAAAAAATAATCTTCCCAACCTACGCAAGAATTGTCCTTATATCTAAATTCTTATGAAGCAGATGAAGATGACACTTTATCTCATTATTCAATTTTAGAATAATGTAAGAGACGAAAAAACGTATCATGTACTTTCTTCTATAGCACGCGATATTTCTAATGGTCCTGGTGTCCACGGTAGCATCGGAATATTATTTTAGTGCAGGTTCAAGGATGCTAAGCAAGAAGATGAGTCAGTTGCTGCCAGATATTTTGGAAGCTTGTGTCTGCGTTCAATATTGGACCCGTACTGAAGAAAAAACTCAAAACTCAAGAGATGAAAGTACCGATATCGTAGGTCTAGACTTTGAATCTTTTACTACAGATGACGCTATTGAAGGAGGAGCTAAGCAATAAACTTCAACGAAAGACGGACGACGAAATTATTTTAAAAGACTTGTACATATTTTTACAAGCTTTATGCAAATAAAATATTATTTACAAGTATCTATTTTTTTGGTTACTTAATGTTATAATATATTATAATTTAATTGCCATTAATAAAAGAAATATAGCTTTTTCTTACTTAATTGTTAGTTGTTTACATTTAACTTTTTTATGTCTATATAAATCACTTCTTTATATATTTATAGATTTATAAATATTCAACTTATAAATATTTAGATTTTAATTTATACTTAAAGTTATATAAATACTGATATAAAAAAATTAAATAAATTTTCTAACAAATAAATTTGTAAATTTTAAATTATACTTAACATATAACTTATAAATTTTAAATTATAATAAACATAACTTATAAATTTTAAATAAATTTATACTTAAAGTTATATAAAAACTTAAAGTTATATAAGCAAAGCAGAGTATAACTTATAAATTTCAAATAAATTTGTACTTAAAGTTATATAAATTTTTTTTATAACAAATAACTTATAAATTTTAAATTATACAAAAATAACTTAGTAACAAAAAACCTATAAATTTTAACTTGAATTTATTAACATATAACTTATAAGTTATATTATATAGATTATATATAAAAAATATATATATATATATATAAAAATCCGACCGTGAATCGGTCCGGACCTAGACCGGTTCGACCCGGTCATCCCCTGACCGGGTCATGGATCCGGACTGGACCGTAGTTGTTTGTGACCGGACCGGACCGACCCACCTCTCCACTTGGGTTGAACCCGGTCCAAACTGTATCCGGTCAAACCCGATTGATTCGGACCGCGTGTCGGTCCGGACCGGCCCGATACACAACCTGACATGTATAAAATAGACTTACATGAGTTAAAAACTGACAAAAGAATAATTTGTTATTTTAGGAAGTCTAAAAGGCAGTAAATGCGTTCATTAAATGGAGTTATTTGGCATCCATGTTGAACGGTGCAAATTGAATTGTTCAAATTGAATTTCCTGGATTGGCATGCATGTTGAACGTTGCAAATATAATTTCGTATGAGTTTAAAACTGACCGGATTTTGTATATATGTAAGGTTATTTGTGGAATAAAAAAATTTAGGTGAAGCCTAATTAGTTTTGACATTATAAAGTAGAATAGATCATTTTTGTGTTATGTTTGACAGATTCGGTTATCATACAATTAAAGTGGAGGATTGAAAATGGAAGTTTATTAATCCAATAAAAGTGGAAGATTATGGAGGATTTTAGTTTGATTGCACAAAGACAAATTTCTAACTTCAGATTTATTGTGCTTGAACAAATATTCAGATTCATTGGATTTGACCGAATATTTTCACCGAATATTTCGATTCATTCAAATATAATAAATCCGAATAATCGTTCGAACTCAAATAATCAATACAATGAATCTGAAGATCGTTTAAATCTAATGAATTCGAATATTCGTTCAAGCTGTACGAATCTAAATTTATATATATATATATAAATACAGTTAGACACTCAGGTTTCAGTACTGGCTTCCCGCTCCAGCTTCTTCCGTTAGTTGTTTAGGTTTTCTGAGCCAATTATTGAAGATGAGAAGTGGAGCCCTCCTCTCCTTCCTGGCACTACTTGTTCTCCTCAATACCATCTCCGTATCTAGCTCTTCACCGACAATTACTTCGCGGTTCCTCCTCAATGATATTTCTCCCGCTCCGATTGCTACGACTCCTTCCAATGCTAGAGCTGGCGCTAATGTGAACGCCTGTTGCTGGGAGTGTTTCTGCGTAACTAATTGGTGTTGCAGAGGTGGAGCTTAACCGCAACTGCTGCAGGTGGTGTGTGCTCATGCATACATATGAGAATAATATATAGCTACGTGTGTAAGGGAGTCTTGTGCTAATTTGCTCTAGCTCTCTTGCGCTAGCTAGCTAGCTAGCTAGTGTTTGTGTTCTGCAGCATTTTTTGTTTTTTGCTTCTTTCTATGCCAGCTCTTTGTTGTTCTTTTGCTCTAAATGAGTTGGTCTTGGCTGCAATAATTAAGAATTTTAACTAAAATCCTTTCAACTTAATTGAGAGAGAGAGAGAGAGAGAGAGAGAATATTAGAATAAGAATGAGAGAAAATTTTGTGATAAATAATAAATTATAATAATTAATAAATTATATTGATAATAGTTAGCAAATATTATTATTATTATTAATGACAAATAATAAACTTATGAGAAATAATTAATAATAATAATAATAATAATAATATAAATATAAATATAAATTATGCTTTTCAACTTAATTCAACAATCATTCAAATAATAAATCTTTTATTTTCCACTTCTAACTTCCACTTCTTCAAACCAACCAAACGAAGTATCATAAAAATTTTGGGTACGCATGACACGCATATGCAATACGTAAGTAAACTTTTCACTTTCAGATTTTGCCAAACGAGACAGCTAGCCCCTTACAGGAGACAATCGCAAATATGAATGCTAGTGTATCGTATTGGTGCGTAGTCTGGAGATATATTCACGTGCCTGATCACCGTATTTTGGGAGCAGGACATGACTGTTGGGAGAGAAGAGGGTGAGGACATCTTTAAAAAAAATATTTCAGAATATTAAGTTATACATTTTGAAAGTTTAGAATATCAAGTTGAACATTTAGAATAGTTAAATGTATCAGAGTAAAATTTAGCCAAATACAAAAAAAATGAAAAACTGGAAGCAGCTTTCTGGCTATTTTCTGTGCTCACTAAACGTAGCAAACAGTATAATATAGATCGTTGGATTTTTTGGACTATTAGAATTGATTGCTCACTGAACATCTTCATTGTTCTTTTGCTCTCCATAGAAGGTTTGGGCTTCAGTTAGTAAGACTTCAAGGAAAATCCGCCCAACTTTTTACTCTTAAAGCGAAGGAGAGTAAATCAATTCCTAAGTTCTTTTCTTTTCTTTCCTTTCCTTTCCTTTGATATTTCTATGGATTTTTTTTTTCCAGATGATTAGAAATATCAAAAATTTTGAAAAAAAAAAATACTTAAATGTGAAAAAATAGATCTTTGGATTGTTGAAGGGAATCACTTACCTCCTTTTTTTTTTTATTGTGAATATTTTTTGAAAGTAATAATTTTTCTTTTTTAACCCCATGATTTATGGAACCAAATCATATATCAGAGCCAAACATAAGGAAACAATATCCCAACGATGTACCATAAAAAAAAAAATTTGGAAGAAGTTTTCCGGCTATTTTTGTGCTCAGTAGGAATATCAAAAGCTTATCAACGATATTTTTCTCTTCTCACTAAGCATATCAGTGATATACCGACAGATCCACTCGTGTACCAATGGATCGTGTTTGTTGTGTTGGCCGACTGGTTTTCGTTCAACAATATATGTCGTTGGATTCTTTTGGACGAATAGGATTGGTTGTTGGCTTACTCATAGGCTAAGCTATGGAAAACCTGTTGAACTCATGCATCATTTACATGCATATTAAGGAAGCAACTTTTTCAAATAATTTAAAATCCTCTAAAAAAAACACATCTGCACTCCTATTCAATTAATATTATATTTTATATAGGAACATATTTAAAATTTGAATAAATAAAATTAGAATAGTATAAAATAAGATTTTTAAGAGTATCAATAACGACACCCAAAATCAATTACAAGATGTAATAGCAAATAACTCAGAGAATTTGATAACATTACAATAATAATTGAAACATTTGTCACATATTCATACACAATTATAAGGGGAGAACATTGAAAGGTCAAAAGTAATGGTCTAGTTATCTTAAAAAAAATTGGACTTGGTCTATTTTATAATATTTTTTCAGCAAAATTTGAAGGATACATGGATATGAGAGATAACATGTCCATGCCTGATTGGATATTTCTTCTTGTTATGGTGCCATTTCGTGGGCATCCAAGAAACAAATTTGTATATCTCATTCGATTATAAAGTCAAAATTTATAGTCTTGGTGCGATGCTACGGGTAAGGAAGCAGAATGGATTAGAAACTTGTTATTAGATATCAAATTGTGGCCTAAGCCAATGCCTCATATTTTCATCCATTGTGACAGTCAAACTACTATGTCAAGAACATATAGTACTACTTACAATGATAAGTCTATATATAAGTCTAAGACATGAGTTTATGAGACAATTAATTTTGGATAGAGTTGTCACAATAATGTATGTGAAGACTAGTAATATTTTGGCAGATCCTTTTACTAAAGTCATACCTAGAGAAGTTGTAAAAGAAAAAATTATCAACAATGGTAACCCAACCTTAGACTAATAACCAATTAGTACAAAGTTTAATGGGTAAAAATAAGTTGTTTGAAGTGATTGCGATACACTGATTGACAAATATAGCTTCATTTGGTTGTGACAGGATTATTGTGACCACTACAGTGACGAGGGTAAGATTTGCTCTAATGAAGTTAAATAAATATCTAAGTAGTGGAGGTATATAAATTAACTTCACATATGTAAATGTATGAGTGGCCGCTCCTCACAAGAGTTTAGAGGTTTACTCTTTGGATCATTCACGAAACCAGAAGATTAGCATATGACCATAAAAGTGTTAAAGCGATGTTTGAAATTGTTGTAGTCGAGATGATGTAATGTGTACGATACCTCCGATTTTTTGTAAAGAGTAATTGGTTTAAAACTAAGGTTACCAATAATTTTAGTAAAATTTTGATATATTACTAATTGAAGGAAGTTACCAACAACTTCTTGTATTTATTATAATACTAGATATGTGCATGTGCGTTGCATGTATCCATTATTTCTTGGGAAGAGCAAATAATACTCCTATAATTTTTTGCTACTTGAAAAAGAGAGTAAAACTCTTAATTTTTTTTGTTTCCTTCTGGAGCAAAAACTATACTATTATAACAACTAACAACTTGTTATAATATTGTAACAACCAACAACTTACTTATGCCTATGTTTCAAGTTTCATCACACTTCCCACTCTTTTATCAATGCAGGAGAAGCTGTCAAAGCGAGGTCTAGAAGGAGGCTGACTGCAGTGCAAGATCTTTTAATACACGACCTAGCTGCTGATGACTACAGATTTGGTAAATCCTCATATTAGTTATGGCGCACTTGTTATGATGCTTCTTCGTTCTTTAAATAAAACATTAGATAATGCGTTCAATTCATTCATACTATTTAAGTAACATGAAATTGATTGATAACAATTTTGTAAACAAAAGCTGCATAATTGATTCCATCAAGCAAAAGAAAAAAAAATGATGATCAATTGAAGCCAATATATCCTATCAAGTAAAAAGATAAATAAGTTTTACAGACAAAAGTTCCATAAGTATCCAAAGACGTCTATAATGGTCCCCTTACAAAATCTGGTCCGAGTCCAGATACCGTCCGTGGAAATGGTCAACCTCAAGAACTTGTAGGAGTATGTGGTGTAGATGTCTAGTTCGCAGTCGGGACGGACGGACAACATGCGGGTGGGGGGGGGGGGGGGGGGGGGGGGTGATCTCGCAGTCGCTGGTCTCGACTTCGTGGAGACTGCGACGAAGCCCTCAAAAGCGTTGTTTTTAGGAGTAAAGACCGAGGAGTAGCCCTTCAAAGGCTTTGGTGGGAAAGGAGGTTTGGCACACAAAAAAAAGAAAAAAGACTCACATAAGAATAAATAGTTGGAAATGCAAGCCACAATAATTTGAATAGAAAATTTAGAAAAAAAATTGACAAAAACGTAATAGAAGACAACATTAAATAAATACAATCCTTTTGATTCTCCATTAGCTCATGCTGAATTATAATCCCAACTACACCCGTTTTGAAAATGTTCTTAAAATAGTAATAAGGCCTTCTTAGTAATGTAGTATACACATGCTACATTATTTTAAAATAGTATACGCATTTTGAATTAAATTGTGCATCATTACCACTATAATTGATATGCAAGAATTAACGTATGCAGAATTAAATTGTGCATCATTAGCACTATATTTGATAATGATGAATTCATTAGCATTAATATATACAATGTGTATATTAGCATTTATGCTGGAAAGATTAAAAGACACATGAGGGCACATTCATTATCATATTAAGTATACGTGGTTACATTAGAAATTTATTCTTAGCACATATAAGTATACGTGGTCTGTATACATAAGGAATGCATTCATTAGGAATTGTGCATAGAATTCAATTGTATAATAAATTTGACGAAAATGTTATTTGGCATGTCTGTACATGGAACTATTTGGCATGGAAGCATTAATTATCATAAAATAGACTATACTAGGAACACTTTTTACATATACTATCATGCATGCATATGGACCAACGGTCCGAAATCCGGTCTATGTTTGACCTGGTCAAATTCGATCCTGGTCAGTTCGATCCTGGTCAGTCCGAACTCGGTAAACGGATCGGCCCGTCCAGGCCCACTAGCTCCATCGGTCCGGACTTGATCGGTGGAGCCGATCCGCTAGCCCGGTCCGGTCCGAACCGATTTCTGCTCCGTTCTGACCGGTTCAGATTCGGTCGACCTGTTTGGTCCGGACTGAACCGGCCCGATTCAGGTCCGATCGGCTCGGTTTGGTCGTTTTAAAAAAAAAAAAAATTTGAGAATATATCCGTTGGGTATATTTCTTCCGTTTTAGTGGTATTTTTTTGTCCGTTTTAGGAGTAATTTGGTCATTTTTTTTGTAAAATGACCAAAATATCCATTATAATCATTCCTTTTTAGGTTATTTGGGGTCATTTGGACCAAATTTTTTTCTATAAATAGTCCACAATTCATGAAAAATAAACACAACAAATTTTTTTTCCTTCTACAAAATTTTTTCCCTCTTACAAAGTTTAGAAGCAAGTAAGGCAATTACAAAGTTTAGAAGCAAAGCAATTACTGGAATCCAACGTCTTCCCTCTCAGCATATTTTCTTCCGATTTTTTTTGGAGGCTTCTAGCAGACGTTACAAGTAACTTTAATATTATACAATAGTTTTTTTTTCTGATTTGAGATTTTGCTTTCCTCTCTCTCTCTCTCTCTCTTGGTAGAGAATTAATTAATTTTGCTCTATTTTTTTAAATATTTTTTAAATATGGATGGACAAGGTTCAAACCAACCTTTTAAAAACTATGATTATTATAATAATATGTTTGAAAATAATCATAGTCCTGAATATGCGCCTGTCACGTCCCAGTCCCAAAATATCGAGGGACTAGACACGTGGTATTGGCCAGCAGCACACACTAATGGGCAAACCCAATTTAATGGACCCATCAATGTGTACTTAAGTTGCAAAACAATAATCAAGGTCTACTAATCTCATCCACAGAATAAATATATCAATAACAAAAAAGAAATATAAACATCAACATCAAGTCACAAGTAAATAAAATTGGGGAACAACCTGATATTAAGTCTGTTACAATTGTTCATTAAACAAAAATTTAAAAGAGTTCAATAGCAGCATGACTGAGCATAGAAGAAGAAAATATTCAGAAAAAATCCTCGGCGATAACCTCGTCCTCAGGTGCTGGTACTGTTCCGAGAAGTGCTCTTGTTCCGTACACCTCAAAATAGATATCCTCTGCTAACCCTGGGGACATAATCCAAATCCAGGTCCTCAGGAGACATAGCAAGGTACAAAATAACTCATGCCAAATTAAATGCAGTGCAGCAATAATTGAAACAATAGGGTAAACTATATAACCATCTATGTGAAATGCAAGTTGAGAGAATCACTAGAACTCAGGCCGAGACCACTACAAGCTCTGTGTCTGGGAGCCTGTAGCAGAATTACTATGTATTTTACTATGTAATTTACTATGTAATTTACTATGTAGTATATATATATGAAATCAGTCTGTAGCCTGAGTGTCTCTCCCCACCCAATGTAGTGACACGTCTCATGTCCACGATGCCTCATGTCCATGTCACGCAAGATCATATCTAATGTAGCAAGTCATATAATGATCTAAGAATATAATGTCTATGTCATGAAACCTGTATCCTATACAGAATCACCTTGAATATTTCAGGAAGATTCCGTCACATGAATAGTGTCAAGTGTCCTGGGTTATGATGTACTTGATAAGACAAGTACGAGAATGTAAAGGGTCACGATATCCATCTCTAGGTGACGTTACACAACTCCGTGTACGGTGTTGGCACCCGACTAGTAATCGGACGCTAAGTAAAGTCACACGGTCCTAGGTCAAACATGTACAACAATAATGTATAAATAAGTCAAGGAAATAAGTAACAAAAGTGCAGGATTTGGCAAGGTACACTTGCCTGGGGTTTTGACTCCAACTGTAGCTCTGACCTCAGTGGGAATTGCAGGTACAGCTCCGGTTGCTGAAATAAACATCACCATCAGATTCATAAAATATCAAATAGCTAGAAACGCCTGTCCTTGAGTCCAATTTGGACACAGGGGCAAAAATGACAGTTTCTGGTCAAAGCGGGGTCCACATGTGGGCCGCTTTGCACCGAAAAATTTGCCAGAAGCAATGGTCTCCAAATTTATCAAACTTAGTGTCAACAGGTCCAGAACGTTGATACGAACCCAAAGGAACTTCCAGAACTGGATTCCGATGAGCCGATCACAAAATCGTCCGTCAAGTGGAGCCGGGGCCCACGATACGCAATTTTGTCAACGTTCTCAGAATCGAACCAAACTTGGGTCATAGGACCAGCGTATTGCTACGAGTCCGATGGCGCAAGTTTTGTTTCGATCCGACGTGTGTACAAAAAGTTACATCGAGGTCCAGAACAGACGGATACGGGGCGTTGTCGGCGGATACGTGTTGATTTCGGTGTGCACGCACATCCAAATCAACTTCTGCGAAATCTCGCACGTCCGTATCAACGGCGCGCACGTTTCGGTGAAGACCGCACGCGACAAAGTTATCCCGTTTGGCGGGGCGCACTCAGTTCCGGGGGGAAATTGGGTATTATTTTTCCTGTTTTGGGATCGCGGTTCACGATCGCCACAGGACGCGACACACCGAGCGGGTTGCACGGGCATCAAGAGGGTCACGCAGGGTTCACGTCACAACTGACGGAACGAGAAACGGGGCAACGAGGAGAGAGAACGGGTTACCTGAACAGGCCTCCGTGAAACCAGGATTTCCCGTGTTCGCGAGTCGACTCGTCACTGCGACACAGTGGACACTGTGTCAGGGCTGTGTCCGGTCTAGGGTTACGGTTTTTTGCCGGAGATGGCCGGAGCGGCTGCAGGGTGGCGTCGCCGGAGGCGGCGGAGCGCGGGGACGGCTCAGGCGAGGCGATGGAGCTTGGGGACGGCGCCGGACTGCGCTGGCACGGCGGCTGGGAGAGCTGGCCGCTGCTACTGCTGCGGGTGGCGGCTCAGGCGAGGCTCGAGGGAGGGAGGTGGCTCACTGGAGGTGGCTCAGGTGGGGGCTCTCGGCGGCGAGGAAGACAGAGGAGCCGGGCGGCCGGGGTTCGACTAGGTCGGGCTGGGCACGGCGCTGCGGAGGCGAGTTGGGCAAAGGAGAAAGGCGGGGAGGCGTGACGGAGCTGGCGCAGGGGACGGCAGAGCTTTGGGCGGAGGAGGTCTAGGCTACGGAGGCGGTGGGGTTTATATAGAGGGATGAGGGAGGCGGACGGGCGTCCGGTGCGGGGAGAGGAGAGGATGAGCTGGACGGACGTTGCGGGAAGCCGGAGCGGTGCGGGGTGCCGGAGCGGCAACCGTTACGCGGCGGTTGCGCGGCTGGGGATGGAGAAGGGGTTAGGCTGAGCCGGGTCGGGTCGGGTCGGGTCAGCGGCGGATCCGGCCCATTCCACAAAACAGGAATGCGGGTTCGGGTCGACGGGTCTAGTCGGGTTGGTTGATGGGCCCGGATCCGACCCAATAAGGTTGGACCCGGTTCAGCTAGACTGGGTCCGGTCCGGTTCAGCTGGTTTTTTTTATTTCGAAATAAACCTGATTTATTGTAGGATTTATTTTGGTTTAATTGTTAATTAGTTTTTAGGGCTTAAAAAATGCTTCTGGGGTCCAATAAATTCTCGAAAAATGACCCTATGTCTAATTTTTTATTTTACACCAGAAAATATTATTTCCATAATATTTTAATATTAATAAACATCATTTAAAAATTATTTAATTTTAAAATACGTAGATTTTAATTACAGAAAAATTCCAAAAAATTCCAGAAAAATGTGAGAAATTAATTTTAAAAATTCCTGAAAAATCAGGGGGTTTACAGCGCCACCGACACAAATGTCACCTCCTGAAGTTAGGAGATTGACCACAACTACAAATGTTAGCAATAGAAAAAAAAAATTATGGAATTATTTTACAAAAATATTTGTCACTGATAGTGAAGGCAATTCGATTTTAGATCCAAAAGATCAAAAACCAATACCTAAGTCTACAGAATGTAAGAGATGTAAGCGGGTTTACAAATAAAAAAAATGATGGCACAGACACTTTAAAAAGACACTACGAAAGTTGTATGGTAAAGACACACTACAGGCTACACAAACACAGCTAAGTACTGGTGGTCAAGGATCTTGTTTAGGTACATTTACTTATTCTGATACTCGTAACAAGACTGAGTTAGCAAGATTTATGATTTGTGAGGAACAACCATTTACATTTGGTGATAGTAATTACTATTATAAATATGCAAGTAATACTCTTAATCCTTCTTTTAGTAAAGTTTCTAGATCTACTGCTAGAGCAGAGTCTCTGAAATTTTTTCAAAAAGATAAGACTGCTTTAGAAGAAAATTTTATGCATGTTAGTAAATTAGCTTTAACTTCTGATATATGGACTACTAAGCAAAATTATGCTTATATTTGTATCACGACACATTATATAAATACAAGATGTATGTTACAAAAATACATCATTTGTCTAAAGCCTTTAGAATTTTCATATACCGGCACTGTAATCGGTGGCGCTATAATACAATTTTTACGTGAATATGACATTCACAATAAAATATTTTTGATTTCTTTCGATAATGCTAGTAATAACACTTCTTCTATTAATATTTTGAAAACATAATTTATGCCTATGTTAGAAGGTAGACTTACTTCATATAAAAAAATAGTTGTATCCATCCGACCCGATACAACCGTTCAAGGTAGTAGCTCTAGTTTTTCGTCTAAATTATCATATGCTAAAGGTGTACTACAAAGAAAGAAACAAAAATAATCTTCCCAACCTACGCAAGAATTGCCCTTATATCTAAATTATTATGAAGCAGATGAAGATGACTCTTTATCTCATTATTCAATTTTAGAATAGTGCAAGAGACACGAAAAAACGTATCATGTACTTTTTTCTATAGCACGCGATATTCTAATGGTCATGGTGTCCACGGTAGCATGGGAATCTTGTTTTATTGCAGGTTCAAGGATGCTAAGCAAGAAGAAGAGTCAGTTGCTGCCAGATATTTGCGTTCAAGATTGAACCCGTGCTGAAGAAAGAACTCAAAACTCATGAGATGAAAGTACCGATATCGCATGGCTGGACTTTGAACTCATGTATCATTTACATGCATATTAAGGAAGCAACTTTTTTAAATAATTTAAAATCCTCTAAAAAAATACATCTGCACTCATGTATCATTTGCCTGGGGTTGCGTCCGTGCAAGGCCAATCGTTTAAGTTGATAGTTGGCTATCATCGCATAAATCGAGTAAGCAGCGGAAAGGGACTTGTTGCATTGCAATGCATTTAGCCAACTGAGCGTTCGGGACAATCGAGGCAACTTGGGTTTCCTTTAGCAAAGGCACACGTTCGTTCCATACATTATGCCCCCTTATATGATAGCATTCTCGGGGCAACAATTGAAAGCAGGATTCCGGGTCTTCGGGACTGTGGCACGCCTATCGCTCCTTCGGACGATCCAGTACCTGCGAGCAAGTAAACTGTTGGTGGGTCAGCACTTTATACAAGTACTGGTGAGATAAAATAACTGAACAGAAATAAGCATTCACTCAAACAAGTACTAAGTAATCATGTTATAAAATATTACATTACTAGTGATCTTTCTAGTTTTACCTATGTTCGTTTCATGCAGTTCTAGCAGAGTCATATTACATTGCTTTTGGAAACATGTTTGGAAACAGAGTTTCATATTGAATATGCAAGCAAGCAAGCCGTTCATGTTTCAGGGTGTGCACAGCGTGTCTCGTGCGACTCCAGGGTCAGATGCAAAGCTATACACACAATGCACGATCTTAGGGGCAGTCATCTATCCAAGCCAACTCAATAACTTAGCTATATGCAGGACGGTCCCCGAGTATCTCAGGATCGGCAGCTGGTGGAACAGCATACCAATGACTCTTTATCTGATGCTAGAGGCAGCTGTGGCTCATAGTTGCTTTCCACTATCTCTGTAGCAGCCGTGACACATGCAGCTCAGCTCTCCACCAATAGCCATTGTCCGACCGCGTGCGAATACATGGAACACTATCAAATAAACTCTATTATGCAGACGAGACAAACCATCAGAATACACTCGTTGTTGCGGGGCAATCCGACTTATCACTTGAACACGTTCAGGCACAGTATGGTTCTCTCGAAGCATAGACGATAGTGAACATGTTCATGCACTCTAAGCAGGCGATTCAGGATTCTCGTTTAGCAGACATTGATTCAAAGACAACCTAGGTGAGTTCATTCATTAACATGCAAGGCAGGTTCTATCATTCTCTTATGAAAATATTGCAAGCAAAAACTCAGGTTATTATTAAGGCGTGCAAGAATCAGAGAACGAAGTTCTGCCCACTCACCTTGATACATAACGCCGACGCGGAGCGGGGCGTTACAGGTACTCCTCCGGTTGCTGAAATAGACATCACCAACAGATTCAGAAAATATCAAATAGCTAAAAATGCCTGTCCTTGAGTCCAATTTGGACACAGGGGCAAAAATGATATTTTCAGGTTCAAGCGGGGTCCACATGTGGGCCGCTTTGCACCAAAAAATGTGTCAGAACCAAAGGTCTCTAAATCTGTCAAACTCAATGTCAACAAGTCCAGAACGATGATACGAACCCAACGAAACTTTCAAAATTGGATTCCGATGAGCCGATCACAAAATCGCCCGTCAAGTGGAGCCACGGGGCCCACGATACGCGATTTTGTCAACGTTCTCAGAATCGAACCAAACTTGGGTCACAGGACCAGCGTATTGCTACGAGTCCGATGGCGTAAGTTTTGTCTCAATTTGACGTGTGTACACAAAGTTACAACGTATTCCAGAATAGGCCGATACGGGGCGTTGTCGGCGGATACGCGTTGATTCCGGTGTGCACACACATCCAAATCAACTTCTGCGAAATCCCGCACGTCCGTATCAACGGCGCGCACCTTTCGGTGAAGAACGCACGCGACCAAGTCGTCCCGTTTGGCGGAGCGCACTCAGTTCCGGGGGAGAACAGGGTTAATATTTTCCTGATTTTGGATCGCGGTTCGCGATCGCCACAGGACGCGACACTCCGAGCGGGTTGCACGGGTATCAAGAAGGTCATGCAGTGTTCGCGTCATAACAGACGGAATGGAAAACGGGACTACGAGGAGAGAGAATGGGTTACCTGAACAGAGTTCCGTGAAACCGGGATTTCCCGTGTCAGCGAGGCGACTCGGCTCGACACAATGCTGCTGTGTCCGGGTTTAGGGTTTTGCTGTCGGAGGCTACGCCGGTGCTGGCCGGAGCTGAGGGAGGCGGAGGCGGCTGCGGGGTGGCATCGTCGGAGGCGGTGGAGCGCTGGGAGCTGAGGCGTCGCCGGGGGAGGGCTCTGGCGGCCGGAGTGCTGCTGTTGCTGCTGTTCTTGCTGGCCGGAGGAGGCGCGGGCGAGGGCAGCGGAGGCAGGGGCCGGTGGCAGCGGCGAGGGCGAGGGTGGTGCTGGGCTTCGGGCGGAGGTGGCTGGGGATCCGGTAGCTGCTGGGCGGGTTCGTCGATGCTGGCCGGGACGGCGATGGTCGTCGGGTCGGGTGGAGAACGGAGGGAGAAGGAGAAGGAGGCCAGGGGAAGTGGTGGCGGAGCTCAGGGCGGCGCTCGTCGGAGAGGGGCTGGGCTGGGGGTTCGACAGCTCGAGGCGACCGGGGAAGATGACGGCTGGGGTCGAGGCGGGGTTTTATAGGCGGAGAAGGGAGCTGGGTCACCGGCCGTTGCTGGCAGGGGAGGCGGAGCGGCAGGCGCTGCGGGGATGCGAAGTGGAGGAGTCGGCCGGCGGTTATGCGGCGGCCGACAGTGGTTATGGTAGCCGAACAGACGGGAAAGAGGGGTTAGGGTTCAGTCTACCGGGTCGGGTTCGGGTCCGGGTCGGGTCTGAGGGGATCCGACCCGATCCGTTAAAACATGAATGCGGATCTGGTTAGCGGGTTTCGGGTTGGAGGGTTAGACCCGGATCCGACCCGCTAAGGTTGGGTTTGGGTTTAGCTAAACCGGTCCGGTTTGGGTTGGTTTGGTTTATTTTGAAAATAAACCGGATTTATTTCTAGGGTTTAATTCGGTTTATTTAGACTGAGTTTTTAGGGCTTTAAAAATGCTTCTGGGGTCCAATAAATTCCCCAAAAATTATCCTATGTCTAGTTTTTCATTTTACACCAGAAAATATTATTTTAATAATATTTTAATAATATTTAACATTAATTAAAAATTATTTTATTTCAAAATACCTAGGTTTTAAATAGAGAAAATTCCTAGAAAATTCCAGAAAATTGTGAAAAATCCATTTTAAAAATTTCTGAAAAATCAGGTGGTTTACACTTATCAATGCAGGAGAAGCTGCCAAAGCGAGGTCTAGAAGGATGCTCACTGCAGTGCAAGATCTTTGAATAGTACACACGACCTAGCTGCTGATGACTATGGACTTGGTAAATCCTCATATTAGTTATGGCGCACTTGTTATGATGCTTCTTCGTTCTTTAAATAAAACGTTAGATAATGCGTTCAATTCATTCATACTATTTAAGTAACATGAAATTGATTGATAACAATTTTGCAAACAAAAACTGCATAATTGATTCGATCAAGCAAAAGAAAAAATAATGATGATCAATTGAAGCCAATATATCCTACTCAAGTAAAAAGATAAATAAGTTTTACAAACAAAAGTTCCATAAGTATCCAAAGACGTTTATAATGGTCTCCTTACAGAACCTGGTCCGAGCCCAGATGTCGTCCATGGAAATGGTCAACCTCAAGAACTTGTAGGAGTAGGTGGTATAGATGTCTAGTCCGCGGTCGAAACGGACGGACAACATGCGGAGGGATCTCGCAGTCACGTGGTCTCGATTTCGTCGAGACGTGCAGCGAAGCCCTCAAGAGCGGTGTTTTTAGGAGTAGAGAAGACCGAGGAGTAGCCCTTCAAAGACTTTGGTGAGAAAGGAGGTTTGGCAGGAAAAAAAAAAAAAAGACTCACATAAGAATAAATAGTTGGAAATGCAAGCCACAATAATTTGAATAGAAAATTTAGAAAAAAATTTGACAAAAACGTAATAGAGGACAATATTAAATAAATATAATCCTTTTGATTCTCCATTAGCTCATGCTGAATTATAATCCCAACTACACCCGTTTTGAAAATGTTCTTAAAATAGTAATAGAGGCCTTCTTACTATTGTAGTATACACATGCTACATTGTTTTAAAATAGTATACGCATTTTGAATTAAATTGTGCATCATTACCACTATATTTGATATGCATGAATTAACGCATGCAGAATTAAATTGTGCATCATTAGCACTATATTTAATAATGATGAATTCATTAGCAATAATATATACAATGTATATATTAGCATTTATGTTGGAAAGATTAAAAGACACATGAGGGCACATTCATTATCATATTAAGTATACGTGGTCCCATTAGAAATTTATTATTAGCACATGTAAGTATACGTGGTCTGTATATACATAAGGAATGCATTCATTAGGAATTGTGCATGGAATTCAATTGTATAATAAATTTGATGAAAATGTTATTTGGCATGTCTGTACATGGAACTATTAGGCATTTATGCATTCATTATCATAGAATAGAATATATTAGGAACACTTTTTGTATATACTATCATGCATGTATATCAAGGTGTCTAAATGGACGGACGATCCGAAATCCGGTCCATGTTTGATCCGGTCAAATTCGGTCCCGGTCGGTCCGGACTCGGTCAACGGACCGGCCCGCCCAGGCCCACTAGCCCCATGGGTCCGGGCTAGATCGGTGGAGCCGATCCGCTAGCCCGACCCGGTCCGGCTCGAACCGATTTCTGCTTCGTTCGGGCCGGTTCAGATTCGGTCGACCCAGTTGGCCTGGACCGAATAGGCCCGATTCAGGTCCGGTCGGTCCGGTTTGGCCGATTTTTTTTAAAAAAATTTAATTTTTTTTGTTTGAGAATATATTCGTTGGGGATATTTCTCCCGTTTTAGTGGCAGTTTTTTGTCCGTTTTAGGAGTATTTTGGTCATTTTTTTAAAATGACCAAAATATCAATTATAACCACTCTTCTTTTAGGATATTTGGGGTCATTTGGACCCAAAAAATTTCTATAAATAGTCCATAATTCATGAAAAATAAACACAACCAAATTTTTTTTCTTCTACAAAATTTTTTCCCTCTTACAAAGTTTAGAAGCAAGTAAGGCAATTACAAAGCTTAGAAGCAAAGCAATTACTGGAGTCCAACTTCTTCCCTCTCAGCACATTTTCTTCCGATTTCTTTTGGAGGCTTCTAGCAGACGTTAGAAGTAACTTTGATATTATAGAATAGTTTTTTTTTCTGATTTGAGATTTCTCTCTCTCTCTCTCTCTCTCTCTCTCTCTCTCTCTTTTGGTAGAGAATTAATTAATTTTGCTCTATTTTTTTTAAAAATATATATTTTTTAAATATGGATGGACAAGGTTCAAACCAACCTTTTGAAAACTATGATTATTATAATAATATGTTTGAAAATAATCATATTCCTGAATCTGCGTCACCGACACAAATGTCACCTCCTGAAGTTAGGAGAATGACCACAGCTACAAATGTTGGCAATAGGAAAAAAAATCTATTTTATGAAATTATTTTACAAAAATATTTGTTAGTGATAGTAAGAGCAATCCGGTTTTAGATCCAAAAGATCAAAAACCAATTTCTAAGTCTGAGGAATGTAAGAGATGTAAGCGGGTTTAAAAGTGAAAAAAAAATGATGGTATGGACACTTAAAAAAATACTACGAAAGTTGATATGGTAAAGACACACTGCAGGCTACACAAACAAAGGTAAGTACTGGTGGTCAAGAATCTTCTTCAGGTACATTTACTTATTCTGATGCTCGTAACAAGACTGAGTTAGCAAGATTTATGATTTGTGAGGAACAACCCTTTACATTTGGTGAGAGTAATTACTATTATAAATATGTCACTACCACATTTTCTAGAAAAATATATTTTAGACTTTTCCTATTTAATAATTATTTGTTGTATTATTTAATTATTGTTAGATATTATTTAATTATTTTGGACTTGTATTAGTGGACCCAACTAGTTTAGTTTGGACCAATGGATCAACATGAATTAATTAGTTAGACTAGGCCCATTTAGAAAGCCCATTGTTAAGGAGATGGATTAAAATTAATTAAATCATTAGACTAGAACCTTCATTCCTTAATTATTTCTTCATGAGAGGCCCCAAGGGGTATATTGGACATTTTATAATTGCTTGGGGAAGGGGTAAGGCCGGCCTATATTAGAGGGGGGGAAATTCTCTCTCCTCTCATTCTCATTCCAAATCTAGATCTAGAATTTTCCAATCCCAAATTCCTTTCATTTCCATTCCAATTTTCTACCAAATTTATTCCAAATTCTTTCCAATTCACCATTAGAATGTTGAGAAGCAATGATCTAGAAGAAGAAAGCAAGGATCTACAAAGAGAAGCAATGATCTATAATTTGGAAGCAATTTCATCTCAATTGGAGGTTTCATTGGAAATCCATCTCCCAATAGGTATAATTCAGTTTTTCCCCTTAAAATAGCTTCTAAATCTGAGATTTAATCATGAAAAATCAACCCATATGTATGTACTACCCATAGGACTTGGTTTTGTGTTCATAGGAGACCCATGGAGAAAGTTATGGTACTTTTTGTGTCAATTTTGTGGGAATTCCGAATTAATATTTTGTTGTGTGTGTCAATTGATCCTATAGATCAATTGGACATATGCTTATGTGTTTGGGGCTAGTGTCGTGTCCACAATTGGGTACGTGTAGGTCGTATCCCAACAATTTGGTGATACGTGTCATTTTGGGGGTTTTCCCTCCGACACGGGACTTTGTACATGTCGTATTTTCACACGGACACATAGATCTACATTTGACACTTTGATTTATTTATAAATATTATTTGTAACTTGTTTGTGTCCTTCGGGGTGCAATTGGTTGAGTGTTGGACTCGTGTCGCATGCGTATCCTAGATCTAGTGGGATACGGTGTGATACTCTCCATTTGTGTGCGTTTATGTATAGATCTAATTATTTGTGGTTTAATTCTTCAATTATAATTAGTAAATATATATAGATGTTATATATTTATTTTAGTGTAATTATTATGATATTTATTGTAGCATAGATCTATGTATTTTATGTGTACTAATATAATGTATAAATATATATGTAGCTTTCTTTACATGCATTTATATATGTTACAACTTGTTAATAAAATAAATTATATATAAATGTTTTATAAATATATTTATGTGTTTAAATGAGTAATTATATTAATTATAATTATTATATAATTAATTGTATATTAATGAATATATTTTTATGTGTGCTTTTAGCCATGTTAAAATATGTACATTAGTACATGGAATGTGTATTGTAGCTTTTAATATTTATTTATATCTATAGGATTATGTATATATAAGTATTTATTTATCTAATTGTTTTATATATATATATATATATATATATATATATATATATATATATATATATATATTTATAAATTTATATATTTTTATATATATATATTTATATATATTAATTGTTTTGGCGACAGCAGCTATTAATGACAGATTCTGTCATTAATAAACCGTGAGCAGCAGCAACCGCTGTAGCTATTAATGACAGAATCCTGTCATTAAATACACAGCAGCGGGCGGGATTTGAACAGCTTTAGTGACGGTTTTCTGTGACAGTTGTTAACTGTCACCAATTAAGTGACAGTGGGTTTATTATACAGCAGTTTGGCGACAGTTTTGCAGTAACAGTTAGAACTGTCACTATAGGGCCTGTTTATTGAAAATTAGTGTTTTAACACACTATTTTCAGTGACAGTTAGGCAGTTTTAATTTATATTTTATATATAATAATCATATATATATGTATATATATATATGTGTGTGTTTATTTTGAGGTATAATACTAGTATTGTTATAATTTTAATTGTATAATATAATAGTTTATATATAATATATTATGTATAAGGATAAATAATATATCTATGTATCTTGAACATTACTTTGTGTGGATACCAAGTTGGTTCAAAACCATAGTCTCTAATTGTTGTAATTTAATATTCTATATTATTATACTTTATATTTAATATATATATATGGTGAGGATTTACCTTGGATTCCCGTATTCGAAGATACGGTATCATAATATTTAAGGATGTAGTCTTATGACTTAGATCTTAGTATTTTGATCCAAGATTTTGGTGCTAGACTTGTGCAACCTAGAAATAGATGGTTGACCTTGGTTTGACCATAGTTGACTTTAGTTGACTTTAGAGTTGACCATAGTTGACTTTTGACTTAGAATTGACTTATTGACCTAGAAGTTGACTAGTTTAACTTGTTCTCTTTTCAGGACCTCGTATTGATGTTGTATTCCATATCTAGGTCTTCGAGGCACCGAGTCAGACATCTGTGAGACTGTTCATTGGACTTCAGGCGAGTACATTCTCTGATAGTTTCTCATTTATGATATCCTCTATGTTCACTGTATTTAGTGTAGATATCCATGTTCTCTTGACACTATGGTTACACGGATTGGTATATCCGGATCTCGTCATGAGATGTTATTCCTTGGTATATGGTGCAAGTATTATTTTATTGGTTATCTTGTACATGTACAGACACCGATTCTCGTGAAGACTAGCTATCTTCTTGGAAAATCTAGTGCCATAGCATACCGTGATTGGATCTATTATACCAGTCGGGGGTGGGGAGTATTAGTATAGATATGTGATCAATATCCCTATTGAATAAAGTACAGATTACATAATAGTATTGATCATGCACCGCACGTATGATTAGCCAGGCCGTATTGCATCTTGCCTAAGTCGATCACATGTTAAGCTAGTACTCACACACTTAGTCATTAGTATTATTATTTTATTGGCATATTGTTCATTATTGTATTTATTTCCAGTATTTCCTTATTGTATGTATATCTCTTGTATCTATTATGCATCTTGTTTATCCACAGCTATTTACTGTTATATAATTTTTATCATTAATTAGAACTGTTGTTAGAGATGTACTCTGCTCCTTTCCTGACTGGATATATGTTTTCAGATGACACTGAGGAGTGGTACCCTACCTATTATGGACCCCAGGATGTTGTGGGTTTAGATTCTGAGACCCTGGCTCAAGAGAGACTTATCCCAACTGAGACAGTTGACCCTGGAGTTGTAGCTTCGTAGTATTCTTTGTACTGGATTTGTCTCCAGCTTATTTCTGTATTTCTTCATACTCATTGATGTATTATTTTAGACTCATGAGTTGTATTGTGACTATTCTATTCTTTATCTGATTTATGCTCATTTCCATCTTAGTTCTGTGATTGAGTATACTATCATTATTGGTGGTTCATTATATTGTTAGATAGATTATCTAGACAGCGTTCTACCGCCGATTCTGCGGCGTAGGCTGGGCGTTGTTTCCGATTAGTACCCTTACACCGGGTGCGGGTCATGACAAAATATGCAAGTAATACTCTTAATTCTTCTTTTAGTAAAGTTTCTAGATCTACTGCTAGAGCAAAGTCTCTAAATTTTTTTTCAAAAAGATAAGGCTGCTTTGAAAGAAAGTTTTATGCATGTTAGTAAATTAGCTTTAACTTCTGATATATGGACTATTAAAAAAAATTATGCTTATATTTGTATCACGACACATTATATAGATACAAGATGGATGTTACAAAAATACATCATTTGTCTAAGGCCTTTAGAATTTTCACATACCGACGCTGTAATCGGTGGTGCTATAATACAATTTTTGCGTGAATATGATATTCACAATAAAATATTTTTGATTTTTTTTGATAATGCTAGTAATAACGCTTCTTCTATTAATATTTTGAAAACACAATTTCTGCCTATGTTAGAAGGTTGACTTTTTCATGTTAGATGTGCTTGTCATATTATTATTTTGATTGTACAAGAATGTCTTGAATTCTTTAAACTAAATTTAGAAAACTTAGATCATGTTTACATAGTTTGAACTCTTCTGCAAGTAGACAACAAGCTTTTAAAATTTTATGTCCACAATATGGTGTTACTTTTAAGCTATTTGTTAAGGATACACCACATAGATAAAATTTTACTTATTTAATGTTGAAATTGTCACGCCCCAGTCCCAAAATGACGAGGAACTGAGCACGTGCACAATGGCCAGCAGCACGCACCGATGGACAACCCAATTTAATCAATCCATCAGGGCATGCTTAAGCTGTAGTCTAGCAGGACTAAGTACAAGTCTCAGGTATTACTAATCTCATCCACAGATTAACACAGATTAATTGCCAGAAATAATGCAATGGAAATAAATATGCAATAACAAATAAGGTTGTCTCGGGAAACAATCCGAGAATTATTCTGTTACAATTAAGGAAAATAGACAGGAAATAAACAACTGGAAATAGAAATAACTGACTACATACGGCCAATGCTCAGGAGAAGTCCTCTGGTGCAATCTCGTCCTCGGGTCCTGGTACAGCTCCTGGAAGTGCTCCTGTACGGTGTAGCTCTGGATGGATCTCTCCTGCTATACCTGGGGACATAGTCCATTCCAGGTCCTCAGGGGACATAACAAGGTACAGAAAATACAAGCCAAAATAAATGCAGTGCAGGAATTAAATAAGCAATAGGACAAACTATGTAACCAGCTAAGTGAGATGCAATATGAGAGCAGTACAAGAACTCAGGCTGAAACTACTACAAGCTCTGTGTCGGGGAGCCGGTAGCAGTGATATCATGTAGTTGTCTAGCTCTTAGTGAGACTAAGACGCCGGCATAATATAAAATCAACCTGTAGCCTGTGTGACTCTCCCCACCCAATGTAATCACGCATATCATGACCATAACGTCTTATGTCCATGTCAGCGGGATTATAACTAATGCAGCAAGTCATAATGTCTATAAGATATCACTGTCAAGTCCTGTATCCTATACAGAATCACCATGAATGTCTCAGGAAGACTCTGTCTCATGAATAGTGTCAAGTGTCCTGGGTTCTGGAGTACTTGATAAGACAAGTACGAGCATTATCGGGTCTCGATAACCATGCCTATGTGACGTTACACAACTTCGCGTACGGAGTTGGCACCCGACTATGATCGGACACTAAGCACGTCACCCGTTTCCTAGGTTAAGCAGTTATAACAAGTTTACAATTAATTCCACAAAAAATTAAGTAAAATACTATGTCAAAAATTACTGAAATTTGGCAATCTTTACATGTCCATTATTGCATAATTAAATTCAGAAAATAATTAGCAAGCTGCAGGATTTGGCAAGGTACACTTGCCTGTGGTCCCGGCTATGTTTGCAGTTCTGACTTCGGCGGGAATTGCAGACGGTACTCCGGTTGCTGAAACAAACATCACCATCAGATCTAGAAAATATCAATCAGCTAGAAACGCCTGTCCTTGGATCTAATTTGGAGACAAGGGCAGAAACGACAGTTTCGGGCCAAAACGGGGTCCACCGGTGGGCCCGCTTTGCACCGAAAAACGTGTCAGGGTCAACGGTCTCCAAATTCACCAAACTTAGTGTCAACAGGTCAGGAACGATGATACGAACCCAACGGAACTTCCAGAATTGGATTCCGATGAGCCGATCATGAAATCGCCCGTCGAGCGGGGCCTGTAGGGCCCACGACACGCGATTTCGTCAACGTTCTCAGAATCGAACCAAACTTGACCCACAGGACCAGCGTATCGCTACGAGTCCGATGGCACAAGTTTCGTCTCGATCCGACGTGTGTACACAAAGTTAGGTCGAATTGCAGAAAAGGCGGATACAGGGCGATATCCGCGGATACGCGTTGATTCCGGTGTGCACGCACACCCGAATCAGCTTCTGCGAAATCCCACACGTCCGTATCGACGAGGCGCTCGTGTCTGTAAAGACCGCGCGCGACCAAGTCATCCCGTTTGGCGGGACGTACTCGGTTCCGGGGTGAAACAGGGTCTGGTTTTTCCTGTTTTTGGATCGCGGTGTACGATCACCACAGGACGCGATGTCCCGAACAGTTTGTCCGGACACCGAGAGGGTCATACAGGCTTCGCAACGCAATTTACGTAATCGAAAACGGAGCTACGAGCAAAAAGTTACACGCACCTGAAGGGGACCCAAAAATCGGGACCAAATCGTGTCCGACACGACACAGGATCGGACACAGGGGAATTGGGGCTTAGGGTTAGGGTTTGGGCACGCGGCCGAGCTCCGACGGAGGGCGGCGGCTCTGTGGCCAGGCGGAGGCGGAGGGGACCGGCGCAGCGCGGCGAGGCGGTGGCCGGGCTCGTCGGCGCTGCGGTGGCCGGAGGCGGCTCGGCTCGAGCTGCTGCGGCCGCTGCTGTGCTCGCTGCTGTTGCCGCCGGCGGTGCTGCTAGAGACGAAGAGGAGGGGAGGAAGAGGGCGGCGAGGCGCGGAGGGGTGCTGCGGGCGGCGGTCGACGGAGGCGCAGCGGCGAGTGGGTGGTGGCGGTGGCGGTTCGTGGAGCTGGAGCCGGCGGGGGGGGAGGTTTATATAGGGCGGTGAGCTGGGGGGGTGGCCGGGTGAGGCGGCCAGGTGGCTGGGTCGTGGGGGCGTGGCCGGCCAGCGCGGCTCGAGGCGGGCGGAGCAGCGCCGGACGCGGCGCGCGACGCGGGGAGGGGAGCGACGTGGGAGGAGAGAGGGTGCGGGCGGGTGGCGGGTCCGGGTCGGGTCTGCTGGATCCGACCCGACCCGCTAGGCAGGGGGCTGGGCCGGGTTGGGCTGGGCCGGGCCAAAAATAAAAATAAAAATTAATAATAATAATAATAATAATTAAAAACAGTAAATTAATTAATAATTAATTAATTAAATAAATAAATAGTTTTTAGGCATTTAAAAATAGGTCTGGGGTCCGATAAATTCCAGAAAAATTGTCCTAAGTCCAGTTTTTTATTTTACACCCAAAAATATTATTTTCATAATATTTTAATATTGTTTAATATCAATTAAAAATCATTTAAAAATTAAAACCCTGTTTTTAAATTACAGAAAAATCCCAGAAAATTCCAGAAAATTGTGAAAAATCCAGTTTTTAAAATTTTGAAAAATCAGGGGGTTTACAATCTACCTCCCTTAAGAGGATTGCGTCCTCCCAATCAAAGAATAACCGGTCAACAGAGATGACGCGGTCGCAAGCATCGTTTGAAAACACATCACAAGAGACTTCAGGGAAATACCGTTTCCCTAAAATTGAAAGTTTACACTTTCCAGGAAAATCTAGTTAAAACTATAACTTTTATGAAAACCAGGTTGTTATTAACAAGTTACAAATTACTAGGTTGGGGCTGAGGTCACGAACCATTAGGCACGAACTACAACAAGACTAGAAACGGAAAACTACGAATCACTTACGCGCATTGGCTACTCCACGAGTCTGCGCATTCTCTACTGTCATCGTCAGGGCTTGTCCTCGTCCTTGCAGTCGATTCTTCTGCTGTTGAGCCTGCTGGAAGAGTAGTTCCTGGGGTATCAAGGGTGGCCTCGGCTGATACCCTGCTGGAGTTGGTGGTAGGACTCCTTGAACTTCCGTTTACGGTTCTTCCAATACTGGAGAGACTGGCCTTGGTATTGGTAATGCTTGCTGGTTACACTTTGGTGCTCTGTCCCGATGCTCCGGGCATTCCTTCAATAAATGTTGATTGGATCCGCAGACTATACATAATCTCTTCTTTCGTCTGCACTCGTCTTCAATATGGCCTCGCTTGCGACAATATGGACAAACAAGTATTGTCTGTGGAGATGCTTCTGGTGGCGGGTGTACGTGAGGTCTTTTTGCAACTTCTTCTTGTGGTGCTCCGGCTGGTGCTGACGTGGATGGCCGCTTCAGACTTGTTTCTCTCCTGATGACGCGCTCAATGCGTCGTGCTGCAGCAAGGACGTCCGAGTACGAAGTAGGTGCAACGGATCCAATTAGTTTTTGTAGCTCAATGTTTAGTCCGTCGAAGAATTTCTCAGCCTTCTCTTCTTCTGTCGGGATTAATGTTGGAGCGAAGCGACTTAGACGAATGAACTCAGCGTTGTACTCTTCCACCGTCTTGGTATCCTGAGTGAGGCGATTGAACTTGTCCCGAAGTTCTGATCGAGCGATGGCTGGAATGTACATCTCCTGAAAGAGTCTGGAAAACTCTTCCCAGGTGACTCGGTCTGGTCCGAGCCGTGCTTCCTCAGATAGCCACCAGTGATGTGCATTGTCCGTCAACTGCATTCTTACGGCAGTCATCCAACGTTCCTTTGGGAGTTCAGCTGCTTCTAATTGATGTTGAGTGTTGGTGAGCCACTCATGAACTTCAGTGGGCTCTTCTTTGCCTGAGAATGTACGAGGCTTCAGCTGGCGAAAATCAGAAATAGAGCCCGTCGTTGGCCTTCATACTGGTAGATCTGCCTGCTCTAGTGCGGTTACTAGGCTGCGACTGAAAGCCTCTTGTTGTGCTTGTATTATTGCACAGACCATTTGAACCATCTGCTGTCCGTCCATGGCCTGTCCTGGTGGAATTATGGGCATTGATGGAGTAACTGGCGTCGTTGGTGGAATGTCATCGTGCTGGACTCTCGAGGCATGTTGCTGAGCTGATTGTCCTCCATCCACTAGTGTTACTTCAACTTCGTTGGTTATCACAGCGTCCCGCGGTAATTTTATGGGAGTCTCGTCGTTTGCTCGTGAATCCATAACCCTGCAACCAAAATAAACAATAAGAGGCGCACAGGAATCAAGGCAGGATGCAAGTCAAGGAATTAATTCGAAGTCGATATGGATACCAAGAACGTTTTCAAGCAAGTGGATGAGATCCTAAAACTTATCCTATCTTTATTGCAGGCCTGTTCGGTCCCTGAGTTGAAACCGAACAATTTAGTCAAAGACCTGCATGGGCCACCACAAAAACCATGTCACGCCCCAGTCCCAAAATGACGAGGGACTGAGCACGTGCACAATGGCCAGCAGCACGCACCGATGGACAACCCAATTTAATCAATCCATCAGGGCATGCTTAAGTTGTAGTCTAGCAGGACTAAGTACAAGTCTCAGGTATTACTAATCTCATCCATAGATTAACACAGATTAATTGCCAGAAATAATGCAATGGAAATAAATATGCAATAACAAATAAGGTTGTCTCGGGAAACAATCCGAGAATTATTCTGTTACAATTAAGGAAAATAGACAGGAAATAAACAACTGGAAATAGAAATAACTGACTACATACGGCCAATGCTCAGGAGAAGTCCTCTGGTGCAATCTCGTCCTCGGGTCCTGGTACAGCTCCTGGAAGTGCTCCTGTATGGTGTAGCTCTGGATGGATCTCTCCTGCTATACCTGGGGACATAGTCCATTCCAGGTCCTCAGGGGACATAACAAGGTACAGAAAATACAAGCCAAAATAAATGCAGTGCAGGAATTAAATAAGCAATAGGGCAAACTATGTAACCAGCTAAGTGAGATGCAATATGAGAGCAGTACAAGAACTCAGGCTGAAACTACTACAAGCTCTGTGTCGGGGAGCCGGTAGCAGTGATATCATGTAGTTGTCTAGCTCTTAGTGAGACTAAGACGCCGGCATAATATAAAATCAACCTGTAGCCTGTGTGACTCTCCCCACCCAATGTAATCACGCATATCATGACCATAACGTCTCATGTCCATGTCAGCGGGATTATAACTAATGCAGCAAGTCATAATGTCTATAAAATATCACTGTCAAGTCCTGTATCCTATACAGAATCACCATGAATGTCTCAGGAAGACTCTGTCTCATGAATAGTGTCAAGTGTCCTGGGTTCTGGAGTACTTGATAAGACAAGTACGAGCATTATTGGGTCTCGATAACCATTCCTATGTGATGTTACACAACTCCGCGTACGGAGTTGGCACCCGACTATGATCGGACACTAAGCACGTCACCCGTTTCCTAGGTTAAGCAGTTATAACAAGTTTACAATTAATTCCACAAGAAATTAAGTAAAATACTATGTCAAGAATTACTGAAATTTGGCAATCTTTACATGTCCATTATTGCATAATTAAATCCAAAAAATAATTAGCAAGCTGCAGGATTTGGCAAGGTACACTTGCCTGTGGTCCCGGCTATGTTTGTAGTTCTGACTTCGGCGGAAATTGCAGGCGGTACTCCGGTTGCTAAAACAAACATCACCATCAGATCCAGAAAATATCAATCAGCTAGAAATGCCTGTCCTTGGGTCCAATTTGGAGACAAGGGCAGAAACGGCAGTTTCGGGCCAAAACGGGGTCCACCGGTGGGCCCGCTTTGCACCGAAAAACGCGTCAGGGTCAACGGTCTCCAAATTCACCAAACTTAGTGTCAACAGGTCAGGAACGATGATACGAACCCAACGGAACTTCCAGAATTGGATTCCGATGAGCCGATCACGAAATCGCCCGTCGAGCGGGGCCTGTGGGGCCCATGACACGCGATTTCGTCAACGTTCTCAGAATCGAACCAAACTTGACCCATAGGACCAGCGTATCGCTACGAGTCCGATGGCGCAAGTTTCGTCTCGATCCGACGTGTGTACACAAAGTTAGGTCAAATTGCAGAAAAGGCGGATACGGGACGATGTCCGCGGATACGCGTTGATTCCGGTGTGCACGCACACCCGAATCAGCTTCCGCGAAATCCCACACGTCCGTATCGACGAGGCGCTCGTGTCTGTGAAGACCGCGCGCGACCAAGTCGTCCCGTTTGGCGGGGCGTACTCGGTTCCGGGGTGAAACAGGGTCTGGTTTTTCCTGTTTTTGGATCGTGGTGTACGATCACCACAGGACGCGATGTCCCGAACAGTTTATCCGGACACCGAGAGGGTCATACAGGCTTCGCAACGCAATTTGCAGAATCGAAAACGGAGCTACGAGCAAAAAGTTACACGCACCTGAAGGGGACCCAAAAACCGGGGCCAAATCGTGTCCGACACGACACAGGACACGTGTCCTGTGTCGGACACAGGGGAATTGGGGCTTAGGGTTAGGGTTTGGACACGCAGCCGAGCTTCGGCGGAGGGCGGCGGCTTTGTGGCCAGGCGGAGGCGGAGGGGACCGGCGCAGCGCGGCGAGGCGGTGGCCGGGCTCGTCGGCGCTGCGGTGGCCGGAGGCTGCTCGGCTCGAGCTGCTGCGGCCGCTGCTGTGCTCGCTGCTGTTGCCGCCGGCGGTGCTGCCGGAGACGAAGAGGAGGGGAGGAAGAGGGCGGCGAGGCGCGGAGGGGTGCTGCGGGCGGCGGTCGACGGAGGCGCAGCGGCGAGTGGGTGGTGGCGGTGGCGGTTCGTGGAGCTGGAGCCGGCGGGGGGGGGAGGATTATATAGGGCGGTGAGCTGGGGGGGTGGCCGGGTGAGGCGGCCAGGTGGCTGGGTCGTGGGGGCGTGGCCGGCCAGCGTTGCGCGAGGCGGGCGGAGCGGCGCCGGACGCGGCGCGCGACGCGGGGAGGGGAGCGACGTGGGAGGAGAGAGGGTGCGGGCGGGTGGCGGGTCCGGGTCGGGTCTGCTGGATCCGACCCAACCCGCTAGGCAGGGGGCTGGGCCGGGTTGGGCTGGGCCGGGCCGAAAATAAAAATAAAAATTAATAATAATAATAATAATAATTAAAAACAGTAAATTAATTAATAATTAATTAATTAAATAAATAAATAGTTTTTAGGCATTTAAAAATAGGTCTGGGGTCCGATAAATTCCAGAAAAATTGTCCTAAGTCCAGTTTTTCATTTTACACCCAAAAATATTATTTCCATAATATTTTAATATTGTTTAATATCAATTAAAAATCATTTAAAAATTAAAACTCTGTTTTTAAATTACAGAAAAATCCCAGAAAATTCCAGAAAATTGTGAAAAATCCAGTTTTTAAAATTTTGAAAAATCAGGGAATTTACAGAAATCTTGCATTAAGTTTAAATATGTGATTACTCATTATTGTAATGTTAATCCTAGTTTTGATTATCAAATAACTGAGAATGATTGGTTAAGTGCTACTTCTACTTTTGAATTTTTAGAACTATTTTACAATGCTACATGTATTTTATCTGGAGTTTATTATCCAACTTCTCCTTTAGTTTTAACAGAAATTCTTAACATGTCTAATTTATTTTGTAAATATAGAAATGTTCCTGGTTTTGATTATGTTGTTGCTAAAATGGAAGCCAAATTAAAAAATTATTCGGGTGATATACCTCTTCTATATTATTTGGCTTCTGTTTTTGATCCTACGATTAAATTAAATGGTGTATATATTTTATTAAACGATTTTGAAGATAATATGAGATTTGACGTAGGTAGTTTGAAAGTAGAAGTAAAGGATATTTTACATAGTTTAATTACTTTATATGAAGAAATAGTTGTATCCATCCGACCCGGTACAACCGTTCAAGATAGTAGCTCTAGTTTTTCATCTAAATTATCATATGCTAAAGGTGTACTGCGAAGGAAGAAACAAAAATAATATTTCCAACCTACGCAAGAATTGTCCTTATATCTAAATTCTTATGAAGCAGATGAAGATTACTCTACATCTCATTATTCAATTTTAGAACAGTGGAAGAGACACGAAAAAACGTATAATGTACTTTCTTCTATAGCACGCGATATTCTAATGGTCCTGGTGTCCACGGTAGCATCGAAATCTTGTTTTAGTGCAGGTTCAAGGATGCTAAGCAAGAAGAGGAGTCGGTTGCTGCCAGATATTTTGGATGCTTGTGTCTGCGTTCAAGATTGGACCCGTGCTGAAGAAAGAACTCAAAACTCAAGAGATGCAAGTATCGATATCGCAGGGCTGGACTTTGAATCTCTTACTATAGATGACGCTACTGAAGGAGGAGTTAAGCAATAAACTTCAACGAAAGACGGGCGACAAAATTATTTTAAAAGACTTGTACATTTTTTTACAAGCTTTATGCAAATAAAATATTATTTACAAGTTTCTATTTTTTTGGTTACTTAATGTTATAATATATTTATAATTTAATTGTCATTAATAAAAAAAATTCAGCTTTTTCTTACTTAATTGTTAGTTGTTTACATTTAACTTCTTTATGTCTATATAAATCACTTTTTTATATACTTATAGATTTATAAATATTCAACTTATAAATATTTAGATTTTAATTTATACTTAAAGTTATATAAATATTGATATAAATAAATTAAATAAATTTTCTAACAAATAAATTTGTAAATTTTAAATTATACTTAACATATAACTTATAAATTTCAAATTATAATAAACATAACTTATAAATTAAATTTATACTTAAAGTTATATAAAAAAAATTCTAACAAATAACTTATAAATTTCAAATAAATTTATACTTAAAGTTATATAAAAAAAATTCTAACAAATAACTTATAAATTTTAAATTATATAAAAAATAACTTAGTAACAAAAAACCTATAAATTTTAACTTGAATTTATTAGCATATAATCTAAGAGATAGATATCTATATACCTATACTTATATATATATATAGATATCTTGATAGGTAATATATATATATGTTATGATTGGGTAAGGTAATGAGTATTGGGTATGTCTGTGTGGATATATATATGTATATAGGTAGATACCTACTTAGATGTATTAATAGATAGTAGATATCTATATTACCTAGCCTAGATTAATAACTAGGTGCATAATTAATAGCTAGATAGCTAGCTAGAGGGCCTTAGGGCGAAACCTCAATACCTTGAGATACCGAGGTATCTCGATACCTTGAGATATTCAAGGTATTGAGTTTCGAGCGGGGTATTTGAGCATTAGCCTAGGAAATGCTTGGGAGTGATTTTTATATGTTTATATATATATAATTACGCGTGCTAGCATAGGTTTTAGCGGGTTTAGGCGGGGTGCGTGGCCTAGGGCGAGGTATCGGATACCGAGGGTATCCCGGTATCTCGATTAGGCGAGTTTGTGAGTTTAGTGGCTTAATGAGCTCGGTTTGACCTAGAATTTCAAGGGCACCCTAGTTTGACCTATCTTTGACCATAATTGTCCCCGTTGACCGTAAAAGTCAATATTTGACCTAGTTTTGACCTAGAGTTGACTTTTTGGACCCCGGGTTGACTTTTTGACCCGATTTCACCGGTTTGACCCGTTCGACCTAGAATAGCCCTAGAAGCCTATTTTTAATTATTTTATATCAGTTTAAATGCCTAGAACCCTGTTTAATTCTGCTTTTCGCATTAGGTCCTTGCGACACCGGTCCGGACCTCGATCCTCATCAGTTGCTCAGGACATCAGGCGAGTACCTACCTCTGATAGTTTCCATTTCATGATAGCGTTTATATCACCTGTTCTAGAACTGTAATACTTGATTCTGACACTTTATTACACGAGCTGGTACTAGTGGATCCCGTCATGAGGTGCTATCCCCCTTACCGTGTTCAGCGGGTACTCTATCACGTGTATTTCATCATGTGCTTCGGGTATTGATTATCATGTGCTATCATGTGCTTCTTGTGCTCTCGCCTTCGTGTGCGCGAGCTATTATCATGTACGTAGCGTGTTGTGGTTGGATCCAATGGTATTAGTGGGGGAGGGGAGTAGTGAGTTGGTTATGTGATCAAAGCCAAACAGTATTCATGTGTATGTCGGTTATGCAACTCACGCATAACGGAGTTATCTTAGTATTTTTCATGTGCAACCTAAGCCGATCACATAACGAACTTGTGCTCAAGGCACTTAGCTAGTATTCATGTTTCTCACCTGCAGTTACTTTTCCACTACTTGTATTGTTCTCCAGTTTATATTGCAGCTACTTCTTGTGCTCCAGCATATATTGATTTCCTGTGCATCTTGATTACTTTTCTATTGCTCGTCATATACACCTTACCATGTATTTGGAGTTGCTTTCAGAGTTATGTACTTCGCTCCAGTCCTGACTGGGCATATTTTTTCCAGAGGATCCTGAGGACTATTGCCCTACGTTCTACGGGCCTGGTATTGACGACTGTTGTGACCCTGAGGAGGAGTGCGCCGAGGAGACGCCGATAGCACCCTAGTTAGCTAGGTGGGTTTCCTGGGTTATTTCCAGTGGTTTGTATTTTGGATGACTGTACTTATTCTTTTGTGCTTCTGTGAGATGTTGTAGCTTTTAGACTTGGACTGTATTATTTTGGATTGTCTTGCTCTCTTGGTTCTGGTTTTCTTTGTTTATATCATATCGTGCTTATATTCTTCCTCTAGTTTTGTGATTGAGATTATTGTCATATATATATTGCGTGGTTGCCCTCCTGTTGGAGAGGATTTTATTCACATATATATATTGCGTGGTTTTGCCCTCCTTTTGGAGAGGTCATGCCGGATTTTTCTGTGAGTTATCTAGATAGTTGGTTGACCTAGAACGGACCTTTACAGCGTTCTACCGCCGATTCTGCGGCGTAGGCTGGACGTACCCACGGCTCATGCCCGATTTTCGGGTGCGGGTCGTGACATATAACTTATAAGTTATATTATATAGATTATATATAAATATATATAAATAAACAAAAAATAAAATAAAAAAATTGGGTCGGTCCGGTCCAAGACCGGTTCGACCCGGTCCGGACCCAGATCGGTTCAACCCGGTCATCTCCTAACTGGGTCATGGGTCGAGACTGGACCGTAGTTGTTTATGACCGGGCCGGCCCGGCCCGAGCCGACCCGCCTCTCCACTTAGGTTGAACCCGGTCCGGACGGGACCCGGTCAAACCCGATTGACTCGGACCACGGGCCGGTACGGGATATACTACCTGACATGTATAAAATAGACTTACATGAGTTAAAAACTGACAAAAGAATAATTTGTTATTTTAGGAAGTCTAAAAGGCAATAAATGCGTTCATTAAATGGAGTTATTTGGCATCCATGTTGAACGGTGCAAATTGAATTGTTCAAATTGAATTTCGTGGATTGGCATGCATGTTGAACGGTGCAAATAGAATTTCGTATGAGTTTAAAACTGACCGGATTTTGTATATATGTAAGGTTATTTGTGGAATAAAAAACACTACGGTGAAGCCTAATTAATTTTGACATTATAAAGTAGAATAGATCATTTTGTGTTATGTTTGACAGATTCGGTTATCATACAATTAAAGTGGATGATTGAAAATGAAAGTTTAATCATCCAATAAAAGTGGGAGATTATCGAGAATTTTAGTTTGATTGCACATAGACAAATTTCTAATTTCAGATTCATTGTGCTTGAACAAATATTCAAATTTATTGAATTTGACCGAATATTTCGATTCATTCAAATATAATAAATCCGAATAATCGTTCGAACGAATCTGAAGATCCGAATATTCGCTCAAACTCAATTAATCAATACAAAAAATATGGAGATTCGTTCAAATCTAATGAATTCGAATATTCGTTCAAGCCGTACGAATCTAAATATATATATAAATATATACTTATCGACACTCAGGTTTCAGTACTCGCTTCCCGCTCCAGCTTCTTCCGTTAGTTCTTTAGGTTTTCTGAGCCAATTATTGAAGATGAGAAGTGGAGTCCTCCTCTCCTTCCTGGCACTACTTGTTCTCCTCAATGTTGGTTTTGTTTTTGTTTGTTTCTTGCAAAAGCTCAATTCCTCTCCCTTTCTTTAGTCCCACATCGGATGCACCAAAACCTTTTTATGTACATATATTACTTTCTCTCCTTTGCTCTATTAAGTTGTTGTGTGGGGAACCCCTTGGGCCACACGCGCGCGCCGCCGCCGCCGTCCGGCCCGGCTCGGTTCGGTTCGGTTCGGTTCGGCGCGCGTAACGGGTGCGGGTACGTGCCCACATCTGCGGGCGCCGAATGCCGATCCGATTTCCTCTTCGGGTTCGGGCTGGGACCCTAAAAATCTTTTTGCTTCTCTTCTTTCTTTCATTTAATTTTTTCTTAACCGTTGGAATTTATTCTAAACGTTACAAAATTAATTCTGAACGTTTTGGACCATTATAATTATTCATGTCCAGGTTCATTCGTGTAATGGCTGAATTAATCGTAAAATAATTCTGACCGTTACACAAATATTTTATATATTCAGTTGTGTTCTTTGTAAATCGGATCAGAAAATCTTCTACTCAGGACCTCTCTCAACATTCTGTTCATTCCTCTTCATCTCCAAGCTCTGGGCAGAGCTAAGTCCTAGTCATTCTCTCCAAGTCGTGTGCGACAACGAGATACCGGTAGTGCGGGGGTTTTACCACTGGGAGCTTCGGGTACGTCTGCACACAGATTCCGATTAAACTCTTAGGGCAGTGCTTCGTGCACGACTTCCCCAGAGGCCGGTAACATCTGTTTAAATTTTATTTTTTGTATTCTGAAATTTTCAGTAAGTAAAGACAATAATTTTCTAACAATCTAAGAGTTTATTCGTGTTACAATTGTTTCAATACTTACTGTTATATTTTGTTAGAACTGTTAGAAGAATTTTGTATTCTGAAAACCATTCTTACTGTGTAAGAAAATAAAAAATAAAAATTCTTAGTCACTGTGAAAAACTATTCTTAGTATACTGTGGAAATTGTTACTTTGAAAACCTTGCCATTGTTACTTTGAAAAACTATTCTTAGTCATTGTGAGAAACTATTCTTAGTCACTGTGAGAAACTATTCAATACTTACTGTTTAGAAAATTCAATAGTTACTGTTTAGCAATTTGCTTCTCACTGTTTAGCAATTGAAAACTGAGTGAACAATTGATACTTACTGTTTAGAAAATTCAATAGTTACTTACTCACTGTTTGTTATAAAATTTATTTATTCTGAACAATTGATACTTACTTACTTACTGTTAACTAAATAGTTACTTCAAATCTAAAGAATTGATTTGTTCAAATAGTTTACTATTTGTTAGAATTTAAATACTTACTGTTGATTTGTTCTACAAAGAAAAAAGAAAAAAAAATATAAATAAAATTAGTTACTGTTGTGCCACGGTTTGCTACTGTTACAAGTCATTTGATATAGCTACTGTTAGAATTCATTTGATTTGTTACTGTTTTTAAATACTTACTGTTAACCGAATGTTAGAGTTGATTTTCATCAAATGGTATCGAACACAAAGCATATATATATTTCAGATCTGAACCATGCTGATGTTTCCTAAAATTTATTGTTGCAGAGTATGCTAGAGTTGATTTTCATCAAATGGTATCGAACACACAAGCAGTAGATATATGTCATAAAAATATTATAGTCAATGGTTCTTGCCAGGATTTAATTTTCTAGTTCCTACTCAATATTACTGTCAGCAATCATGTGCATATTCTAGATAAACTTTCGTTATTCACCAATTCTTCAAAACAATTCATTCTTTAGAAATCCAAGTTGCTTACTATACTGTTAGAAAACTTTTGATCACAGTATTGTTCTAATAGTTACTTTGTTGGAATTAAATTCATTATTGTTACAATATTTGACAGTAGAAAATTGTTACTGTTACAATTTACTACTGCTTCAATAGTTATAAAGCCACTTTAAAAACTGTCTAAAATACAATTGTAACAATTTGATAACTGTCGAATAGCTATTAACAGTAGAAAATTGTAACTGTCGAAAGCTATTAACAGTTATAATTTGTTCTAATTGATAGCTAATAGAATTGACAGTTACAATTTGATAGAATTGATAGCTAATAAAATTGACAGTTACAATTTGATAGAATTGATAGCTAATAAAATTGAGTTACAATTTGATAGAATTGATCGCTAATAAAATTGACAGTTACAACTTGATTTACTAATAGTGACTGTTTGCTTACAATTGTCAATTATAATTGATTTCTTAGAATTGATTTTCACTATTAGCTTCTAATTGATAGCTAATAAAAATTTGATTCTCACTATTTGTTATAATTGATTTATTCTAAATAATTGATAATTACTGTAGCAAATTAATTTTCTACAAATTCAACAAGTTGATTTCGTAGCAAATACAAGTTGACTTCTAACAATTTTCTGTCACTGTAGCAATTTGTTTCAATTCCTCAATTCATTTATTCGTTTACTTGTCAAATTGCTTACTATATTGTCAAATTATAAATTTGCTTAAAGTGTTTTAAATATTGTTAGTACATTTGATAATTTTGTCAATTGCAATTTTTAATCACTTAGTATTTTGAAAGCATTTTTGGACCAAAAGGAAAATAGTTTAGTAAAAGGAAATTGCAAATAAAATCTTCAAATCTAAAGTTTCAAAGTAGAGACAAACTCGGACACAAGCCGAAAGGGTCCTTCTGTCAACCGGGTGTAAATAACCCTAAGCGAAACGGTATTTAAGAGTCTTCGGACCACCGCTAGCTGGGAACCGGCCCCTACAGCTAACCTGAGTTGATCAACACTTGAAAAACTAAAGATTTTAAGATTGTTTAGCAAAGACCACCTAAACTATTACCTTGTAGAAGGTCAAGAAAAGAAAGTCTGCAGACTAGTTAAATCCCTCTATGGTTTGAAACAAGCTCCCAAACAATGGCACGATAAATTTGACAAGTAATTTGTGAATATGGTTTCTTGTCAAATGAGTATGACAAATGTATATACTCTAAAGGTACATGTAAAAGTTGTGTCATTTTATGCTTGTATGTAGATGACATCCTTATCCTAGGATCATCACTGGAATTGATAAATATTACAAAGAACTATTTATCTAGCTAGTTTGATATGAAAGACCTAGGAGAAGCCAACCTAATTTTAGGAATGCAAGTGACCAAAGGCAAAGAGGGTTATACTCTATCTTTAGCACTTTCAATTGAAAATAAAAATAAAAAAAATGCTAAAAAGATTTGAGTTATTTGATAAGAAACCTGTCCTTACTCCTTATGACAGCAGTATTGTACTGAAAAAGAATAAAAGATCACCTTTGGAACAACATAAATACTCACAGATGATAGGCTCCCTTATGTACATAACAAACAGGACAAGACCTGATATTGCATTTGCTATTGGGAGACTAAGCAAGATATACCAGTAACCCAAATCAGTCACATTGGACTGCCTTGGATAGGGTATTTAGATATCTCAAGGGCACCCTAGATTACAAACTTCATTTTACTAGGCACCCTGATATCATAGAAGGTTATTCAGATGCAAACTGGGTAACCGACTCACATGATATAAAATCTACTACTGGATATGTATTTACTCTAGGAGGATCTGCGATCTCCTGGAGCTCTTGTAAGCAAACTATCATAGCTAGGAGTACAATGGACTCTGAAATGATAGCTTTAGATACAACTTGCACAGAAGCTGAATGGCTTAAAAATCTTATTATGCATATACCTGTTTCTCTTGGTCCTGTTCCTGCAATTTCAATAAATTGTGATAATAAATCTGTTATTGAACTACTAAAGCATGATTCTGTGAATGCTAAGATGAACAGGCACCTGCAGCTGCGCTTCAAGTCAATAAAAGGCCTACTAGGCAAATATGTGGTTCTTGACTATATAAAGTCAGAAAAGAACCTTGCAGATCACTTGACGAAGGGTCTGTCTAGGACTTTGATCCTAGAATCATCGAGGGGGATGGGGTTAAGCCCATAAGTTAGTCACCAGCAGTGGCAACCCAACCGAGTCTGACTGGAGATCCCAAGAAGCCGGTTCAATGGGTAGAAACAAGCTGAACTTAGGTGACTTTATGGAACACTGACTCGAGATTAAAAGTCTCATTAAAATAAGCCCAAGCGGCTGTACATGTGTACAATGATTTCCCATCCCTATGGTGACAGTGTTCCTGTGTGATATGGTTAGGATGAGATTAAACTCTTAATAGGTCCAAGCTGTAATGCTGGGTTGATTCATATCACCAACCATTAAGGACTTACCTATATGAGAGGTCGTGAAGGCCGCGACTATGGGACAGGACGATCCCAGACAACTCTCATGAATGTAGAAAGTGCGCATGGCCATTTAAAAGCGCCACCCGATAGACCAAGGACCTCTAGCGTACCATGTGTGCTATTTTCTAAATCTGGTTCAAGAAGTCTGATTCAAGGCATAGTCCATCAAGCACTTCTTTAGATTAAGGCAATAGTCACTACGTGAGATTCAAGGCTGTAGTCCATCTCATCTATGCATAGTATTTTACTGCCCAGATGCTCTCTCTCTATTTATTTCACTCTCTTATCTCTGTTTCGGAACTTGACTTTTTGGGGGGGGATTGTTGGTTTTATTTTTGTTTGTTTCTTACAAAAGCTCAATTCCTCTCCCTTTCTTTAGTCCCACATCGGATGCACCAAAACCTTCCTATGTACATATATTACTTTCTCTCCTTTGCTCTATTAAGTTGTTGTGTGGGGAACCCCTTGGGCCACACGCGCGCGCCGCCGCCGCCGCCCGGCCCGGCTCGGCTCGGTTACGTTCGGTTCGGTTTGGCGCGCGTAACGGGTGCGGGTACGTGCCCACATCTGCGGGCGCCGAATGCCGATCCGATTTCCTCTTCGGGTTCGGGCTGGGACCCTAAAAATCTTTTTGCTTCTCTTCTTTCTTTCATTTAATTTTTTCTTAACCGTTGGAATTTATTCTAAACGTTACAAAATTAATTCTGAACGTTTTGGACCGTTACAATTATTCATGTCCAGGTTCATTCGTGTAATGGCTGAATTAATCGTAAATTAATTCTGACCGTTACACAAATGTTTTATATATTCAGTTGTGTTCTTTGTAAATCGGATCAGAAAATCTTCTACTCAGGACCTCTCTCAACATTCTGTTCATTCCTCTTCATCTCCAAGCTCTGGGCAGAGCTAAGTCCTAGTCATTCTCTCCAAGTCGTGTGCGACAACGAGATACCGGTAGTGCGAGGTTTTTACCACTAGGAGCTTCGGGTACGTCTGCACACAGATCCCGAATAAACTCTTAGGGCAGTGCTTCGTGCACGACTTTTCCAGAGGCCGGTAACATCTGTTTAAATTTTATTTTTTGTATTCTGAAATTTTCAGTAAGTAAAGACAATAATTTTCTAACACTCAATACCTTCTCCGTATCTAACTCTTCACCGACAATTACTTCGCGGTTCCTCCTCAATGATATTTCTCCCGCTCCGATTGCTACGACTCCTTCCAATGCTAGAGCTGGCGCTAATGTGAACGCCTGTTGCTGGGAGTGTTTCTGCGTAACTAATTGGTGTTGCAGAGGTGGAGCTTAACCGCAACTGCTGCAGGTGGTGTGTGCTCATGCATACATATGAGAATAATATATAGCTACGTGTGTAAGGGAGTCTTGTGCTAATTTGCTCTAGCTCTCTTGCGCTAGCTAGCTAGCTAGCTAGTGTTTGTGTTCTGCAGCATTTTTTGTTTTTTGTTTTTTTCTTCTTTCTGTGCCAGCTCTTTGTTGTTATTTTGCTCTAGATGAGTTGGTCTTGGTTGCAATAATTAAGAATTTTAAGTAAAATTCTTTCAAATTTTTACGCTTCGGACTCGTTTGGCTCTCACAATAGGACTGAAAATAAACCATTTTTTTGCTAAAAGTGAATCCCTTGGCGAAGGGAGAACTATTTTCTTCTGTATTTCTGTTTTCTTACTTTAAAGATTGGTTTCAAGGGGACTGTTTGGTTCACTGAATTCAAAATTCAAAAGTGAACGCTAAATTTTGAAACGCGAAAGTGTTCAAAATTCGAAACTGAAACCGGTGACTGCTCCTGTGGGCGACTGCAACCGCCGCGGACGACTGCTCTCGTGGAGTCCCGTCGAGCTCCGGTGTCGATCTCTGCGTGGCGAGTGTCGACGTCGAGCCCCTATCTTGTGCCGGTGGTCCTTGTCTCCGAGGTTCTTGATGGTGAGAAATAATAAATTATAATAATTAATAAATGATATTGATAATAGTTAGCAATAATAATAATATTATTATTAATGACAAATAATAAACTTATGAAAAATAATTAATAATAATAATATAAATATAAATATAAATTATGTTTTTCAACTTAATTCAACAATCATTCGAATAATAAATCTTTCATTTCCCACCTCCAACTTTCACTTCTTCAAACCAATCAAACGAAGTATCTAAAAAAATTTGGGTACACATGACGCTCATATACAATACGTATGTAAATTTTTCACTTTCAATTTTTGCCAAACGAGACAGCTAGCCCCTGACATCTTTCTTTTATTAATCATTTTTCTTTCTAGATTGATAAGTTTCTGCAGCAGTTTAATTCGAAGACTTCATGGAGATGGATTTTAAGCACAAAATCACAGAAGAAACCCTCGCACTACCAGAAAAAGTCAAATTAGTGATGTTTAAAAATGTCGCTAAATAACCAAAAAATGTCACTAATCACATTTAGCGACGTAATTAGTGACGTTTTAAAGAAGTCGGAACAAAGCAAGTCGCTAAAAAAAAACGTCGTTAAACGTCGCTATGCCGACGTATTTTAGTGACTTAAATGTGTCACTAAAATTAGCGACGTTTAGCGACGCAACGTCACTAATTAAAGACGTTGATTAACGTCGCTAAATGTCGCTAATTAGCGACTTATATAGCGACGTTACAGCGACGTCTTTAATGACCTGGCAATACTGCCATGTCAGCAATTTGCGACGTACAGCGACGTTTTTAGCGACATATTTAGCGACGTCATTAGAGACGTGTCTTAACGTCGCTAATTAGCGACGTATTTTGCGACGTGTATACACGTCGCTAAAAACGTCGCTAATTTTACAGAAAAAATAAAAAAAAGAATACTGAATTATTTTCAAACTATTATTCCTGCAGTTTATTAAATCACAATCTGTACAAATAGACCCGGAGCAACCTTCCGTTGAATTTCTGGGTTTGCCAACCCCCTTGGGTTGAACACTCAACACCGGTAAAATAACATATTTAATATGAATAATATAATAAATTTTGAAGAAAAGAAAGCATCCAGCAAATCTCATCGTAAAGAATACGGCAAATATATATCCATACAATCTCATCCTAAATAATACAAAAAATACAAATATCCAGCAACTAGCTATACTACTGCGGATCTGCAGGAGGCTGACCACCGGCATGCATGAAGGATAAGAACAGCTCATACTGGTCCCGTGGAATCGACACCGATGTCGATGGAGAAGGCACTGATGTCGGTGGAGTCTGTGTCGATGTAGGCGCACCAGGAGGCCGTACCCGCTCCAAGTCTGCGAGTCGCTGGTTGTAAGAATCTATGGTAGATAACAGCCTCGTACTGCTATGAACAATTGAATCATGCATCATCGTCAGCCTCTCGCCCATCGATAGCTGTGATGCCTGCAGCTCCATGATGTTGCGGTCTGTCGAGGCTCTAATATCATTTGTCAAATCCCGGAGCTCCGTGATGCTGCGGTCGAGCATATCGAATCGTGTGATGAGCGTCGGATCGTTCGCTTGCGGCTGGGACCGGGGCTGCTCCTCCATCATTCGTAGCAACTCATCACGCAGTCATCCCGGAGCATAGATGACTGCGTCACAACCAGGACGCCATAGGATCCCGTACCGTAGTACGTACCCCTCTGGAGACCACCAGCTGCGGTCACCCACAGGTCGTCCGCCGGCGGAGCTGGAGCGGGCTGCGAGAAAGTACCAGCCTCTCCAGGTGTAGGTGCACTAGCAGTCGCCCGCTCACGCAGCCTAAGATACTCGGCCTAGAAAGGTTTGGAAACTCGATAATTGCCTAAGTTTAAAATTAACACGAAGTAAAGTAATACTTACATTGGTCTGCGAGGCCCTCTCATCAATGAGATTTTCGTCCTTGCGATGGGTGGCCAAGAAGACGGTCACCATGTTTGCATCATCACCCCTTTGTACCTGTTAAAAATATATTATTTAGTACTAAACTTAAACATTTTTTTCTACTACCATTTTATGGTACTTACATTAAAATAATATATTTTTAAAAAAAAATATACCAAACGACGAAAATATTCCGTCATCGAAATCGAGCCACCACACCACTTGGCAACATTCCGTCTAGCCGCTTTGGCCTTCTCAGACCTTTCCTTGTAGCTCGGATCGTCGAATCTACCCCTCATCGCAGTCCACTGCTCAGGCGTGATCCAACCTTGGATCAGTTTTCTAGCACGATCACGAGCCTTCTGGTCATCCAGAGCATCTCGGATAAGCTTGGCGGCAACGGTAGGAAAGAGCCGCTCGATCAACTCGGTCCGGTGCGGAGGATAGAAATACGTTTGCTATAATAAATAATTTAGTAAGTGAGCATCACGGATAAGTTATATAATATGCATAAATTAGAGGATTTATTTAATATACTTTTACCTGAAAGTGCACAAACCATAATGCCTTCCTCTCCTCCGGAGCCTCAGAGTAGTTGATCCAAGGGCCACCGTAGTTGTTCCTCAGAAATTGGCCCAGGCGTCTCTGAACCGACGATGGACGATATCTATACAGAGATAATTATTTTGATCGAAAAAGTCAATATACGATGAATAAAGAAATACACGATATATATTATGCTAAACCATCTAATTAACTTACTTTGTACCGTCGGCCCAAATCTCTGTCATCGTCTCCTCCGGAGGTGCGCATGGAGGATATTGCTGATACTGGGACAATGTGGGCACGACCTCCTCGACATGCTCATTTGTCCCCATGGTTCCGTCAGCAGAAGGAACGCTGGACGATGGAGTACTATCACACCTGGAACTACTCTACCCAACAGTCGGAGATGTGAGTGATCGATATCTGGAGTACTGGACGACAATTATCCGGAACCAATAGTAGGTAGTACCGGAGGAGCACTCTGTCTACCTCGGGACCTGCCGAATCCTCCGTGTCATCCTGTCATACCTGATAACAACATATGATGAATATAGAAAAACACAAATATATAGTACATTCTACAATCAAAATGTGATGCATATCTCAAAGCATTCTACAGTCAAAATATAATACATATATTCGTTAAAATAGTACATTCTACAGTCAAAATATAGTTACATTCTACAGGCAAAATATTTTATTTTCAGTCATCTTCAGAAAATTTATCTTGTTCGTCTTCCTCGTCCTCCTCTTCCTCTTCCTCTTCCTCCTCCTCGTCTTCACTTTCATCTACTTCGTCTTCGTATTCCTCTTTGGATAATTCTACATCTTCTACATTATTACTCGTGTAATGAGTAACTTCAGTTGAGTCCACATCTATAATATTTGTTACAAGAGGTAGATCGTCCTCCCAATAAGCTATTTCGTCAATATCAAAGGTATTTCTAGCTTTAGTCTTGCATACTGCCCACTAATCCGACCTCGCTGTCCCCTGTCTAGGATAAGTTGTGAAATACACGAGCTGAGCCTGACTTGATAGGACAAATGGTTCGTAGCCTTGATATCTACGCTTGTAGTTTATATCCACAAGGCCCTTAGCAGGCTCTTCGATAGCACTTGATAAATCTTTTACCTCTTTCCATATCGTGTATCCGGGCCACCTTGGCGGTGGATTGGCCTTCTCCACAACTCGTGCACGAAAAGCATTCTGGTTCCTCCGGTACGGATGATCCTTCGGCAGAAATTGTCGATGACAATCGAAGAAGCAGGGTTTGCCTCCGTGTTTTAAACGGAAAGCCTTAGTACGGTCCATGCAATACGGACATGAGAGACGACCATGGGTGCTCCATCCCGATAATATTTTGTAGGCCGAAAAGTCGTTGATGGTCCACATAAGTGCTGCCCTCATCTGAAAATTTTGCTTTCTAGAAACATTGTACGTGTTGGCACCTACTTTCCACAGCTGATTCAACTCATCTATCAAAGGCTGTAAATACACATCGATGTTCCTCTTCGGATTGTTCGGACCCGGGATAATAATGGTTAGGAACATATATGGAGTCTTCATGCACATCCAAGGCGATAGATTGTACGGAGTGACGATCATAGGCCAACACGAATACTGGGAGCCAGAAAGTCCGAATGGGGTAAAACTGTCAGAGGAGAGCCCCAATCTAACATTACGCGGATCTTCAGCAAAATATGGATACTCTCGATCAAAGTGCTTCCATGCTTCTCCATCGGATGGATGATCCAATACTCCTTCGATCTGTTTTCGCCTGTGCCAACTCATATTTTCTGCAGTCTCCTTAACCATAAACAACCGCTGCAACCGCAGCGTCAAAGGCAAGTAGTGCATCGAATCGATAGACTTCCTTGCACCGATAGACTTTCCTCTAACAGTGGCCTTGTAGCGATCAGCACCACAGAATCTGCACACATCTTCATCCTTGTCGTCTTTGTAGTACAACATGCACCAGTTGCGACATGCATCGATTTTCTCGTATCCCATCCAAAGCGATCTCACCATCCTCTTAGATCGATAGAAGTCTTTAGGCAACTTTGCACCCTCGGGTAAGATCTCTATAATCAAATCGATCAGTCGATTATAGCATTCTTGCGACATGTTAAAATCGGACTTGATGCTCAATAATCTTGTAACCACCTCCAACGGTGAATGATCTTCACAACCAGGATATAGTGGAGTCCTTGCATTCTCCAGCAATTCTATAAACTTTGCAGCATTGACATTCGGTGCCTCCTCACATGCATCATAATTGTCCGGATTGCAACTAGGTCCCGCCGCATCATAATTGTCCGGATTGAAACTAGGCCCCGCCGCATCATAAACCATGTTCACCCACCCGTCGTCGTAAGCATCGTGGTCGTGGACATCCATATACGGCTCCACATAATGCTCCGACTCCGATGCTAGAGATACAAGTTCTCCGTGCGTGGTCCACTGATAGTAATTTGGCATGAAGCCTTTCGAGTACAAATGATATGTGACTTCCACTTCTGGATGATATTTTCTGTTGCGACATCTCACACACGGACACTTAATTTTGGTACCGTCCATGTACTGAGGGAACGCCTTGGCGAACTGCAGGAATTGTTGTACACCCTCAATGAATTTATCCCGCACACCGCACATGTCATCAGGATGACGGTTGTACATCCACGAACGATGACGCAGATAATAATTCATATCTATTTCTAGATACTTCTGCAAAAATGACAGTATATATCATATAAATTATTACATACAGTGGTTTATCACCTAACTTCATAACTTAACCGTACTATAAAAATTATAACTGATATAATACATACTTTCATTTATCAAAACTGCAGCTGCCCCCAACCCCATAGCACTATGAACTACACTATAAGTGTGCAGTCAACACACTACAGATAGTGTGCCATACTACAGAATTGCAGCTGCCCCCAACCATACTCCTAGCTCACTGACTTACCTCAGCATGCTCCAATGCACATTGGGCTGATGTGCCTCAAGTCTCCCCCTGCTCACTGCTAGTAAGCAGTGCTCACTGCTGTTGTTACCTCTACTTGCCATGCTTACATGTGTACCTCAATCTATGTGCTTGTGGGCACTCAAGTCCCTCACATATTCACCATTGCACATCTAAAACCCAACTTGAGTCACGCGCGCTCACTGATACACTTGTATCAGTATACACCATCTCCTCACTCATTTGCTGCTAACATAGGACACCACTATGATACCTTCAACTTTGATATACCCTCCCTGCATACTTCAATAACACTCTCACACACACTCTAACCAATATAAATTACCAACAACTCATGATCTGGCTTCCTATCATATTGAATGTTCAACCGAAAAATGAGATACAATCAAGCAGTGTAGTGCAGAGCCGTGTCGTGCCTTGCCTTGGAGCAATCAGAGATTCAAATAGAGATTATTTCCATCTTTTCATTTTGAATAATCATAACTCACTCTTGGAGCTTTATTTGTCATGATGTTAATTTTTTGACAGTTCTTTCTGATGATGTGATGATGCAGATGGTCACAGATAGAAACACACCTACCGGGAAGGACCGACAATGAAATAAAGAACCACTGGAACTCCTACCTCAAGAAGAAATCAAATCCTTATTCATCCTCCAATTCTCAAGACTCGAGTACCAACCATGTCCTCGTCGACGCCGTCGTCGCACATGAATCACCATCGCTCGTCGACTCGGGCCAGTCGGCCCTAACCCTAACCCTAACCCCATGTCAAAAAATCTAACCCTAACCCTAGGTCCTGATCAGTGTCTGTGTGTGTGTGTGTGTGTGTGTGTGTGTGTGTGTGTGTGTGTGTGTCTGTGTCAGTGTCTCTGTGTGTGTGTCGTGTCTGTGTCTGTGTCACATGTGTCCTGATAGAGAGAGAGAGTTAGGATTTACTTAGAGCTCGAGGAGGAGGAGGGGGATGCCGGAGTAGCCGCGGTGGAGAGCCGGTCGACGGAGCGGGGGGGCGGGGAAATTTTTTTGTTTTTGAAATTTCGACAGATGGGAAAAAAAACGAAACCGAGCCCTAATTAACCAAATTTTAGCGACGACCAATAAAAATGTCGCTAAATTAAATTTTAGCGACGTCAAGGACGTCGCTAAACACGTTGCTAAATATTGTTAATATAAATGTCGTTATATACGTCGATAAACGTCGCTAACTTAGACATATTAGCGATGTTTAGCGACCTTAATTGAACTTATAGCGACTTATCTTTTAAAATCTTAATAAAAGTTGCTAAATGTCGTCATTTAGCGACGTCTAGCGACGTTTTTATATAGAGTCGCTAATTTATATATAATTAACGACGTTTCTTTTGACGTCGCTAAAACACGTCGCTAATCCCGGTTTTCAGATTTGAGATTTTGCTTTCCTCTCTCTTTTTCTCTCTCTCTCTCTCTCTCTCTCTCTTGGTAGAGAATTAATTAATTTTGCACTATTTTTTAAATATTTTTTTAAATATGGATGGACAAGGTTCAAACCAACCTTTTAAAAACTATGATTATTATAATAATATGTTTGAAAATTATCATATTCCTGAATATGCGCCACCGACACAAATGTTACCTCCTGAAGTTAGGACAATGACCACAACTACAAATATTGGCAATAGAAAAAAAATCTATTTTATGGAATTATTTTACAAAAATATTTGTCACTGATAGTGAGGGCAATTCAATTTTAGATCCAAAAATCAAAAACCAATACCTAAGTCAGCAGAATGTAAGAGATGTAAGCGGGTTTTGTAAACCCCCTGATTTTTTAAGAAATTTTAATTTAGATTTTTCATAATTTTCTGAAATTTTTCTGGGATTTTTATTAATTAAAACTAAGGTATTTTAATTTTAAATGATTTTTAAATGATGTTAAATAATATTAAAATATTATGAAAATAATATTTTATGGTGTAAAATAAAAAATTAGACATAGGGTAATTTTCTGCGAATTTATTGGACATCGGAGGTATTTTTTAAGCCCTAAAAACTATTTTATAATTAAACCGAAATGAACCCTAATTAAACCGGATTTATTTTAAATAAACCAAACTAATTGTTGAACCGAACCAAACCCAACCCAACTTAAACCTAGCGGGTCGGATCCGGGTCTAACCCGAACCCGAACCCGAACCCGACCCGACCCGCATTTATTTTTATTGGATCGGGCCGGATCCGCCTGACCCGACCCGACCCGTCGAACCCGAAACCCGCCAACTCTTCTCTCCCAAACCCGACCGTTCACCTCCCTTCCGCCGACCGACCTGCCGCCGTTCTTCCTCCCTAGCGCCGCTCCGGCTACCACAACGGTCGCCGCCGGCTGGTCCTCTCCCCCAGCCTCTTCCTCTCCCGTAACCGTCCGCCGGCCGCCTCTCCCTCTCCCTCAACCTCCTATATAAACCCTCGCCTCCGCCCTAGCTCGATCCCCTCTCCGCCTCCTCCGACTGTGCCCTAGCCGCCGCCACACCCCCACGTCGTCGAACCCCACTCCTCCGCCTCAACCACCCTTTCCCAACGCCAGCACCTCCGCCGACGTCCTAGAGCGCTCCGCCTCCCTCCAGCCACTGCAGCCTTGCCGCCTCGCCGCCCTCGCCCCCGCCTCCTCCGGCCAGCAGCTGCCGCCGCCCCTCCTTCCTCCTCCATCTCCAGCAGCCGCCCTAGCCGGCCCCAGCCTCGTCCACCGGAGCCGACGGCTCCCGCAGCCGCCCACGAGTGCCACCTCCGCTGTCCCCGGCCTCCCTTCGGCCGCCTCCGGCCGTCGCAGCTCCAGCGAAGCCCAAACCCTAACCCTAACCTAGACGGACACAGGACTCGGATACGACTCGGACACAAGAATTCTTGGGTTTTTTGGAGCCCTGTTCAGGTACCCATAACTCTCTCCTCGCTGCCCCATTTTCGATTCCGTCAGTTGTGACGCGAAGCCTGCGTGACCCTCTCGATGCCCGTGCAACCCGCTCGGTGCATCGCGTCCTGTGGCGATCGCGAACCGCGATCCAAAAACAGGAAAACCAACGCCCTGTTTTACCCCGGAACTGAGTATGTCCCGCCAAACGGGACGACTTGGTCGCGTGCGGTCTTCACCGATACGTGCGCGTCATTGATACGGACGTGTGAGATTTCACAGAAGTTGATTTGGATGTGCGTGCACACTGAAATCAACGCGTATCCGCCGACAACGTCCCGTATCCGTCCTTTCTGGATCTCGATGTAACTTAGTGTATATACGTCGGATCGAAACAAAACTTGCGCCATCAGACTCGTAGCAATACGCTAGTCCTGTGACCCAAGTTTGGTTCTATTCTGAGAACGTTGACAAAATTGCGTATCGTGGGCCCCACATGCTCCACTTGACGGGCGATTTTGTGATCGGCTCATCAGAATCTAATTCTGATAGTTCCGTTGGGTTCGTATCATCATTCCTGACTTGTTGACACTAAGTTTGACAGATTTGGAGACCTTTGTTCCTGACATATTTTTCGGTGCAAAGCGACCCACATGTGGACCCCGCTTTGACTTGAAAATATTATTTTTGCCCCAGTGTCCAAATTGGACTCAAGGACAGGCGTTTCTAGCTATTTGATATTTTCTGAATCTGATGGTGATGTCTATTTCAGCAACTGGAGTACTGCCTGCAAATTTCGCTGCTGCCAGAGCTACAATTGGAGCCGGAACCCCAGGCAAGTGTACCTTGCCAAATCCTGCAGTTTTACTACTTAATTTCTTTGACTTGTCTATACATTATTGTTCACTACCAGAAAAAGTCAAATTAGCGACGTCTAAAAATGTCGCTAAATAACCATAAATCGTCGCTAATTAGGTTTAGCGACGTAGTTAGCGACGTTTTAAATCAGTCGGAAAACTCCAAGTCGCTAAAACCAAAAATGTCGCTAAACGTCGCTATGCCGACGTTTTTTAGCGACTTTAATGTGTCGCTAAATTTAGCGACGTGTTGCGACGCCAAGTCACTAAATAGCAACGTTTATAAAAGTCGCTAAACGTCGCTGATTAGCGACGTTTTTTGCGACGTTACACCGACGTCTTAAATGACCTGGCTATACTGCCATGTCAGCAATTGGCGACGTTTAGCGACGACTTTAGCGACGTCATTAACGACGAACTTAGCGACATTTTTCAGCATCGCTGAGTAGCGACGTAATTAGCGACGTAAATTAACGTCGCTAAGCGTCGCTACACGTCGCTAATAACGTCGCTAATTTAAAAAAAAAAAAATTTCCAGAAACAAACATTGGTGATTCCCTGCAGTTTTACATCATCTTCATCATACACACCAACATGATTCAATCTAGTTAACTATATAATCCAATTAAATTAAAGACCACAAGAAGTATCAATCCAATTAAATGTGGATAACTATATAATCCAATTAAATTAACTAAAAAATTAAAGACCACAAGAAGCATCATACATCATGTCTATTGTTGAAGTATCAATAATTCATAAATAATAATAAAAATAACTAGACTACTACGGATCTGCAGGAGGCTGACCAGCGGCGCGCTTCAAGGATAACAACTCCTCATACTCGTCCCGTGGAATCGACACCGATGTCGATGGAGAAGGCAGTGACGTCGGTGGCGGCCGTGCCCGCTCCAAGTCTGCGAGTCGCTGGTTGTAAGAATCCAGGGTAGATAACAGCCTCGTACTGCTATCAACCATTGAATCCTGCATCCTCGTCAGGTTCTCGCCCATCGATAGCTGTGACGCATGCATCCTCGTCAACTTCTCGCCCATCGATAGCTGTGACGCCTGCAGCTCCATGATGTTGCGATCATTGGAGGCTCTAATATCATTTGTCAATTCTCGTAGCTCCGTCATGCTGCGGTCGAGCATATCCAATCGTGCGATAAGCATCGGATCGTCCGCCTGCGGCTGGGACCGGGACTGGTCCTCCATACTTCGCAGCAAGTCATCACGGAGAGACGCAATCTGACGGTCAACGGCCTCCTGGATGGCCTCCTGGACTCTGGCCGACGACTGCGAGGTCTGCGACTGCGAGGGGTGTGTGGAATGCACAGCTATCGGGGAGGCCCTAGATGACTGCGTCGCAACCAGGGCGCCATAGGAGCCCGTACCGTAGTACGTACCCCTCTGGAGACCACCAGCTGCGGTCACCCACAGGTCATCCGCCGACGGAGATGGACCGGGCTGCGACGAAGCACCAGCCTCTCCAGGTGTAGGTGCACTAGCAGTCGCCCGCTCACGAAGCCTAAGATACTCGGCCTAGAAAAGGTTTGGAAACTCAATAATTGCTTAAGTTATATTAAAATAAACACAAAGTAAAGTAATACTTACATAGGTCTGTGAGACCCTCTCATCAATGAGATTTCCGTCCTTGCGATGGGTGGCCAAGAAGACGGTCACCATGTTTGCATCCTCACCCCTCTGTACCTGTTAAAAATATATTTTTTATTACTAAACTTAAATATTTTTTCCAAGTACCATTTTATGGTACTTATATTAAAATAATATATTTTAAAAGAAAAAACATACCAAACGACGGAAATGTTCCGTCATCGGAATCGAGCCACCACACCACTTGGCAGCATTCTGCCTAGCCGCCTTGGCCTTCTTAGACCTTTCCTTGTAGCTCGGATCGTCGAATCTAGCCCTCATCGCAGTCCACTGCTCAGGCGTGATCCAACCTTGGATCGGTTTTCCAGCACGATCACGAGCCTTCTGGTCATCCAGAGCATCTCGGATAAGCTTGGCGGCAACGGTAGGAAAGAGCCGCTCGATCAACTCGGCCCGGTGCGGAGGATAAAAATACGTTTGCTACAATAAATAATTCATTAAGTTAGCATCACGAATATGCATAAATTAGAGGATTTATTTAATATACTTTTACTTGGAAGTGCGCAAACCAGAACGCCTTCCTCTCCTCCGGAGCCTCAGAGTAGTTGATCCAAGGGCCACCGTAGTTGTTCCTCAGAAATTGGCCCAGGCGTCTCTGAACCGACGATGGACGATATCTATACAGAAATAATAATTTAGATTACTGAAAAAGTCAATATACGATGAATAAAGAGAAACACAAATATATACTAAACCATCTAATTGACTTACTTTGTACCGTCGGCCCAAATCTCTGTCCTCGTCTCCTCCGGTGGTGCGCATGGAGGATCTTGCTGATGCTGGGACAACGTCGGCACGACCTCCTCTACATGCTCATCAGTCTCCATGGTTCCGTCAGCAGGAGGAACGCTGGACGAGGGAGTACTATCAAGCCTGGAACTACTCGTCCCAGGAGTGATGCCACGCAACGTCGTCGCAGTCGGAGATGTGACTGCTCGATATACTGGAGTACTGGGCGACGATGATCCGGAACCAACAGTAGGCAGTACCGGAGTGGCACTCTGTCTACCTCGGGACCTGCCGAATCCTCCGCGTCGTCCTGTCATATCTGATAACAACATATGATGAATATAGAGAAACACAAATATATACTACATTCTACAGTCAAAATGTGATACATATCTCAAAGCATTATACAGTCAAAATATAATACATATATTCGTTAATGTCAAAATGTGATACATATCTCAAAGCATTTTACAGTCCAAATATAGTTACATTCTACATGGAATATTTTATATTTTCAATCATCTTCAGAAAATTTATCTTGTTCGCCTTCCTCGTCCTGCTCTTCCTCTTCCTCGTCTTCACTTTTATCTACTTCGTCGTCCTCTTCGGATAATTCTACATCTTCTACATTATTACTCGTGTAATGAGTAACTTCCGTTGAGTCCACATCTACAATATTTGTTACAAGAGGTAGATCGTCCTCCTGATAAGCTATTTCGTCAATGTCAAAGGTATTTCTAGCTTTAGTCTTGCATACTGTCCACCAATCCGACCTCGCTGTCCCCCGTCTAGGATAAGTTGTGAAGTCCACATCTTCATTTTTCCCGAAGGCTTTCCGGATGCATTGAATACTTTGAGTATTGCATCATTAGATTCCTTATATGCGTCGTCGTTTCTGGGAGCTTTCGTCCTATTAGTAGCAACATGCGGTTTGAAATACGTCGAGCAAAAGTTTGTAATCTCCTCGAGAACATAAGCTTCACAAATAGATCCTTCAACCCGTGCCTTATTTTTTACCTTTCTCTTTAGGTGATTCAGATGACGCTCGAAGGGGTACATCCACCGATAACCGACAGGACCACCAACACATGCCTCATAGGAAAGATGAATTGGCAAATGCTCCATAGAGTCGAAGAATCCTGGAGGAAACACCTTCTCGAGCTTACATAGTGTTACCGCAATGTCCCTCTCTTGCTTTTCTAGACGATCGACGAGCAACTTAGTACAACAAAGATCTCTGAAGAATATGCTCAGCTCTGTCAATGGGTCCCAAACGACCTGTGGTAAGAATTCCCGAAATGCAATCGGAATTAACCTCTCCATGAATACATGACAATCGTGGCTCTTCATACCTACTAGTTTGTTCTCCTTGAGGTCGACGCATCTTCTCAAGTTCGACACGTACCCGTCTGGAAACTTTAGACCCTGAATCCACCTACAAAGTCTACCTTTATCCTCTTTATCCAGTGAGAAAACTGACTTAGGTTGCTTTAACTTTCCATTCCCCTCCTCTATCAGATGCAATGCAGGACGTCTACATATGTCTTCTAAGTCCAACCTGGCCTTCGGATTATCTTTCGTCTTCCCCTTTACATCCATTACAGTATTAATTATGTTATCAAACACATTCTTCTCGATATGCATGACATCAAGGTTATGTCTGATCAGATTGGTGCTCCAATATGGCAGATTCCAGAATATACTCCTCTTCGTCCAATTATGGGTGCGACCAAATCCGTCACACTTGTATCCCTTAGCAGAGCCCCAATCTGACATTACGCGCTTCCTCGGCAAAATGTGGATACTCTCGATCAAAGTGCTTCCATGCTTCTCCATCGGATGGATGATCCAATACTCCTTCGATCTGTTTTCGCCTGTGCCAACTCATGTTTTCTGCAGTCTCCTTAACCATAAACAACCGCTGCAACCGCGGCGTCAAAGGCAAGTAGTGCATCGAATCGGTAGGCTTCCTTGCACCGACAGACTTTCCTCTAACAGTGGCCTTGTAGCGATCAGCACCACAGAATCTACACGCATCTTCATCCTTGTCGTCTTTGTAGTACAACATGCACCCGTTGCGACATGCATCAATTTTCTCGTATCCCATCCAAAGCGATCTCACCATCCTCTTAGATCGATATAAGTCTTTAGGCAACTTTGCACCATCGGGCAAGATCTCTATAATCAAATCGAGCAGTCGATTATAGCATTCTTGCGACATGTTAAAATCGGACTTGATGCTCAATAATCTTGTAACCACCTCTAACGGTGAATGGTCCTCACAACCAGGATATAGTGGAGTCCTTGCATTCTCAAGCAACTCCATAAACTTTGCAGCATCGGCATTCGGTGCCTCCTCAGCTGCATCATAATTGTCTGGATTGAAACTAGGTCCTGCCGCATCATAATTGTCAGGATTGAAACTAGGCCCCGCCGCATCATAAACCATGTTCACCAACCCGTCGTCGTAAGCATCGTGGTCTTGGACATCCATATACGGCTCCACATAGGGCTCCGACTCCGATGCTAGAGATACAAGTTCTCCGTGCGCGGTCCACTGATAGTAATTCGGCGTAAAGCCCTTCGAGTATAAATGATATGTAACTTCCACTTCTGGATGATATTTTCTGTTGCGACATCTCACACATGGACACTTAATTTTGGTACCGTCAATGTACTGAGGGAACGCCTTGGCGAACTGCAGGAACTGCTGTACACCCTCAATGAATTCATCCCGCACACCGCACATGTCATCAGGATGACGGTTGTACATCCACGAACGATGACGCAGATAGTAATTCATATCCATTTCTAGATACTTCTGCAAAATTGACAGTATGTATCATATAAATCATTACATGCAAAATTAACTTCTGTGTCTGTGTCAGTGTCCGTTATGGGAAAAGCAGTATATATATATATATATATATATATATATATATATATATATATATATATATATATATATATATATATATATATATATATATATATATATAACATTACCCAAATAATATCTTAATACCACTTTACTACTATACCTTAACCCACTTCTGTGTCAGTGTCCGGATTTTAGTGTAGTAGGCTCCAGCCGAAGCCAATAAGTTTCTTGAGATGCATGTCCTTAATGATGCATGCTGCGATGATATCTTTGCTCCATTAGAGGCTCTTCATACTGCTAGCTAGTGATTTCAGTAAGTGTTGAAATTAATCCTTTATTTATTTAAGCTGATTTGTAAGTTTCGTTTAGCTAATTCAACTGTTATAGTCATATTATTTAGACCATTAGGCACTTCTTGAAACTGGCAGTAGGGTGAGGAACTGAGATACATAACTCCGCAGTACTTTGCTTTCGGCAATTAACTCCTATATATATTGGGAGTGGAACGAGGAAGTAGCTAGAGCTCAAAATTCTTGGGGCACAATTAAGGACGGTTGCTTAGATCATACACTTCCTGGTCGAATAATTGGCGTTCTAATTAATTTGATCACATGATCAGTTGTTGTACGAATATTCAGGAATTAGTTCTAATTTGTTCACCCAATGTACGTAGTCATGACATATGAACATGGATTCAATAATAGCCATCATTTCTTCCCCTCCTCCATTGGACCAATGAATAGTAACCACAAAATCAAACAATTAGTATGTATGTATGTATGTATGTATGTATATATATATATATATATATATATATATATATATATATATATATATATATATATATATATATATTGCAAAAGTGCAAATAAATACACTTATGTTCTTTCTTTCTTATTCATCGATCCATATTATTTATTTATTTTATACTTGAAAGAAGAAATTAAAATCTGATCTCTACATGATCGCACATGCATGAACATTGTCAAAAAACCTAACCCTAACCCTAACCCTAACCCTAACCCCATGTCAAAAAACCTAACCCTAACCCTAACCCTAACCCCATGTCAAAAAACCTAACCCTAACCCTAACCCTAACCCTAGGTCCAGACCAGTGTCTGTGTCAGTGTGTGTGTGTGCCGTGTCTGTGTCTGTGTCAGTGTCAGTGTGTGTGTCGTGTTTGTGTCAATGTCACATGTGTCCTGTGAGAGAGAGAGAGAGAGAGAGAGAGTATACCTTGCCGGAGTAGTCGCGGTCGACGGAGCCGGGGGGGGGGAATTTGTTTTCGAATCGAAATTTTAACTGACGGGGAAAAATGAAACCGACCCCTAATTAACCAAATTTTAGCGACGTTTAGCGACGTCCAATAAAAAATGTCGCTAAATTAAATATTTGCGACGTAAAGGACGTCGCTAAACACGTTGCTAAATATTTTGAGTTTAAATGTCGCTATATATGTCGCTAAACATCGCTAAATTAGACATATTAGCGACGTTTAGCGACCTTAATTGAACTTATAGCGACTTATCTTTTAAAATCGTATTAAAAGTCGCTAAACGTCGCTAAATGTCGCCATTTAGCGACGTCTAGCGACGTGTTTATAATGAGTCGCTAATTTATATATTATTAGCGACGTTTCTTTTGACGTCGCTAAAATACGTCGCTAATCCCGCTTTTTCTAGTAGTGGTTGTACATGCTTAAACCTAGGGCCGTGTGACTTGCTTAGCGTCCGATTAATAGTCGGGTGCCAACACCATACGCGGAGTTGTGCAACGTCATCTAGAGATGGATATCGTGACATTTACATTCTCGTACTTGCCATATCAAGTACATTATACCCAGGACACCTGAAACAAATCATAAGACAGAATCTTCCTAAAATATTCAAGGTGGTTCTCTATAGGATACAGATTTCATGACTTGGACATTATTTTCTTAGTTCTTAATATATGACTTATTGCATTAGTTGATCTTGCGTGACATGAACATGAGACATTATGAAACTGTGACGTGAGATTACATTGGGTGGGGAGAGATTTACCATAGAAAAGGCTGAATATATATATAATACCTTAATGGATTGTGTAAACCCCCTGATTTTCAAGAATTTTTAAATTTAGATTTTTTCACAATTTTCTGGAATTTTCTGTAACTAAATTCAGGTATTTTAATTATTAAATAATTTTTAAATAATAATAAATAATATAAAAATATTATAAAAATAATATTTTATGGTGTAAAATGAAAAATTAGACATAAGGTAATTTTTCGGGATTTTATTGGACCCCAGAAGCATTTTAAAAGCCCTAATAACTAATTAATTAATTAAACCAAAATAAACCGGATTTATTTGAAATAAACCAAACCAATTTCTGAACCGAACCGGGTTCATTGAACCAAACCCAATCCTTAGCGGGTCGGATCCGGGTCTAACCCAGACCCGACCCACTAGCCCGACCCGACCCGTAATCCATTTTATTGGATCGGACCGGATCCGCAGACCCGATCGTCCGCCCGTAGAACCCGATCCGCTAGCCCTCTCTTCTCCCCCAAACAATGCCCGACTCCTCAGCTTCCGGCCGCCGGCGACCCTCCGGCTTCCCGAACGTCCGTCGCCGCACCCTCTTCCTCTCCCTCACCGGACCGCCCCACCAGCTTCTTCCTCCTCCCTATATAAAGCCCTAGCCACTCACCTCCTTCCCTGCTCCCCTCGACCTCACCGTGCCGGACCTCTGCCCTGCCGTCGTCTCCCTCGGTGAACCCTCCGCCTCCCGCCTCAGCCCCTCCACCGACGAACCCTCTCCCCGAGCACCTCCCAGTGCTGCCGCCTCCAGATCTGCCCGCCTCCAGCCCGTCGACCACCTCCTTCCTCCTCTCCCTAGCACCCGCAGGCCAGCCCCGAGCTCGCCGGCCGCTCCGCCCAGTCGCCGGAAGACCCGAACCGAACAGCTCGCCCCGCCGTGACCAGCCGACTCCGACGACACTCCATCAATAAGATGCCCTAGGGAGGACACGGACACAGCCGCCTCTGACCGGACACAACCCTAACCCTAGGCACGTGTCAGACACGAGTCGGACATGAAGAATTCGCAGTTTCCCGGAGCCCTGTTCAGGTACTCATATCTTTCTCCTCGTAGCTCTGTTTTCGATTCTGTCAGTTGCATCTAGTAGCCTGCATGACCCCCTCGGTGCCCGTGCAACCCGCTCGGTGCATCGCGTCCTGTGGTGATCGCGAATCGCGATCCAAAAATAGGAAAATCAACGCCCTGTTTCATCCCGGAACTGAGTACGCCCCGCCAAACGGGATGACTTGGTCGCGTGCGGTCTTCACCGATACGTGCGCGTCGTCGATACGGACGTGCGGGATTTCACAGAAGTTGTTTCGGATGTGCGTGCACACCGAAATTAATGCGTATCCGCGGACACCGTCCCGTATTCGACTTTTCTGGATCTCGCTGTAACTTAGTGTACACATGTCAGATCAAGACGAAACTTGCGCCATCGGACTCGTAGCAATACGCTGGTCTTGTGAGCCAAGTTTGGTTCTATTCTGAGAACGTTGACAAAATCGCGTGTCGTGGGCCCCACAAGCTCCACTTGACGGACGAATTTGAGAATGACTCATCGGAATCCAATTCTGGAAGTTTCGTTGGGTTCGTATCATCGTTCTGTTGACACTAAGTTGGACAGATTTGGAGACCTTTGACCCAGGCACATTTTTCCGTGCAAAGCGGCCCACATTTGGACCACGTTTTGCCCTGAAAATGTTATTTTGCCCCTGTGTTCAAATTGGACTTAAGGACAGGCATTTCTAGCTGATTAATATTTTCTGGATCTGATGGTGATATCTATTTCAGCAACCGGAGTACTGTCTGCAATCCCCGCTGAAGTCAGAGCTACAATTGGAGCCGAAAACTCAGGCAAGTGTACCTTGCCAACTTGCAGTTTTGTTACATATTACTTGGACTTAATTATAACTATTGTACATGCTTAAACCTAGGATCGTTTGACTTACTTAGCTTCCGATTAATAGTCGGATGCCAACACCGTACGCGGGGTTGTGTAAGGTCAACTAGAGATGGATATCGTGACATTTACATTCTCGTACTTGCCATATCAAGTACATTATACCCAGGACACCTGACACAGATTATGATACAGAATCTTCCTGAGATATTCATGATGATTCTGTGTAGGATGCAAGATTGACATAGACATTATATTTTAGTTCATATTATGACTTGCTGCATTAGTTTTGATCTTGCGTGTCATGGACATGAGACGTATGATTTCATTGGGTGGGGAGAGACACACAGGCTATAGGCTGATTTCTTATATATATATATATAATCCATAGTAAACACATAGTAAAACACATAGTATAACTGCTACCGGCTCCCCGACACAGAGCTTGTAGTGGTATCAGCCTAAGTTCTAGTGATGCTCTCAACTTGCATTTCACATAGTTGGTTATATAGTTTACCCTATTATTTTATTTACTTGCTGCACTGCTTTATCTTTGGCTTGTATTATCTGTACCTTGCTATGTCCCCTGAGGACCTGGATCCGGATTATGTCCCCAGGATTAGCAGACGAGGTTTATCCAGAGGTATACGGAACATGTGCACTTCTCGGAACAGTACCAGTACTTGAGGACGAGGTGATCGCTGAGGACTTCTCCTGAACATCTGCTTCTTCCATGCTCAGTTATATTGGCAAATAAACTCTTTATTTCCTGTTTAATTAAATAATTGTAACATACTTTATATCGGGTTGTTCCCCGAATTACTTGCTGAGACTGGATGTTTGATTTACTTTCCTTATTGCTGTTGATCTTATTATCTTTTGTGTGGATGAGATTAGTTCTGACTTGTTGTTGTAGACCTTATATTACAGCTTAAGTATGCCCCGATGGATCCATTAAATTGGGTTTGTCCATCGGTGCGTGCTGCTGGCCATAGCCACGTGTCTAGTCCCTTGGTATTTTAGGACTGGGGCGTGACAGATTGTGCCTTAGACTCTGACACAGAGCTTTGGTACCGTACTGGCCCTTCGAGAAAATACTGCTATGGGTTTCTCCGACACTGATCCTGTAGTAGTCTCAGCCCGAGTATGACTAAAACTCTCACTTGCATATCACTTAGCTGGTTTATTTATTTACCCTATTGTTTCCTTTATTTCTGCACTGCATTTATTTTGGCTTGTTGAGGACCTGGAATGGATTATGTCCCCAGGATTAGCAGATGAGATCTACCCTGAGGTGTACGGAACAGGAGCACTTCTCGGAACAGTACCAGACCCTGAGGACGAGGTGATCGCTGAGGACTTTTCCTGAACAACTGCTTCTTCATGCTCAGTTTTTATTGGCAAATAAACTCTTTTGAATTCTTGTTTAAATGAACATTTGTAACAGACTTAATATCGGGTTGTTCCCCGATTTTATTTACTTTTGACTGGATGTTGTTTAATACTTTTGTTGATATTTCTGTATTTATTCTGTGGATGAGATTAGTAAACCCTGATCATTGTAATACAGCTTAAGTATGCCCCGATGGATCCATTAAATTGGGTTTGTCCATCGGTGCGTGCTGCTGGCCATTGCCACGTGTCCAGTTCCTCGATATTTTGGGACTGGGGCGTGACAGGTTTACAAGTAAAAAAAATGATGGCACGGACACTTTAAAAAGACACTACGAAAGTTGTTATGGTAAAGACACACTGCAGGCTACACAAACACAACTAAGTACTGGTGGTCAAGGATCTTCTTTAGGTACATTTACTTATTCTGATGCTCGTAACAAGACTGAGTTAGCAAAATTTATGATTTGTGAGGAACAACCATTTACATTTGGTGATAGTAATTACTATTATAAATATGTAAGTAATACTCTTAATCCTTCTTTAAGTAAAGTTTTTAGATCTACTACTAGAGCAGAGTCTCTGAAATTTTTTCAAAAAGATAAGGCTGCTTTGGAAGAAAGTTTTATGCATGTTAGTAAATTAGCTTTAACTTTTGATATATGGACTACTAAGCAAAATTATGCTTACTAAGCAAAATTATGCTTATATTTGTATCACGACACATTATATAAATACAAGATTAAATTAGATGGTGTATTGGGGGTGATATACCTCTTCTATACTGTTTGGCTTCGATTTTTGATCCTAAGATTAAATTAGATGGTGTATATATTTTATTAGATGATTTTGAAGATAATATAAGATTTGACGTAGGTAGTTTGAAAGTAGAAGTTAATGATGTTTTACATAGTTTAATTACTTCATATGAAGAAATAGTTGTATCCATTCGACCCGGTACAACCGTTCAAGGTAGTAGCTCTAGTTTTTCGTCTAAATTATCATATGCTAAAGGTGTCCTGCAAAGGAAAAAACAAAAATAATCTTCCCAACCCCCGCAAGAATTGCCCTTATATCTAAATTGTTATGAAGCAGATGAAGATGACTCTTCATCTCATTATTCAATTTTAGAATAGTGCAAGAGACACGAAAAAATGTATCATGTACTTTCTTCTATAGCACGCGATATTCTAATGGTCCTGGTGTCCACGGTAGCATCGGAATCTTATTTTAGTGCAGGTTCAAGGAGGCTAAGCAAGAAGAAGAGTCAGTTGCTGCCAGATATTTGCGTTCAAGATTGAACCCGTGCTGAAGAAAGAACTCAAAACTCATGAGATGAAAGTACCGATATCGCAGGGCTGGACTTTGAATCTCTTACTATAGATGACGCTACTGAAGGAGGAGCTAAACAATAAACTTCAACGAAAGACGGACAACGGACGACGAAATTATTTTAAAAGACTTGTACATTTTTTTATAAGCTTTATGCAAATAAAATATCATTTACAAGTATCTATTTTTTTGGTTACTTAATGTTATAATATATTATAATTTAATTGCTATTAATAAAAGAAATTCAGCTTTTTCCTATTTAATTGTTAGTTGTTTACATTTAACTTCTTTATGTCTATATAAATCACTTCTTTATATACTTATAGATTTATAAATATTCAACTTATAATATTTAGATTTTAATTTATACTTAAAGTTATATAAATATTGATATAAAGAAATTAAATAAATTTTCTTACAAATAAATTTGTAAATTTGAAATTATACTTAACATATAACTTATAAATTTCAAATTATAATAAACATAACTTATAAATTTCAAATAAATTTAAACTTAAAGTTATATACTTAAAGTTATATAAAAAAAAAACTTTCTTACAAATAACTTATAAATTTTAAATAAATTTATACTTAAAGTTATATAAAAAAAAATTCTAACAAATAACTTATAAATTTTAAATTATACAAAAATAACTTAGTAACAAAAAATCTATAAATTTTAACTTGAATTTATTAACATATAACTTATAAGTTATATCATATAGATTATATATACAAAATATATATAAATAAAAAATAAATAAATAAATTGGACCGGCCCGGCCCGGCCCGACCGTGAACCGGTCCAGACCCAGACCGGTTCTACCCGGTCATCCCCTGACCGGGTCATGGGTCTGGACTTGACCGTAGTTGTTTATGACCGGACCGGCCCGACCCACCTCTCCACTTGGGTTGAACCCGGTCCGGACCGGACCCGGTCAAACCCGATTGACTCGAACTGCGGGCCGGTCCGGACTGGCCCGATACACAACCTGACATGTATAAAATAGACTTACATGAGTTAAAAACTGACAAAAAGAATAATTTGTTATTTTAGGAAGTCTAAAAGGCAGTAAATGCGTTCATTAAATGGAGTTATTTGGCATCCATGTTGAACGGTGCAAATTGAATTTCGTGGACTTATTTGGCATGCATGTTGAACGGTGCAAATGGAATTTCGTATGAGTTTAAAACTGACCGGATTTTGTATATATGTAAGGTTATTTATGGAATAAAAAAATCTACGGTGAAGCCTAATTAGTTTTGATATTATAAAGTAGAATAGATCACTTTTGTGTTATGTTTGACAGATTCGTTATCATACAATTAAAGTGAAGGATTGAAAATGGAAGTTTAATCATCCAATAAAAGTGGAAGATTATGGAGGATTTTTGTTTGATTGCACGAAGACAAATTTCTAATTTCAGATTCATTGTGCTTGAACAAATATTCAGATTCATTGAATTTGACCGAATATTTCCACCGAATATTTCGATTCATTCAAATATAATAAATCTGAATAATCGTTCAAACTCAAATAATCAATACAATAAATCTGAAGGTCCGAATATTCGCTCAAACTCAATTAATCAATACAATGAATATGGAGATTCGTTCAAATCCAATAAATCCGAATATTCGTTCAAGCTGTGCGAATCTAAATATATATATATATATATATATATATATATATATATATATATATATATATATAGACACTCAGGTTTCAGTAGTGGCTTCCCGCTCCAGCTTCTTCCGTTATTCTTTAGGTTTTCTGAGCCATTTATTGAAGATGAGAAGTGGAGCCCTCCTCTCCTTCCTGGCACTACTTGTTCTCCTCAATACCATCTCCGTATCTAGCTCTTCACCGACAATTACTTCGCGGTTCCTCCTCAATGATATTTCTCCCGCTCCGAGTGCTACGACTCCTTCCAATGCTAGAGCTGGCGCTAATGTGAACGCCTGTTGCTGGGAGTGTTTCTGCGTAACTAATTGGTGTTGCAGAGGTGGAGCTTAATCGCAACTGCTGCAGGTGGTGTGTGCTCATGCATGCATATGAGAATAATATATAGCTACGTGTGTAAGGGAGTCTTGAGCTATTTGCTCTAGCTCTCTTGCGCTAGCTAGCTAGCTAGTGTTTGTGTTCTGCAGTATTTTGTTTTTTGTTTTGTTTTTGCTTCTTTCTATGCCAGCTCTTTGTTGTTCTTTTGCTCTAGATGAGTTGGTCTTTGTTGCAATAATTAAGATTTTTAACTAAAATCCTTTCAACTTTTTACCCTTCGGACTCGTTTGGCTCTCACAATAGGACGGAAAATAAACCAATTTTTTGCTAAAACTGAATCCTTGGCGATGGGAGAACTATTTTCTTCCGTATTTCTGTTTTGTTCCATCAAAGATTGGTTCCAAGGAGACTGTTTGGTTCACTGAACTTTGAAACTCGGAAGTGTTCAAAATTCGAAAGTGAACACTAAATTTTGAAACTCGAAAGTGTTCAAAATTCGAAACTGAAACTGGTGACTGTTCCTGTGGGCGACTGCAACCGCCGCGGACGACTGCTCTCGTGAAGTCCCGTCGAGCTCCAACGTCGATCTCTGCGTGGCGAGTGCCGACGTCGAGCCCCCATCTCGTGCCGGTGGTCCTCCTCTCCGAGGTTCTTGATGGTGCCGGAACTCCGTCGCTGCACCATGGCTGTGGAATTGTGGGATAGAGAATGTGAGAGAATTGAGAGAGAGAGAGAGAGAGAGAGAGAGATGAGAGAGAGAGAGAGAGAGAATATTAGAATAAGAATGAGAGAAAATTTTATGAGAAATAATAAATTATAATAATTAATAAATGATATTGATAATAGTTAGCACTAATACTATTATTCTTATTAATAACAAATAATAAACTTGTGAGAAATAGTTAATAATAATATAAATATAAATATAAATATAAATATAAATATAAATTATGTTTTTCAACTTAATTCGACAATTATTCAAATAATAAATCTTTCATTTTCCACTTTCAACTTTCACTTCTTCACCAAACCAAACGAAGTATCTTAAAAAAATTGGGTACTCATGACGCGTATATGCAATACGTATGTAAACTTTTCACTTTCAGATTTTGCCAAACGAGACAGCTAGTCCCTTACAGGAGAATCGCAAATACAAATGCTAGTGTATCGTATTGGTGCGTAGCCTGGAGATATATTCACGTGTCTGATCACTGTATTTTGGAAGCGGGAAGCGGAATTTGACAGAGTTGGGAGGGAAGAGTGTGAGGACATCTTTGGAAATCAAGTTACACATTTTGAAAGTTTAGAATATAAAGTTGAACATTTAGAATAGTTAAAGGTATCCGAGTAAAATTTAGCCAAATACGAAAAAAAAAAAAAAAAAAAAAAAAACTGGAAGCAGCTTTCTGGCTATGTTTTGTGCTAACTAAACATAGCAACAGTATGCCTACACGATCCGCTGATCGTGTTTGTTGGATGACTGATTTTTGTTCAGCATAATATAGATCGTTGGATTTTTTGGACGATTAGAATTGATTGCTCACTGAACATCTTCATTGTTCTTTTGCTCTCCATAGTAGGTTTGGGCTGCAGTTAGTAAGACTTTAAGGAAAATCCTCCCAACTTTTTACTCTTAAAGCGAAGGAGAGTAAATCAAATCCTAAGTTCTTTTCTTTCCTTTCCTTTGATATTTCTATGAAATTTTTTTTCAGATGATTAGAAATATCAAAAAATTTGAAAAATAAAAAAAATTACTTAAATGTGGAAAAATAAATCTTTAGATTGTTGGAGGAAATCATCAGTGATATACCGACAGTTCCACTCGCGTACCAATCGATCGTGTTTGTTGTGTTGGCTGACTGGTTTTCGTTTAACAATATTATGTCGTTGGATTCTTTTGGACGAATAGGATTGGTTGTTGGCTTACTCAAAGGCTAAGCTATGGAAACCTGTTGAACTCGTGTATCATTTACATGCATATTAAGAAAGCAACTTTTTGAAATAATTTAAAAACCTCTAAAAAAAACACATCTGCACTCCTATTCAAATTAATATTATATTTAATACAAAAACATATTTAAAATTTGAATAAATAAAATTAGAATAGTATCAAATAAGATTTTTAAGAGTGTCAATAACGACACCCAAAATCAATTACAAGATGTAATAGCAGATAACTCAGAGAATTTGATAATGTCACAATAATAATTGAAACATTTGTCACATATTCATACACAATTATAAGGAGAGAACATTGAAAGGTCAAAAGTAATGGTTTGGTTATCTTAAAAAAAATATTGGACTTGGTCTATTTTATAATATTTTTTCAGCAAAATTTGAAGGATACATGGATATGAGAGAGAACATGTCCATGCCTGATTGGATATTTCTTCTTGTTGGGGTGCCATTTCGTAGGCATCCAAGAAACAAACTTGTATATCTTATTCGATTATAAAATCAAAATTTATAGTCTTGGTGCGATGCTACGGGTAAGGAAGTTGAATAGATTAGAAACTTGTTATTAGATATCAAATTGTGGCCTAAGCCAATGCCTCATATTTTCATCCATTGTGACAGTCAAACTACTATGTCAAGAACGTATAGTACTACTTACAATGACAAGTCTTTATATAAGTCTAAGACATGAGTTTATGAGACAATTAATTTTGGATAGAGTTGTCACAATAATGTATGTGAAGACTAGTAATATTTTGGCAGATCCTTTTACTAAAGTCATACCTAGAGAAGTTGTAAAAGAAAAAATCATCAACAATGGTAACCCAACCTTAGACTAATAACCAATTAGTACAAAGTTTAATGGGTAAAAATAAGTTGTTTGAAGTGATTGTGATACACTGATTGACAAATATAGCTTCATTTGGTTGTGACAGGATTATTGTGACCACTATCAACGGCGCGCACGTTTCGGTGAAGACCGCGTGCGACCAAGTCGTCCCGTTTGGCGGGGCGCACTCAGTTCCGGGGAGAATCAGGACGTTATTTTTCCTATTTTTGGATCGCGGTTCACGATCGCCACAGGACGCGATGCACCTTGCGGGTTGCACGGACACCGAGAGGGTCACGCAGGGGTCGCGATGCAACAGACGGAATCAAAAACGGGGCAGCGAGGAGAGAGAAACGGGTACCTGAACAGGGCTCGAGAAACTGCGTTTCTCGTGTCCGACATGACTCGACGTGTCCGTGTCCTGAGTCACCTAGGGTTAGGGTTTGGGGATGCTGCGACCGGAGCTCAGGCGGGGGAAGGCCGGCCGGAGGGAGGCTGGGGGCGCGGAGGTGGCGCGGCGGCGTGCTGGGGCAGCGCAGGCGGCCGGCGACGCAGGGCGGCGGAGGGGGGCCGTAGTTGGGGCTCGAGGTCGGGTGCTGGTGAGGGAGGAAGGAGGGGGATCGGAGTCGGGCGGCGGCGCTGCAGCGGGGTGGGGCGGATCAAGCGTGGGGGAGGCCGGAGTAGGGTTCCGGCGGGCGGCTAGGGTTTCGGTTTGGGGAAGATGAGGGAGGAGGGGTTTAAATAGGGGGATGGTGCCGTGGGGGGTGGCCGGATGAGGCGGAGAGGGGGAGGCGTCGTGGCGTGGGGCGAGGGTGGGTCAGGCGCGGGCTCCGGCGACGTGGCCGGAGCCGCCGGCGGGGGATGCGCGGAAGTAACGGGTGAGGGAGAAAATTTCAACAGGTCGGGTCGGCCGGGTTCGGGTCTGGCAGACCCGGCCCGACCCGTTAGCTAAACGGGTTCGGGCTTGCGGGTTCGGGTCACGGGTTGGACCCGGATCTGACCCGCAACCAAGGGTTTGGGTTGGGCTTGGTTTGACTCGGTTTGGGTTTGGTTTGACTTGGTTTGGTTTTTAAATAAAAAATTAGTTTTCAGGTGATTAAAAAATAGGTCTGGGGCCCAATAAATTCCCAGAAAATTACCCTAAGTCCAGTTTTTCATTTTACACCCAAAAATATTTTTTTTGTAATATTTTAATATATTTTAAAAATATTTAATTTTATTTAATGCCAAAAATATCTTGTTTTTAATTAGCAAAAATTTCCGAAAATCCTAGAAAATTTTGAAAAATCCAGTTTTAAAAATCTTAAAAAATCAGGGGGTTTACAATCTACCCCCCTTAAGAGGATTGCGTTCTCGCAATCAAAGAATAACCGGTCAACAGAGATGACACGGTTGCAAGCATTGTTCGAAACACATCACAAGACACTTAGGGAAAATGTTGTTTCCCTAAGAATGAAAGTTATGCACTTTCCAAAGTAAAGAAATCTAGTTAAAGCAAGAGAACTACAACTTTTAGAAAAACTAGGTTATTATTAACAAGTTCCAAATTACTAGGTTGGGGCTAAGGTCACGAACCAATAGGCACGAGCTAAAACAATTCTAGAAACGGTAGCTACGAATCACTTACGTGCATTAGCTACTCCACGAGTCTGCGCGTTCTCCACGGTCATCGTCAGGGCTTGTTCGCGTCCTTGCAGTCGATTCTTCTGCTGCTGAGCCTGCTGGAAGAGTAGTGCCTGGGGTATCAAAGGTGGCCTCGGCTGGTACCCTCCTGGAGCTGGTGGTAGGACTCCTTCAACTCTCGTTTGTGGTGCTTCCAATGCTGGAGAGGCTGGCCTTGGTGCTGGTAACGCTTGTTGGTTACCCTTTGGTGCTTTTTCTCAACGCTCAGGGCATTCTCTTAATAAATGCTGACTGGATCCGCAAGCTAAGCATAATTTCCTTTTTCGTCTGCACTCGTCCTCAATATGGCCTCGCTTGCGATAATATGGACAGACAGGTAGTACTTGCGGAGATGCTTCTGGCGGCTGGTGCATAGGAGAACTCTTTGCAACTTCTTCCTGTGGTGCTTCCGCAGGTGCTGATGTGGCTGGTTGATGAATCATCACTGCTTTCTCTTGATGCTGAGGACAATCCTTAGCTAAGTGTTGATTGGTTTCGCAAATTAAGCATAATCCTAACTTGCGTCTACACTCCTTCTCAATATGGCCTATCTTGCCACAGTGATAACAAGTAGGAAGGAATGAGGCTCTTGGTGCTGCTCTCGGTGGTGGATTCATCTGTGGTCGCTTAATTTGCAGCTCTTTCCTGTTGTGCTTGGTCTGATGCTGACGCATATGGCCGCTTCTGGCTGCACTCGATCCTTGTGGTGCACTCCACGGGTCGTGATGCAGCTAGAACGTCCTCGTCTAAGGTAGTTGTATTTGAGCTGATTAACGTCCGTAGCTCCGAGCTAAATCTGTCGATGAACTTCTCCGCTTGATTTTGCTGTGCTTCTTGATGAACCTTCTGATAGGCTTGTATCATCGCGTAGAACATTCAAAATATTTGTTGTTCGTCCATAGGCTGTCCCAGTGGAAAGGAAGGCATCGGTGGACTAGACTGCGTCGATGGTGGAACGTCATCTTGATAGATTCTTGAGGCAGGCTGACTTGCTTGACTGCATTGTGATGATTGACCTTCACCAACTGGTGTCACATCGTCTTCGTGGGTAACCACAACGCCTTGTGGTATTCCTGCATGAGCCTCATTGCTGGCTTGTGGGTCCATTTTCCTGCATCCAAAATAAACAATAAGAGGCGCACAGGAATCAAGGCATGATGCAAGTAAATTATTTTTGAAGTCGATATTGAGATCAAGAATGATTCAAGCAAGTAGATGAGATCCTAAAACTTATCCTATTCTTATTGCAGGCCTGTTCGGTCCCTGAGTTAAAACCGAACAATTTAGTCGAAGATCTGCATGGGCCACCACAAAAACCATGTCACGCCCCAATCCCAAAATACCGAGGGACTGGACACGTGGCAATGGCCAGCAGCACGCACCGATGGACAACCCAATTTAATGGATCCATCAGGGCATGCTTAAGCTGTAGTCTAACAATAAATAGATGTCACGCCCCAGTCCCAAAATACCGAGGGACCGGACGCGTGATAATGGCCAGCAGCATGCACCGATGGACAAACCCAATTTAATGGATCCATCGGGCATACTTAAGCTGTATTACATCAGTCAGGGTTTTACTATTCTCATCCACAGATATAAGATTGCAACATCAGCAAAAGAAATATTAACCAACAACAGTCAAAGTAAATAAAATTGGAGAACAATCCGATATTAAGTCTGTTACAATGTTCTCAGAATTAGGAAATAAAGAGTTTAATTAAACAGGAAAATAAAGTCTATTTGCCATAAGACTGTGCATGGCGATGCAATTGTTCAAGAGAAGTCCTCTACGATCACCTCGTCTTCAGGTTCAGGTACTGCTCCGAGTAGTGCCCCTATTCCGTACACCTCTGGGTAGATCTCGTCTGCTAAATCTGGGGACATAATCCATTCCAGGTCCTCAGGGAACATAGCAAGGTACAGAAAACACAAGCCAATATAATGCAGTGCAGAAATAAAGAAACAATAGGGTAAGTAACTAACCAGCTAAGTGATAATGCAAGTGAGAGTTATTATTCATACTCAGGCTGAGACTACTACAGGATCAGTGACAAGAAATCATAGCAGTGTTTTCTCGAAGGGCCAGTACAGGTGCCAAAGCTCTGTGTCAGAGACTAGGACACATCCAGATAACAATATATCATATATAAATTCAGCCTTGATATGGTAATACTCTCCCCACCCAATATAATCTCACGTCACAGTTCTCAATGTTCATGTTACGCAAGATTAAAACTAATACAGTCAGTCATGTTCTAAGAAAATAAAGCTTAAGTCATGAATTCTATAACCTATACAAAACCCCCTTGAATAATCAGGAAGATTCTGTATCATGCTTTGTGTCAGGTGTCCTGGGTATAAAGTACTGGATAGGGCAAGTACAACAGTCACAGAAATTAAAGCAAGAGAATCCAAATGAATCAATAACTGCATTTTATGGCAAGGTACACTTGCCTGGGTTTTCTGTTTCAGTTGTAGCTCGAGCTTCAGCTGGATTTCCAAGCAGTTCTCCGGTTGCTGAAACAAACATCACTAACAGATCCAAAAAATATTAATCAGCTAGGAACGCCTGTCCTTGAGTCCAATTTGGAGACAAGGGCAAAAATATCATTTTCGGGTCAAGGCGGGGTCCAGATGTGGGCCGCTTTGCACCAAAAAATGCGTCAGGGTCAAAGGTCTCCAAATCATACCAATTTAGTGTCAACAGGTCAGGAACGATGATACGAACCCAACGGAACTTCCAGAATTGGATTCCGATGAGCCGTTCTCAAAATCGCCCGTCTGATGGAGCCTATGGGGCCCACGACACACGATTTTGTCAACGTTCTCAGAATCGTACCAAACTTGGCTCACAGGACCAACGTATTATTACGAGTCCGATGGCGTAAGTTTCGTCTCGATCCGACGTGTATACACTAAGTTACAGCGAGAATCAGAATGGTCGAATACGAGGCGATGTCCGCGGATACGCACTGATTCCGGTGTGCACGCACATCCGAATCAGCTTCTGCGAAATCCCACACGTCCGTATCAACGACGCGCACGTATCGGTAAAGACCACACGCGACCAAGTAGTCCCGTTTGGCGGGGCGTACTCAGTTCCGGGGTAAAACAGGGTCTGGTTTTCCTGTTTTTGGATCGCGGTGTGCGATCACCACAGGACGCATTGCCCCGAGCAGTTTGCACGGGCACCGAGGGGGTCATACAGGCTACGCGATACAATTTACGGAATCGAAATCCGAGCTACGAGCAAGAAGTTATGGATACCTGAACTGGTCTGAAAAACCAAGTTTTCTCGTGTCAGACTCGTGTCCGACACGCGATTTCAGAAATTAGGGTTAGGGTACACTGCTCCTGTGTCCGTCGGAGATGGCTGGGCTCGTCGGAGTTCACTGGTGGAGTGTCGCCGGAGGGAGGAGGCTCAGGCGGGGCAGCGGCTTGGGTCGGCCGGATCACGAGCGGGCGGGGGCTGCTGCTGTGTTGAGGTGGGCGGCCGGTGGCGATCTGGACAGGACGGCAGCGGAGGAAGCTGGCGGCGAGGCGGGCGGAGCCGAGGGGAGCTGCTGGGTCGGGTTGCAGGGCGACCGGTGGATCGAGAAGGGTCGTCTGGAGGGACTGAGACGGTAGACGGATGCTGGCAGGGTGGTCGACGGCCAGGAAGGGGAGGGGAGTAGGGTTCGGTGGCCGGCTAGGGCTCGGCTTAAATAGGGAGGAGCGGGGAGAGGGATCGGTGGCCGGCGAGGGGGAGCCGGAGCGGAGGGGTCGCCGGTTACGGCGGTTACAAAGAGGGGAGAGAAAGGGAAGGCGGTCACCGGCGGCGGGTTGGCCGGAATAGGAAACGAGGGGTCGGGGAGAGGGAGAGACTGTAGCAGCCGGGTCGGGTGGACGGGTCGGGTCAGGCGGATCCGACCCGATCCGCTAGGATAGGGCACGGGTCGGGTAATGGGTTATTGGGTCGGGTCTGAATTGAACCCGGATCCGACCCAATAGGAATTAGTTTAAAAATAAACCGGTTTGGTTTGGTTCAGTTTTATTTGGTTTGGTTTATTTAATAAAAAACCTGGTTTATTTTTGGTTTAATAAATTATTTAGTTTCTAGGGCTTTAAAAAAAATACATCCGGGGTCCAATAAATTTTCGGAAAATTATCCTATGTCTGGTTTTCTATTCTACACCATAAAATATTATTTTCATAATATTTTAATATTATTTATTAATAATTAAAAATCTTTTAATAATTAAAATACTTGAATTTAATTAGAGAAAATTCTCAGAAAATTCCAGAAATTCCAGAAAAATGTAAAAATCCAAAAATTGAAATTTTCTTGAAAATCAGGGGGTTTACAATCTACCCCCCTTAAGAGGATTGCGTCCTCGCAATCAAAGATTAACCGGTCAACAGAGATGACACGGTTGCAACCATTGTTCGAAGCACATCAAAATCAAGGAGCACCTAGGAAAAATTATTTTCCTAAGCATTAAAAGTTATGCAATTTCCCAAATGTGGGAAATCTAGAAAATTACAGTTTTAGAAAACCAGGTTATCTTTAAAACATATTAGTTTAACAATTCTGAGTTATTATCAAGTTCAATACTAGGTTAACAGTAGGTTATCAATTATTAACAGGTTAAAGTTATCAGGTCAAGGTTATCAGGTCAAGTCTGGGGTCACGAACCAGCAGGCACGAACTATAACAATGCTAGAAATGGAACAACTATAAGACTTACGCGCATTAGCAACTCCATGGTTCTGCATGTCTCCCACAGTCATCGCAAAAACTTGGCCGCGTCCTTGAGGTGGTGCTCTCTGATGTTGCTGGGCTTGCTGGTAGGGTGCTGCTTGATGTGCCAAGGGTGGCCTTGGTTGATGTCCTCCTGGTGCTGGTAGAGCTTGTTGGTTTGCCCTTGGTGCTTCCCTACGATCAGGGCAGTCCTTCACTGCATGCTGTCTGGATCCGCAACCTAAGCACTGTCCGTGTTTACGTCTACATTCCTTCTCAATATGGCCTATCTTGCCGCAGTAATAACAAGTAGGAAGAGTCAGGGTTTTGGATGCAGATCCCTGTGGTGCTTGATGCAGATGAGGTTTCTTGGCAGCTTCTCCATTGTTTGCTCTGGCTGGTACTGATATGGAAGGCCTCTTCAGACTGGTTTCTCTCCTGGTAACGCGCTCCATGCGTCAAGCTGCAGCAAGGACGTCCGTGTACGAAGTTGGTGCGACAGATCCAATCAGTTTCTGTAGTTCGATGTTGAGTCCGTCGAAAAACTTCTCGGCCTTCTCTACTTCTGTCGGGATCAAGGTAGGAGCGAAGCGACTCAGACGAATGAACTCGGCGTTGTACTCTTCCACCGTCATAGCATCCTGAGTGAGGCGGTTGAACTTGTCCCTCAGTTCTGATCGAGCGATAGCCGGTATGTACATCTCCTGGAAGAGTCTGGAGAACTCTTCCCAAGTAACTCGGTCTGGTCCGAGCCTGGTCTCTTCGGATAGCCACCAGTGATGAGCATTGTCCGTCAATTGCATTCTGACGGCAGTCATCCAACGTTCTTGTGGAAGCTCAGCTGCTTCTAATTGATGCCGAATGTTGGTGAGCCATTCATGCACTTCTGTTGGTCCCTCCTTGCCAGAAAAGGTACGGGGCTTCAGCTGGCGGAAGTCTGTGATAGAGCCCGTCGGTTGCCGTCTAGCTGGTAGGTTGGCCTGCTCTAGTGCATTTACTAGACTGTTCCTCAAGTACTCAGCTTCGCGACGATGTGCCTCAGTTTGGATTTGTTGCTAAGCTTGCATCATTGCGTAGAACATCTGGAACATCTGCTGTCCGTCCATTGCTTGGCCTGGTGGAAAGACAGGCATCTGTGGAGTAAACTGGGGTGGAGGTGGAATGTCATCACGCCGAAATCTAGAAGCTTGCGGATCTGCTTGGCTGCTTCGGTGAGTAGAGGGATCTCCACTCAAGAGCGTCACTTCATCTTCTCCGTAGGTGGCTTCAGCACCTATTGGTGTTCTTGTTGGAGTTCCGTCGTTTGTTCGTGAATCTATTTCTCTGCATCAAAATAAACTATAAGTGGCGCACAGGAATCAAGGCAAGATGCAAGTCAAGAATTAGTTCGAATACGATATAGATATCAAAAATGATTCAAGCAAGTGGATGAGATCCTTATCATATTCCTATTGCAGGCCTGTTCGGTCCCTAAGTTGAAACTGAACAATTTAGTCGTTGACCTGCATGGGCAACCACAAAAACTATGTCACGCCCCAGTCCCAAAATACCGAGAGACCGGACACGTGATAATGGCCAGCAGCATGCACCGATGGACAAACCCAATTTAATGGATCCATCGGGCATACTTAAGCTGTATTACATCAGTCAAGGTTTTACTATTCTCATCCACAGATATAAGATTGCAACATCAGCAAAAGAAATATTAACCAACAACAGTCAAAGTAAATAAAATCGGAGAACAATCCGATATTAAGTCTGTTACAATGTTCTCAGAATTAGGAAATAAAGAGTTTAATTAAACAGGAAAATAAAGTCTATTTGCCATAAGACTGTGCATGGCGATGCAATTGTTCAAGAGAAGTCCTCTGCGATCACCTCGCCTTCAGGTTCAGGTACTGCTCTGAGTAGTGCCCCTGTTCCGTACACCTCTGGGTAGATCTCGTCTGCTAAATCTGGGGACATAATCCATTCCAGGTCCTCAGGGGACATAGCAAGGTACAGAAAACACAAGCCAATATAATGCAGTGCAGAAATAAAGAAACAATAGGGTAAGTAACTAACCAGCTAAGTGATAATGCAAGTGAGAGTTATTATTCATACTCAGGCTGAGACTACTACAGGATCAGTGACAAGAAACCATAGCAGTGTTTTCTCGAAGGGCCAGTACAGGTGCCAAAGCTCTGTGTCAGAGACTAGGACACATCCAGATAACAATATATCATATATAAATTCAGCCTTGATATGGTAATACTCTCCCCACCCAATGTAATCTCACGTCACAGTTCTCAATGTTCATGTTACGCAAGATTAAAACTAATACAGTCAGTCATGTTCTAAGAAAATAAAGCTTAAGTCATGAATTCTATAACCTATACAAAAACCCCTTGAATAATCAGGAAGATTTTGTATCATGCTTTGTGTCAGGTGTCCTGGGTATAAAGTACTGGATAGGGCAAGTACAACAGTCACAGAAATTAAAGCAAGAGAATCCAAATGAATCAATAACTGCATTTTATGGCAAGGTACACTTGCCTGGGTTTTCTGTTTCAGTTGTAGCTCGAGCTTCAGCTGGATTTCCAAGCAGTTCTCCGATTACTGAAATAAACATCACCAACAGATCCAGAAAATATTAATCAGCTAGGAACGCCTGTCCTTGAGTCCAATTTGGAGACAAGGACAAAAACGTTATTTTCGGGTCAAGACGGGGTCCAGATGTGGGCCGCTTTGCACCGAAAAATATGTCAGGGTCAAGGGTCTCCAAATCAGACTAATTTAGTGTCAACAGGTCAGGAACGATGATACGAACCCAACGGAACTTCCAGAATTGGATTTCGATGAGCCGTTCTCAAAATCGCCCGTCTGATGGAGCCTATGGGGCCCACGACACACGATTTTGTCAACGTTCTCAGAATCGAACCAAACTTGGCTCACAGGACCAGCGTATTGCTACGAGTCCGATGGTGCAAGTTTCGTCTCGATCCAACGTGTATATACTAAGTTACAGCGAGAATCAGAATGGTCGGATACGAGGCGATGTCCGCGGATACGCACTGATTTCGGTGTGCACGCACATCCGAATCAGCTTCTGCGAAATCCCGCACGTCCGTATCAACGACGCGCACGTATCGGTAAAGACCGCACGCGACCAAGTCGTCCCGTTTGGCGGAGCGTACTCAGTTCCGGGGTGAAACAGGGTCTGGTTTTTCTGTTTTTGGATCGCGGTGTGCGATCACCACAGGACGCGATGCCCCGAGCAGTTTGCACGGGCACCGAGGGGGTCATACAGGCTACGCGATACAATTTACGGAATCGAAATCCGAGCTACGAGCAAGAAGTTATGGGTACCTGAACTGGTCTGAAAAACCAAGTTTTCTTGTGTCAGACTCGTGTCCGACACGCGATTTCAGAAATTAGGGTTAGGGTACACTGCTCCTGTGTCCGCCGGAGATGGCTGGGCTCGTCGGAGTTCACTGGTGGAGTGTCGCCGGAGGGAGGCGGCTCAGGCGGGGCAGCGGCTTGGGTCGGCCGGATCACGAGCGGGCGGGGGCTGCTGCTGTGTTGAGGTGGGCGGCCGGTGGCGTTCTGGACAGGACGGCGGCGGAGGAAGCTGGCGGCGAGGCGGGCGGAGCCGAGGGGAGCTGCTGGGTCGGGTTGCAGGGCGACCGGTGGATCGAGAAGGGTCGTTTGGAGGGACTGAGACGGTGGGCGGATGCTGGCAGGGTGGTCGACGGCCAGGAGGGGGAGGGGAGTAGGATTCGGTGGCCGGCTAGGGCTCGGCTTAAATAGGGAGGAGCGGGGAGAGGGATCGGTGGCCGGCGAGGGGGAGCCGGAGCGAAGGGGTCGCCGGTTACGGCGGTTACAGAGAGGGGAGAGGAAGGGAAGGCGGTCACCGGTGGCGGGTTGGCCGGAATAGGAAACGAGGGGTCGGGGAGAGGGAAAGACTGTAGCAGCCGGGTCGGGTGGACGGGTCGGGTCAGGCGGATCCGACCCGATCCGCTAGGATAGGGCACGGGTCGGGTCAGGCGGATCCGACCCGATCCGCTAGGATAGGGCACGGGTCGGGTAATGGGTTATTGGGTCGGGTCTGAATTGAACCCGGATCCGACCCAATAGGAATTAGTTTAAAAATAAACCGGTTTGGTTTGGTTCAGTTTTATTTGGTTTGGTTTATTTAATAAAAAACCTGGTTTATTTTTGGTTTAATAAATTATTTAGTTTCTAGGGCTTTAAAAAAAATACATCCGGGGTCCAAAAAATTTCCGAAAAATTATCCTATGTCTGGTTTTCTATTCTACACCATAAAATATTATTTTTATAATATTTTAATATTATTTATTAATAATTAAAAATCCTTTAATAATTAAAATACTTGAATTTAATTAGAGAAAATTCTCAGAAAATTCCAGAAATTCCAGAAAAATGTAAAAATCCAAAAATTGAAATTTTCTTGAAAATTAGGGGGTTTATAATAGATCAAGTATTACAAGTCACAGTCTATACTAATCTCATCCACAACAGATAAACACAGATCAAAAGTCAGAATAAATGCAAATGAATATAAACTAGCATATCTCAACAAGAGTGTCTCGGGAAACAATCCGAAAATAAGTCTGTTACATCAAAGCTGATAGACATGAATTAAAGTAACTGGAAATAGAAATATCTGAGTATGTAAAGCCAATACTCAGGAGAAGTCTTCGGGCACGATCTCGTCCTCAGATCCTGGTTCTGCCCCAATGTATTCACCTGTTCCTGCTTCTGCTAATGCTAATGCTCCGGTCCCGTAAACCTCGGAATAGATCTCGTCAGCTAATCCTGGGGACATAGTCCATTCCAGGTCCTCAGGGGACATAACAAGGTACAGATAATACAAGCCAAAATAAATGCAGTGCAGAAATAAATGAAACCATAGGGTAAACTATATAACCAGCTAAATGAAATGCAAGTTGAAAGTTTTAGTCATACTCAGGCTGAGATTGCTACAGGATCAGTGTCGAAGAAACCATAGCAGTATTTTCTCGAAGGGCCAGTAAGATACCAAAGCTCTGTGTCAGAGTCTAAGGCACAATCCATTAAAGTATTATATATATATATATATATTCACCCTTTTGTATGGTAAATCTCTCCCCACCCCATGTAATCTCACGCCACAGTTCCATAATGTCTCAGGTACAAGTCACGCAAGATCAAACTAATGCAACAAGTCATTTATTGAGATCTAAGAAAATAATGTCCAAGTCATGTAATATGTATCCTATACAGAATCACCATGAATATCTCAGGAAGATTCTGTCTCATAAATAGTGTTAGGTGTCCTGGGTTATGATGTACTTGATAAGACAAGTACGAGAAATATCGGGTCTCGGTATCCATGTCTAGATGACATTACACAACTCCGCGTACGGTGTTGGCACCCGACTATTAATCAGACGCTAAGTAAAGTCACACAGTCCTAGATCAAGCATGTACAACAAATATATATGTCAAAGAAATATATAACAAGAACTGCAGGATTTGGCAAGGTACACTTGCCTAGTGTTTTGGCTGCAATTGTAGCTCTGGCAGCAGTGGGGTTTGTAGGAAGTACTCCGGTTGCTAAAATAAACATTACCATCAGATCCAGAAAATATCAATCAGCTAAAAACGCCTGTCCTTGAGTCCAATTTGGAGACAAGGGCAAAAATGATAATTTTGGGTCAAAACGGGGTCCACATGTGGCCCGCTTCGCACCGAAAAATGTGTCAGGGACAAAGTTCTCCAAATTTGTCAAATATAGTGTCAACAGGTCCAGAACGATGATACGAACCCAACGAAACTTCTAGAATTGGATTCCGATGAGCCGATCACAAAATCGTCCGTCAAATGGAGCCTGTGGGACCCACGACACGCGATTTTGTCAACGTTCTCAGAATCGAACCAAACTTGGGTCACAGGACCAGCGTATCGTTACGAGTCCGATGGCATAAGTTTTGTTTCGATCCGACATATGTACACAAAGTTATGATGCATTCCAGAACTGACGGATACGGGACGGTGTCCGCGGATACGCGTTGATTCCGGTGTGCACGCACATCCGAATCAACTTCTGTGAAATCCCGCACGTCCGTATCAACGGCGCGCACGTTTCGGTGAAGATCGCGTACGACCAAGTCGTCCCGTTTGGCGGGGCGCACTCAGTTCCGAGGTAAACCAGGGCGTTGTTTTTCCTGTTTTTGGATCGCGGTTCGCGATCGCCACAGGACGCGATGCACCGAGCGGGTTGCACGGACACCGAGAAGGTCACGTAGGGGTCGCGATGCAACAGACGGAATCGAAAACGGGGCAGCGAGAAGAGAGAAATGGGTACCTGAACAGGGCTCGAGAAACTGTATTTCTAGTGTCCGACACGACTCGACGTGTCCGTGTCCTGAGTCGCCTAGGGTTAGGGTTTGGGGATGCTGCGACCGGAGCTCAGGCGGGGGAAGGCCGGCCGGAGGGAGGCTGGGGGCGCGGAGGCGACGCGGCGGCGTGCTGGGGCAGCGCAGGCGGCCGGCCGCGCAGGGCGGCGGAGGCGGGCCGGTAATGGGGCTCGGGGTCGGGTGCTGGTGAGGGAGGAAGGAGGAAGGAGGGGGGATCGGAGTCGGGCGGCGGCGCTGCAGCGGGTTCGGGCGGATCAGGCACGGGGGTGGCCGGAGTAGGGTTTCGAGGGAGGCTTAGGTTTCGGTTTGGGGGAGATGAGGGAGGAGGTAAGGAGAAGGGGTTTAAATAGGGGGATGGTGCCGTGGAGGGTGGGCGGATGAGGCGGAGAGGGGGAGGCGTCGTGGCGTGGGGCGCGGGCGGGTCAGGCGTGGGCTCCGGCGACGTGGCTGGAGCCGCCGGCGGGGGATGCGGGAAAGTAACGGGTGAGGGAGAAAGTTTCAACGGGTCGGGTCGGCCGGATTCGGGTCTGGCAGACCCGGCTCGACCCGTTAGCTAAACGGGTTCGAGCTTGCGGGTTCGGGTCACGGGCTGGACCCGGATCCGACCCGCAGCCAAGGGTTTGGGTTGGGCTTGGTTTGACTCATTTTGGGTTTGGTTTGACTTGGTTTGGTTTTTAAATAAAAAATTAGTTTTCATGTGATTAAAAAATAGGTCCAGGGCCCAATAAATTCCCAAAAAATTACCCTAAGTTATGTTTTTTATTTTACACCCAAAAATATTATTTTCATAATATTTTAATATATTTAAAAAACATTTAATTTTATTTAATGCCAAAAATATCTTATTTTTAATTAGCAAAAATTCCCGAAAATTCCAGAAAATTCTGAAAAATTCAGTTTTAAAAATCTTGAAAAATCAGGGGGTTTACAAAAGTTCAGGCAGACTCTGTGGACAGCTCTTCTAGCTCCTCCTCGGTAGCATATCTGGTCTCCTATCCAGGCCCATATACCGTGGGGTAGAAGGCCTCATCTAAACCTGGCAGGGAACCAGGTCTCCAGTGGGACATAACAAGATACATAAAAGCATGCCATGTATATAAATACTGAATAAATAAATAGAGGGTGTGCTAGCCATCTAAGTGAATGCAATTTGAGACAACCTAGTACGTATGGGAAAGTGTGGCTAGACATATGCTGACGTAATTCACCAATCCGTAGTGACTGGCTAATATATGCCACATATGCCCCCGTTCAAGGGCACTATGCAATACACCATCTCCGAGGAGCATGGCCACAGGAATATATATATAACGTCTGTATCACTCCGTCGAGTGCGGTATCTGTATAAAGATGTGGGTGTCCCATACGCCTTTTAGTCGTTCTTCCCGCCCAATGCGGTAATACAAGTCAAATCCACAACGTATAAACAACGTAACTAAATGCCAGTCATAACTTTCCTGAATATTCCTGATTTCATGCTAATCCGTGATAAACGTCACACGTACTGGTAGCTAATCGAGTACGTAACTTGTATCCCAAAATGAAGTACAACCTTGTTGCGTGTACAAGTGTTAGGGTCTAGGAGGATATTAGGATACCCTCGCAGTTGTCAGGTAAGTCTGCTAAGGACTAAGTTAGTTATACTACTTGTCAACGTATTTGTTGACGGTACCCGAGGCAGTCTCAGATACATACTGTTATATGTAAATTTACTAACAATAACATTTAACAGTTAATAATTAAACAGTAAAAACTTGGCAAGGTATACTTGTCTACTCCTCTGAGCTGGGCGTACCAAAGACCTGTACTTGCAGTCAAGTCTGAGGGGTCCTGTGACCCGGAGTCACTGACTGCGTTGCAGGTGTACTCTGTTTAGGACATATAGGGTTCGTGAATTAATCATTTAAATAATGCGTATATTTAAATATCATAGTATAACTATATATAATAATATATATAGTATATATTAAGAACATATAAAATATACATATTGTATTTATATACTTTAATATAAACATATACATATATATAAGTATGTAATATATATAATATTGCAAGGAAAATAATATATGATATTTTATATACTTAACAATATAATGATATATACATAATATATATATAGATAAAAATAAAGGCATATATATATAAATGTACATATATACACATATATAGCTTATATATATGATTTATATATATATATATATATATATATATATATATATATATATATATATATATATATATATATATATATATATATATATATATATATTATATTATATTATATTATATATTATATTATATTATATTATATATTATATATAATATAATTATATATATATATTTAATAGTATGTATAACATAGCATATACTAAATAGTATAAACATATATTAGCATAATACCATATATATATATATACACATAATACATATAGATATATATAATAATAGTATATATATTATAACATAGTATATATAAATATACATATATAGATATACATATATATATATATATATATATATATATAAAATATATTTATACCATAATAATATTGGTACATATATATAAAAAGAGAAAAACATATATGTATATATAATAGTACTTATATTAATATATATATATATAAGAAAAAGAAATACATATATGTATATATAATATTTATTATTTTATATATATATATATATATATATATATATATATATATATATATATATATATATATATATATATATATATATATATATATATATATATATATATATATATATATATATATATATATATATATATATATATATATATATATATATATATATATATATATATATATATATATACATATATATAATAAATAAATAATAACAAAAAAATCAGAAATATATATATATATATATATATATATATATATATATATATATATATATATATATATATATATATATATTAAATAAATAAATAAATAAAAATAGAAATACATAGGTATAAATATATATAATATATATTACAGTATATACTGTATAATAATATATAATTAATTATATATAATAATATATATTAATATATATATTAATATTTATATAAATATGCATATATATATACATATATATATATATATATATATATATATATATATATATATATATATATATATATATATATATATATATATATATACATTCATATATAAATATATACGTATTTACGTATTTAAAAAGGGGGGTATACCTATCTGACAGGGGGGCCACGGCTCATCGCCGGTGGGAGGACGGCGGCGGAGCAGTCGGCGGCTGGCCGGGACGGCAGCCACAGCAGCAGTGGCTGCTAGCAGTGACAGCAGCAACGGCGGCTTGCAGCGGTTACAGCGCCGCGGGCGGTGGCGGTGGCGGGGGCGGCGGTGCAGGGTGGGGGTTCGAAGGAGGAGACGTCGGCGAAGGGGTCGGCGGTGGTGGCGATGGTCAGTGGTGGCTGGAGTGGCGGTGGGGGGCGGTCGGGGGAGACTGGGGTGCAGTGGCTGGGAAGTCGGGGAAGGGTCTGCGGGGGAGTTGCCGGCCAGGGCGGTGGCCGTGGGGTGGTGGTGGCGGGTCAGTTCGGTAGAGGAGGTCGGGGTGAGGCGTTTGGGGGTGGTGGCGGTGGTCCACGACGGCTGGGGGTGGCGCTGTGGGAGGTCGGGGGTGCTGGTGGTGGGTTGGTGCGGGTGCGGGTGTGGGCGTTGGGGTTGCAGCGGCTGCCGGCGGTGATTGCGGCGGCCAGGGCGGGTGGCAGTCGGCTGGGGGTGGCTAGGGGAGGGGCGAGTCGCTAGGCGGCGGTCCGGTGGGCGGAGGGTGGCGGAGCTGGAGGTGGTGTGAGTTTGGAATGAGAGGGGGGGTCGGGTATATATAGGGTTAGGGCAATGGCACTAGTTGTAAATAGGTTGAAGTTCAAGGGTATTTAGGTAATTTGATTTTCTAGATATTTTTCTGATATTTTCCTGATATTTTCAGGTGGGTCCCACTGTCACGTGTACGGTGTAGGTTCACCGGCCAATAGGGGGGTGACACCTCACACTGTAATTTACAGAAAAACCCCTACAAATTTATAAATTGCACAAAAGTCCTAAAATTGGAAATTTGCATAATTACGTAATTTGTTTGGGTAAAACACATGATTCCTAAAAATACTAAAATTCACAGAATTGAGGGGGAAAGCTGGAGGAGGGCCTGGGCAGGGGTGGGGGTGAGCCTGGGCAGGGGCTGGGCCTGGTTTCTAGGTAATACGGGTCACCGTATTTATTAATTAATAAATACTGTGCACGGTGTTTACTAATTATTTAGAGGCAGGTAGGGCCATAATTTTACTATGGTGTCAATATACTAAATGTAGTATATTTAGTGTAGAATATTAACGTATTTTTGTTTGGGCAAAACAGGTGCCTATTGGTCCTCTATTCTTTATTGGAACAGAGATGGGTATAGAGCAGGAAATTAAATAGGAAATAAATACGTCGTTTGTAACGATATTTGTGCGTCTAAAACGAAGCTCATACCAGCACATTTATGAGTTGCACAAAGTGCAGGATAGTAGACTGGTCTGTCTAGTAGGGGTATGTGAACTTCGTTTGGGGATAACAGTCAGTGTAATGCTCTAAATAATTAGGTGATGGACAGGTGCACAAATCAATAGGATATGTAAGCAAAATAAATTAAAAAAAGTTACAATATTTCTAATTAGCTAAAAAAAAATTTAAAATACTAAAATCTGATCGAGGGAGTTTACACGGGGTTATCCCCTTAGCCATGTGCGTTCATCTCTTTTATTAGCATACAAAGGTAATCGCCTGAAAACTAGCATGTAACATTCATTTTCTTAGTGTGCAGCTAAGTAGAGACAGGTTCACCGGGTCCACCCACCTTAGCGATGTATCGCATCGGTCGAGCGAGACTCCGGGCGCGCCTCTGAAAGCCTAAGTCTGACTCCATTGAAGATCCCTGTATGAATGCCTTTGCATCGAACGAGCCATCTCACTGAGCAAGGTGGGTTGGTTCGCTACACTTGTGCCTTTTGAATCGGCCCTCCGGGTTGAGCAGAGCAGGTCGTTACATTATACACTACTCAGAACAAGTCTCGTCCTCGAGACTTCCTGAGTGCAACTCGTACTATCGCACAACTTCTAAACCAAACTCTATATATCTTGTTTAACTTCCAAGGACTGTTTCAATACTATATTCATTTATTTTCTCACCACGCATTACGCGAATGTTTGGCCAATTTTCATCGAACGACTCTATCGTTCAATACTATCGAACTATACTCAGCTCAGTCGTTGCACTCTCAACTCAAAATCTTCTGCGCCTGGCGCATGGCTGTATTACTTAAGCACATGGTATTCTATAACTCAATGGGCACTTACAACTCATAATTGGGTGGACTTGCCCAACTTGTTATATTATCTCCATAGGAACCCAACGCATCCGATCCTATTACTTGACGTCGCCTATCGAAACCCATCGTTACGCCTAAACCCAAAAGCTCTAATCTCAGCTAACTTTCCAATCTCGTTTGCATCAATATCTCTCTGAGTCACCGTCCAATCTCGCTAAGTAAATCTACTGTCGGCCAATGCATTCTCATTAAATCACCTACGTTTCCTGACTCGATTTTTATCGTGCCTTAGCGCAGAGCTAAATTTCCCACCTGGGGTGCGCTCTAATCTTTCGCGTCTTTGGTCCAATCGAATTTAACTTCATATTCGTTTTACTCATTCCTTTTTACACGATTGCTTAACTATTTTATCCGAATGATTCATTCGTTCAACTATTTTATTCTCTAACTCAGTCTTGTACTGCGCCTTAGCACAGAACTATCTCTGTAACACGAAAAATGTTACAATCTTTCCTTTATGAAAGTTTAGGTTGAGGCTAACTTATTTCAGTTGCCATACTCATCCATGCAAATTCGAACATTTTTATTTACAGCTGCATTCGAGTTATGCATATCGCTAAGTCTGGATCGTACCCATATTCAAGGCATCCCCCAAATATGTGTATTTCAGCCAAGCATAGTGACAACTAAGTCGGACAAGCTACTCGTAAAAATATTTTGAATTATCGATCATTTTGCTACACGACTAACCGAACTCTAGTTTGATTTAGTTATAGTCTACTCCAATCTCACCCAATTTAAGTTTTATATTACCAGCAATGCACATCCTCCAAGCAATAATTTAATTCATTGTGCCAACTTATCTCGAATATCGGCAATTTCAAATCATAAGAGTTCGTCCGATAATTCTCTAATACCGTCTTATTCCTCACCGTCGCATAACCTATCCGACCAAATCAATTATTACCCGAGTCCTATCTCCCATTGCGTTCGTTTTAACGCCAACGTCGCTAGTATACACTCCCAGTTTCAAGTCCTAACTCTAAGTCTCGTTGTCTTAGTTCCATCGTTTTCCCGAATGATTACTCTGAAGGCAGGCACTCCAGTTTAACTCAAGGCATAGGGTCGTCTGCCTAGCCACTAGGCCAGCTCACAAGGTCATAGGTACAGTACAAGTTTGTGACTCATCGTACAAACGCGCTGTACAACTCTCGTCCCAAACACCCTAAGGTCAAACCATTGTTCCTTTATACGGATATTCTACCCAAGCTCGTTTCACTCAGATTTCTAAACATCGAGCACAGATCATCCTATCACACCAACACGTTCGTTCAACCGAACCCACGATATGCCCACGTTGCATGTCCAAACTATCAATTTTGCACACACTATCTCTTTCAACCTGTTTTGATAGAATCCACCTATCCGTCCATTTCTACGCCTGTACCACTAAGCCACAATCCCATTATAAATCATCGATGTATATCATAATCTCTAAGTCGTCCAGCTCGATCTATGTATCCGTTCATGAAAACTTCTAACATCTCTTACTTCATGTTTCTAGACTAACTCCTCAAAAATTCTTAGATTCATTTGTATCCTGAAACTTGTCTTATCGTAACGAACCACAAGTCAAAATGATCCTTCAATTGTCACATTCTGGTCTCTCGCAAGTTCAATCATCCCCGTCGCACGTGAGATCACCATGCCAACGCTCCTGCAGAATAATTGTCCTAATCCGGATGTAACACATGTGCGAGCAAGAAGTTGTACTCGCACAAGACAAGAAGGTCAATCGTTATGGTTATCCTCGAATGAACATACACCTTATCGCCACTCTTCATTTTATCCCAAGTTGTACATTGATCCATCAAGTCATGTTCTTTTTAACAACCGTTCTTACCGAAATCAAAATTCGTCTAGTCAAACCGTCCATCCTTAATGTTACTGTTTTAATCATTTCATAATCTAATTCTAGCATTCCTCCAACAACTAAGTTCAAATCCCAAACCCAAGTTTATTCACTTTTGATACGTTTCATTCATCGAGTTCGTTTGGAATAATCACCGAACATGCACTACCAGAATAAGTCAAAATAGCGACGCCCAAAAACGTCGCTAAATAACATAAAAACGTCGCTAAAAAATTTTAGCGACGTATTTAGCGACGTTTTCATGCAGTCGGGAAAAACCAAGTCGCCGAAAGGAAAAACGTCGCTAAACGTCGCTATGCCGACGTATTTTAGCGACTTTATTGTGTCGCTAAATTTAGCGACGTTTAGCGACTCCGAGTCACTAAATAGCGACGTTTACTAAAGTCGCTAAACGTCGCTAATTAGCGACTTATATAGCGACGTAATAGCGACGTATTTAATGACCTGGCAGTACTGCCATGTCAGCAATTTGCGACGCACAGCGACATATTTAGCGACGTTTAGCGACGTCTTTAGCGACGGCTAATTAGACGTCGCTAATTAGCGACTTTTTTAGCGACTTATAGTAACGTCGCCATACGTCGCTAAACGTCGCTAAATACGTCGCTAAAGTTACAAAAAAATTAAAAAAAAAACCTGAATTTTTCCAAACTATTATTCCTGCAATTTATAAATTTCTAATTTAAAATATACCCGGAGCAACCCTCCGTTGAATTCTATGGGTTCGTCGACCCCTTCGGTGGAACACTCAACACCGGATTAACAATATTGAATATGAATAAAAGTATCACAGTCATACAATTAATACACACAAATATTATAGACAGACAATAAAAGTTTTACAGTCACAGGCATAAACAGCATCACAGTAACACAAAAAGGGCATAAACAGCATCACACTCACACAAAATGGACATAAACAGCATCACATAATATATAAGTATCAGAGTATCACAGTAACACAAAATGCATAATATATAAGTATATGAAACATTATAGTATCAATCTCGAGAATTTCCAAAATGGGGCAGATACCAGTCCCTCAAATACTGCGCATAAGCAGCGTTAATGTTATCAAGCTCCGCTATGGGTGCTGGGTGACTGGAACTCCCCGTCTGAGATACCGCCGCGATAGGTGCTGGGTGGCTGGAACTCCCCGTCTGAGATACCGCCGCGATAGGTGCTGGGTGACTGGAACTCCCCGCAGGTGGTATCTCTTCCTCCTTAACAGTAGTCGGCATCACTTCCTCCTTAACAGTAGGAGGCATAACTTCCTCCTTAACAGTAGGAGGTGTCGCTCTCTTGGGTGCCATCTGGTAAGATAGATGAAAACAAAGAATTAGCAAATTGACTATGTAGCAGTATAGATCATTCTAAAGTAGATTATAAAGCTTTATGTATCATTCTAAAGTAAGATAGATGAAAACAAAGAATTAGCTATTGGAACGGAAGCATAATTTAATTAAATAGCACACCAATTAATATTAAATCACTAAAAATAAAATAACTATACAAAATGACAAAATTATCCTCATCTAAAAATGTGGGGGTGACACTAACCAATACACCCACTGACACTGCATTACCCAACTTACACTAATTACTTAACTTTCAACTGAACATCGCATCATCCAGGCCCCCCCCCCCTTTAGTCACTTCATAGTTCAATATTACCACCACATACATGCTATCAAGATACACACCCTCAAACTTTCTCACTTGTCATTTACTACTGCCACTGCTAACATTTTTGTTAAAATTTCATCACTGAACTTCTGCTCTTCTAATTATCAGATTGCTATCAAGATACACACCCTCATACACTCACACACCCACAGGCACAAGTATCTCATCATCCTTACAATACTTAAGTCACTGCTATTGAGCAGTGACTCTCCTCCCCTTAGTACAACTCGAGCACCAATTGGCTCCCTCACACAGATACAACAGCAGTACCAACTACCAATACTTCCCCTATCTCTTGCGGTGTTGCTCTCTCTCTAGCAGTGCAACATAAGTTGCAGCTGTTACTGATACTTCATAGCCCGACCACAGCACAGTGCTGCCCAACCCTGTTGTGTAAGCACCAAATGATGTGTACTGATATGTGCATATCACTCTACACTGCTATCACAGCTTCTATAAGCTAACCAACACACCACTTATTCCCCCACTGCCACATACACACCATTAGTCACACAGGCACCTCATTAGTTAAGGGACACACACACACAACCACGAAAATACACACACACACACACTCACACACACACACACACACACACATATATATATATATATATATATATATGACATCTACAAAAATACATATATCATAGCCTCCAATATAACACAAACACTAGCATTTAAACAAACACTTAAAGTGTATAACTAGAAAATTATGATACACATCCATTGAGAAGCCCAAAATCCTAAAGCCCCTTAAAAATCAACAACAAAAAGTAACCTAAAAAAACACTTACAAGCAAAGCAAACCCTAACCCTAATCCTAACCCCAGGTCAAAAAACCTAACCCTATCCCTAACCCTAACCCTAATCCCAACCCTAAACCTAACCCCTGCGTCTGTGTGTCGTGTGTGTGTCGTGTTTGTGTGTGTGTCGTCTATGTGTGTCGTGTGTGTGTGTCTGCGTCTGTGTGTGTGTGTGTCGTGTGTGTCTGTGTGCGTGTGTCGTGTCTGTGTGCGTGTGTCGTGTCTGTCAAGTGTCTTGTGTCAGTGTCACATGAGAGAGAGAGAGAGAGAGAGAGAGAGAGAGAGAGAGATAACCTAGAGCTCGAGGAGGAGGAGGGGGAAGCCGGAGTAGACGCAGCCGTGAAAATCCGGTCGCCGGAGAGGGGGGGGGGGGCGGGGGAATTCGAAAGGTTTCGAAATTTTCGACAGACGGAGAAAAGAAAACCGAGCCCTAATTAAACAAAAATTAGCGACGTTTAGCGACGTCACATAATTACGTCGCTAAAATTAAAATTAGCGACGCAAATGAAGTCGCTAAATACGTTGCTAAATTTTTTTGATATAAACGTCGCTAAGTACGACGCTAAACGTCGCTAAATCAGATATATTAGCGACGTTTAGCGACCTTAATTGAACTTATAGCGACTATACTTTTAAAATCTTAATAAAAGTCGCTAAACGTCGCTAAATGTCGCCATTTAGCGACGTCTAGCGACGCGTTTTACAGAGTCGCTGATTTAGCGACGTTTTAACTAGACGTCGCTAAAATACGTCGCTAATACCGCTTATTCTGGTAGTGATGTTCCCTTGAGTTCGATTATCTCCGTCGTACGTGAAATCACCATGCCGGCGCTCCCGCAGGATAATCGTTCTCGCTGGGACTGATTTTGAATGTTATCCTTTCGAACTTGATTTCAAGATCGTTCTTCCAAACTCCAAGCCAAATCTATTATCGCTTATGTCGATCCATCAAAATCATAATTTTATTTTCTTGGGCTAACTTATATTCGAGCAATATCCTACTCAAGTCCAAATTTTTCATGCGCGCTATCATTCGTTCGCGCCATTATTTTCAATTGCACTAACTCCGATCGCATCCCCGATTATTCCATCTACTCTCAAGTTTTAATTCGCTTTGTTTCAACTCAAAGTCGCTCGTACAATCCTCTAAGTTTTTCCGACCATGATATCAATTTCAATTGCCCTGAATTTCTATTTGATGTAAGACTTATCCCTTATTTAACTCATTCTAACTCGTTAGAACCAAATCTTTCATTCTTCCTACGGGTTCGCTTACTTGCTAGGAATTGGTTATTTATATTAAGGCTTTACACAATCTCGTCTCTTGCTGCTAGACCCATTTAACTCTCCGAATCCATGACTTCGTTCGAGCATTTCTAAGCCGACCAATATACCACTTAGGGTTCGAGTTATACTCCATGAATCTTTATAACTCATTATATCCATAATTTGTATATTCGAACCAGGGACCTATCGCATACACCACTCAGGAAATTGAGTCATCCTAATAACTTCGGAATCGCGTTCGCATCCTTAACATGTCTATCCGACTCATTTCTTATAACTCCAGCACGATCCCTATTTGCCACCTTAACGATCTTAGGCTCGTATGCACCTCTATCCATAGTCCTCCATATAAACTATGTTTTGAATCATAACTTATCGCTATGAATAACCGTCCAAACTATATCTGAAAATCCAACACAATTCCCATTATTCGCCTTAGCGGTACTCCGATAACGTCTTTATATGTTTCCATTCTAAGTTCAACTTTTACTCTTATCCAAACAATACCCAAATCTCGCTGCAACTCGCTAGCACCAAGGGTCTTGGCGCATGATACTCAACACAACTTAGCCAAAAGGCTGTGTGCATAGGCAACTTTCTGAACGATATTCTATCTCGCACACTAACCCGCTTGGTGTTCTCGTATAGGCATTCGGGCTCATATATAAATTGCAAATTTTAACTTGAGTCTATTCCCACGAAGTCTGACACAGGTTGGCATAAAGGCCCTCGCATCATAATCCCGTTCAAGCAATCGTATTATTCATATGCACTTTTCGAAAATATTTAGACTTATTGTATGGAACATTCATCGAACATCGAGAGAGAGCATCTATCACTTTTTCAATAAACAAGTTCAAAACTGAGAGAATTGATACGAATTCCAAGGACGTAAAGCTGTGCTCTGATACAAATATGTCACGCCCCGATCTCACGCCAGAATCGGCCGTCCCCACTAGGCACGAATCATCGCGCCAGCGCTCCCGCGGGACATACGTTTCCAATCGGAACGCGATGCCACGCGAGCCTGGGGTTGCGCCCGTGCGAGGCAAATACCGAAACGGCAGTTGATGACTAGTTCACAGAGTCGTCATAGCGGAAACATAAAATGAACACAAGTATTGAATCCAAATCAAGCTCTTTTATTGATATGAAGTAAAGATTACAAGCGACGCTAGGTCGAGATTACAAGTCGCTCATGCTCTCTCTCTCTCTTACAATGAATATGCCCTTAGGCTTAGAACCGATACAAATGATCTGGATGATGATGTTCCCATACACTATGTCTCATATATGTGAGCTCCAGGTTCGTACGCCACGCTCCAAGACGCCAAGTGCGGTCCGACGCCTCATTGCGTTAATCGATCTCGGAATCCGTACAAGTTCTCTTGCACCCTGCATGCAGTCTGGGTTGGTGTTAGTATATTAAATGCACTGGTGGGGAGGCCTCTCGCCCACGCCACAAAACAAGCACGTTCATTAGTTATGTGTGCCGACTGGTTTTGTTGTCTTTCTAGTCTTTTGCCTTAGGATCAGTTACATGGCAATATAAAGAAGGTAATCTCCGTGTCTGCTCAAAAGTGTCATAATAATGAACAATTGAGTTCACCTTACCATTTCTTACCATTCGGCCTTCCCTGTCATATGCAGCAATATAAAACAATGATCAACTGAATAACAAAGAACATTTGTGAAATCCAAGTGTTATGTCATCTCTGCCTCAAGCTCATTCTACTCGAACTAGGTTTGTTACCGTACATCCATTCTAATTATGCAAAATGTCGTGCAAATATACTCCTTTCCGTTACTCCTTTTCTCAATGCGGATAGCCGCTATGCAAGCATGACTTATCTATATGAAGGTCACTGGCTCTGTTAGCCATAATAGACGTGATCTGCGATGGACGGCTGTCTTCCCAGCTCGGTTGCTAGCCTTGCTGGGCCTCCCAACCGTCTAACGAGTCGGGGCCCATCCAGGTCGGTAGCAACCTTGTTGGATGTCCCGCTCTCGCCCGCTAGTTATCAGCTAGTGTATCGCCAGGACTACACTGGCACTGTCCTCCCGGGCTGACACGATTCGGATGCCTCAACAATCGTGTCGAGGACTCTCTCTACCTGGTGCGCAACCAGTTGTCCGTGACCATGCAACTACTCCCCCACATCCAATCCTAGCCGAGAACTACACTCGGTCCGCTCTTTGCCGAGGACTACACTCGGATCTTTTCTTATTTACGCAGCTCCCTGATTAGAGACTGCCTCGGTGATCTGCATATCCCAAGTACCTATCTTTCTTTCCATCTCCTGACTCGGAACGACTATTTGATAGCCTTCCTCGTCTATGTATGCAACATGATTTTACTCTATCCCGTGTCATGTTCCGTGCGGTGCAACGTCTCAGTATGAACTCACACTACTTTGTGGCATATATATAAGAAGCTACTACATTCCAACTCAACAAAGCCGACTACACAAATAGCAAGTAAGATTTCCATATTCTATACAATGATAAGGCGGGGTTATCCCCTTAGCTATGTGCGTTCATCTTTTTTATTAGCATGCAAAGGTTATCACCTGAAAACTAGCATGTAACATTCATTTTCTTAGTGTGCAGCTAAGTAGACAAAGGTTCACCGGGGCCACCCACCTTAGCGATGTATCGCATCGGTCGAGCGAGACTCCGGACGCGCCTCTGAAAGCCTAAGTCTGACTCCATTGAAGATCCCAGTATGAATGCATTTGCATCGAATGAGCCATCTCGCTGAGCAAGGCGGGTTGGTTCGCTATACTTGTGTCGTTTGAATCGGCCCTCCGGGTTGAGTGGAGCGGGTCGTTACTATCCTGGTGTCCACGGTAGCATCGAAATCTTGTTTTAGTGCAGGTTCAAGGATGCTAAGCAAGAAGATGAGTCGGTTGGTGCAAGATATTTTGGAAGCTTGTGTCTGCGTTCAAGATTGGACCCGTGCTGAAGAAAGAACTCAAAACTCAAGAGATGCAAGTACCGATATCGCAGGATTGGACTTTGAATCTCTTACTATAAATGACGCTACTGAAGGAGAAGCTAAGCAATAAACTTCAACGAAAGACGGACGACGAAATTATTTTAAAAGACTTGTACATTTTTTTACAAGCTTTATGCAAATAAAATATCATTTACAAGTTTCTATTTTTTTGGCTACTTAATGTTATAATATATTTATAATTTAATTACCATTAATAAAAGAAATTCAGCTTTTTCTTACTTAATTGTTAATTGTTTACATTTAACTTCTTTATGTCTATATAAATCACTTTTTTATATACTTATAGATTTATAAATATTCAACTTATAAATATTTAGATTTTAATTTATACTTAAAGTTATATAAATATTGATATAAAGAAATTAAATAAATTTTCTAATAAATAAATTTGTAAATTTCAAATTATACTTAACATATAACTTATAAATTTTGAATTATAATAAACATAACTTATAAATTTCAAGTAAATTTATACTCAAAGTTATATAAAAAACTTTCTAACAAATAACTTATAAATTTCAAATAAATTTATACTTAAGTTATACTTAAACTTATATATAAAAATTAACAAATAACTTATAAATTTCAAATTATATAAAAAATAACTTAGTAACAAAAAATCTATAAATTTTAACTTGAATTTATTAACATATAACTTATAAGTTATATCATATAGATTATATATACAAAATATATATAAATAAAAAATAAATAAATAAATTGGACCGGCCCGGCCCGGCCCGACCGTGAACCGGTCCAGACCCAGACCGGTTCTACCCGGTCATCCCCTGACCGGGTCATGGGTCTGGACTTGACCGTAGTTGTTTATGACCGGACCGGCCCGACCCACCTCTCCACTTGGGTTGAACCCGGTCCGGACCGGACCCGGTCAAACCCGATTGACTCGGACTGCGGGCCGGCCCGGACTGGCCCGATACACAACCTGACATGTATAAAATAGACTTACATGAGTTAAAAACTGACAAAAAGAATAATTTGTTATTTTAGGAAGTCTAAAAGGCAGTAAATGCGTTCATTAAATGGAGTTATTTGGCATCCATGTTGAACGGTGCAAATTGAATTTCGTGGACTTATTTGGCATGCATGTTGAACGGTGCAAATAGAATTTCGTATGAGTTTAAAACTGACCGGATTTTGTATATATGTAAGGTTATTTATGGAATAAAAAAATCTACGGTGAAGCCTAATTAGTTTTGATATTATAAAGTAGAATAGATCACTTTTGTGTTATGTTTGACAGATTGGTTATCATACAATTAAAGTAAAGGATTGAAAATGGAAGTTTAATCATCCAATAAAAGTGGAAGATTATGGAGGATTTTTGTTTGATTGCACGAAGACAAATTTCTAATTTCAGATTTATTGTGCTTGAACAAATATTCAGATTCATTGAATTTGACCGAATATTTCCACCGAATATTTCGATTCATTCAAATATAATAAATCTGAATAATCGTTCAAACTCAAATAATCAATACAATAAATCTGAAGGTCCGAATATTCGCTCAAACTCAATTAATCAATACAATGAATATGGAGATTCGTTCAAATCCAATAAATCCGAATATTCGTTCAAGCTGTGCGAATCTAAATATATATATATATATATATATATATATATATATATATATATAGACACTCAGGTTTCAGTAGTGGCTTCCCGCTCCAGCTTCTTCCGTTATTCTTTAGGTTTTCTGAGCCATTTATTGAAGATGAGAAGTGGAGCCCTCCTCTCCTTCCTGGCACTACTTGTTCTCCTCAATACCATCTCCGTATCTAGCTCTTCACCGACAATTACTTCGCGGTTCCTCCTCAATGATATTTCTCCCGCTCCGAGTGCTACGACTCCTTCCAATGCTAGAGCTGGCGCTAATGTGAACGCCTGTTGCTGGGAGTGTTTCTGCGTAACTAATTGGTGTTGCAGAGGTGGAGCTTAATCGCAACTGCTGCAGGTGGTGTGTGCTCATGCATGCATATGAGAATAATATATAGCTACGTGTGTAAGGGAGTCTTGAGCTATTTGCTCTAGCTCTCTTGCGCTAGCTAGCTAGCTAGTGTTTGTGTTCTGCAGTATTTTGTTTTTTGTTTTGTTTTTGCTTCTTTCTATGCCAGCTCTTTGTTGTTCTTTTGCTCTAGATGAGTTGGTCTTTGTTGCAATAATTAAGATTTTTAACTAAAATCCTTTCAACTTTTTACCCTTCGGACTCGTTTGGCTCTCACAATAGGACGGAAAATAAACCAATTTTTTGCTAAAACTGAATCCTTGGCGATGGGAGAACTATTTTCTTCCGTATTTCTGTTTTGTTCCATTAAAGATTGGTTCCAAGGAGACTGTTTGGTTCACTGAACTTTGAAACTCGGAAGTGTTCAAAATTCGAAAGTGAACACTAAATTTTGAAACTCGAAAGTGTTCAAAATTCGAAAATGAAACTGGTGACTGTTCCTGTGGGCGACTGCAACCGCCGCGGACGACTGCTCTCGTGAAGTCCCGTCGAGCTCCGACGTCGATCTCTGCGTGGCGAGTGCCGACGTCGAGCCCCCATCTCGTGCCGGTGGTCCTCCTCTCCGAGGTTCTTGATGGTGAGAAATAATAAATTATAATAATTAATAAATGATATTGATAATAGTTAGCAATAATAATATTTTTATTGTTAATGACAAATAATAAACTTGTGACAAATAATTAATAATAATAATATAAATATAAATATAAATTATGTTTTTCAACTTAATTCAACAATCATTTATATAATAAATCTTTCATTTCCCACTTCCAACTTTCGTTTCTTCAAACCAACCAAACGAAGTATCTTATAAAATTTGGGTACGCATGACGTGCATATGCAATACGTATGTAAACTTTTCACTTTCAGATTTTGCCAAACGAGACAGCTAGCCCCTTACATCTTTCTTTTATTAGTTATTTTTCTTTCATTTTTCTTTCCTCTCGCATCCAATTACCCTAAAATAGATTGATAAGTTTCTGCAGCAGTTTAATTCGAAGATTTCATGGAGATGGATTTTAAGCACAAAATCACAGAACAAACCCTCGGGTGACCAAAGCATGAAGAAATACACCCTTGACTCATGGCAGAGAGTTTCCTACAAGAGCAACATCAAATTTACAGGAAATTCTGTGACTCGTGACTTCGTAAACACAGTCAATTTTAGGTTGAACTTTGTCTTTAAGAGCTTACTCACTTCAAAGAACTCTCAAACTCGCAAATATAATAAGAGCTGAGCTAGAAAATTGATGTCTGTCCAAATGGAAAAGTGATATATCAAACAATATCATAACGGAGTTTATTTTTGTTCATCCATCAAAATTATGATGTTGGTTCATCTTCCACTAAAAAATGATACGTGTCAATTTAGTCAATATAAAATCACTTTGTGAGTGGTTTGGTTCACCTACCAAAGTAGTTTTTATCTTTAATTTGACACATGTTAATTTTTTAGTGGAGGATGAACAAACATCATGGTTTTGATTGGTGAATAAAAATGAACTCTATCAGAACGATCCGAGGAATTCATTGATCCTTTCAAAAGTGGAATCCGATGAACAAATTACAAATACGTCAGCCGATGTCGGTTTGCGGGATCGACATGTGGTGCTCCGAAAAAGGTTTTTAGAATTAGATAAAAATATCCTCACATGACTAATTGGACGAAGCGTATCAAACGCCACAAGTTTTGTTAACATTCAACGGACACACAAAAAATAATTTAAAGATTGGTAAAATATGATACGGTAAAAATTGGTTAGTCCTAATATTTAACCTTGGATTTCTATTGGTTCCTCGATGCTAGGGTCAAACACTATGGTCAGATTTCAAGCTAATCCTAGTAGTGTTTATACTACTCTTAAGTCATCCCCAATTATCAAGTGATAATGGTCAATCAATCTATAGATAAGGGACGCTAAGGTTCATTAGGTATTCGGATCTTAGCGATGTGTCAACACTCTAGTTGTACTCTTAATAGGAAGGTTATCCTACTTATCATCTAACAACATGGACTTCTATATTCTAGGAGGAGGCTATACTCAAGGAACTATTAGGGAAGTACATGAATCAAGCAGGATGCAACTTATTCAATTAGAACAGACTGGAAGAATGCGAGTCATAGTCAATAGTGGATGAGATCCTATATTCTAATCCTATTTGCAGGCTTGCTCGGTACAGTAACGTAACCGAGACAATATGCTCTCGACCTGCATAGGCCACCACTAAAAATATGTCATGCCCCAGTCCCAAAAATACGTAGGATTATGACACGTAAGCATGCCAGTCGCATGGATATGACAACTCCAATATATGGAAACCAAAACCCATACGTACGCTGTAATATGAATATCAAATCCACAAGTGGTATAAATGTCACAAGTCACAGAGTATAATCTAAATCTCATCCACAAAAAATCATATGAATAAATGAATAATATCTATGAACTAGATCTCAATACAAAGTATCTAAAGATGACAGTCGGATGGAAACAAATCCACCGCCGAACTAGAATATAAAAGTACAACACAGCAAACGCAATATAAGAATATCAGCTAAAAATCACGGGGCTCGAAGGGAAAACCTCCTCGCAAATATAAGTAACCAATCCGGATCGGCGCTCCTGTGAATACTCATAAACAGATACACCTGGAAAGGGACCAGGTCCTCAGAGGGACATAACAAGATACATAAAAGCATGCCAAATGAGTACTGAAATAATTATCCAATGGGGTCGCCTAACCATCTATGTGAATGCAGTTTGAGAACAACTTTCCAACACGTGGACTATCTGGCCAAAAAAAATGGGATTGGCATGATTCTCTCGGAGAATCAGGACCTACAAAGCATGTCGTCTTTTGAACGACAGAGGTCGCCATGTAATATATAGGGGTCATCACCACCCGTTTCTCCGGCGGAGAATCCGGGCGAACAAGAAAAAGTGTAAAGGAGCCCAAACGCCTTACTTGTTGTTCTCTCCACCCCATACTCTAAGCATGTCACATCCATGACACGATTTGGCTCATAGCCTATCTTTAGTTCAATAGCCCAACCCTACTACCAAACAAGGACAATGATTGGACTACCGTACTATAATAGGCTATGTCCATGACTACTAATAACTGCTAAGTCTTCTAGCATACAAAGTTTCTATCAGAAGTTATCCCTAACGCACGGCCCACACGTACAGGAGGCCAGACCTGTCAAGCAGTCCGTGATCTATATGAGACTCACACTCGTGTAATAGCTGTGTCACGGCCAATGAACCTAATGATGCTTTATGATAATGGGGTGGTCTCATAAACAAGGTCAATGCATATACATAATAAAATAAATCACGACGACACCGTCGTTGCACCCAAGTTTCCCTGGACGCGTATTTTATATAGCAGTTAAAATATATAAACTAAATGACATAAATAAAGATGCATGCAACATATGAAATATGAATAACAGTACAAAGGCAAAGTATACTTGCCTGGCAAGAGAGATGCAAAATGTAACGTCCAGATGTCAAACACCAAGAGTCAGAGACTATGACCTCAAAATGAACGTATCTGGATGCTGAAATAAACATCACCAACATTTCCAGAATAAGCAAAATAGCTAAAAAACAGTACCCTTTCGTCCAATTTGGACACAGGGGCAAAACGATAATTTTGGATCAAAGTGGGGTCCACCGGTGGACCACTTTGTACCGAAAAGCATGCCAAAGTAACAGTTTCTAAATGGGACAAATTATAGGTCAAACAAACTCTAAATGTCAGTACGAACTCAACGGTATGTCCAAATATGGATTCCGGTGAGCCGAACATAATTTTGCCCAAAAAGTTAACCGTGGAGCCCGCCAATTGGCTACTTGGTCAACTGTCTCAGAATTGCGTGAAAATTGGGTCACAGGACCAGCGCGATACCATGAGTCCAGTGGCGCAAGTTTCGTCGCATTCTGACAAGCGTGAACAAAACGCACAGGGCTTTTGCAAAAGTCGCGACACGGGAATTTGCTGCAGATACGGGCTGATTCCGACGCGCACACGCGTCCAAATCAGTTTTTGCGAAATCTCACACGTCCGGGTACACTTAGCGCACATTTTGGTACATTTGGTACATGACGGGACAGTCCCGTTTGGTGGGGCGCGCTCCGTATCGCAATTTCTGGAATATAAGAAAAAGTATATTTTTGGGTTTTTTTACCTAATTTATTTTTACATACATCAGCTAATAAAATATTATATTTACAGAAAATAAACTAGGTTAAGTGGTCTTCGCATACCAAAAAGAAAATCCGAAATCGGATCTCTGTGGTGAGAGATACGAATCCTTGAACATAGGTAGTTTACCGCAGTTTTCTGCGTTCCCAAAAGTTGTTATTTTCTGTCAACTTGGGCGTTATTTTTGTCTAGGTTTACGCGCTGAACTAGGTAAACTGATGCACAGTATTTAAAGAGGGATAGGTGGTGATCGTACCGGCGAAGACGGGGTCGAGTTTGATCTAGTGAGGAGACGAAAAACGCGTCGTGAACAGGGGTACTCTGCTGAAATTTTTTGCGCGGCAACGCTCGCGAGCGCGCGGCGTGCGGCGGCTGCGGCCGCTGCGGCGGTCTCCGACGTGGCTGGGGCGGTCGCTGGCTGGCGACGGTGGCGCGACTAGGTGGCTGGAGTGGTGGAGAGGAGAATTAGGGTTCGGGTTTGGGTGAGTGTATATATAGATGGAGTGAGGCGGTGGGAACGTTCGCGCGTGTGGAGGGGGGGAGGTCGGTTTGTAAAACAGCTACTGTTGTTTTCTTTCTTTCTTTGTTTTGTTTTTGGTTTGGGGTGGGTCGGGTAGGTTATAGGGTTTGGGTTTGAATCCATTAAGGATCCAAACCCATTCTCTTTTCTTTTCTTTTTCTAATTCTTTCTTAATCTAAAAACTATATATATATATATATATATATATATATATATATATATATATATATATATATATACATAGAGAATTCTAAAAATTATATCTGTGCATACCATTAAGCTAGCAACTGTCCAAAGGGTCTATTACATGGAATAAATTAGGAAAAATTTTATAATGGCTCCATAAATCCCCTAAATGTACAAACACCTCAAATAAAAATTAAATAAAATCTATTTCCTCTATTTAGCTCATAATTACCATAAATAAATAATTAATTAATTAAAATAACTAATACGGTTTACTAAAATTTTGGGGTTTTACATAGGAGGATGACTGTGATGGAGTGAGTAAAAGTTCGATATAGTCGGCTGTATGACAAGTGAGCCACACCTTTTTTTAGGGTACGAATTTGAATTTTTTTTAATAGTTGATTGTATTAAGTTGTTGAGTAAAAAAGTTTTGAATATCAACTTGAAAACAGTAATATTTGAGGGTGTCAAGTTAAAAATAGGCCCAAAAATAAAATAAAAATCCATGTATTATACGGATCAAGGCACACCGTAAACCCGGACCAGTAGTTTCTCCATCAGGTCTCACAATCGGCTCGGCTCATCCAAAAGCCCAGCCCACCAGTGTGAAAACCTCCCTATAATCGGAACTAAACATCTCCCCACTCAACGAGGGAGAGAGAGGGAGAGGGGAGAGATGAAGACATTCGATCCATGGCCAATTTTCTTCCGGAGGGAGTTCCGCAGGAACTGGCCGTTCCTGGCCGGATTCGCCGTCACCGGAGCCATCATCGTCAAGTTCACCGCCGGTCTCACCGGTGAGCATACCTCTTGATCGCGCTATTCTTCTTTTTCTTTCTTCTTATTTTTCTGATCTATACTTGGTGATTTTTTTCTGCAGAGGAGGACGCGAAGAACTCGCGATTCGTCCAGGAGCACAATAGGTGATGCGTTCGTCTTGATGCCATTTCGTAGATCTGCATAGTTTATTTATTGTTCTTTTTTTTATTTGTTTTTAATTTCAGCTGATTAGTCCATCTACGGTTTAATTTGTGAGAAAAGTTTTTTTTTCCTTCTTTAAGATTGTTCTTCTAGGTGATCTTTGATGCACGGACACAAATGATTCTCACAAATACAACAACTGCTGTGTCCCACTGTATTCTAGCGTGTCCTATTAGTTTAGATCAAGATAACTCTGATTCCTGTCAACGGGAGATAATATTGTTTTGTAACATTTGGAAATGCGTCAGTCAAGCTTGGTGAGTTATTTCTCCAAGCTAATTAGGTTTATTCCTCGGTATTGTAACCAAAAGTGCACTGCTCCTAGTTTGATCACCGGCGGCTTCAAAATCCTGCCGCTTTTCTATGGAATCATGCTTTTCTGTTTAGTTTTACCCTCAATTGTTTCGAATGATGATGTTCCTTGCATGGCATTTACAAGGTCAAGAGAATAACGAAGGACAAAGGTAGTGTGGATGTTCTGAAGAATCTTAATCCAGTAGTTATTTCCAACTTGATAGTTACTATTAGGTGGTGTGCAACTTCCTTATAGCAATGTGTATAACGGAATGTGGACGGGAAAAGTTGCTATACTAATTAATTCAAGTGTTTCAGCTTGGTTTTATGTCTACTTTTAATGCCTACATGATGCTAGTAACAGATATGAGATAGCTTCATTGATCAAGCAAAGAAAAAGAGAAAACTCCAGGAGAAACATTCCTTCTGGTGGTTTCACTGGGTAGGAAGTGCTTGGACTAAGTGGGGTTTGACTGGTAATGAAGAGTAAAATCTATAGTCTTCAACATTCTATTGACATACCTGAAGCCGTTGAATATCTTGCATGTGCATACATTCAGCATCTTCCTATTCATCAACTAGTAAAGGTTTTGATAACCTTGTCGTGGTAGGGTAGATTTGCATATCTATACATCTTACATCTACATCGTCCGATATACGTTTTGTAGAATGGTTGGAGCATGGATAATGTGTTTGGTAAGAGAATGTGATTTTATCCCTTGACAAGGGCTGGAACTTTTGGCCTGATTTTTTCTTTTTTAATAAATAATGCAAATTTATGCCTTATGGTTTTGGTATGTGCCAGCTGCTATGGAGCTACTATTTTATTTATTTTGGAGATAGTTAGGAGGGCTGCCCTTTTAAAGTCATCATTATGTGTACATAGTTCACAACAACAAGAACAACTATTAAGCCTTTCATGCAAAATTTTGGTCTGCTACATGAGTTTCCCCCTCCATTTAGCTCTATTAGGGATCATGTCATCATTCTTATGCATGTGAAATGTGGACATTGTAAATGATAATGTTGAATATCAGTAACTTAAGATAATCGAGCACATAATTTCTAGGTTGGAGCATATGTTCTGATAATATCAAGTATAATTTCAACAACATCCTTTCTCGTGCCTCTAAAGGGCTAGTTCATACTTGTACCCAGCTCATATTTTTCAAGATGGGTACTAGGGGAAAAGGAAATGAAGGGAGCTGCAAATAATTCCTTTTATTTGAATACGTGAGTTGAAACAGATTAGATGTTAACATACACATATCCATGGTGTTTAAAGTAAAAGGTTCGTCATGTGAACACCCTTTTTTGGACGTAAAGAGTGGGCCGGGCAAAGGAGAAGCCATAGGAGTAGGACAGCCAAGCTATGGTTTATTTAACTTTAACAACTCGTGATCACTTTTCTTCCTTCCCTTCATTTTTATCCTGGATTCCTACGATTAGTAGAATTTTGAAAATTTGTATCTTGATATGAAGCATAAAAAGAATGTTATATAAATGGGGAAAATGATAGAGAGGAGAATTTTGGAGAGAAAAAGACAGGTCAAGATTGCAACGTACACACTAGATATCCAAGCAAACCAGAGGAATAGACCCAATGGAAGTATGATGAAGAAATGCAGTATGGTTACTTTGCAAGTGCAATAGTAATGCTTTAGTCTACTTGAATGATAGCCTTGCTTCTAGTTTTACGTCTGTCCTGAAGATTTGTCTTATATAACTAGCTAAGCTCCTAATATTTTTTTTTTCCTACCCGAAACCCCCTCCCACCCCTTAGCCGATGTCGGAACTCGATGTCCGGACCTACTCGGTAATGCCCCGTAGCTTTACCACTAAGCTACAACCTAGGGGACATCTAAGCTCCTAATAATATATATTACATTTATAATATTCAACGAAGTGATGTAATCCGAGTCGCAATGCGCAAGAAAAACACTCATCTAAATGAATCAAGACGGTGTTAGATTATAAAGAGTCTAATCCTTACAATAAACACCATAAACGCATAATAGTAGTCAATCCATCCATATCCCTCATACAAAATCAGGGAAATAACAATTAAGTTAAATAAAAAAAACTAGAAAAAACACTCTAGTAATCAAGTTGTTGACAGTCAGAGTCTATTGCGGTAGCCTACAGCTCGTAGCCCAATGCCAATGTGATAACCTAGAGCCCTCCTAAATGTTGTGGCCTATAGCTCATCGCCAACGTATGCAGTCGCATACAACTCATTGTGGAGCGGTAGGCTACCGGTCACGAGACATAAACCCTAATCCACATGACAAAAACAACAATCAACTGCACTACTTTGCTGTCCTCATAAGATCCAAATCAAGGTTCGCACTATCGGTATCGTAATCGAACCTTTCCTATGAGTGTCGATACATCGACGATATCAACATAATTTAAGTATTTCATGTTTTGTTTCTTAGTACTGAAATTAAATAAAATAGTCACCATTGCTGATTGGTTTACCTGTAACAAATAACTTTTTTCTTTCTTTCCATTTACATGCTTTTATAACTTTACTATACTTTTACACCCTTATGTGTCTTTTTCGTTCAATTTTCTCTGTCAAATTGATTGAGAAAGAGATCTCCGACGTCAGTATCAGTAGCGGTCAGTATCAGATCGGGACATGCCAAATCTTGTCGGTATCGACCGTATCGTATCAATATTGGTAGATACTGTAAGCTATGATCTAAACCTCTCCAGTCCCATGTCGACCATCACCCCTGCCCTTCTCCTCTCCCTGGTGCCTACCAAGGTTAACTTATCCCTTCAATATATCCTACTCTATGGCAAGGACCTCTAGTGAAGAGTCGAATCTAAGTCAACTCTAGCTCAACGGCCTCTTCAAGAGACTCTCATCCTAACCAATGACATCTTCTTGTCAACTTCAACTAGGTCAAGGACTACGACCCAAGAATTTGTAGTTGCAGTCCTTAGTATTGGTCTATGGAGAATCATGAGAGAGGATTGAGGCCAAGGGAGAAGGGAGAGGCGTTAGCTCCAATGGTGACCTGGAAGGGGGCTTATGGCTTCGGTAAGAGAGGGAAGAGAGGGTGTTAGAGGAAGATGAATGAAACTGTCTTTTAGCACAATTAATCTTTCAATTAGGTTATTATTATTTCTTTTTGGTTGAGAGTGAAAGATGGGGACTTGTAACTATTTTTAGAAAATTTGTTGTACATAAAATATTTTTAAATAAATTAACTAAAACGAAACTATTTTTAAAAAAATTGAAGTCAAAAAAGCTTTCACCATCTGGGAAGGCGAAAATATGATTTTTTTTTTTTATATTTGTCAAAATTTTGCCAACTGGGCCAATTTTTTGCCAACTAAGTTGGCAAAAATCTAACTGAGTGATTTTTTTTTGTTTTTGGTTTGTTTTGTTTTTTTTTTATGTTTTTTTTGTGTTAATTTTTTGGGATAGTTGGGTTTGGAGATTTTTTTTGTTTTTTTTGTTTTTGAAAAAAGAGTGTTTTTGTTTTGTTTTATTTATGTTTAGTTCTTTTTTTAAAAAAATGTTGTAGCAATAATTTTTTAAATAAATTTGAAAAAGTAAAATTTAACATCCAAAATAAAATATGCTATCATTGAACATAAAAAAAAAAAAATCTGATGTAAGAAAATTACGTCTGTCGTCGAGCAGACTTCAAGCGGCCATTAACTATTTGTTTGGAAATCGTTTTTCGTCAAACAATATGTCGATTTGTATGTTTTCGACGAGAGTAACACAATTTGTGTAGAAAGAATTTTCATCCGAAGTAAGACGCCCATGTTACAACCAAAAGTATAAAATCTAAAATTTTAAAGTATCATAACTTTTGACTGAGAGATCGAAACAAGGTCCAGCTTGTGCCAAAATGACCGTAACGAAAAGTACTATAGGATAAACGGTTTCGTCGTTTGACGGACTTCGAAAAATTTTAGAATCGCGAAAAAACGATGTTTTGATCTCCAAATTTTACTTTCGGTCATTTTAGAATCACAAAATATATTCTTGTGTATATTTTTTTATTTTTTTAACGATAAAATTATCTATTTATAAATAATTTACTAATCGTTAATAGGATCGATTTAACTTTTGATTACGGAAGAAACTTTAAGGTCTGCTTGGCAATTATGGGAGTAGCGGTTATAAGGTATTTTTAGAGTGTATCGATTATGAGGGTCTGTTACTGTTTCAAAAATAAACAATCAGTTCAAAAATATTCTAAAACCAGTGAAAACACCGTTACCAACAAAAGATAAATTTGAGAATTTCACCAACTAAGTTGGAGAACTATTTCGTTACTGTAATACTGTTTCGAATTTTTTCGTTTTTCCTAATTTATTTAAAAAATTAAAGGTATAGCAAATTTTCTGCAAAAATAAATCAAATTAAAAAAACCCAAATAAAATTAAAACCAAACCTACACTAGAAAACCCAAAAAAAAAAAAAAAAACCCAAATAAAACCCATAACAAAAAAAAATCAAATAAAAATATTATTTTTTGCACAACAAATTTCTCAGGGAAAAAGAAATTGTTTTCTGTACAATAAAAAAAACCCAAAAAAAATAAAACCCAACTATCCCAAAAACCAACACACACAAAAAAAAACCAAAAGAAACCCAGAACAAAAAAACTAACAGAAAATCACCTGCACCCAGGTCTTAAACCGGTTAAATCGGAGTTGCTAAATTTTTGCCAACCCAGTTGGCGAAAATTTGGTCGCCAACTCAGCTGGCGAATATATGGCATGATGTATTAAAATATGATTTGCTGAGTTATGGGAATATTAAAATATGATATGCTGAATTTTTGCCATCCCAGGTGGCGAAAGCTTTCGTGATTTCAAATTTTTACAAAATAGTTTTCTTTTAGGTAATTAATATAGAAATATTATCTGTACATCAAATTTTCTGAACAATTTTCTAATAATTTTAGGGACTTTAGAAATTAGCAAGATTTAGACATTTGTAAACATCTAGTAGCTTTAAGGGACTTGTATGCAAAAATCCCATGTGTAAATTCTATTATAACTTTATAAGAACATATGTTTGTTCCTTTTGTCAGTGAAAATACAATTGTAGCACCAGAATGAGAAGTCATAAGAGCTTACAATTTGACGAGCCACTCAAAAATAGAATTTGAGTAGTCATTTAAGTTGGGTGCAGATTTACTGCTTCTTAAGAATGTAAAAGCTGCACACCTAGCGCCAGAGAGGCGTGCCGTGTTAACTGATAAGACTGATAATATCCCTCAATTGTATTCCCTACTATTTTCTCTACATTCCAATCTCTGTAAAACACTACTGTGGGCGAGAAAAATCCTAAAAAGTAACTAACTACATTGGACAGGTCCAAAAGAGTACTCAACATGTGGTTATACAAAAATACAACAACTGTTCACTGACCTTCACCCATGTTATAGTCTTTATCAATCAAATTTATGATTTTCACCTATACTTCTATATGTTGGCTACCTTGGTTGTAATGAGTTTCATTAGTTGCTACAGATGCTTCTAGTTTATTGGTTTTATTTCCCATTCAGGGTGGATGACCTTTTTCATCGTGTTCTATACACTTGGCCTGGCTGATGATGTGCCAAGCTGGTTCATTTTATAGGAGAGTTTTAGTCACAAACTGAAGAGGAGTTTTTAAATATATAATGATAGAAAAGAAACTAAGGCGAATGTCAAATCACCACCAAACTTTGTACACTTGCAGTATCACCCTTACCACTTTTTTTTCGCTGCCACATTATAGAACCTTGTAGCAAGGTTTGAATGGTCTGGACGTTTGTAATAGAACTGGTGGGTGTGCCTTTCTAGCAGATACATATGATTCAATTGAAGAATGTTGTTTGAGATGGTTTTGATATTTGCAACGAAAACCAGGGCGTGTTGGCAGGATGGGTGACCAGATAGTAGTTCAGTTGTAAAATTAGTGAGGCCTAGATTATATCGGGGCTTTGTATCCTCGAGGTTGTGGGTTCGAGTCCCAGAAACCTCAAACCTCACCATATATTGGCGCAATTTGGCGGTAAGGCTGCATTCATCTCAATCCTCCCAAGATCCTTTATTAGCGGATATATTTAGAAGGAAAAAAATTACGGTGAAGCTGATTTTTTTTCGTTATATAGTAGTATAGATAAATAGGCAAACCAGAACGTTCTTCTCTACTATAAGCATATAGGAAAAGGAAAAGAAGGAGAGAGAGAGAGAGAGAGAGTGTGAGTGGAAGACTGAAAGAAGAAAGAAAAGAAATCACAATGGATTGAAGGAGATGGACGTTGCTAACATATTCCACAAGCCTACAAATTATGGGCTGAAGCAAGCAGCTTCATGAGTTGTACAATATCAGTAGATCGAACATATCAATTACTGATTGAATAAGAATCAATCCGTCAACAAAGCTTATTTTCAACCATTTACAAGGCCACCAGGGGTCCAACCGTCCAATGCGGACATATTTAAGACATTTCTTACAAACACTTCATTAACGTGATATGTGTCTAAGGCTTGGTCCTCTACCAAGTTATATACACATATCACGTTAATGTTGGAAAAAAAAAGGAGATCTTATTCACGCACAAAAATGCAACTACAATACTATGACATAGAACATAAAGCTGTTGAAGAAAAATAAAATTACTTAAAAAATAAAAAAACACATGATGCCAAGAAAAGATTGAGAGTGTGCGCGCGAGAGAGGAAATGTCTTATATATGCCTGCATTCAACATTGGATGGTTGGACCCCTGGTGGCCTTGTGAACGGTGGTTGGACCCTTGGTGGCCTTGTGAATGGTTGGAAATAAGCTTTGATGGCGGATTAATTTTTATTCAATCAGTAATCGGTACGCTTCGATCTACTTTATATTGTACAACCCACGAACCCATAATTTGTAGGCTTGTGGAAGATGTCAGCAATAACGCCTCTCTCTTTCAATCTAATGTGCTTTCTTTTTTTCGTTTAGTTTTCCACTCACAATTTCTCTTTCTTTTCCTATATGCTTAGAGTAGAGAAGAACTTCGTGGTTTGTCTATTTATCTATACTACTATATAATGAAGAAAAAAATTCAGCTGCCTATTTATCCTATACTACTATATAATGAAGGGAAAAAAAATCAACTTCACCGTAATTTTTTTCTTCTAAATATACCTTTGCATATATTGTCACATATATTTTAAGTTCAATTCTGTTGAACTTGGTTTGAAATATGGCCTGCCTTTTACTGGATAAAGGATTATTACTTTCAACGATTTTTTTACATGCATTTTGTTTTACTTGCTTTAATATTTTAAATGCATTTGTGACTGTTTGTATAATTTGTATATTTTTCCTTTTTTCCTAACTTCTGTCAAAATATTGCCGAAATCTCAAACTTTTCAAGTTTGCCAAATTTGCCCTAATCCCAAACTTGTGTGACTACAAATTTGCCCTAAGCCCTTAAGAAAAAAGGTTGCAGAGTAGGTTTCTCTTGACTTCTAAACAAAAACATTCATTTTAAATGTTTCAGTCTTACTATAGTATGATTCAAGCTTATGATCGTCTTCGAGACTAAAGGCTTTCCTTCATTTTGTTTAGGTGAACACCCATGGATCTCTGGCTGATGTCGGTCAATTGTGGCTGAATTGCTGTTACTTGCAGGAAGATGTGATCACTTGTCATATTTTCTTGTATCTAATCAGACAATGTTTGTTTATGCGATCTGTATCTACCTTTGAGTTTCTTGATATGTAATAAAGGATTTTTTGAGTTCTTATGCTTAATTATTTCCTTGAATGAAACTTCATTCTGCCTATTCATGATTTTTTCCCCCTTTTTGTTAGTTACTGTTTCTAGCCATTAATATAGCAGGTGTGATGGGAGCCTCATTGGTTCCTGTAATGACCAATGCTAAATGTCGGGATTTCATTGGATACTCTATTCCAAATGCCGGTCAGTTGCTCTTTGAGCTTGTTACAAAAATCAAATTTTCCTACAGGACAATTGGGCTTATGGTGAAATAGTAGGGCCAGTGTGTTGAGTTAAATACCCGTTGTTTGTGGTGAAAATAATTTCAAACTGCTGTATTTGAGCTTCTCATCTTCTTATATGCTTTCTTCATGGAGGTCGTATGCTTCAACTTTAAGCAATGAGAGCAGATCCAAGTCTAGGATGCATGAAAAATTAGAATGCTTGTGCTCCTGTGATATCCAAGTGATTTTCTTTCTTTCTTGGTAAATGAGAGGGCCCTGTCCAATGGCCCCTATTTGTGCTATTTGCCGATCCATGTGAACATTTGTTGCTGATGCAGTTGCTTTAAAGGTGTCTTCGTTTTCAAATCCATCGACAAAGCCATTGTCCCAACAAAAAATTGTAATCGGCAAGCTATAGTGGTGAATTCCTAAGTCCGAGGTCGTAAAGTAGGTATATATAAGGTCTGAGAAACGGTACTAGATGTGAGGGAAATCAATTTATGATATTTCTAGAAGGACATCAGAGTAGCACGGTGGCATGAATTTGCTGTTCAATTTCCTTTGGCCCCATTTTGATTGTGTTTAAGGTTCAAAGTATCGGTATCGGACCATTCCTATGAGTATCGGGATCGGCGGTATCGGTAGTATCGGCGGTTTCGGGCGGTTTCGGATCGGAGTATCAGATTTTTTGGTATCGGAAAGCAAACAACTATTAGTAAATTATTGACATTTTAGAGAATATATTTTATACAATTATGCATAATTTAAAGTATTTTCAGTATTGTTTCTTAGTATTTTTGATATTGAATGAAATAGTAGTCATCCTTGTCGATTGATTTATATGCGATAGATAAGTTTTTATCTTTTATATGTTTTACAACCTTATTATGCTTTTACATCCTTTCTAATTGGTCTTTTTAATTCAAATTTTTTTGCCGAATTGACTGGAAGAGAGACCTCTAATGTCGGTATCGGTCAGTATCGGGTATCGGTCGGTATCGGATCGGGACATGCCAAACTGTATCGGCCGTATCGGATCGGTATCGGCCGATACTTTAAACCAAGAAATAGAAGAAAAGTAGCTTAAGAGGAAACAAATCAAGGTTGATTACCAAACTTCTGAATTTCTCAACTAATTGGTAACCAATAATAGTTTTTCTCCCCTTCGTATGTCTCAAGAATTAGGAGCGCTAGGTTTCAAAGTTGACGATCCATCAGGAATCTAGGAATTAACCAAAAATTCAAATTCTATACATCCATTAACAGAAAGTCACTGTAATTACAAAGGGGCAAAGAAAGAACCTCATACACCTGCAGGCCTTCTTCCTTCCTTGGATCACTTACAGCAGTGAGCATCCCATGGAAGACACCACCTCACATAGTTCGTCCCCCTCAAGTTGTTGCCACATAAGAATGCCAAATTTTTATTTAGAAATCTTTCTCCGATACAATTGTAAGTAAATTGTAAAGCAAAATTAGTTATCTAATTCTAGATAATGTACTTGATAATATCTTTACCTCCATGTCATCAATTATGAGAACAAGTACTTTTGTAATGGAGAAGACTTTTCTACTTCATTGTCTCCAATAAATATTGTCTTGACACCTAAAAAAGATATTGTCTTGTGCCTCATGGCACGTTGGAATCATAACACATTACAGACAATATGGTTGGAGAAGCTCTTAATCCATTGTTTGAAACTGGCTATTGAAGGTTTTGTACAATGGACTGGACCACTGCAGACGAGCTTGATGTACTCTTTAACTGAGCTGATAGTTCCGTTGCTCCAGGAATAACCTGGCATCACTTGCTGGCTCGATGTGCTCTCCATCCATAGCTGTCGAGTTCTCGTAGCACACCACATTTGGTATCAGCTGCATAGTTAGATCAAGCTCAGCAGTTAACATCTTGCAATAGATATAGGAGTATAATTATCTTCAAGTCTTCAACGAAACGGAGAACTAAAGCCGTGTTCCCAGTACCTACTCCCTACATAATGTAGATTTAAAAGCCATTCTATATGGAAACAATATATGCAAGTACACTTGATAAAGATTAACAAAAAAATGAGTAAAATTTTCTTAAAAGGATAAAAAAAAAAAACTAACAAAAAGTTTATGAAAACCTGGAAAAAAAAAACAGAATTTTTTTAAAAATTTTACGCTCAAATAATTGGATAAATTCTTCCAAAATTCTCTCATCTATCTCCATTATTTTTCAATTTTTTTAATATGATCCACGTAATTTTTACGCTCAAATTACTCTTTCCCATTTTTCCTCTTCCCAAACACCACCACTTTCGATCTTTCTTCCTTTTCCCTTGACATATATTTTCCTGTCCCCATTTTCTCCTTCCCAAGCAGAGTATGTTTGGGAGGGATATTTTGACCATTTTGGATAAAAACGTCTTTGATGAAATTTCTCCCTTCCCATGAACCAGTAAAAGAGAAACCATTCTCGGATACCTACAACCGCTGTTCATCTCTGTACAAAATCACTTAGAAAATGATATATATATATATATATATATATATATATATATATATATAGCTAATCTCCATCCCATCCACAACAAGGGGCATAACTATTTCATTCACGACCCTTCCACGTACAAATGTAGTTCATACAGAAACTAGGGTAAAAAAAACTAAACATAAGCATCTGAATACAAAGGCGACATTTAATCCTCAGTACAACAACATTGTGGTTACTCAGCTCCACAAGGTTCTTGCCTTAACTACGAAATGGAATATAGTTATCGGACCCATTTTTCTCCTATTTTTGTGCCTACAACCAGCTTGGATACCACAAATAACATTGGGGAAGCCCACAGGCAGCTTATAGAGTTGTCTTAATCTACACATTAATTACTAGCCCTCTTTATGATTTATATGGAGATAATTCTTACACCCCAAGAAAATAATTACACGAACTGGGGGGAGGGCTTCAAAATATATCTGGGTGGAACTGACCCGGAATCGAGCTGGATTCCTGTGCTCTCTGTAGATGAACCTTCAGCGAGTAATTGTGCAGCTACACAATAGAAGAAGTTAAAAAAAAAATCTTATCAGCACTAGTCATACAATGATTTGCAGAAAGCTACTTAAGACTGAAAATAACAATACTTTTACACAGTCCTGACTTGCACAGACTTGGTTTTAGTGTAACCTACTATCACTATATTAAAAATGAAATTTGAAAGAGAAATCATAAGTTGCGTTCCATTACCTCCAATGTCCTGACTTGCTCTTGGTACTGGCTTATAATATGCTTCAATTGTTCCACTTCTTTCATTTTCTCCTCTTGTTCCAGATTTCGTTCATGCTGAATTGTGACTGCTTTCTTCAAGATCTGGTTCTCTTTAAAAAGACACTGCAATTGGTCCTTAAGAGAACCAATCTCCTGCTGCATTATATGGAAAGCCAAAATAGGAGAAACAGAAGGTTGTTATTATGGATCTGAAAAAACTGGTACAATATTTGAATTTATGTACCTCCTTAGATGCTACCGAGTGATCAAGGACACTTTTTTCAAAGGATTCCAATATCTTCATCGCACGATTTCGTACGTCATCCCAATGTGATGCATTCATCATTTCTTGCACAAAATTATCCACCCATGAGGAGTCAGTTTCGGGTATCCTTGACTCAGTCTCTGGACCATCACTGCGAATGTCTTCAACCTTCTGCTCAGGGGTCTGAGAACTCATGCCACCTGGTATGATAGGGAATATAAAGGTCCAAAAGAAAACAGTTTGATGGTCTTGATGCAGTGAATGAATATGCCAACCAAAGGAGAGATGCATAGGGAACAGGGAGAAAAGAATGATCGAAACCTTCACAAGCAATGCCATTTAATTGGATCAATGAATTCAGAATTTCTGATTCATTTCTTGCAGATCCATCACAAAGGCTGAGAGCATGGAGACTCTTGATGGCATCATCAATTTTGTAATCATGAGTTTTCAGAACTTTTTCCACAATCTAAATGAAAAGTATTTCAGAATCAGAAGCTTTATATATAAGGAAATAATGCTTACTTGATATTCCAACATCAATAAATATGATTTGAAACAATGTCCTTTAATCATATTATGGAAATAGTTGGCTGTCAACTTATTCAAATAAACTCGCTCGCAGAAAGATCGTGATTATTATAATACAAAAGTACAAATCTTAATCTTTGAAGAAATAATGAAACAACAAGCCTCTTGATTATATAGTAGCAGCACTACTTCCTGGCAGTACAAAAATTTAATTTACATGATTGGCTCACTAAGTTAGCAGGCTATTATGGATATAATTATAATCAGTGTTTTAAGCAGACTGTCAGAGAAGTCAATATAACGATCTAGCTACAACCAATGAACTAACAATATTTAGAGTTTAAACTTTAAAGGTTCCAACAAAAGTAAAATTGTGATTGACATAATTCCAGTAATATACAGTATTTGGATTACTGAAATTTGGATGGATAAAAAAGTTTAAAGTTAAAAAAGAGTGTCGTCTGTAAGCTGCATCAAACCTCATGTACTACTCCAGAACGTAATCATATTTTTTCAGCAGTGTGCACTAAGAATATGACACCATTTCTGAAAGTCGAATAGCAAGAAAGGATTTATACTTCAGAAACACAGCAAAGAATATAGATGATGATACATTCTGGGATATACACAGATGTTACGGTAACACAAAACAATTGGAAATTGAGTCGTTTTTATCTGGTCAGTTGAAGCCTTCATCGGTTTCCTTTAGGGTCTGCTTGGCTAATTGTTGGGGTAGTGGTTATGAGGTGTTTTTGAAGTATCAGTTATGGCGGTTACGAGGGGTCCGGTTTTGAGTGGTTTTAAGTAGTGGATTTTAAACTAGTCCAACCCATGTTTTGTAATTCACTCCATAAGCAAAGACATGAAAGAGGAAATAGGATATTATACTATTTTAGGTAGGAGTTGTAATTATGTTTTTTTTATGATGGTACAAATGGAAGAAAAATAATATAAACCCTCAAACCCACCTCTTTGAGGTGTTTATAAAGACACCTGAAATAACAGTACACTGTTTTTTTGGGTGTGGGTGGGGTGTTTATTTTTTATTTTTTTATTTGAGAAGGGGGGAAGGTGGTGGTGGTGGTGGGGTGTGTGTGTGTGTGTGTGTGGGGGGGGGGGGGGGGGGGGGGGGGGTTGTTGAGCCAACAAACACCAGTGGCTCAAAAAAATAGCAAGCATGAAACCCTCAAAACCCACCACTTTGGCTATACATGAAAACCAAACAAATTGATAATCAAATATAAGACCTCTCTATGAAGAAGGATAGCATACATACTGGATTACAACTCAACAAACAAGATCTTAATTTTCTCGGTTCTCAAGCATCTGCATATCCTTCAAAATCTCTGCCGACTTAATATACTTAATAAACCACCTTCTTGTGTACTCTATGAATTAAGGATCACCTACATGGTATAATGTATATCTTCTTCCCCACTTTGTGTTTATTTACCATCTTCCTGAACTTAATATCTGAGATCAGATCGATTGCATATCTCCACACTTATCTCAGAAAGAAAATATGTACCCAAAACCAACCCATTGACAGTCCTCCGAGTAGGATAGGTCAACAGTAGTAGAGATCGATGAACGAGGATGCACTACCAGAAACAACCTTGTAGTTTGGCATGAAAACTCCCCTTAAAGTTACTTTTCATCATTCAACCCCAACGGCCGTCATATATCTAATATATCTTTAGGACGACTTAGAGTCATAACAACTTCTTAAAACGGAAATGTTCTTCTAGTAAACAACAATAACGACTGTTGTAAGCTTTCTTCTCCATTGTTCATCCAACCTAACCCTAAATCCAAATTAAAACCAAATTCTCCTCCTACTTCTCCTCCAAACCCCTTGCCAACAAAAATCATGGTCAACTCTTCTCCGGCAAACTCATTTTAGCGAGTAGGAGCCCCTAAATTTTCATTCTTTAACAATCTCTCTCTCTCTCTCTCTCTCTCTCTCTCTTGTTAGAAATATGTTTTCTTCTAGTTCGTCTTCTACCTACAGACCAAATACACTCATTAAAGGTGTTCTTATATGGATGAGTAAATCCATTCCCGATTTGCACAAAACTTTCCCAAATAGGAGATCTCTATTGAACCCTAAAATACTTGAGAAAAAAGACTATCAAACAAAGCAAAGTGTCTCATACTTCTTAACATCACATACTTTGTAAATTAAGAAAAGAGAAGAAAGCAATTTGCCAAAAATTATGTTAGGGTTTGGAATTACTAACCAATTTAGAAACAAACATCGTAAGGAACGGTGCTTCTAAAAGTGGAGAGGGGCAAAGTGTATAAAGGTGCAAAGTGATAAAGGTTTCACTAGAGGGTCATTTTCGTCTTAACAAGTTCGGATCCCACATGTGCTTTCATCATTCAGATTTCTAGGTCCCTGGCAACCGTCAAGGCTGACTGATGAAGAGGAAAAAAAAAACAATAAGTGGGTTTCTTGGAGTCGTGCCAAAATACATGGGTGTTTCCAGATAATTATGGCAACTATTGGATTATATATGACTAGGATATTTCTAGTAGTTTGTTAGATGATGCTAATTCACTTTTTAGGTATATGCTAATTCTCTTCTCCGAAGATCGAGTTGTTTTATGAACTAGTGTATTTATTGCAGCTAAACCAGCATCATTTATTTCCGTTTATTTCTCCTGTTAAGAAAGGATAGCATACATACTAGATGACAAATCAACAAACAATACCTCGGTATTCAAGCATCTGCATATCCTTCAAAATCTGCAACCTTAATATACTTAACAAACCACCTTCTTGTGTACTCTATGAATTAAGGATCACATATTGTCGCATGGTATAAAATGTATATCATCTTCCCTGTACTTAACAGTTGTGTTTAGTTATAATCTTATCCTGAACTTAGTATTGGAGATCAGATTGATTGCATGTTCCACACTCATCTCAGAGAATAATATATGCCCAAAACCGACCCATTGACAAGACTAGCAGTAAGGGGAGGTCATGCATGACCAGAAACAATGGCTGAGGGTGATGCCTATTTAATTATGTCAATAACTGTTAAATTAAAGGATAATTATTTGGAAACACCAGTTAGTTTGGTTAGTTTGGTACGACGTTGGAAATCCTCCATGAAGTTATTTTTTCATTATTCAAGTCAAGTGGCCATTAGAGACCTACATTGGGTCATAGTAATTTCCTAAGATGAAAATGTTCCTCTATAAAACCCTTGTCACTTTGTCCCTCTCTAGGAATATAAGAACCATTATCTACGATGTTTGTTCCTAAATTGATAAATAAACAAAATCCTAAGTTAGATTTTGGCAAATTGCTCTGTTCTCTTTTGTTAATGTATGAAGCATATGATTTTAAAAGGTATGAGATGTCTTTCTAATTTCGTGCAATATTGGACACCTAACCCCCACCCCCTCCACACACACACAGTTATTTTTCATCATCAAGCCAAGCAGACATCAAAGACCTAAAAGATTTGTTAGTCAAAGCGCACATGGAGTCCTATCAACTTCTTAAGAAGAAAATGTTCCTCCACTAAACAAAATTAACGATCGTACTAACTTTCTTCTCAATTGAACAAAACCTAGCCCTAAATCCCAAATTCAAATCAAGTTCTCCTACTTCTCCAAACTCTTCGAGCACAAAGATAATGTTTCTCTCTTTTCCAGCAACCTCGTCTTAGTGAAGGTAATAAATTAAATTACAAGCCCCTAATTTTTCATTCTCTAACCAATATTTCTCTTTTGTTGGAAATAATTCTTCTAGCTCGTTTTCTTCTTGCAACCAAATTGAGCATAAGAAAGCTCTGTAGTGAAGGTAATAAAACCTAACTTTCTTCTCAATTGAACAAAACCTAGCCCTAAATCCCAAATTCAAATCAAGTTCTCCTACTTCTCCAAACTCTTCGAGCACAAAGATAATGTTTCTCTCTTTTCCAGCAACCTCGTCTTAGTGAAGGTAATAAATTAAATTACAAGCCCCTAATTTTTCATTCTCTAACCAATATTTCTCTTTTGTTGGAAATAATTCTTCTAGCTCGTTTTCTTCTTGCAACCAAATTGAGCATAAGAAAGCTCTGTAGTATTGACAAACTTTATGATTGACTATCGACATGACCACGTCAAGTCTACGTCGGTGTCAAATTCCTAACTAAGGTAGCTATGAGCATGAAAGAACACCCTACATGACCAGGTGGTGGTTTGATATACCTACCTTCTTGGTTGTATTTAAGCTCATGGAACCAAAAGCAAGAACCCTTGTGGCATAGCTCAATATTATTAGAAATTTGTTCAAGCTCATGGAATCAAGATCAACACCATTAACCAAATATAAATGTATCAGGCATATTGAAAAATCCTTGTAGCATAGCTCAGTATTATTAAAAGTTTGTTACATTTATTCTATGTTGCAGAAAAATGAAGACAGCTGGTTAATGACAGCACCAATTTTGGTGAGTCCATGATTATATTGGTATGTTTATGGCACATTTATGTGTTTATGTCCGACACGAACATGACACCAATTTCAGAATTTTTGCTTTCTAGATTTTGCTAACCCCACAAGTTTTCCATCTGTCAACAACTTTTATGAGACATTTTTTTTTCTTCTTAAACAAATCCTCAGTCATCTAGCGAAATCTGGTAAGATTTGAGTGAAAATTTACATGCTGTTTCATGTTTATTCTGTAAATAAATTGCAAGATAACGGATGTAAGGAGGTATGTTTTCCAAATCATCAACCACTTTACATTGATGATATGCATTATAAATTACAAGGGGTATTCAGTTGTTTGTAAACAAGGAATACTAAATGGATCTACGCCTACTTTTTATTGTAAATAGGTCTGCTAGGTATCACAAAAGGGAAAATCTCCAACTACCATAATTCAAGGGGAAAACAACTGCAATACCACTCAAGCACAACAAACTGTGGCGGGTCTGTACACCAACGGCTGGATGCATACATCCAACTAGATATCATGGAAAGCAACATCACCAAGCAAGCAAACATTCCATTTGTAATGAAACAAACACCATAACTCCAAATATAACTTCATTATGCCTAAGAAAACAAACACTTTGAAGGATGACTTTCAGTAGTAAAACGTTCCATTAAAGGATTACTCACCAAGCAAACATTCCATTTGCCTAGGTTGGATGTAACTGATGCTAATTCCAACTACATGCAACAAACATCCCCTATAGTAAAATTAAAAATGCCAGAAAATACTAATATAGATAATATGTTCTCCGAATTCTTTCGGCAAAAAGAAAAAGGAAAGAGAATGCTTCTCCATATTATTATTATTTTTCTTCCTCCGGTGCAGACTGTTGGGAATGAAAGTGCGGAAACCGTTCCCCAAACCAGAGAGTACCTGCAAGAGAACCGAGCAAAACGCACAAACCAAAAATGTCAAACACAAATCGCAGACACAACTTTTTGACGTGGAAAATACTTGCGGAAAAAACCACGGGACGATCGGAGTCCAACCCTGAAAAGGCTCCACTAATGGAATAAGAAATACACCGACTTCTTACAAACTTCTCACCGATCCAAACGGATCACCACAACTCTTTTGGAACAGAAAATAGATTATAACCACGAAAAAGAAAGACAACAAAAAAATACCCGAAACTGATCTCCTTCTTCGAAACGGCCTCCCATCCTTCTTTCTCCTCTCCAATGTTGCAATGACACTCTTGCCTCATTTTCTCTCCTTATTGCTATATTTTTTTTTAGAGAGAGATTTATTTTAGGGGCAGGAGACACCTATATATAGCCTCAAACCCACAACTAGCATTCCTATTATAGATAGAAATATCCAATCCATATCCATTGACATATTCCTATTATATGTAGGAATATCCAATCCAAATCCATTGAGATATTCCTATTATATTTAGGAATATCCAATCCAAATAAATTGAAGTATTCCTATTATATGTAGAAATACTCAATCCTACTCCGAGGTATTTTCCACATAGGTTGGGAACCCTACCCACTCCAACAAATCTCCTCCTTCACAACTATGTGGAGGGGGTCGTCATCCCGACGATCCGCCTGCAGTACTCAAACTTTTCCCTTGGTAGAATCTTTGTGAACATATCTGCTCCGTTGTCATCTGTATGAATCTTCTCAAGCGCCGCTTCCTTTTTGTCAACCACATCCCGTATCCAATGATACCGGGTATCAATGTGCTTGGACCGACTATGAAATGTCTGGTTCTTCACAAGGTGAATAACACTCTGACTATCGCAAAGCAAAGGATACTGCTCCTGCTTTAGCCCAATTTCCTGCAACAGTTTTTTCATCCACAGCAACTCATTGCAAAGCCTCCGTCGCCGCAATGTATTCTGCCTCTGTCGTCGACAAGGCAACACACTTCTGTAAACGCGACTGCCACGATACTGCTCCACCAGCAAACATCATCACATAGCCCGAAGTCGATCGCCTCATCTCTACATCTCCAACCATATCAGCGTCGGTATATTCAACCAGCTTTGGCTCGTCACCAACAACTGAAAGTCTCCAATCGACAGTACCCTGAAGATATCGTAGAATCCACTTGACCCCACTCCAATGTACCCTTCCAGGATTGGAAGTGTACCTGCTAACTGTGCCGACTGCGTGAGCAATGTCTGGCCTCGTACATACCATAGCATACATATGACTCCCTATGGTTGAGGCATATGGAACTCGCTCCATATCCTCGGTGGATGGACACTGCTCCTCAGTGAACATAAAGTGAGCCGCAAGAGGGTTACTCACTTTCTTCGACCCGTTCATCCCGAAACGTTGAAGTATCTGGTGAATGTACTTCTTTTGGGACAAGTGTAGCAGCTTGGACTCTCCCTCGGCTGATCTTCATCCCAAGAATAGTCTTCGCTGTGCCCAAATTCTTCATAGAGAAGGTCGCGCCCAGTTGGTGCTTTAACTCTACTATCCTGGTGACATTCCGACCCACCAATAATATGTCATCAACATAAAGCAACAAAATGATGAAATCATTCTCGGCGAAGTATCTCACAAAAACACATTGATCCGACATCGTCCGTGTATAGCCATGTTCTCCCATAAACGACTCGAACTTCCTGTACCACTGCCTCGGAGCCTGTTTCAGACCATACAAGCTCTTCCTCAACAGGCAGACCAAATGTGACTTGTCCTTCACACAAAATCCCTATGACTGCTCCATGTACAACTCCTCCTCAAGATCACCGTGGAGGAATGTCGTCTTCACGTCCATTTGTTCGACCTCCAAGTCAAAACTGGCTGCCAATGCTAGCACCACCCGTATAGACGACTGCTCGACGATTGGCAAAAAGATCTCATCATAATCTACGCCTTTCCGCTGACCGTAGCCTTTAACTACCAGCCTCGCTTTGTATTGAGGGCGAGTAGCATCATTTGTCTGCTTCACTCTAAACACCCATCGATTCTTCAAAGCCTTTTTGTCCTTTGGCAACCGCACCAGATCATAAGTAGAGTTGGCCTCCAAGAAGCTCATCTCCTCCTGTATGACCTCCATCCACTCCTGCCTGTGTTCGTCTTCCATAGCCTCTGCGAAACTTTTGGGTTCTCCCCCATCAGTCAGTAACACATACTCACCCGGTGAGTATCTCGTAGATGGTCGACGCTCTCTATCGCTCCTCAACGGAACCACTGGTACTGACTGTATATCTACAGTCTCCTTCCCTGCAGGAACTATCTCCTCAGCATGCTCATCCTCCTGAGGGTCACCCTGACCACCATCAGCAGGCTGATGATCAAGATTGGGAGCAACTCCATGTACTGGCTCCCCCATAACTGAATCTTCTGCGATGTCCTCTGGAAACTGCTCGAAGCGGAATAACTCTAACTCAGGCAATTCCTCAGCCTCAGAAGGCATCTCAAAATCCTGAGTGTTGGTCATGGTCTGATCCTCGACGAATACCACGTCCCTGCTTCTGTAGAGCTTTCTTTCCACTGGATCGTAGAGTCTATAGCCAAACTCATCCCGACCGTAGTCGACAAAAACGTACCGCCTCGTCTTTGGCTCAAGTTTGGATCTCTCGTCCTTCGGTACATGCACGAAGGTCTTACAACCAAACACTCGCAGGTGATTGTATGACGGCTCTTTGTCGTACCATACTTTGTCAGGCACATCACCCTGCAAAGGAGCACTAGAAGATAAATTAATAACATAAGCAGCTGTGTAAAGTGCCTCACCCCAATAGCTGCCTGGCAAGTTTGCTTCTGACAGCAAACACCGCACCCTCTCCATTAGCGTCATGTTCATCCGCTCCGCTACACCGTTGAGCTGCGATATCTTTGGTGGAGTCTTCTGGTGTCGTATCCCTTGCTCTCTGCAATAAGCATCAAAGGGACCGATATACTCGCCGCCATTGTTCGACCGAACACAAAGCAGCTTCTTGCCCGTCTCCCTTTCAACAGAGGCCTGAAACTCCTTGAAAGTGGGCAGCACATGATCCTTGGTCTTTAAGGTATAGACCCAAACCTTTTTGGAACAATCATCAATAAATGTTACAAAATAAGAAGCACCACCAATAGATTTTACTTTCATAAGACCGCAGACATCCGAGTAAATCAACTCGAGCAACACCGTCTTCCTTGAACTTGGATGACTTTGAAAAGACACCATATTTTGCTTTTCCGCTAAATAGTGTGTGCATTTCTCCAACTTTGTAGACTTTAGCCATGGAATCACCTTCATGTTCACCAAGTAGCTCATCCTCTTCTCGCTGATATGGCTGAGCCGCCTGTGCCACAACTCAGTAGACGCATCAGTAACTGCGTTAACCACCTGTGCCCCCTATGCGCTCCCTTCCATATAATAGAGTCCGGACATCTTGATTTCTCTGGCAATCACCATCGAACCTCTGGGAAGCTTCCACTGATTGTTCCCGTAGAGACTGAAGAAACCCTCGTCATCCAACCTTCCAACCGACACCAGGTTGAAACGGATATCAAGGACATGACGTACATCTTTGAGAACAAGAACTGCACGTCTTTGTCCTCAAATGCACATCTCCAATGGCAACCGCTTTCGACACATCTCCATTGCCCATCTTCAACACTCCACAGTCGCTTGTTGTGTATGTAGCAAATACTGTCATGTTGTGAGATACGTGCGCTGAAGCACATGAGTCCACCATCCAAGAGTTGTCATCACAGGCGAGGTTCATAACTACCTCATCACCTACAATGATCACGTCGCTTGTATGTGTCGAGGCCGCTGCTGTAGTGTTCTTACTTTGCTTCCCCTTGTCACCCTTCTTCTCTCTCTTCCAAGGAAAACAGTTTCGCTTGATGTGACCCTTCTTGCCATAATGGTAACACTCTGAGTCATCGTACCGACCCTTGGACCTTCCCCTGCTTTTGTCTCTGTCACCGCCTGGACCCCTGCTTTTACCCCTTCCGTGGCTCTCTGAAACAAGCGCCTCTAAGTGGGATGTGGATGAAGTGCCCTGAGAACGTCTCCGCATCTCTTCATTCAGTACCCCGCTCTTGGCAAACTCCAGACTGACAACGTCTTCCGGAGCAGAAGCAATCATAGACACTCGTACGGTCTCCCACGAGTCTGGCAATGTACACATCAGCCATAGTCCATGAACCTCGTCGTCGAACTTGACTCCCATCAAGGATAGCTGGTCAACCACGCCCTGGAACTCACTCAAGTGATCCGTAATAGACGTCCCATCTTTGTACCGCAGACCCATCATCATCCGGATCAGGAACAATTTATTTACTCCGGTCTTCTTCGCATACAAAGATTCCAACTTATCCTACAGTGTCCTCGCGTGCTAAATAGTGACAACGTGGTTGTACACGTTCTCGTCAACGAACTTCCTGATGTACCCACACACATGTATATGCTCGAAATTTTAGTCCTCTTCGGATTTGTCACTGGGCCTCTCTGAAGTAAATATCGGCAGATGCAACTTCTTGACAAATAGCAGATCCTTCATCTTGCTCCTCCAGTAATGATAGTTGGTACCGTTCATGTTTACCATACGCACCGACTTCACGTCCATCTCTTCTCTCTGGTTTGCCTGTCAACTCCTGACACCCTTAGAAAATTCCAGAACTTGGCTTTGATACCACTTTGTTGGAAACGAAAGTGCAAAAACCGTTCCCCAAACCAGAGAGTACCTGCGAAAGAACCGAGCAGAACGCACAAACCAAAAACGCCAAACACAAATCGTAGACACAGAGATTTTTAACGTGGAAAATCCTTGTGAGAAAAACGACGGGACGATCGGAGTCCAACCCTGAAAAGCCTCCACTAATGGAATAAGAAATACACGGACTCCTTACAAACTTCTCACCGATCCAAACGGATCACCACAACTCTTTTGGAACAGAAAATAGATTATAACCACGAAGAAGAAAGACAACGAGAAATACCTGAAACTGATCTCCTTCTTCGAAATGGCCTTCAATTCTTCGTTCTCCTCTCCAATGTTGCAATGACACTCTTGCCTCATTTTCTCTCCTTGTTGCTATTTTTTTTTAGAGAGAGATTTATTTTAGGGCCAGGAGACACCTATATATAGCCTCAAACCCACAACTAGCATTCCTATTATAGATAGGAATATCCAATCCAAATCCAAATCCGTTGACATATTCCTATTATATGTTGGAATATCCAATCCAAATCCATTGAGATATTCCTATTATATTTAGGAATATCCAATCCAAATAAATTGAGGTATTCCTATTATATGTAGAAATACTCAATCATACTCCGGAGTATTTTTCACATAGGTTGGGAACCCCACCCACTCCAACACAGGCTATAAAAGACCCAAGATACATCGTGGCAGGAAAAAAACCTAGAATTTGATCCATTAACAACATTTCATGAGCCTATCATAAGTTCAAGTTCATCTTTTTTCAAATCTTGCGAACATTTAGGACAGTCCTATAATGGTTCAAACTGAACACACATGCCTTACAATAATGGCAGTTGAAAGGTGTAAGTCGTTATGGGGTTCGAACTTGACAAATGGACTTCACGGCAAAAAAAGATCAATATCAATTTGTCAGTTGTTGCAAAGGATTGATAAATTTTAGTGCAAAGTCATCTTTCCTTTGAACTTACTCCATATACAACCAATTCTAATGGGACTCGTGCAATAAAAATTCAGCTTTTTGATGTGAGAAGATGCTAATTCCGTGGTTAGTACTTAGTACACGACAAAATTCAACTTTTATGTTTTGAGATGTTATGGTTATAGCCTTATAGGCTTACACTAAAGTAGCTAGCTTGACCCTCTAAACGTCAAGTTAATTACAGCATCCATGAAAGAATTCACATGGCAATGCTTATCAGACAACATTCATAATCAAAACACATTTTCCTTGCATGTCCAATTAGAACCTTGATTTGTTGCATTTTATTTTTACGGGCACGAGATTCCAGTTTCAGACACAAGAAGTTGCCTAAAGTTATCAAATTAATTGTAAAAGATTCAACAATCCTAAAGATATGCCTTCGTTACTTCAAAATTGTGTTCTGCAACACCACATATTTCAGTTGAATGGGGTTGGTTGAATGCCTTGAATCCAACTTCAAGCAAAAGTTACAGTGATCAAATGTGAATCCAACATTACAAACAAAAGTGAACAATACAAACTTGAAAAAATATATCATTTCTTATAAGCACAATAAAATAAATATCTCCAAGTAGGCTTCATACAAAGTTAAGAAAATAAACTAATGATAGTTCTACTTTATATGTGCAAATTTAGGTAAATTGGTTTCCCCCCTTAAATTTGCTTAAAACCTGTACAAATAGACTAAAATTGAACATTTCAAATGTCTAAAACAAAGAGAGAGAGAGAGAGAGAGAGAGAGAGAGAGAGAGAGAGAGAGAGAGAGGTTGCATTACGAGTTTAATAGTCGATATGCTAAAGAAAAGTTGTCAACTTTCACTATATTGAACACAAATTTCGATAATAACAGCCCCAGAATAACTAAAATAAAGCAAACGGAACTTTAATAAATATGAAAATTATTTCTTTCAAAAATAATAATAACAATAAATATGTAAAATTATGTAAAATTGTAAGTTTTCGCTAAATTAGCTCAATTTCAATGTAAAATTACTCAAATTGGGCATAAAATTAGTTAAAAAAACAAATTAATAATAAATGAGCTAAACATCAGAAAGTTGTTGACGTTCTTTACATTAAGCTCAAATCGATGCAAATTTCTCAAACAAATTTTAAAAAAAGGTACTTTCACCTCTCGGTCCATGGACGGGAACATCCGGAAGAGGGCCGACACCCCGTCGTCGGACCCGAATCCGAAGTCCGCGGGCCTTACCGGGTACCCGTACCCGGTAGCGGAGCAGTGGCGGATCCGCTTGGCGGACGACGGCGACGATTGAGCCTGGGATCCGAAGATTTCCTCGAGCCCCAGGCGCTTTCCGCAGATCCCTGCAGACATGGCAGCTCGCCGGAGCTAAAACCCTAGATCGCCGCGTCAAAATCCTAGGGTTAGGGTTTCTTTGGATCCCCTATTATGGGGAATTTTCTTCTTTCCTTTTTTTTGTGGCAGGGGATGGGTGGGAGTCGATCCGACCGAGACGTTCGTTCTCGACACGACAGTGAAAGCGTGATGGACAATGAAGAAAGAAAGAAATGAGTTTGTGTTTAATAAATTTATAAAAAAAGCAACAAATTTTTAAATTTTACAGTAAAAGTATTAAAACGTCCTTCCAAAGGACGTTTTACGCTTTTCCGTCGTTATATTTTAACTCCGTTAACGAAACAGAAAGAAAAAAATAAATTATAAATAAAATAATACAAAACGTCCTTTCGAAGGACGTTTTATATTGTTTATTAATTTTTTTCTCTCCCTCCTCTCTCTCTTCTCTCCTCTCTCCAAGCCTTTCTCTTCTTTTAATTTCTCTCCTCTCTCCTCTCTCCAAGTCTCTCTCGACCGGCTTGCTGCAGGCTGAGGAGGGAGAGGGAGAGAGACAGCGGGAGAGGGAGAGGGAGAGGGAGAGGGAGAGAGACAGAGGGAGAGGGAGAGGGAGAGGGAGAGAGGAGAGAGACAGCGGGCGAGGGAGAGAGAGCAGAGACAGCGGGAGCGGGAGAGCGGAGAGGGAGAGAGAGAGGAGAGACAGTGGGAGAGGGAGATGGAGAGAGAGAGAGAGAGAGAAGGGAGAGAGACAGCGGGAGAGGAATAGGGAGAGAGAGGGGGGAGAGTGAAGAAAAAGAAAAAATAATAATATTTAAATAAAAACGCCCATTAGAAGGACGTTTTTCCTAGGAAAAACGTCCTTTCTAAGGGCATTTTTATTTAAATATTAATTGTTTTTTTTTTAGGAGAAAGACACGTGGCAGGAAGTATAAAATAATAATAATAAATAATATTTTAATATTTTTAATTAATAAAAAAATAAAAAAATTTAAAAAAATTTAAAAAAAATGTAAAACGTCATTGTGAAGGGCGTTTTACATTTTTTTAATATTTTTTTTCCGGAAAAAAAATAAAAAATTAATAAAAAATTAAAAAAAATTTAAAAAAATTTAAAAAATGTAAAACGTCCTTGTGAAGGGCGTTTTACATTTTTCTAATATTTTTTTTCCTGAAAAAATAAAAAATTTAATAAAAAATTAATAAAAAATTAATAAATTAATAAAAAATTAATAAAAATAAAAAAAAACTAAAAAATTAAAAAAATGTAAAACGCCCTTGTGAAGGGCGTTTTACATTTTTTTAATATTTTTTTTCCCGATCCCCCTCGCCCCCGCGGCCCACGTCCCCCTCGCCCCCGCCTTGGCCGGCCCCCCGCAACCGCCTACTCCCCCTATTTATACCCCACTCCCTCGCCCTAACCCTAGCCACCGCCTCCGCCACCACGCGCCGCAGCCGCCTCGCTCCTCGCCGTGACCCGCCGACCGCCGACGACTCTTTCCCCCTCTCTCCTCCCTCGGCGCCGCCGCCGTCGACGAACCGCAGCCGCAGCAGCAGCACACAGCAGCAGCCGCAGCCTCCGGCCGCCGCCCTGAACCGCCGCCGTCGCCGCCAACCGACGCGCCGCCCCTCGGCGAGCCATCCCCGGCCCTCTCCGGCGTCTCTCCGGCCTCCCTCCGCCGTGTGCCGCCGAAACCCTAGCCCTAATCACTGTTCCTGTGTCGGACACAGGACACTGTGTCGGACACGACTCGGACACGTTTTCGACCCTGTTTTCGGGTCCCCTTCAGGTATGTGTAACTTTCGCCTCGTAGCTCCGTTTTCAATTCTGCAAATTGTGTTGTGAAGCCTGTGTGACCCTCTCGGTGTCCGGACAAACTGTTCGGGGCACCGCGTCCTGTGGTGATCGCACACCGCGATCCAAAAACAGGAAAAACCAGACCCTGTTTCACCCCGGAACTGAGTACGCCCCGCCAAACGGGACGACTTGGTCGCGCGCGGTCTTCACAGACACGTGCGCAGCGTCGATACGGACGTGTGAGACTTCGCGGAAGCTGATTCGGGTGTGCGTGCACACCGGAATCAACGCGTATCCGCGGACATCGCCCCGTATCCGCAATTTCTGTAATTCACCCTAACTTCTTGTACACTCGTCAGATCGAGACGAAACTTGCGCCATCGGACTCGTAGCGATACGCTGGTCCTGTGGGTCAAGTTTGGTTCGATTCTGAGAACGTTGACGAAATCGCGTGTCGCGGGCCCCACAAGCCCCGCTCGACGGGCGATTTTGTGTTCGGCTCATCGGAATTCAAATCTGGAAGTTCCGTTGGGTTCGTATCAGCGTTCCTGACCTGTTGACACTAAGTTTGGTGAATTTGGAGACCGTTGACCTGGACACGTTTTTCGGTGCAAAGCGGGCCCACCGGCGGACCCCGTTCTGACCCGAAATTACCGTTTTTGCCCTTGTCTCCAAATTGGACCCAAGGACAGGCGTTTCTAGCTATTTGACATCTTCTGAGCATGATGGTAATGTCTATTTCAGCTTTTGGACTCATCTGTGGAAATTTCTCCCAAGAACCAAATTAAACAGATCCAAACAACAGGCAAGTACCTGCACTTCAAGTTAATCTTTATATTGTGATAATTAAATTCTCTGCTCTACTAGTACTCTTGCTGATTACACGTAGTGTTAGAATACTATATTTCATGTCTTGAATATTAGAATTCATGTCTTGTTTTTCATGTCGGGTGGGAGAATACTGAAAGGCATGTAGTTTACCCTTCCCCTTGCCGTGAATAATAGCTGTTGGTACACGACTGTCCATCAGCCGGATCTTGATTAATCGTGAATAATAGCCGTCCATGACGGCCGGATTAGCCTTATAAACCCCTACATGCCAACTAAGTATTCTAAAAACAAACACAAGTTTCATACAGATAGTTTCTAGTCATGTTATCTTTCTTGCTGACTGTGATAGTTTCACTCTGCTCATTTACTTCTGTTTTCTCATATTCCTGTTTATAGTTGTGACTCTGAGATATTGACATTCTCTATGCAATTTCCTTAACATGATATTCAATAACTAATTGTCATAATTATTTAGTTTAACCTTGTTGTGCACTGTGTACTCTGCTCCTTTCCTGACTGGATCTGTTGATTTAGGCGATGATGAGGATCTTGCCCCTACCTATTATGGTCCTTATGAGGGTACTGATGATACCTATGAGGAGCCAGAACCCACACAGGAGACCCCTGCTGCTGAGTAGCTAGTAGCAGCTATCTTTTATTTCTATTTCTTATCTTATTTATCGGGTTTGTCCCCGATTTCATTTGAAATTCCTGTATTAAACATTTGAATTTGTTGTCACATTCATTTCAGTTGCAAAATTTAAGTTTCTATTCTCATTATTATCTCGCCTATGTTAAATTGTGAATGAGTTAGACTAGTTAGATGGATTGACCTAGACAGCGTACTACCGCCGACTCTGCGGCGTAGGCTGGACATACCCACGTACTCGTGCCCGAACTACCGGGTGCGGGTCGTGACACGTTTTTATGGTGGCCCATGCAGGTCCTATCCTAAAATAGGGTAATACCCTAGGACAGGATATGGAATAAAATTGAGGATTCTAGGAAAAGCTCATTCACAGTATAGCGTCCTTATTTCAATTCTTGATATCATTGCTGCTCAATTTTTCCTATCGCCTTTGATTTCCAAGTATTTCTATTCTGATCTTCCTATCCCTTAATCTTTCAGAATGGTCCAGACCAGGAACACAGTAGGAGGCACATCAGAACCAGCTGAGCCGAATGTGCCCGAGACTCTTGCACTCCCGCCGCCTCCATCTGTCCCGGCAGTTACCCTAGATGGGGCACAACTGCTAGGAGTGTTCCAGGGATTGGTGGAATCCCAGAAAGAACAAACTGCACTTCTGCGGACCAGCCTTTCAGAAGCTATTAAGTCCCAGGAGTCGCCACTCAAGAGGCCAGGGAGTGCCAAAGACTTCAAGAACCTTAGGCCTCTAGAATTCTATGGAACTGAGGGCATTCTCTATGCCGATGAATGGATAGAGAATGTCGAGAGACTCCTGAAGACTGCCCGGGTCCCTGATGACCTCAAAGTGGAGTCCGCAAGCCTGCAACTGTTCGACATTGCTCGAACCTGGTTCAGAGATGAACCCCAACTATCTGCTCCTGACGTCACCTGGGAGGACTTCAAGAGGCTATTCAAGGAGAAATTTTATCCCGAAGTGGCTCGGGAAGCTCTCGAAAGCCAATTCGAGAGACTGGAACAAGGTAACATGACTGTTGATGAATATACTGCTGAATTTAGCAGGTTAAGCCACTTTGCGGAGTACATGGTTCGTACCCCGGAGGACAGAGCCCGTAGATTCAAGAAGGGGCTATCTCCGGATATTCGTCTCGCTGTCACCACCAGCCGAGCTCGCACCTATGAGGAAATCCTGAGCGTGGCACAAGGCGTCGAGAGAGATATGGGGCACAAACTGAAACGAGAAAGAGATACCGGAAATGCGGGACCCAACAAACGCCATTTTCAACAACAACAACAGCAGAGGGCCCCGCAGCAAAATCAGCGTCCTTCCCCTCGAGCTCCAGCACCCCAGGCTCAAGGACAGAACCAACGAGCTCCTCCTTGCAACTATTGCCAAAAACCAGGCCACACTTGGCAAGACTGTAGAAAGAGGCTAGGTGCTTGCCTCTATTGTGGTTCCCCAGCACATCAATTGAGGGACTGTCCTGTTGCTCAAGGACGTCCAGCTGCACCAAAGGCTCCAGCCCAGACCAGGGCCCCAGCAGCACAACAGAGGGGACCTCCGCTTCCAACTCAACAACAACGCTTTGCTCAGCACCAACAGCAACAACAGAGGGGTGCACCGCAGCAAGGCCGTGCTTATGCAATGACTCTGGAAGAAGCGGAAGCCACAGCTGACGTGATCACAGGTTCTGTGCTTATAAATTCAATACCAGCTATTACTTTATTTGACTCTGGAGCTTCTCATTCATTCATGTCAGTAGATTTCCTTATGAAGCATAACTTAATCACTAAACCCCTTAGGAATTGTTATAAGATCATTACCGGTGGAGGAATCATCCCGGTTAGTGATGCCTGTAACAATTGTCCTATTACATTATGTGGAAGAGACCTGTATGCTAGACTACTTGTAATGCCAGTGCCCAGTTTTGACATTATACTGGGTATGGATTGGTTAAGTCAACATCATGCCACAATAGACTGTCACAGAGGCAGTGTAATCTTCAGACCCCCTGGCAAGCCAGAATTTGAATTTGCTAGAGGTTCTAGAGAAATGGGTAATAACATAATTTGTGGAGCCCTAGTAACAGAAGAATTGCCACCTATCATCTCTGAATACCTTGATGTCTTCCCTGAGGATCTCCCAGGCTTACCCCCAGACCGAGAAGTTGAATTCTCCATTGACTTAGTGCCAGGAGCAGCACCAGTATCTCAGAACCCCTACAGAATCAACAAGAATGAGATAATAGAACTTAATGAACAAATCAAGGAGCTAGAAGACAAAGGGTTCATTAGGTCTAGTGTCTCACCCTGGGGAGCCCCAATACTTTTTGTGCCCAAGAAGGACGGAACATCCAGAATGTGTATTGACTATAGGGCCTTAAATGCCTTAACAATTAAGAATAAGTATCCCCTGCCCAGGATAGATGACTTATTTGATCAGTTGAGTGGAGCTCGGGTCTTTTCAAAGATTGATTTGAGGTCTGGTTACCACCAAGTAAGGGTAAGGAAAGAAGACATCCCTAAAACTGCTTTCAATACCCGGAACGGACATTACGAATTCTTAGTGATGCCGTTCGGGTTGACGAATGCTCCAGCAGTTTTTATGAACTTGATGAACAGAGTTTTCCAGCCATACCTAGACAAATTTGTAGTGGTCTTCATTGATGATATTTTGATCTACTCCAAGACCCCCGAAGAACATGAAGAACATTTGAGGTTAGCATTGGAGACTTTGAGGAAGGAAAAACTTTATGGAAAATTATCCAAATGTGCTTTCTTCCTAGACAAAGTAGAATTCTTGGGACATGTTGTGACTGGAGATGGAATAGCAGTAGATCCTAAAAAAATAGCGGCAGTAGAATCCTGGCCCACTCCAGACTCTGTAGCAGAGATTAGAAGCTTCCTGGGACTAGCCGGCTACTATCGAAAGTTTGTGAAGGACTTTGCTAGGATTGCTGAACCCATGACAAAATTAACAAGAAAAGATGAAGAGTTCACCTGGACTGATGAATGTCAGCATGCTTTTGAGGAATTGAAGAAAAGACTGACTACTGCCCCTATTCTGACCTTACCTTCTGGAACCGGAGGTTTCGCTATTTATAGTGATGCTTCTGGAAAAGGTCTAGGTTGTGTATTGGAGCAGAATAAGAAAGTAATAGCATATGCCTCTAGACAGCTTCGACCACATGAAAAGAATTATCCAACCCATGATTTAGAATTGGCAGCTGTCATTTTTGCTCTTAAACTTTGGAAGCATTACCTTTATGGGAAAAGGGTGGAAATATTTACAGACCATAAGAGTCTGAAATATATCTTCACTCAGAAAGAGCTAAACATGAGGCAAAGAAGGTGGCTGGAACTAATGAAAGACTTTGATATCACTCTTCAATATCACCCTGGGAAGGCAAATGTAGTTGCTGATGCTCTAAGCAGGTATCCTATGGCGATGTACTTGACTATGGACAGACACCTGCTGGAGGACTTGGAAAGTTTAGGTATTGAAGTAATTATCCCAGGAAAAGAAGGCCAAATGATGAACTCGCAGATTCAGTCTACTCTAATGGACAAGATCAAGGAGACTCAGTTTCAGGACGAAGGCCTGCGAAGCCTTCGAGGTCAAGTGCAAGCTGGACTAGTAGAAGAATTCAGAATTCATGAAGATGGATCGCTGAGACATGGCGATAGATTATGTGTACCTCAAGGAGACATAAGAGAAGAAATTATGCAAGAGGCGCACAGATCGCAGTACTCCATACATCCAAGAGCCAACAAGATGTACAAGGACCTGAGGACGCATGTTTGGTGGCATGGCATGAAAAGAGAAGTAGCCAGGTTCGTGTCTCGTTGTTTAGTGTGCCAGCAGGTCAAGGCAGAAAGACAAAGACCTGGAGGATTGCTTCAACCACTACCCATTCCGGAGTGGAAGTGGGAACATATCACAATGGATTTTGTTTCCGGACTTCCAAGGACACCTAGTGGAAAGGATGCAATCTGGGTGATAGTAGATAGACTGACCAAGTCTGCACATTTTCTACCTTTCAAAGTAGGACTATCTACAGAGAAGCTGGCAGAGTTATATATCAGACATATTGTTAGGCTGCATGGAGTTCCAGTAAGTATTGTCTCCGACAGAGATTCAAGATTCACCTCTCACTTCTGGAAGAGCTTACAAGCCAGCTTGGGGACTCAACTCAAATTCAGCACAGCTTATCATCCCCAAACCGATGGACAATCGGAACGTACCATCCAGACACTTGAAGATATGCTCCGTACATGTGTTCTGGATTTTGGAGGATCCTGGGAAGACTACCTACATCTGGTGGAGTTCTCTTATAATAACAGTTATCAAGCCAGCATCGAGATGACTCCATTTGAAGCTCTGTATGGACGAAGATGTCGTACCCCGCTATCATGGGACAACGTTGGGGAAAGAGCCCTGCTGGGACCAGAGATGGTGATCGATTCAGCTGAGAAGGTAAAGCAAATAAGGGACAGACTTCGAGTGGCTCAAGACAGGCAACGACATTGGGCAAATAGCCACCGAAGGCCCTTAGAATTTGAGGTAATTAAATTTATAAAATTCAAGTCAATTTAAACATTTTGATTATGAAACTAAGACTTGATTATGACTCTATTTTAAGGTTGGAGAGCTGGTGTTCTTAAAGATTTCCCCGACACGTGGCACCATTAGGTTCGGAAGGAGTGGAAAACTCAGCCCAAGATTCATTGGACCTTTTGGCATTCAGGAGAAAATCGGAGAAGTGGCATACCGTCTGGCATTGCCACCCTCTCTGGAAGGAGTCCATAACGTCTTCCACGTGTCGCAGCTGAGGAAGTATGTGTCAGACCCCAGCCACATTTTGGATCACTCAGAGCTCGAAGTAGGCCCAAGTTTGACTTACCAAGAGCAACCCGTGGAGATCCTGGATCGCTCGGAGAAAGTTCTACGGAACCAGGTCATCTCCCTGGTTCGCGTAGCTTGGAAGCACCATTCTCCCGGCGAATCCACCTGGGAGCGAGAAGACGAGATTAGAGAGCGATACCCCTATCTTTTTGAACCCTGAGGTGTATTTTTATTTTTTCGGCCTTTTCTTTTCGTGCCCTGTTATTCTTAAATTTCGAGGACGAAATTTTTGTAAGTTGGGTAGGTTGTAAACCCCCCTGAATTTTCAAATTATTAAATCTTGGATTTTTCCCAATTTTCTGGAATTTTCTGTGAATTTTCTGTAATTAAAATCAAGGCTTTTAATTTATAAATGATTTTTAATTGGCAATAAATAATATTAAAATGTCATGAAAATAACATTTTTGGGTGTAAAATAGAAAATTGGACTTAGGGTAATTTTTCTGGATTTTTCTGGGCCTCAGAGCTATTTTTAAATGCCTAAAAACAATTTTCTAATTAATTAATTAAATTAATTAATTATTTATTTATTTATTTATTTATTATTTATCTATTTTATTTTTATTTTTTCTTTTCTTTTTGGCCCGCGGCCCGTTGGGCCGCGGCCTGGCCCGTAGCCCAGCCCACCCGTTCCTTGGGTCGGGTCGGGTTCAACCGAACCCGACCCGCCGCAGCAACCCGACCCGCCGACTGAGCCCCCACGATCCCCGACTTCCCCGGCCTCCCTCCGCGCGCAGCGCCGCCCCCAGCGCGGTGCGCCGCTCCCCGCGGCCCACGTCCCCCTCGCCCCCGCCTTGGCCGCCCCCCCGCAACCGCCTACTCCCCCTATTTATACCCCACTCCCTCGCCCTAACCCTAGCCACCGCCTCCGCCACCACGCGCCGCAGCCGCCTCGCTCCTCGCCGTGACCCGCCGACCGCCGACGACTCTTTCCCCCTCTCTCCTCCCTCGGCGCCGCCGCCGTCGACGAACCGCAGCCGCAGCAGCAGCACACAGCAGCAGCCGCAGCCTCCGGCCGCCGCCCTGAACCGCCGCCGTCGCCGCCAACCGACGCGCCGCCCCTCGGCGAGCCATCCCCGGCCCTCTCCGGCGTCTCTCCGGCCTCCCTCCGCCGTGTGCCGCCGAAACCCTAGCCCTAATCACTGTTCCTGTGTCGGACACAGGACACTGTGTCGGACACGACTCGGACACGTTTTCGACCCTGTTTTCGGGTCCCCTTCAGGTATGTGTAACTTTCGCCTCGTAGCTCCGTTTTCAATTCTGCAAATTGCGTTGTGAAGCCTGTGTGACCCTCTCGGTGTCCGGACAAACTGTTCGGGGCACCGCGTCCTGTGGTGATCGCACACCGCGATCCAAAAACAGGAAAAACCAGACCCTGTTTCACCCCGGAACTGAGTACGCCCCGCCAAACGGGACGACTTGGTCGCGCGCGGTCTTCACAGACACGTGCGCAGCGTCGATACGGACGTGTGAGACTTCGCGGAAGCTGATTCGGGTGTGCGTGCACACCGGAATCAACGCGTATCCGCGGACATCGCCCCGTATCCGCAATTTCTGTAATTCACCCTAACTTCTTGTACACTCGTCAGATCGAGACGAAACTTGCGCCATCGGACTCGTAGCGATATGCTGGTCCTGTGGGTCAAGTTTGGTTCGATTCTGAGAACGTTGACGAAATCGCGTGTCGCGGGCCCCACATGCCCCGCTCGACGGGCGATTTTGTGTTCGGCTCATCGGAATTCAAATCTGGAAGTTCCGTTGGGTTCGTATCAGCGTTCCTGACCTGTTAACACTAAGTTTGGTGAATTTGGAGACCGTTGACCTGGACACGTTTTTCGGTGCAAAGCGGGCCTACCGGCGGACCCCGTTCTGACCCGAAATTACCGTTTTTGCCCTTGTCTCCAAATTGGACCCAAGGACAGGCGTTTCTAGCTATTTGACATCTTCTGAGCATGATGGTAATGTCTATTTCAGCTTTTGGACTCATCTGTGGAAATTTCTCCCAAGAACCAAATTAAACAGATCCAAACAACAGGCAAGTACCTGCACTTCAAGTTAATCTTTATATTGTGATAATTAAATTCCCTGCTCTACTAGTACTCTTGCTGATTACACGTAGTGTTAGAATACTATATTTCATGTCTTGAATATTAGAATTCATGTCTTGTTTTTCATGTCGGGTGGGAGAATACTGAAAGGCATGTAGTTTACCCTTCCCCTTGCCGTGAATAATAGCTGTTGGTACACGACTGTCCATCAGCCGGATCTTGATTAATCGTGAATAATAGCCGTCCATGATGGCCGGATTAGCCTTATAAACCCCTACATGCCAACTAAGTATTCTAAAAACAAACACAAGTTTCATACAGATAGTTTCTAGTCATGTTATCTTTCTTGCTGACTGTGATAGTTTCACTCGGCTCATTTACTTCTGTTTTCTCATATTCCTGTTTATAGTTGTGACTCTGAGATATTGACATTCTCTATGCAATTTCCTTAACATGATATTCAATAACTAATTGTCATAATTATTTAGTTTAACCTTGTTGTGCACTGTGTACTCTGCTCCTTTCCTGACTGGATCTGTTGATTTAGGCGATGATGAGGATCTTGCCCCTACCTATTATGGTCCTTATGAGGGTACTGATGATACCTATGAGGAGCCAGAACCCACACAGGAGACCCCTGCTGCTGAGTAGCTAGTAGCAGCTATCTTTTATTTCTATTTCTTATCTTATTTATCGGGTTTGTCCCCGATTTCATTTGAAATTCCTGTATTAAACATTTGAATTTGTTGTCACATTCATTTCAGTTGCAAAATTTAAGTTTCTATTCTCATTATTATCTCGCCTATGTTAAATTGTGAATGAGTTAGACTAGTTAGATGGATTGACCTAGACAGCGTACTACCGCCGACTCTGCGGCGTAGGCTGGACGTACCCACGTACTCGTGCCCGAACTACCGGGTGCGGGTCGTGACACCCACTCCAACAAGAATGAGCTAAAAATTGGACCGATCGGGTAATCACTCTCTAAAAGGGATGTTTACCACGAGGCTCCTGCTTAGACAGTCTATGGAGGGACAATATGCATGCAACCTAACCTATCATATATATGGAGAGAGGCTATTTCCATATGCATCATCCAGGTTGTAAGCATCAAGCTTATTTATGTTTTGTTTAAGGACTACACCAAGATAATTTCTTAGGAATACATCAGCAAGGAGTCGGGAGAGGAAAGAGAGACCATATTTTATGATTATCGTAATAATAATGAGATTAATATTATTTAATTTTGGAAGTTGAAGGTTCCAGGTGGGCTATGTGAGAGAGTGCAGGTGTGGAGCCATTTAAAACCATGGGAGTGGAATGTCCTAGGTGGGGTATGTAAGTGTCACGTCCCAGAACTAGAATACTGGAGAACGGGGGCAGACAAAGCCATCTATGTATACCCGAGTACTCCAGTACCCCGAGATATGGTCACGGTTGTAAATAGACATGGGGGATTAATACTACAAGCCATCAATCAACCTAGATCAAGCAATCCTAGTGTCTCAATCACAAGTAAAAATCCACAATAAACAAGATATATGATCATCAGAAGCAAGATAGTAAAGCGTCCCAAACCAAATATATATAGATGATCATGAAGCTAGTAATACAAAATGAATAACTAGCAAGAATAATAGTCATACATGATCAGCTTTAGCCATGGTCTAGAATATGCCAGTCATGTCATGCCCAGTGGGCGATGTATCAGGTAAAAATACGAGCTAACAAGTGCTTGGGGCTAAACACCAGAAAATAATATATATGTACAATAAGTGGTAGAACAAAATAGGAACCCACTCAATCGGTCTGGTGCTCGGAGGTCACCATCATCGAGAATGTACAAAAGATCATCTAGCTTTGCTACCGGATCTGGCCAAGCAAAACCAGTGGGGTCAGACCCCAAATAGTATGTACCACAAAGGAAGCCAAAAACTAGGAACTAAAACCAACATACAACACAACTACAATATACTAAGCAACATATAACCACCAGAATATAAGAGCACCATGAAAGCTAAAAATAAACTGCTAATGTAAGGTACTATAAAACATGGAAATAAACTGCTGATGTAAGGTACTGTGAAACATAGAAATAAACTGTTGATATAAGGTAAAACTGAGCATGTGAACATGTACACGTCCTGTCAAGTGAAAGTGGCATGCACGGGATCACGGAAAGGTAAAAGCAATAAGCATATAAATGACAATAACCAGTAAAAAGGAAAAGATAAGTCGACAAGCAACAAGAAGATACGGGAACACCTCGAAATAGGAACCATAACCCTTAAACCAAATAAGGACCAGGATTATGATTCTTTTCCCGAGTCAAACCTAGTCTCTCGTCACTTACCGATAATGTAACCATACGAGAAAGGAAAGACACTAGAAAAATAATACTAACAATCAATAAAATACGACTAAGCAATGTCTACGGCTTGCTATCATTAGCTAACTAGGGATATCACAAAACCTAATTACTAGCAAATACAATCTTGAGAACCTCTCTATTGGTCACATGCCCTGTAAACTATCCAAGTTAAACCCAGCCATAACTGTCACTCCAAATATAAGGAACTGAGCCACGTGGCATTGGCCATCGGGTACACTCCGACGGACAACCCAATCTAATAGACCCGTTGGAGTGTACCTAAGCTGTAAAGTACAATGATATAATCCAACAATAAAACATAAGCAGTGTAACTAATCTCATCCACAGACATAAGAATATGAAACACAGAGAGAAAATAAGTCAACTAATGTGCAGAAAGAAAATAAGTCTAGAAATGTATCATAGTACAATACAGATAGAGTCGCACGGGGACAAACCCGCTAATACAAGTACTGAATGAGAAGAAGCAATAAGATAACTAGGACCGATATCTGCTAACTAGATAATAATACCGGACCCAAGGTGAAGTCACTACCGGTGATCAAGTAAAGTCCTCGGAAAGGATCTCGTCCTCTGCTACAAGTCCTGCCCCTAGATATACACCCAGTCAGTACTCCTCCAGGTAGTCCTCCTCGCCTATGCCTGGAAGGGAACCATGTCCTCAGAGGGACGTAACAAGGTACAAAAATAATATACCATAGTAAAACAGAAAGGAAACATGTGATACGCCAGTGTAATATAGAATACCCACATAAGTGAGACACAACTTGAAGACAATGTTCGACACATAGAATTTTCAAGTATAAATTCGTAGCTCCGAGGCACAGAGACATACGGTGCGTACCCCCGTAGCTCCGAGCACAGGCTCACACAGTAAGTACTACGACTCTGGATGGATCTTTACATAAATAAGGATATATATATATATATATATATATATATATATATATATCAAGCATCTAGTAACTGTCTTTCCCTCCCAATACGGTCAATGAGATGCATCCGCGGCTCGCTGAACCTGAACCTCTATCTAACAGTCTCGTCATATTGAAGTAACTAGCACCAATCATGATCCTATAGTCATCACAAGTTTCGGTCATGCTGACACTATCAGGATACAGGAAGTTTGACACGATGACAATGTCTGAATGTGTCCTAGGGTTCCGATGTAACCAAGTAGGTACATAAAGGTATCAAAAAATATCTAACAATCAATACTAGACGTTACCAACGAACGTCTGTACCTGGATATAAACCCGACGCTAAGTAACAATTTTGATCCAAAGCGCACACAATGTATAGATAAAATAAATAGTAAAAACTGGAACTGAGTTACAGAATGACAAGGTACACTTGCCTGGATCCGAATGCTGAAGGCGGGGCTCCGGTATAACATCCAAGTCCGAGGATCCCAAAGTACCTAAAGATGATATATAAATTAATTAATAATTTAGCTCAAAACTATCTTAAAGAAGAGATGACAACATGAACTAACATAGGTTTTGTCTCAGTTACTAAACTCACGACTAAGATACTAACTAGAGGGTTGACCAAAGTTGACTAGGAAAACGTTATGATAAATACGAATCATCAATAGCATAACGTCCTCAAATAATATCCTCAAACACTAATATTCATCAAGTGTGATTTTGGTCATCTATAAATAATGCTCATCCTCGACCTATGTCATCCCTGTAATCATAGACATAATTGAATAAACCCAAATTAGTTATCACCCCTAAATATGCATAATGTTCACATACTCATCCTCAATCATAACATCAAAGCTACCGAACCAAAATTTATTTGAACAACATCCTCATCATTCATGCATTTCACACATATATATATAACCCCAAACAAATGCTATTAATCTTGGATATAAACTAAACATGGGTATTACTCATGGAAACCTAAATCCTAACTAGGGTTTCATTTAACAAATAGGAATAATTACAAAACAAATAAAAAAGGAGAAGAAACGAGGAGTGATACCAAAGGTGGCGGTTGCGGGTGTTGGCAGCGGTGTTGCTGCGGTGGTGGTGATGACCATGGTGGTGGTGCTCGTGTCGACAGTGATGGTGGGGGTGGTGCTCGACGGTGGTGATGGAAGTGGTGCTCGGTGGAGGCAAGAATGGTGATGGTGGTGGCATCGACGGTTGATGGTGGTGGTGATATTGTGGTGGTGGTGTCGACACTGGTGACTGGGTGGTGGTGTCAACGGTGGGACTGGGGTGGTGGTCAGTGGTGATCGGTAGTGGTAATGGTGGTGGTGATAAAAATGGTGAGGAGGTGATGGTGATGGTAGTGGTAGTGGTGCTCGAAGGTGACGACGCCTGTGGTGGTGATAGTGGCAGTGTTTGGTGGTGGTGATGGTGGCAGTGCTCGGTGGTGGTGATGGTGGTGGTGCTCGACGGTAGTGGCATTGTAAGGTGGTGATGAGAATAGTGTTGGCGGCTGTGGTGATGGTGGTGTTGAGGTTGTGGTGAGGGTGGCAGTGCTCGGTGGTGGTGATGGTGGTGGTGCTCGGTGGTGGTGATGGTGGCAGTGCTCGATAGTGGTGATGCTCGGTGGTGGTGATGGTGGTCGGGGGGTGAGGAGGAAGAAGAAGAAGATGAAGAAAAATGGAGGTGAAAAAGAAGAAGAATGGAGAATGGGAGGAGAAGAAGAAGAATGGAGAATGGTGATGAGTTCGGCTATGAGTAAGGGAGGGGAGGAGAGAGAGTGAGTGAGGTAAGGAAAAATTGGTTTTCTTGGGATTAGGGCCGGCCACATGGGGATGGGTGTGTGTGTGTTAATATAGGGGGAATGGGTGGTTGTGATAGTGGAAGATTTGAATCAAGGGCTAGAATTTTACATGAGTGAATAGTACTATGCAAGGGTGAGAAAGAGAGTGAGGTAACCGGTCACATGAGGATGGGGGTTTCTCTATTTGATTTACACCAATAGGAGTATGACACCTAGCAACCTTTTTGCATTTGAGTCCCTTAAAATTTGGTGTTTACAAACGAAGGAGAAAGAGTGAGGATTTGATGTGGAAAGTTGGTGTTTGGTATTTTGTAGGATGGAGAGGGTGTTGGGTGTTTTGTATGCGTCTCATGATTGGGTGTGAGAGTTAGGTTGGGGTTAGGTTAAGTCAGTTTTCCCAATTTAAATAAATATTGTGTCATAGGTATTCTTAAATAAAATGGGAGTGCATGGGGTCTCAATTGGGAGTGATACAAATGTCATGGACGGTGTAGGCGTGGTGTTAATCTTGGACACTTTAATTGGTTAGGCAAAACGGGTAGAGTTTGTGTCCTCAAATCGATGGCAACGACATAGGTATAAGGCATAGGATTAAAGAATTAATTTTTGTGACTGGAAAGTTGTGCAATTAAAATAGAGCACAAGAGAGTATGTTTGTGAGTGACAGAAATATCCAGGGCCTATGTTGGCTTGTCAGGTCAAGGGTGCATAATTTGTTAGAAAGTAAATGCTATTGTTATGCTCCAATTATTGTAGCAACGATAAGGTGCACCAAGAGTTTAGAATTAAAGAACCAGTCTACATAACCCTAATTTCTAAACCTTAAACAAACTGAGGCTAAACCAAAATTATCACCAAATCCAATCTACCTAAAAATTTATTGAGGGGGTTTTCATCCTTCCCAACTTAGAAGAATTTCGTCCCCGAAATTAAAAGTAAAGCTCGAATAAGAGTTGCGAGAATTTAAAAAAGTTAACAGGTAGTTAAAAGATGACTGCTGTCAACTCCAAGTCATGGGTACGGTAATTCTTCTCATGTGGACATAATTGCCTTGAAGCATAGGCAATCACCTTCCCGTTCGGCTGCAACACACAACCCAAACCCTTACCCGAAGCATCACTACATATAGAAAATCCTTCTATCCATGATGGCAACGTCAACACTGGAGCTGTAGTCAACCTCTTCTTCATCTCCTCAAAAGTAGCCTGACACTCCTCAGTCCAGACAAACTCCACGTCCTTCCTGGTTAGTCTAGTCATCGGCTCCGCAATCCTAAAAAATCCTGAACAAACCTCCGATAATAGCCTGTCAATCCAAGAAAGCTCCTGATCTCCGCTACTGAACTCGGGGTAGACCACGACTCAACTGTTGATATCTTCTTCGGGTCTACTGAGATCTTGTCTCCTGTAATCACATGTCCGAGAAATTCAATCTTATCAAGAAAGAACTCACACTTCGAAAGCTTGTCATACAGCTTCTCCTTCCTGAGGGTCTCCAAACCTATCCTCATGTGCTTCTCATGCTCCTCCGGGGTCTTCGAATATATCAATATATCATCAATAAAAACTACAACAAACTGATCCAGGTACTGATGAAATACCTTATTCATCAGGTTCATGAATACTGTCGGGGCATTGGTCAACCCAAACGGCATCACTAAGGACTCAAACTGCCCATACTGAGTCCTGAAAGCTGTTTTCAGAATATCTTCCTTCTTCACTTTTACCTAGTGGTACCCCGACCTCAAGTCTATCTTCAAAATACCTTCGCTCTGCTTAACTGATCAAATAAATCGTCAATCTGTGACAATGGATATTTGTTCTTTATAATAAGGTTGATTAGTGTCTTGTAGTCGATATACATACGTGACGCATCCTTTTGCGGTCAAATAATACCGGAGCACCCCACTGTGATAAACTAGAGCAGATGAAACCTTTGTCCTGGAACTCATCCACCTGCTTCTTCAACTCTACCAGTTCGTTGTTGTTCACCCTATGGACGTATTGTGAGATTGGCTGTGTCTGGCACCAAGTCTATAGAGAACTCCATATCTCGGTCTGGGAGAAACCCCGACAACTCCTCCGAATACTCTGCAATCAATAGATGTGGCGGCTCCTGCTCTTCCACCATAGTTCCACAGAAGTCTCCCTCACTCTGCTCTGCTGCTCCTCTAACAAACTCAAACTCTGGATCTCCTGGCGCCTGAAACAAAACTTTACCTCCACGATACTCGATACTAGCATGGTGCCTACTCAACCAATCTATCCTGAGTACTATGTCGTAGCTCGGAAGTGGAATTACGAGTAGACCACGCTCAACTCTCGGCCTCCCAAAGAAACTATCTGATCCTTGCAAACATCACTGACCAGGATAATGCCACCCCCGATAGTGATCTTGTAAGTCATCTCCAACGGTTCAGTCACAAGATGATGCTTCAAAGCAAAAGATACATATACGAAACTATGTGAAGTACCAGAATCAAATAAAGCATGAGCTATTAAAGAATCAAGATAGACCGAACTTGAAATAACATCACCAACTGGCTCCTCCTCCTCAACGGTCAAGGCGAACGCTCGCCCCTGTCGTTGTGCACCTCTCTGCTGCTGCTGGTGCTGAGCGAACTGTTGTTGTAGTGGTGGTAGGGGAGGTCCTCTCTGTTGTTCCGCTGGTAGTCTCGTGGGTGCTCTCTGTGCCTGAGCCCCGTCCTGAGCTGGACGAGATGGAGCTCTAGGACAAGCCCTCAATTGGCGGTCTCCTGATCCGCAGAATAAACACTAGCTCAATTTTATCATGCACGCATTCCATCCATATCTCGGCTTCTTGCAGAATGGGCAAGGAATAGCTGGCCTCTGGATCTGGTGTGCCTGTTGCACTGGCACTCTAGCGGGTACAGGGTACTGCTGTCTCGGTTGCAGGAAGTATCTTTATGCTGCTGCTGAAAGTGAGGCTGCTTCGTTGGACCTGTGCTAGTACTGGATCCTCCTATGTCCCTCGGCCTTTTGGAGCCAAGCTCTAGATCATTCTCTGCCCGTTGTGCCTGCCTCAGAATCTCCTCAAAACTAGCGGTGGGGTCTCCATTCGTATATGATTTGATCTCCTTGTTCAGGCCCGTCCTAAACTTTTTGGCCTTCCCCCTGGGGTTTTGTCCCTCCACAAAGCGGTCTAATCTGTAATACTCTGCCGCATATCCACCGTCATACCTCCCTGAACGAGGTACTGAAACTGGCTCTCTAGATATGTCAGAGCCATATTTGGAAAGAACTTTTTCTTGAAGAGCTCCTTAAAAGCTTTCCAAGTAAGTCTCGGTGCTGAGATCCTGGGGTTCATCCTGAACCAAGTCAATGCGATGTCAAACATCATGCTTCATGCGGCCTCTACATGCAACCTCTCTGGAATCTGCGCCATCCGCAGGTTCCTCTCAATGTCTTCTATCCAATCATCAGCATAAATAATCCCCTCAGTGCCTTTAAAGTCCTTCGGCCCTGTCCTCTTGAAGTCTATGATAGTCTCCGACCTTGGCTGCTGCGGTGTGAACTGAGGTGGTATCGTCTGTGGCTGGACTAAGGCGACTCTCTCGACTACGGCGAACACAATCTAGTGGGCATTCTCAATGCCCTGCCTCATAACCTCTAACTGACGCTGTTGTGCCACCATCATCTGCTGAAAGAGTGCAAATATCTGCGTCTGATCGACTGCGGGTTGTGGAGGTGGAAGATCCTATGAGACTGTCGGTGTTGTCCTCTGTACCGGAGGTGGAGCACCCACGAAAGCTGCTACAAAAATGTCCACCTGGATCGGTGAAGCAGACCTCTAAACTGAAGCTGCTGGAACGGTGCCTACTGATGCTGCCCTCAGAGGCAACGAAGTGACCGACCTCGCTGACACTGCGCCTGAGCACTGGGAACGCATCTTCGGCGGCATCGGCGACATCCTGAAGATAGATTAAAACAAGATATCAATATTGAGTAAGATACGATATCATCAATGAAGGACAGATTTATTCAAAGTAAAGCAAGGATTCAAATAGATAAGGGTAGCAAAATAGATATTTGGAAATATTTCCTAGTTGTGATTGAATATACTCTCAGCCTATATCATATATCCTAAAAAAGACTCGTAGCAGTACTCTAGGTGAGTACTACTACGATATCGCTTCTAATTGTGATTCTTGACCTGTATGGGCCACCACTAAAAATGTGTCACGACCCGCACCCGAAATAAAGGTACGAGTAGTGAACAACGCCCAGCCTACGCCGCAGCATCAGCAGTAGAACGTTGTCTAGGTCAACCATATTATATAAACATCTCATACAATATATATATATATATATATATATATATATATATAGTACCTGTCAATGTCATCTCAACTCCAACGGAGAAATAATATGGTATATGAATGATACTCAATCACAATGTCAAACTAAGGAAGATAAAGCATTATATGGAATAAGGAAGATGAAATAGGAATCACGATACAATCACAAGACCACAAAAATATATTTGCATGCCCAAAAATCTCAATAAAAGTCTAAACAATAAGTCTAAGCCTCCTCAGCATCTGGTATTAGGTCATCATGCTCTAAAGGAGTATCCTTTAATGGTACGCAGTCCTACGACCCGTAATAGGTGGGGCACTGGTCTACGAGCCAATCATCTGAAAAATATATCCAGTCAGGATTGGAGCAAAGTACATACCTCTGAAAGCAGTTCCAAATACATAATCGAGCATATATAACAGATAATAAAAAAGAATACAAGATAACTAACCACAAGAATGGAATGAACTAGAGTGAACAGGTAATGTACTGGAATGAAGAACAGGCAATATGAATAACTGCAATTTAAATGGAAAAGATAACATTAACGAATATGCCATAAAGTACAAGTTTATTATGTTATCGGTTTGGGTTGAACAAGAATATAATATAGTAACTCGATTACACGTATGATATGTAATCGACATGTACACGAATATACTTGGGCTTGACCACATAACCAACTCCTACTCCCCCATCCCCAACCAATACTTATAGATCTAATCACGATATGTTACGAACATGAATATGGGCATACTGAACACGAGCAGTGTGAGTACACGAAGTACACGATAATCAATACCCGATACACACAATAAAATACATGTGAAGGAGTACCCGCTGAACACGGTAGGGGATAACATCCCATGACATGATCCATATAGTACCAGTCCGTGTAACCACTGTGTCGGAATCAAGTATACAGTTCTAGAACATGCGATATATACATTATCATGAAATAAAAACTAACAAAGAGATGTACTCGCCTCTGGTCCTGAGCAAAGGTGTCTCTCGATGCCTAAGCTAGTGTCACACACTCCTATTTAAGAAATATTAAGTTAATTGGTGTAAACGAGAAGAAATAGTTAAATGATGCACTAATATGCTTCTAGGCCAATATTAGGTCCATACTAAGGTTATTAGGCTCGTAGAGGTCACTAACTAATTAATACTAGTTTGTAATAGCTTAACAAGGTCATAGCCTAGGTGTATAAGTCCAAACGAAACTAACCTTAATTTTGTGCTAACAACTATCAACTGAGTTGCTCTAATACCAATTGTTAACATCTATAGCTGATACTTAGCGACTAGCAACTAACTACTAACATCAACTCATCAACTGGTATATATATATATATATATATATATATATATATATATATATATATATATATATATATATATATATATCATAGTAATTATTGCATATATAACTAACTAAATAATACACTAATATTATGTCCATATAGATACTGACAGGCTTACTAACTGAGAACCTAATAACTCATATGCTTAACTTAACTAACACCAAATAAAACCAACAGGTTCCAAGAATCAGCTGTCACTAACATTAACATAAAGAATTGCACCTATTGCTACCACCCAAACAACTAACTAATACATAATTCTCACCAACTGGTACTTACAAGACCAACTACTAACTTAACTCTATCTAACATGGTATACTAACTACTATACTACTAACCTCTAATTGGTTTTGTTGTGCTGCTGATGAACTAAATGGGCTGATACTTCATTGATGTATAAGGTCTGATACAAGGATGGCGTATGGGTAAATGCCTAAACCCCTCAACTGACTGTGCAAAATAGTACATTCCTAATTGAATACACAGTCTGAACACCTCTTCACGTCACAATCAATACACACACATACGGTTCACTTGATTATCAAGTATCGAATGATACTAACAGTGGTACTCATATAGTTGTAATGCACATGGTCTAAACCAAATGCACACAGGCTATATACATCATGTTCACTATAATATGTTGCTGTTGTGTACACTCCAACCCCAAAACAGATATCCAAAACCCCCCACTAACTCGAGACCTCACTTACCTGCAGACCCATCTGCTACACACTAGTCTTAACTGTGTACCAAGACAAAGTGCACTCCTCGCTCAAAACCCAATACCCGAGCTCCCTCGGACTACTCCCCATATCTGCATTTAATTGGATACCCAAAACTGATACTACCACTGCCATATCTCCCTTCCTCTCACCATCACATAGTCACTAGAGATCAACACCAACACCACTGCAATGTATGCATTCACAGGCACTGTTACAGTGCTCGAGCACTTTGCAGTCCCAAACAATGCATCAATATATATATCCAGTCTGAAATAAAACCTTCCCCAGCATCATATATTGATATAAGTAATCTACATATAAAAGAGACATTAAATCAAATACTATGGGTGAACTTATGAACTTCTCTATGATACTCACTCAAACTAATATCCCAATTCACCAAATCACCATGACTATTATTCCCACAAATCCAATATATAGTATAAATACTAATGCAACAAATTATAATGAGAAATAAGAAACAATATCACAAATACACAAAATAGAGCCATGTATCACACCGTATCGTAAAATACCATGATACGGCCTACACGTATCCATTTGTGGACACGTACATAGTCCCACAACTCCGATCTAAGTCCAATACGACTAAATTGGTGTTATGACACACACTTGGTGTGTCCACCTTGTAATTTCCCCAAAATTAATATAAAAACCTATGTAGAGACCACAAAACTCAACCAAATCAACTAGAATTTGTTCCTAATGGTTGCCCTATGCCATGTGGTAGTTCCTAGAGGTCACGTGCATGATTTAAAAGCTACAATGAAGAAAAATTCAGAAATTACCAATTGGAAGATGGTTTCCCAATGAATTGTTCCCACAGACACGATCCGAACACGATCTCTCCACCCAAGCTTCTTGCTTCTCCAAGCTCCAAAGCTTCTTGAGTGATAGAAATAAGAGAGAATGGAAGTGAATTAAGAGAGAATTTGATTAAGGAAATGATGGGGAAATTGGGGATCTACTTTCTAGATCTAAATGAATGCAAATGAGAGGAGAGAGAAGGAGTGAGAGAGAGAATAGGCTCTTATGGCCGACCCCCTTTTTCCCCTCTCCAAGTCATATACATTTAACTAAAATGCCCCCCCCCCCCCAATGGTTCATTATAGAGAATAATTAATGAGGACTAAAATGGGGAGTCTTTACAATAATGCAAATTAGTATAATCTCCTTAATTACTAAAGGGAAAAGAATTTAATTAGGCCTAGTCCATGTTGGTCTCACTAATTTGTCATGACAAATCTAATGGCTAGCCCACTATTATAAATAACTAATACAAAGCATCCATAATTATATAGCACACTAAATAATATTAAATTCTTAAAAATAAAATAACTAGGCCAAATTACTAAATTATCCATATTTGGAAAAGTGAGGGTGACACAAATCCCACCTTTACACAAGTCCCCCCTAAGATTCCCTAACAAATCCTAGGTCATACACATTCCCAATCCAGCTCCATCCAAAACCCATCATCATCATCGTCATCATCAGGAATCAATACCAACCAACCCCTACCACCACTTTCCCGCAAGAATTCACATAAAACCCCCACATTACCATATAACGCCTCCCCAAAATTATCTAACAAAATGTAGATCATACAGAGTCCCAAACCAACTCCATCCAATACCCACCGTAATGAACAATCAAGACCGACCAAGAAACCCGAAGCAAACAACCAGAACAATACATACACACACACACACACACACACACACACACACACACAGAGAGCACTTACTATAAGGTGTCGGGAGGACCGATGATGCTGACGCTCCACTCGAAGATGTTGTCATCGACCAAACCAGCGGAGAATCCGTCGACCGGGCTCTTCATGAGACCTGATGAAAAATCAACAAAAACAACATCAAAAAATCGATAAAAAACACAAAATCCTAAAATCAAACCCTAGAATCATACGGGTTGGATCCAATACCTTTGAGTTGCTTTGAAAGGAGGAGGCTCGCTTGGCTCACCCATGTCGCCATTAGAGAGAAGAAGAAGAAGAAGGGCTTTGGAGCCGACTACTTGGAGGATGGGGGGTTATATAGAACTGGCCAAAAAAGAGAGATATAAAGGGGCAAAAGAAGAATATGGATTGCTCCTCCTTTCCCCCTTCTTAAACATCTAAATCTAATCCATCTTTTCTTTGATTTGGAATCATCATTTGGTTTCTACCTATTCAATTTTAGTTTTTTTTAATTATTCATGATGAGATACAATGTATATATTTTAAATTTCCTTTTAAATGCTAATTGTCTGGATATTTACATAATGTGAGTTTAACTTATTTGCTCCATGCATCACATATATGCATGCCACATAGGATATGTCACATAGAATTTACGAGAAAAGATTGTCATAAAATTCATGTTGCATCAATTATTTTCAAGATTTTGTTAGATGAAAGGAGATATATTTAAATACTAGATAGGTTTCTAATATAATAAAAGTTATTATCAAAAGGTGATTTTTTTTTTTTGTGACTGCAAAGACTAGTTTGAGACCTTCGTCATGGAACTAAAAATATAAGTTCTTATAGTTACCTCATATATGTTTCTCATCTAAAAAGATGGTACAATAACAATATTTATTTGGAAAAGATAGACCACCTGATTTATGTGGTCACAATTTCTATTAGCCAAATAACATTATAGTTTTATTAAAATCATAGCGTTGTTGCTGCTTCTACTTTTATTCAAGATTGCATAATATATCACGAGAAGGACAAACAATGATAAAGGGTGTAAACACAATTTACTCCAACTTTAATCATATCTTAAGGGTTATCAAAAATATTGTTATAGTATTTTAAGGGAAGCATTTTGACACATTTATACATGCAAAATACAAGGCAAATTTGTGCATGCAAAACGGGAGTAACTTGCAATATTTTGAACCTTAATTGACATGATATTGTGTTGTTAAACCAATGTGAAGTATGTGTAAGGCATAAAGAGTACAATTCATATTCATGTATATACAATCATAAAAAATTTCAACTATTCTTTCAAAACATGAAGTAGCCTTGCAGTTACTCAATTATTGGTCTACATAAAGTGATTTAACAAGATATTAATATTTATGATATATTAGTAGAGAGGTTCTAGACCATTTCTTGTGTTTCATATAAGAGGTATTAGTATCAAGTTTTAGTATCTTAATAATGTAATGTCAAATATCGCATTTCATTTCATATAAGATGGAAACATGTGAAGTAAAATAAAATGGTTATCTTATATCATAGTACCGCAACCTAAAAAATAGCTTTAGTAAAATGACAATTTAACTGTTGCAATATGTATCATTATGGAAAAGTAAACAAAGTACCATCAAAGTTGAGGGGGAAAAATTCCTTGCTAAAACAAATTATAGAAAAAAGAATTTCAACTAGACTAATTTTAAGGAATAATGATATTTTCTTCACAGTATGTAACACATCTTGTTGTGAGCACATGTGTGCAACTCGTGGATAGCTTGCAGCATACGAAAACTTAATTGCATACAAGTGTTTTGGCATCATACATGAATCTAAACTAAAGTCACGTGTAATATATGTATCTAGTACAAATGTTATATATACTTGAAACAATTTTTCTTGATTACATGGAAGAATAAATAAAACGAACTTTGAAACCAAGAAGGGACATATATAAAAGTCAACATCTAAAAAAGAATCAATAGATAGAAAAGAGAAAACCAAAAAAAAAAGGAACATTATATTAGTTTTTGAAGTCAAAAATATAATTGTGTTGACTCCTAATCATGTTGGCTTTCCTATTATTCCTATTTTAAGTTGATATTAAACCACTTCTCTAAGGTTTCTAGTTACTTATTGTTTTAGAATTATTATTAAAAACTTACTTAGACTTGTATTCTTATGATTTTTAACTTTTGACTTAAATTATTTTGATTTAAGGGCTAAATAGATCCTGAATTTTATACCAGCTTAGAGTTTAAGCTTTGTCATGTCCAATTAGAGAGCTTAGACCCTGATTTTTTTTTTTCATTTTACCCTCCATATTCTATATAGGAAGGTTTTATTGTCAAACATGTGAAAGAGGGTATAATAAGAAAATAAACCAAATAATAAAAATTCATGATCTAAACTTTCCAATTGGACAAATCAGAAATCAAACTCTAAGCTGGTATAAAATCCAGGGTCTAAACTCTAATTAGCACTAAAAAAATTTATATAACGTTAGAATTGGACTCTTGTAGTAGTTAAATTAGGTTTAAAAATTAATCTTTTTCTTGCCTAAAAAGGTAAAAAAGAATGCTAACATGGTTTAATAACAAAATCCTGGGAACTAGATATTCTTGATTGGCATTGAGTTCTAAAAATTCTCTGTGTTAGAACTTAGAAGTCACCATTATAGCTATGCAAACCTAGATTGAAAAATCTTCAAAAATTTCCAAAGCATGGTGTAAGCAAAAGCTTCTACCTTTGCCTCAAATTTTAAATAGCTATTAAACCTCTATGAGGCTGTAATTTGCGTTTAAGATTGATTAGGGGAAAAAAAAAGGAAAGAAAGAGAGTAAGATGATTTGAATTGTGAAATAGTTATGTAGTACCATATCCTCGTCACTAAAAATTGATAGGTGATCTTATACATGTACAACCACATACTACTCAAAGTCTATCAAAATTTAACGAGTAAAACATATTATTGATGTCCTTAAAATAAAAATAAAAAAACGGCATTCTTTTAACTTCAATTACACTATCTGAATCGAAAAAAAATAAAATTACACTATCTCATTTTTCAATAGGCTTGTATGTCGATCATTTGCAACTTTTTAAACAAACTTTAGAAATTTTGTTAAAAGCATCTCCAATCCTGTTGTGAGCTTGAAAAAAATGGTTGCCACATAGAAATCACTTCTTCTTATTTCAAAATTCATTCTACAATGCAAATGTAAAATAAATTATAAAATTGACATGACAATGTTAAGTTGGTTGTCTAGATCTAGACAATTGACTTCACACTATTTTATTTCCATATCATCAATTATTAATAAAAATATTCATAATTTTTTTTTTTTTTAAAAACTTGTCTTGGAAGTTGAAAAAAGAAGTAGTTTTTATTGTCTTTTCAATACTTTTATATTGGAGAACACTTTTCTATCTCATTGTCTTGTGTGAATATAATTTTATCCCATAAAAAAGACATTATCTTGTGTCTCATATCACATAGGAATGAGAATCACAAACACAAAACAATGTATCTCATGTATGAGAATCACAAACACAAAATAAGACAATAGGATTGGAGATGCTCTAAGAGAGGAGAACTGTTGGAATAATTATGGTCTAAAAGCAAATGAGTCACCTTTACGGATCATGCAATATAAAAAAATAAAAAAAATAAAAAAAAAGTTGGAAAACAAAGTAGAGAGAGAACAAGTGTCATAGGTGAGAAATACCAAAAAATAGAAGGCCACCGTCAAGAAAAAGTGATGATAAGAAGAAGACTTTGACCATTGAAAATAGACCAAAATAAAGTTACAGTTAGGAGGAGTCGGCCGGATCTATTGTCGGCTCAATCTTAGCAATTAGCTTTGTTTCTTTATGCGTCTTCATTACTCATCACCTGAAAATTATTAGGTCCACCATTTTGAAAAAAGAATGGATGAACGAGGAAAAGATCATAAAGCATTGGCCACAAGCATTGTACTTCATCAGGAATACCGGAATTCTGGCCATTTAGTACCAGAGTTACAATCCCCGCGAGGCAAAATCGCAGACCTTAAGTCTAAAAAGCCTCGGTGTACTTTGGGTTCATCGAAGTCCGACAATCTCGGTCAAGCCGTGAATCAAAACAACTGGGGTTAAGAAAACACTATATCGCAACCAAAACAACTCCAGGTTCTTAATTATTTCTGGGGTTGCAAAAACAAGTTGGATTCAGAAATCTATTTTGTTCATCCATAAAAACTATAATAGATGTTTACTTTTTCACTCAAATGTTGTCACATATCATTTTTATCCAAATTAAAATCATCTACACTAGTACACTAGTTTTGACTAGCGTGGCTTCTCTTGAGCTAGTTTTGATGGATGAATATAAATGGACTCGAAAAACACTATTGCAACTAGTCTCAAGTATTAAATTATATTACTAAAATTAGTGAATATGCGCAGGACGAAATGGAAAGAAAAAAAAAATGCTGCAAAACATAGACGAGATAAATAATACAAGATGAAAATGCAGCACACCATTCGCTAGATATAATGCTACAAATTGAAACATTATCATCAAAGAATCAAGCTTGACCGCTTAAATTCTTTGCATCCATCCCTCCCTTTGAAATATGTTAAGTACCGAAACTTAATCAAAGATGAAAAAATGCGTGGTCGAGATCAAAGATTCCCACAAAAGTTTTTACTCTGACTATTCTCAATTTTCACGAAGAACTATATAAGGATTCTGATTACAACTTGCTCTCAAGATTATAAAAGAATCAGAATTAACAAAACTTCTCATTCTTCCTTGCAATCGCAGTTGCAGACGGACATAACATAGTTACAATAAAACGAAAACTACATTCGTTCTTCCTTACAAAACGCAGTTGCAATCAGATAGAACGAACGAAGAAGAAAAAGGAGAAGAAGACAGAATAAAAAATTATTCTTACTGGGACGGTGAAGACCACCGTTGCTCAAAGCAATATTCGTCCTCTATCGATGATCTGCTCTCAGGAGCCAACAAGCTCACAAGAGAACTTTTGTAACGCTCGTAGTCACCTCTTTGTGTGACTCAAATGGACTCCTTTGGACTCCCTCTTTCTCAACTTTTTAGTCTGTCTCAAAAGGAGGCTAGAGGGCTCTTTATATAGGGAAGGATGAAAGCTCATCCTCCTCTCCTTTCCGACGTGGGACTAAAAAATCAATATACAAAATTGATATCCCACAATCGCAGTCCAATGCATAGCCCTCTCAGCGCCCATTCATGCAACACAAGCATAAAACCCGCTCACGAGCGCAACAACAGCGCACGAGCGTCTTGCAACATGCAAATTACGCCAACAAAGCGTCAATTTGCGCCATTGAGCCCTAGTCGCTAAACCCCTTTTGGACTTAGCTCCTATGAAAATAATTTCAAGAGCACGACAAAAAACATAAATGTTTTCATGAGAAGTTAATCATTTTCTCCTAGGAAAACACCCCCACATGACACCCATGTGCCCCACCACACCCCATGTGCACACCTTAACTCATACAAAGTATTATATTAAGATACCCACTTGGGGGTGTAGCCAATGTAGGACTATCTTTACTAGTCCAAAAGCAAAAACACCAACAAAATATTCTTATGGGAATAAGGAGAAAAGCATTGGCCAACAATTGATCCGAAACTAGTGTCATAACATGCATCAAATATTTATAATTTACCAGCTTTAAAGTGCACAAAATAATTGAGCAAGCTGCCTTGAGATATATTCACGACTTTTGACAGAATAAGATTGTTTCGTCATAATCTTACATTTTGCTTTCTTTTCCCTGTATCCCCACAGCCTACTTTGATCAAGAATTGCGCTGAAGATATTAGATTTAATTAGCCTGGCAAAAATGGCCATTGATATACAACAGAATAATTAACATGGCAATCACATGTAGCAAAGGTATGGATGGTGTTGCGTATTCTACACTACTGCACTGTCCGCTTTCGCTTTGATCTTTTCCCTTTCCTTGGCGGGCTATATTCTGGAAGTTGTTTCTTGCTACTAGAAGCATAGGCCTTCTCTAGGGCTTCTTCCTACAACGGGGCAAACACAAGCTCAGATAAGCTGCTAATGTATTATCATCATAGAGGCTTTAAAGGAAAGCATGTATCCTTGGCATTTCCAGAGTGATGGAAGTATGAGCATTTAGTATGATGATCAGAGCACACACTATCCTTTGCACCTAGTCGTGCCCAATAATTCAATAAGTTGAAAACATCACCAAGATCAGGTTGCTCTAATGAAACTTACGATGGAAAAACAACCATTTCAATACATGAAAATGATCAAGCTTCCATTTAACAAATCATCCTTTCGGTTTAACCAAATTCCAATTTTCCTTGAGGTTAGGATGGAACCGGAAAAGTTTCAGCCGTTGCCCAATGTGAAGAAAATAATTGACCTCCATACAAACAGATATGTTAGTGGTCATTGCCATGCATCTTACTCAGTATCTCAGCTTTCCATATTTCTAAATTCCGCATGACCAGAATAATTGACCATGCAGAAATAATGAAAAGCTAAGATACTGATTAAGATAGATACCAAAGAGTCATTTTGGCCCCACTTCAGTTCAAAAGAAATATGCACACTCACCAGGAAATGACAGATGTCAGCAAGTCACTAGTACAAGATAAGCATCTCTGCCTCCCCTTAGCATCTATCATAAAGACTAAATGACCACATCTATCATAAAGACTAAATGACTACATTTGAGGCTTAACAATGTGTAAAAGTAACATTATATAACTTTGTTTAAAATGCCTATCATGTACAGCAATTTCACTGTCAAGAGCGATAGCATACCTTCTCTCCATCTGAAACATCATCAGCATCAGATGCAGAAGCCATAAACTCTACTTCATCCACTGGCAACGCTTTGCTAAAGTTTTTCTTATTTTCCTCTGCTTTTAATTGCTTAAACCTGTTTTTGCATGAGGACATCAGTAAGGTACTACAAAATTAACTAGAAAAAAGAAGAGAAGATAGTAGAGTGCCGACCTTTCACCACTTCGAACTGTCTGGGAACTAGAACGTTTTGCTTGCCCTGCACTAATAATACCACCCCCATCCTCACTAATAGCAGGTTTTGCACCACCTAATTTCCTTAACCATACTTGCTGTGCTGTGCTGAGAATGTTGTTTGTAAACCTAAAATTTGAAATGGCAACATAATTAGCTAATTGAAGCTTCATGCACGTGTAACACAGTATATTCTTCATAATTGTTTCAATAATAGAAAGTACCTAGAGTGTGTTACAAAATATAATCAAATTTCGTGAACTACAAACAATATTCCCTGCAGGAGAATGGTGACAAAATGACGCAAATGATATGATAAAGATACCGAAATGATGAGAATTATAACATTAACTTCAGCCTCCTGAAGTATGCACCTTAAACAAACAGATTGAATTTTTTTTGAAGTGGGAAGTATATATATATATATATATATATATATATATATATATATATATATATATATAGTCCTTGGGAGTAGGTAACATGGTTCCAGATAAATATTATTACCTCGTACAAGCATTCTTTTTAAATGATTCTTTTTTAGTATTAGTATGCTGAGTCCGAAGACCCTTTCGACTGGGATCTATTAGAATGATGCATCCGCACACGATATCATCCAGAAGGTAACTAACAAGTTTCCAGATAAAGAGCACTCCTTTAAAAGACAATTTTTTTTTACATTAATGTTATTTGAATTCAGATATTCCTATTGAAGGCAAAGAACTACATGCCACACCGTAACACCTAATTGTGACCTTTTCAACTCAAGCTCTTATAAGTCCTAGCATTAAACTCACAAAATGCGCATAAGGAAACAATACTCTTCTGACATTTCTCTTCTAGAAGGTAAGTAACAAGGTTTCATATAAAGACCACACCTGAACAGTAAAATTTTGTAGGCTATTTTTATTTGATTTCATATAATCAAATTGAATGTAGATACCTAATCCCCCACTGCAACACCCATATGTATCCCTTTTTTCAGGTCTTATTATTCACTAGGGGCTGCATCTGAAGCCATTTCCAATTTCAAAAGCCAATCTCCCCAACACTCAATAGTTAACATGGTAATATTATTCATGTGTGCCAATATCGTTTACTAGAACTGCCTCCTTTTTGTAATACCTGACAGTTTGAAACAAGGAATCATACTGCTTTGATGTCTCTTCTAGTTGATCTTCATTCAAATTCAAGCATCTTCCACAATTTCTTTTCAAATTCATATTTCACAATGTGATTTCCCTCACAATCTTCTACTCACCGGTATCTTTCAAATACTTTAGCAACACTGTGCAGCCTTTTAGACGGGTATTCCAACTGACCACTGCCCTTACAATTTTTCTGACTTTCATATTAGCAAATACTTCAAGATGCTCTGTTTCTTTATCAAAGCTAGGAAGAAAGAAAACCATTTAATATCAAGTGATAATGTAACATGTTGCTAATTTAACACAGCAAATGGCCTTTAATATGGTTGAATGGAAATAAAGGGATTGCTATAGCCAACTGAAAGATTTAGGGGGGGGGGGGGGAGTCATTTTTATTGAATCATTTTTATTGTTGGTACATTACCTTTTGCAATATTATTGTATCTGAATTTTGAATAGGATTAAAGCCTTTCGCTTAAACCAAGTCCGGGGCAGAAAAAGGATTCAAATAGCTAAACCAAAAACTTGTAGGTTTGTCGTAATAAAGCTTTGTGCTTAGCCTGTATCTCTTTGCACTTCAACAATTTGATTTCTAAGATGTTCAAGTTGTATTTTATAGGTCATCATCTTTGTCATCGTGGTCAACATAACCTAAGCCTTCTCCCACTAAAATGGGGTAAGCTAAGGAGCATGAGAAAGCTCCACAAATAACAAGTTTTTATGCCCAGATGGAGCCCTGATGCCAAGTGTGTTGGTGCCAACTTCTTTGCCAAGGTAACTGTAAGCAAGAGAGGGCCTCGCCATAAAACCTGGAAAGTCAGTTGGAGTATAAGTAGCACTAACTTAGGTCATTCAGTTTAAGCTCATAGATCCAACTTCATCTAGACCAAAGAAAGTCTAGAAGAAGAGGTAAGCTGATATGGTTTGCTACAAGGAATTGCATTCATCTTTATGGTACGGGCCAAAGAGCAAAAAGGAGAAATATTGTCATAAGTTGCATGTTATTGGTAATTTATATAATGTGGTAATTGGTGATATAATAGCAAGAATGGAAGTCAAACTAGAGTTTTGAGAGAAAAGCATTGAGGAACAAGGACACAGGCAAAACATTCAATCTGAAAAGGAATAATAGATGGAAATGAGGCCTTAATGCTGCAAGATACCACATTCTAATGATCATCGTAGTACAATTTGTTAAATGCAAGACTCGAGATAAATATACAGATGCATCTCGTAGAAAATAGAAATATAGTGTTATGGGGACATACTTGTATGGTGCTGCTGCTGTGTGTGTGTTGTGGGTGGTGGGGGTTCAGGGGTGGTACTGCAATACTTTTGGATTGAGGGGACCTTCATGGTCATTGTACTGTTATATATATATTAAAAATGTACTTTGTGGTGACGTAATTGGGGTGCCTATACGGTGCAGCCATTTCGCGGCAAAACTTTTGAATTAAGGCGATGTTATATGATTGTGCGAGAATAGCCGACAACAAAGGGTCTCCAAGCACACAAGCTGAATAGACAAGGTGAGGATGCCAGGAGGATAAGCAAGCCATAGAAACAGGGAAAAGCTTGCCGTGACAGTGTATAAAGCTTGATGTTCACAATTCGCAAATGTGACTACCTAAAGACTATCACCTAGTATCACATATGCTCTACAGATCCGAAAGGAATACATAAATAACAGAGGGTCATGCCAAAAGTTCATAATAGATGTATATGGCATGTGATATAATAAACTATCATGGAAGTATATTTTTGCTGATAACAAGAAGTGTACAGTTACCTACCAGTATATCGACAATCCTGATGGGACGGATAGTGAGAAGTAGCCTATCATCAAAGGGAGGAACTTTAAGACAAGAAGTGAGTTCTTTGCTGCTGGATCATCATTCTATCATTATAGCACACAACCACTGAATTAGAAAGGATCAACTAAGGACTATGTGAAACATCAGAAACAAAGAACTGAAAATAAGGTGATGATTACCTGAGGTGGCTTCATAATCTCCATAGAGACATACTGAGAAACAATAAGAAGTACAGGTAGAACAAGGTATGCTGCTGTGTCCGACCAGCCTAAAGGTGGATGCCCATCCTGCATAAGAAGATGCCTTAATTCATGCTATATTTATTCCTCTAATTTTGTGGCATGCTTTGCAGATGACATAAAAGCATAGCATCTATTTTCATATTCAGTTGGCTTACCCATGAAACATCTAAGTATAAGAAAGCTGAATACACTATAAACCTACGGAGGCTCACTCATATCCAGCTGCCAAATAAAATATATACTTTCGAATGAATAAAGAAAAGACAGTAGGACAAATAAAGAAGTCAGTGCCTCAATAAAAAGGCACCAGGAACATAATTAACAACGAATATCAGGATGAAATACGTGAGCAAAAGAAGAAGACACAAAAAAATTAAGAACACAGCTGCACCACTGCAAGCATGTATTTATGTCCAAAGCCATAATTGAAATGTTGCAAATGAGGAATGAGTAAATGCTATCAGTCTAAAAGTTCCAAGTTTTAGCCAAATTGATGGATTCAGATCATAGACAAGGATTTCATCTAGGACATATCCAAAACAGAGTGGAAGTTTGATCTCATACTGGACTCCATTAGCAGTGACATTTTAATGGAGACGAACACTTGCTAGTTGCTAACAAGTCCATCATTTTCTCCAACATGTATTCTACGTCCTTTCTCATAATATCATTAGGCCCTGCATGTGCAATCCAATACCACCAGTTAAATTACAACCCAATGATGTGTTGTTTATGCTACCACATGATGACATGAAATCAGTAGAACCATCAGATAATTTCATCATCCTTAAGAGATTGGTTACATTATCTTTCTCTTCAGTGTGCAACTTTCAATTAGCATATCCTCCACCTCAATTTTCTTGGAGTAAACCTTATATGAGGTTAAGTTCTCAAAGAACCTTCTATACCATTAATATGGTCTTTGTCCTCTTACCTACTACTAGGAAATGAAGGCTAAATTTGTCGAAGCAGGCTTAACACTTATTTTTAAGAGTTATTTGTATTTACACCACCCCCCCCCCCCCCCCCCCCCCCCCCCCAAAAAAAAAAAAAAAAAAAAAAAAAACTAATTAAAAACAAAATGATGGGGGGGGTGGAAATAGCATTATCAATTTGGGAGGGACTCAAAAAACATCCATGACGTTAAAGAACTTACAGGACACCCAACCTTGGCTATTAGTTGGGGGTGTCCTGCAAGTTGGTGATTCTTGAGTCCAAAACAAGTGATAGACCAAACTCAACTGACTTATCCTTCATCTTCATCATCGTCACCTAAAGTCTCGTCTTACTGTAATGAGGTTGTTTACGGAGCATGAGAAAGCTCCAAAAAATAACCGACAAAGTTTTCACAACCGATTGTCAACTTGAGGTCCACCCACTATGAAGGTACCAAAGTCCGAACAAAGGTAGCTATGAGCGAGAGCCTTCCGATAAAAACCTAAAAGGCCAATTGCAGATAGGTAGAACTACATTTTTCGTCATGTACTTTAAGCTCGTGCAACCAAGAAGCACCCAAGCACCCTGTTAGTTCCCCTAAAGTACAGTCTAGATGAAAAGGTAAGATGAATCATAAAATTTGCTATAGGAAAAATTGCATTAATCTCTATGACCCAATACAAAGTGGGGAAAGGAATGACAATCTCGTACAAAAGAATTGTTAGATTAATCACATATATTCAGATTTGAGCACTATATGCCACAAAGCAGCAGAAATGTATGTGGAATAATTATGCAGCCCTTTAACATATTTTTGACAAGAGCCTAACAAAGATTAAAAGAAATCTCCGTGAAGACGAGAATGATCAATATTACCACAAACGGAAACAGCCATGAAATGCCAGACCCGCTTTGTCGAGCAGCAATTGTTGTTGGGCCCGCTAAAGATGGGATCCAAAAAAAACCTTCTGTTAGGAGGCCCTTCATGTGAAAGAGTAGGTAAGTTCAGCACAATGAAGCAACTAAAGAACATGAAAAGTTTGTAGAAGCAACATTTTATCTGTAGAAAAGACGAGGTCTAGAGATGACGCACACCTCATTTGCTACATTTGAAAGGGCTTGATACAAACCAATCCACACTGGTATAGTAGCCAAGGTTGGGAGACACCCTGTGAAATTGTTAGCGAAGAAAAGGGAGAAAATAAGTAAGTTTCTCCTCTACATAGGACGACAATAAACACTAACCAAACAATAAAAGAAGTCTTCAACAGACAAAAGGATATATTATCCACCGCAATTATACAGAAATCTTGTGAGCCCCAAGCCTATTGCAACTTATTACAAGAATTAATACTACAAATTTTGACTTTGCTAGTAAGTTGCCAAAATGGAAAGAACATAATTCAATAGCAAATAAGATTATTCGGTGGGCATTTGACCACTGAAACATGACCAGAAGTCTTTTGATAATCAAATTATCAAATGATTGAGAAATATGAAAGGAAGTTAATTGCGGAATAGATTTAGAGGCCATCAAACAAGTAGGTTCCGTAAGGAGATTCGGCTACCTGCTTCAAAATTATTTGTGTTGCTGCAACCACTTTTGGTAGTAGGTGGGATAATCACAAAGAACACCTAATACGATTCTAGCTTGAACTGTCTAGGAGATACTTGAGTTCCAACCTAGTGATTTTAAGGTACTGAGTAAAGCACTAAAGAATCTTCATTTATGTACTCTGTTCTAAAAGGCGGCCGCCTAGTCCGCCTAGGCGGCACCTAGTGCCCGCCCGATGTACGCCTAGGCGCCCGCCTAGTCCCTATGATACTCGACTATACATATTTTAGGGTTTTATGGACTTTCTGCAATTTTCAGTAGGTTTTTTTATTTTATTTTAACCGCCTAGATCTAGGCGGCCACCTGGGCAGACGCCAAGGCGGCCTAGGCGCTAGGCGGCGGCTGCCCGCCCGCCTAGCTCCTAGCGTTTTTCACAACCTTGTTTATGTAGTTGGAAAACCAAATAATGAATGGATAATTGATAATTTATTCACTCCTTCAATCAGTTTCCTCCTAACTTACAGTGTTCAGATAATATCTCACTACTGCCAATTTTATACACCAAGTAGTTGATCTTGTTGAACTATCTCATCAAATAATGGAATTAGCTAGCAAATATCGAGTAACCCTTTATGGCCTTTGTTTCATGTGATTATTATCATAGGTATAGTAGCAATCTTCCTCCTTTTCCTAATAAATAACTACCATTTAAAATCTTCATGTCACATCATCTGAGGGTAAAAAAAAAAGGGTTTCTCCCTGAAGGAGTATATCCAGATGGTTAAGATCCTCCCTTGGAAATGGAATATCCCAGTTATGGAACTTTCTTTACCATGGAAGGGGAAAAAAACTGCAACATCCTAGGTAACGACCTTCCAACTAAGAGGGAAGCTATCTTCGTGACGAGGATCAATTTAGACCCAAGATTTAAATGGAAAACTAATACCAAAGGGTTATTCAGGAAATCTTAAAGAAACCATGTGATTATGAGGAAATGAGCCAAATTAGGTAGCTTAAAAGTAAAGTTCCAGGATTAACAGAAACATGTTTTCTAAGATATTGACAAAAGTGTGGTTTGAAAGGGAAAAAAAAACAAAATTTTGATGACCTAATTTAACAATTTGACAGTACATAGTAAACTAGATTTAATCTAGGATGTTAGGACAAAAAGAGGTGAATTTATCTAAATAATCTTCTCTCTCATTTGTCCTGTAATAAATTTTTCTTTGCAGTTCTATTCCTCCATAACATATGATAGACCCATTCATATATTAACATATCCTAAACTTAAACCTAGCACGAGACTATGTAATGAAAAAAACTGGCCTTTCGCAAGCCCATTAATCCAAGGATGGTAAGAAGAGGGAATCTGTAATAAGAAAATGCTGAAGACAAGAAGATACTAAAGCCACATAAAAGGTTTTGAACTAAATACTTAAACGTCAAGTGAAAATAAACCATGTAAACAATTAAAAGAAATGTAACTAGGTGCTAGCATAAGAATTCAAATCAATAACAAAGAAAACAAAAAAATAAATAGACGAGTAATCATTCTTCATTAACTGACCAATCACTTACCTAGAGTCCCAGAAAGCATATAATAGATGAACCGATCATTTATCTGTTATGCATGCAGGGAATAGGTAGGAACTAGGCAAGCAAAGCTAGGGCTTATGCAGCTTAAGCGGGACTAGGCAGACGCCTAATACACAAGACAGGTCTAGCCACCCTAATTAAACAGCCTAGGCCCTAGATTACACAGAATTGTATTTGGACCTAGATGTTGCTTGTCGCAGACTCACAATACTGTACATAACAATTAGTTGCGCCCTGAAATCTGTATCTTAGGTAACCGAATGACAGCGGGTATGCTTCCACTGCCTATTTGTTCACTAGTTCTTGTCAGGTGTGGATACTAATTAACAAGTGATGAGACTTCAGAAAGGAAACACAAGCAGGAAACAAGAACCATCTGGCTGGAGAATTTGAAAGAGTATTGAAAAACATAAAAAGAACCAGTGTAATGGAGCTGAGTTAGTTATATATGGAAGGAATAAAAAAAACAGACCTGCTAATGGATTGACCCCAGCCTGCTTATACAATCGAGATGTCTCAAGTTGTATTCTTTCCTAAAGAGAGTCAAGTAAAAAGTCATTACATACAAGTTTACATATCCAAGGACCAATACAAATAATTAGACATCAGATATAGCTTGATATTGCTTAACTTAAATCCAAGTGAACTGAAGGATGTCAAAGAAAAATCTTAGGACATTCATATTAGAAAAGGTTAATTGTGCAAATGACAGATAGAAAGCGAAGTCATCATTATTCTGCAACTTAGGTTCACATTTTCTACAATACATAGAAGGGGACGTTACTATCATTTCTATGTTTATAGACAGGGAAGTACCTCACAAGACCCTAAATAAGTCAAAAGACTTGTGGCACTAGGTAAAACCCATTATTATCACTAATTCAAAAGTATTCAATTTCACAAACTGTTTTATCTCCGAAATATGATTCATCGCAGATAAACTAAACATTCAACAAAATTTGTTTAACCATATTTTCAAAAACAAAATTGCATCTTAAGACTTAATCGGTTATGTGCTGTTAGCCCCTTTAGCAACACCTGCATCAATAAACAGCTGCTAATTTGCTTAACTATCTTAGATTTGAGCAGCTCCCTTAATAAACAAATTTTAAATTCTAAGCATGTAGTTAAGTGATTTCACTTGAATACAGAAGGTATGAACTACAGTTGAATTGTGCTATAGTATGGCAATTACATCCAATGCTCATCATACCATATCAAAAACCAAACATTTTCCTTTTTGCTGTTTTTTTGATGTATAGTTTCCACATAAAACCCGAGGCATGCTAGGGAGAAAAGAAAGGCTGCATACTTTCTACAGTTCTTAGGAACGAATGCTTTTAGTTTCATCAATTTGTATATTTTTGGAGTTGTATAGACAGTGGCCCTTACCTTTTATAGGATATGTGTTCGAGACACGGAAACATCTCCTTAAATGGAGGTAGTTGGTAAGCTTCCTTACATCTCAACCCTCCCAGATTCGGCTGCCATGTTCATTGTAGGAGTGGACGCTCTTCCTACTGTTCAAAGTAGGTTGTTATTTGGTATAATGTCTACTTAAAGATCCGACTGTGTAGCATACACAAGTACAAAATAACTGCAAAAATTACCAGCAAGCATAGGTAATGCTTAATTTCAAATGTGCAACATGATTCCTTATACTCAAATTTTTTAAAATTTTAACCTACCATAATATCATGGTTTCAGTTATTAATTCCTCTCTACTTCTAAACTGTTAAGTATTAAGTAATAGTAATGGACTTTAGTCCCATATCAGGTAGAATGGTAGAAAGAGGGGTTAGCCTCTCCTATATATGTGTAGTCTCCTGATCAATAAAGTTAATCATATTATTCTTCTCTACATGGTACAGAGCCATCCACATAAAAAAAAGTGGAGAAATCCTAACCGCCAATGACTCCCGCCCCCCTCCTGCTACGGCCCCCTGCTGTGCTCCGCCCACCCCCACCCCCACCCCCACCTCCGGCCCCTGCCCCCTCCTGCTTCGCTCCCCACCCTGTCCGCTCCGCCCCCCCCCCGCTCCGCTCCCCACCTACTCCCCCCACCCCCACCCCCTGCCTCCAGTAGCCACCCCCGGTCCCCCCCCTTCCAAACCCTAGCCCTAACACTAGCCGCCAACATGTCCATAAACCCTAGCCCTAACACTAGCCGTCAACATGTCCATAAACCTTAACCCTAAACAAACAGCCTACCCCAAATCCTAGCCGCATTTTCTTCTCTACAAAAAAAAACACACTAGTTAGCCTCTCATATATATATGTAGTCTCCTGATCAATACAGTTAATCCTATTATTCTTCTCTACATAAACAAACCATTTAACTCCTGTATCTTTACGTTACCATGCAAACCTAAATTACTTGCGCCACATATGACTAACCTAAACAAAATCTCGCCATATTTCAGTTGGGGAATGTTTGGTAAACATGAAGTGTATTTGGATTTTGGAAATCCAAATTTGGATTTTGGTCCAAATTCTGAATTTATAGTTTCAGAATTTTGGACCAAAATTTGTTGGGTAAAGTTGGAATTTGAAAATGGAAGTAGATATAATCCAAATTTTGTATTTGGACAGTAAGATGTATTTACAAGAAGAAATATTATGGTTAACTAATAATATAAACAATTGGTATTAACAAAATATTATGTTTAACTAATTAAATTTTATAAAAATATTAATTACCTAATATTATGGTATACTCATGATCATAATTATATATGATTAACTAATAATAATAAAATATTAATACCTAATTATCTAATTAACAAAATAGTATCGTTATAACTAGTAATCAAAATTACAGAGTACTTATGATTAATGTGAAAAAAAAAATTTATTAGTTAATTATAACTTAAAATAATAAATTAATTTAAATATTAATAAATCATTTTAATTAATATTCTGATAATATAATAGTACATACTAATTCATTATTTAGTTAAATTTATAATTACCTATTAGTATTATATATTTAAATATTTTTATTTTTTATTTAGTTATATTATTTATATCCTAACAACTTATTTATACTAATTAAGAATACAAATTTCATATATAAAATATTAACTAAATATTAATTAAGTTATTAGTTAATTAGTATGAACTAAATATTTAATCGAACAATAAAAATATTAAAAAGAAAATCAAATCCAACCTTTTTCCTCCCAAAATCGGATTGGAGAGGAGGATGTGAGATAGCCTCCAGATCTTTATTTTGGATTTGGAAATTAATCACTACACACTTTCTAAATCCAAATCCAGGGTCCAACCAAACATAGGATCCCAGGATTTAGCTACAAATCCATGGAATCTTCAAATCCATGACCATTTCATGTTTACCAAACATGCCCTCCCTTGGAGAGAGGAGTGTCTGAAATCAAAATAGTAGCAAGTAAAATTTGCCCAATTTATAATCCTTCGTCTAATACAAGGAGTTAACAATCTTATATAAATCGGTTCATACATGCTTAATTGGGGTGGGTGGGGTGGGGGTGGGGGTGGGGTTCACTTCTGAGTACCGGATTCGAACGAAATATACAAATCTGTAAATCAAGGACAAGCAAAGAAAATGGAACTTGATGTGGATGTGAACAGTTATTATGATATGCCTATCTTTGTCTTCTCACGGGAATGTAAATGATCCAGTTATTATGAGTTTTTAACTAATTAAAAATGTTATGTTAATGATTCTACCCATTATCTCTTGGTAATGGGACCCATTCACATCCCATCACCTAGTAAGCTTAACCATAGCTTACCATATATCGCTTAAAATAATGTATCCCACACCCGTATAGCAAAATGAAACATACCACGAATATGATAAACCTTCTTTAATCTATAACTGATGTTCTTAGTTGTTTTCTCGTATGCACTTGTTTTCTTTAATCTACTGCTGAATTACTATAAACAATGAAAGTAACCATATAATCTTGTTACTTTTCTTAATCTTATTAATATCCACAGGGTTTTTAACAACCCAAAACAACATCCTTTACGGGTAGCTGGTAGCTGAATTGTGCCCACTGATGACCAAGTTTCAACTTCTGCCTAATGAAGCGCTCTCCAAAATTCTTCTAAATTAACAAAGTGCAACGGGACAAGGACGATAATACAAGTGCCATGAGGTATTGGGGGCTGTTTGGTTGCCTGTAAATGGAAATACATGAAACAAATGTTCCAGCATTAACATTTCAGGGCGTTTGGTCTACTGTAAATATTATCAAAAGCTGCAACAAATGTTGCAACACCTTCCTAAAACCATGCAACTTCTGTTGCAGCCACTTTTGGTTGCAACACCAATTACAGCAACATATGCTGCAATAAGGAATAATTATTACAGTGTCATGTCAGCAAAGCTGCTATATTTGCTCCCTCATTTACATTTACAAGGCAACCCAACACCCGATTTTTAATTCTTGCAATAATATTTACACAACCAAACTCTGTAATTGCAACACCACTTACCGCAACAAATGTCGCAGCATTTCTTGCATGTATTTTCATTAACAGCAAACCAAACAGCCCATAAAGAACAGTGTCGACCAGAGATCCAAAACTGTTATATGGCATGGCATTGGTCAATAAGTACAATCTAAACAAAAGATCCTAAGAGATAAGAGAAATATTATTTGCACATGGAAACCAGCTTTCTGCTTGTCCTACAGATTCCAAATGTAAAAGCAAAACTAAACATGAAATAAGTAGTAGCTTTTATGAAACAGATTTTTCGAACCAAACTGGACACAAACTCTACATATATATGAGGGTAATAGGAGCCTCGTGGCACTAGGATGCCCTATAGATTTACAATCTTGCAGGCAAATATAACAAGAAGTAAAAACCTTTATCGCAGAATTTTATGGTTAGTTGAGTCCCTTTCTTCCATCAGATCTGTTAAGGGCCGCATACTCTGAAACATTAATAAAAATAATCTCTTCTTAATCTCAATCCAAAGTTCATTTAGGCCTACCCTAGTTTTAGGGGCTCCTTTAACTAAGAGCTTATTGCTCCTCTTAACTGTTGCATATATTGGTCTATGTTGCACATGTCCTAACCAAGGTTCGCAGTATCGGTATCGGACCCTTTCCTATGAGTATCAAGACGGTATCGGTAGTTTCGAATTGGTGTATCAGACTTTTACAACCTTACAATGCTTTTACACCTGTGTTGATTGGTCTTTTTCCTTCATTTTTATTGTCGAATTGACTATAAAAGAGCCCTCCAATGTCGATATCGTTCAGTATCGGTATCGGTCGGTATCGGATCAGAACATGCCAAATCGTATCGGTATCGACCGATACTGCAAACTATGGTCCTAACCACCTAAGACAATTTTTTCATCTTCGCAAAACCTCCAACTTCCGACAAATACAATCATTCTTATTCTATATTTCAACATATTGCCACTCATCTATCTATGCATTTTCATTCAGCAGCTACACTCATTTTCTAGACATGTCTTTTTGTTGCCTAATATTCCAATCCATAAAGCATGGTTGACCATATAGTGGTTCTATAATTTATACAACTTTCTTCCAACTTCAAGGGTATCCATTGATTACAAAGCACTCCGGAGTTAGGAAGCACGGGTACCCCAAAAATGTAGGCCATGTCATATTGGAAACTCGGACACTCCAAAATATAGTAGGACACACCCAAATAGGTGATGTGTTTGTGTCGACGTGTCCTTACCGTGTTGTGTTGTATCCCTGCTCGTGCAACATAGCTCCTGAGGTAGCCCACTATTTCAACCATATTGTTTCAATTCTACAAAGAACATGCTACTCAATCTCTCCATCATAATGAATAAATTTAAAATAAATACTGATAATTATCACTTCTGGTTATATATTGTCCACCAATATTTTCTTCCATCTCATTTCTTCTTCACTTTTGGTTGAGATTAGATTTCATATGCTCTATTTTTGTCTTACTAATTTTAAAATAAGTAGATTTAAGAGTCTCCAAAATTCTATTTAGACATTTTAGAACTTAAGAACGGATTTTCGTTTTAAAGGTTGAGAAAAAACACAATAAGGGAGTTAGAAACTCGATATATATTTGATCATTTTTCATATACAATGAATATATAGTCAACTAGATTATTTTAAGAGGATGTTCTCATTGAACAATGCAAAAATGCAATTAAAAGCGCAAAAAAAAAAAAAAAAAAAACATGTAGCACACATGATCCAAGAATTGCCTATTCTATTTATGTTAATAACATTTGTTCATGGTATCCAAATTAAAATGGTGTCATGTAGTAATTTATCATCTATGAAGCATAGAAACTCGAAACATACCATCGTGTCCAATATATGTACACGTATCAGAGGCGGAAGGCAATCAAAATATACTCTAGGACACTGAGATAGATGCCATGTCAGTACCCATGTCTACATCTCGTTGTCTAACAGTGTCCTAGAAACATAGGCTCATTACCATCAATACCAATCATGACATCCAAGCATAAAATAAGTTATGTTGTCCTTAACCATGTTTCCTGCCATAATGTTATCCCGCCAAAAATACAAACATAGGTTCATTACCATCGTTATCAATCATGACATCCAAGCATAAAAATAAGTTATGTTGTCCTTAACCATGTTTCCTGTCATGATGTTATCCCGCCAAATATACATTTCAAGTACCCTAATCAACTTCCATCTAGGTCAGGTACCTCCGTTCTCTTTCTTGAAGTAAAATTCAAATCAGAAAAAAAAATCCCAATACAAATGTCTCTTTAGTGCACAAAGCATATACCATCCATAGTTTAAAGTATCGGCCGATACCGATCCGATACGGCCGATACCGATACAGTTTGGCATGTCCCGATCCGATACCGACCGATACCCGATACTGACCGATACCGACATTAGAGGTCTTTTTTCCAGTCAATTCGGCAAAAAAAATTGAATTAAAAAGACCAATTAGAAATGATGTAAAAGCATAGTAAGGTTGTAAAAACATATAAAAGAGGAAAACTTATCTATCGCATATAAATCAATCAACGTGGCTGACTACTATTTCATTCAATATCAAAAATACTAAGAAACAATACTGAAAATACTTTAAATTATGCATAAATGTATAAAATATATTCTTTTAAATGTTAATAATTTACTAATAGTTGTTTGCCTTCCGATACCAAAAAATCCGATACTCCGATCCGAAACCGCCGATACTACCGATACCGCCGATCCCGATACTCATAGGAATGGTCCGATACCGATACCGATTCCGATACCGATACTTTGAACCTTGATACCATCTCTACCACTATAACACCAACAAGAAGAACGAAGCCTTTATCCCATAACATTACATTTGGTGCTAGCTATTATTTTCATTATGCTTAAGCCTTTCTAACAACTAATCATGCATCCAAGTGCCACAAGGACCCCAAGTATGAGGATCTTGGCAGGATCAAGATGTATAACTCCCATATATAGAGAGAGAAGTTATTTTCGCTACTCGAACCAGCATCCGATGCAAACGAAAAGCCTTACCAGGCACCCTCAAATCATACAGGCATATGTTGGGTCCTTCCTAATTTTAATATTAGGTTTAATACATTCTCTTGATACTTGTAAATGTTCTCTTAAATATTACATTCACAGACCACCAACACATCTTTCATTCTCTAATCACATCTTCCTAGTAGTATGCTATTATCAAAAATGACTCCTAGTTTTGTAAATATAGAGCCATTTCTTTGTTATGAAAGCTAACAACTGGCTAACTAGAATATTCCAAGTTCAATGATAAAAGCTGAAGGAAGTGAAGTGAAATTTGAATGTTACAAACAAATATCCAAGATTTTTTTTTTCATGTGCCCATCGTAGGAGCATAAAGGAAGATAACTGACCTGATTGCCTTTATACCTCTCTTGAATTGCCTTGATCTTGGGTTGCAAATTTTGCATAGCTAATGTTGACTCTACCTAAAAAACAACCAAAAAAGTGAGTACAATTTTCAATCATCTCGTGTCACATGTGAACACGCAACAAATTTCAGTAACAAATGACATCTGGTAAAGTCTAAAAGGTGTCATATGTGACGATAATCACAAAATGATGATGGGATGATCAACAGTTAAAGAGGACGCTGTACACTTTGTCATTTGTTATAACAAGAACATATCTGGATAATATCCAACTTTAGATGCTATAAATAATACCCAGTCCCCAATGCAAGGCTTAAATTATCACCTGCTGCTTTGTCAAAGGGAGGGTTACCACCTTCACAATAACGGTAAGCAATATAATTGCAAAACCATAAGAGTAGGGCACATGTACAGCTGAAATTCCATCCTTTAGCACCTGCATACACATAATCCAGAAACCATGTAAGTTGTCGGCACGTGATTATTGATTACTATGGGAAAATTGGATAAGGTGCTATCACAAAAATCCAAGAAATGGTTTTCCAACAGAGATTGAGTGAAGCAACTACAGCATCTGAAAACTGCTGTACCCAACATAATTAAATTTTGCATATCCTTGATAGCCTCCTAGATTTTATGCCATATACTAAGTAATTCAACATCAAATCTCAATCGGCAAGAAAAAGGGGGAAAAAGTATTTTCTACTTCATGCAGCTTTTGGTACTAAATTTCACTTGTAGAGTGTTTTTTGGGTCTTATTTTCTGTAATTTTATAATCATCAAGCCTTCTCCCATCAAAATGGGATCGGGTATGGAGCATAAGAAAGCTCAATACAATATTTGACAAAGTTTATATCACCGGTTGTTGACTTGACGTCAACCTACTATGGGGTGCCAAATTCCTAGCCAAGGCAGCTATGAGCATGAGAGGATCATGGTATCAAAGAGTTATAATATGTAGATCACATACTATAACTCATATTTCTTGATACCATAACCAAATTAAATTACCTATGAATAAAAAGAATTTCAAGCCAACTTGAGACAAGGAGTTACAAAACCCAATGACTGCTTAAATTCGTTATATTTTCTTGCTAGTATCAAAGAGTTAAATATCATAAAAAGAAAATGTTAATCCCTACCATTACACCAACCAAAACTCTAGAGTTGCGGTTAAGGGGTGTTAAATGTTTTATTTATGCCCACATAAGGGAGAAAGTCCATTTTATGGGCTGAGAACTGGATTCGAACAGTGATATATATTCTCCTATAAATCCTCTTAAAATGGCGTGTCCGAAGATACTTGAACCTAACTTGCTATGGTACCATGTTAAAGTCCCTGCAACAAAACCAAAACTCTAAAGTACTTGTGAGGGTTGAGGGTTAGCAGTTATATTATGCCAACAAAAAAACAATATTCTCTTACGAATCACTTCCACAAATGGATAATCTACTCAAAGCTAACTCCACTTTCGTAATAGTATATTGAACCAAAAGTATATGTACTCCTGAAAGACGGGTACTCCCAAATTGGTGTCGAATAGTGTGGTGTTTGTGTCAAATATATAGCATACATGACAAGAATACTCCAAAATACACTAGGGTTTGCCAGTCTGTCACCTTTATGTGCCCAAATCATGCCATATTGTATTTGGATACATGCAAGAGAGTATCTAATGCTATGAATGCAAGAAGCCTTGAGGTCCTGCATTCTAGATGGCTGCCAAAATGTCACACATTCATCAAATTATCCTAGGACTAAATAGTAAATACCTATATCCGGCTTAAATTTGGGATCTGGGTAATTTTTAATTAATACAACATTCAACCTAATCCCTTTTGTATATTTCCTATATATCAATATTTCGAGCAATAATATACATATATAGCCTTTTATTTCTTCTCTTTGATGCATAAAGTTTTAGGGCCTCTTTATGCATATGACGACATCCTATCTAATTTCTTTTTTTCTTTTTTTCTTTTTTTTCTTTTTTCCTAAATACATCCTTTATAGAGATTTTGACTTAATAATGTTATTTTAAAATATTCCATAAAAAGGGGATTCTGAAACTTGTTACCAAACTACCTCTTTAACCAAACTACCTCTTTTGGCCTAGTTTGGTTCACGGAAAGTAAAGGAAAGGAAATCAATTACTTGTTATTTCCTTTCCTTTGGAAAATTGTTATTCCTATCAATTTTTCTTTCCGGTGTTTGGAAAAGCCAAAAAAACTGGGAGGAAAAGTGAATCATTAGTGTGGAAAAGTGAATCCTTGGGTGGATGGGGGGAACCATTTTTTCCTAATTTTTTTCTTTGGAAATCATTTTTCTTTCCTCCACATTTCCTTTATGCATCAAAACATAGGAAAGAATGAATTTCCTTTCCCAAGGTTATGATTCCGTGAACCAAACGTGGCCTTAAGATGGCGTTTGGATGAAGGTTTTGTATTCCTAGGAAGTCACTTCACATTCCTTTTCCATGGAAAAAGAATTCAACATTCTCATACCCATGTTTGGTTAGATTGGGAATATGTAGCGCGAAGAATTCAATTTTCTTATTTCCATATTTGGTTCAGACAGGAATAGAAATCTTAATTTGTTTAGTTTTTCATAAATACCCTTTCATTCATTGCATGATGTTATTATTACATAAATCCAGTTGGTGTCATTGAGGGTATTACCATCACAAAAAATTATAATTAATGCATCCAACCATCATTCCCATAAAATATGTGGGAATCTGAAGCCCCCATATTCTCCAATCCCACACTTAACAAACATGGATAAAGAACCAAAACCCATTTCCAAGCCTCTAAAAGTTGAACCAAACAGCCCCTAAGAGCTTGATTTGACTAATGAAGTTGTGTTGCAAACTCAAGTTCAGTTTATATTATGTGGAGTTGAAATCACTTTTCAATACGAGTACTCTAAACGTGATTCATTAATTGAAATCGCATTTATAAGACGCAATCTCAAAAAATATTGTGACCAAGGTCGGGACGAACTGTTTTTTGGAACATTACTCAAATAATCGCATCATTTTAGTCTAAACTCTTCCTCTATGGTTATCCTTTTCTTTGTCAAAACTAACAACTTCGTCTGTAGCCATTTCTTCTCTCGAACTGCTTTTTTCACTAACATCGAATTTCCAAGCTTTCATGCTTCCAAAATTGCTTCGTTTTCCACTAATATCAACATCTAGACATCCAATTTCACGATAAATTCAAAGAGCAACATGCAATCACCTTAAGGACCACCTCCATGGCGTCTGATATGAACCCGAACCACCCCCCGTTCTTCTGGACCGCGCCATCGGCTGCCGCAGGGTCCGCGGCCACCGCAGCATCAGCGAGAGTGTATAGCATCCCCTCCGCTCTCGAAATTATCCCGTGGAGATCGATCGGTGGGATCTCCTGGAAGCTCATCCTGATCCGAGTCTCCGCTCTCCGGGGCCTGTGGAGGGGGAAGCCCAGACGGCCATGGCGAGAGGGGAGGGGGAGCGGGGAGGAGAGGAAGGAGGAGGGGGAGGAAATGAGGGTTTTCGCCATGGATTTCACGGTTAGGGTTTCAGGCTGGGGTTTCCATGGATGAGAGAGGAGATGAGGGAGGGAGAGGAAGATTTCTGTGTTCCGTGCTCTCTACTCTGGCTGTTTATTATCCGTTGAGTTTATTTTGCAAACTAGTCCCTTAAATAGTTAAATCTATTCATTTTCTACCCAAAGTCCCTAGCATCTTATTAATTGCTTAGAGGTCTCTGACGTGGTCAGAGAAGTGTAGTGCTATGCAAACCCCGACGGCAACTTAATACCCTCAACTATTAAGATTTTTTTAATTTAATATATAAAAATTTTAATAGACGTCAACTTAATCAAATTTTTTAACTTGATATTCTAAACTATGATAGACATCAATTTTAATACCATTTTCATGTTCATGGTCATCAGATCTCTGATGGTTTTAATCTGAATGTATTTAACATATATAAAAAAAAAATAAAAAATAAAGAATAAATCTAGCATTCTCTCCGAAAGATCTATATATGATTAACATCAGAGTGCCATACATATTATCGAAATTATTCTTTTTGTCCTAGCGGTATGCCAAGAGATGTATAACATCAACATCAGGCTGTGCCTAGGGTATGCATATGCAAAAATAATAAACATAAATAAACCATACATATTACCGAAATGGATAATCCGCAAATGACGGCTTCATTGAGATGCACTCGCTTATTTCCTCCCGTTAGAGCTTCGTGCTGATAACGTGTTAGAATAAACGTAGAAGAAGGAAGAAGAAAATATGAGAGAATATCTCTTATTCGTGTAATCACATAATGGGAGACAAATGTCTTATTTATACAACCCAATGAAGGTGTAATACTAATCTCTAACCAATATGGGACTAAAAGTAAAGTAAAAATTCAACCATTTAGTAACCCACGTTATATAACACACACACATATATCTTTCCTATATTCCATAATATAATGAGGCTTCAAAACGCTTCCTTAATATAATAAGGCTTCAAAACGGCTCAAAAGTGAGCCGTCTAAGCCGTATGTATATCATCATCAATTAATTAATTTTTAAAATTAATATATATATAAAAAAATGTTGAAAAATTAAATTTGTTATAAATAACACTACAAGGATTCGAACTCACCTAACATAAGAGAATATCTCCCACCTTAACAAAATGAGTTACAAGAAATGTTTGTTTATAATTAGATAATATTACGTAGCTAACCGTTTCAAAACTTTTATTAAAAATAAAAATATATCCATAACGAATTATAATTAAAATATAACAAATTCTAATTAAAATATAAAAATATATATAATAAATCTTAATTTAAATATATTTAAAATTTTAAATAATTTAATATTAATTTAAAAAAAAATATTTTACGTATAACACACATAAATTTACTTTTATATATATATATATATATATATATATATGAGTCAACCCACACATAATCCATAGTCCACTCATGTTCAAATTTCTTGTTCCCCCTTGATTGTACCACACTGACCAAAGTTGAATTAGGTCTGATTTTATTAAAATCAGGTCATATTCGGTTTTGGTTCATATTAACAATACTCCTCACAGCTATAACTCATTTTCAAACTTGGTTGGATGCATGTTGTTACCAATTTTTGTAAATTATGGATTTAGGATTGTAGGGGTGTTTCTTGACCAATAATCCTTCATGGGACCTGGGTCATGTAATTTTATTGCTTTTGTTTATCCCCCAGCAATTTTAGCTCATATTTATAATATTTTTGCACCTTATTGACCTCTCATGGGGTTTCTTGGATACTATTTTGGTTGAGTCTACTGTGTGTGTAAACTTTTTTCACCAAATGTTTCTTAATTGTCATTAAGCTAGGTGGGAATAGTTGTAATTCTATCGATTTTTATAAAAAAATAAGGCACGTGATTATCATATGTCCATATTTTCGATTGTCATTCCAAAAGACAAGTAAAATCTAATTCAAGCACTCATTAAACTAAAATATAAAACTTATGTATCAAATTAGCTAAAATAAAAATTCGATCACCAAAATGATAATTACTATATTCTTCCGACACCATTTAAATAATTAACTCTATTAAGTAAGACCAATTTCAAGCTTAAGTCATGAATTTCGATTGGATCCTTGTTTGGGTACTAATTCAATATGACATTTCCAATTGGCATGGTGATCAAGAACTCAGATAGAGCCTTGAAAATATAGTTGCATCCCTTAACCTAATGTCTTGATTTGTCAACATGAAGTTATATATAGTATCTCCTCATATTATGATTGTCCCATAACACATTCTACTCCGCGCCAATATGATGATCCAGTCAATAACTTTTTTTTAAAAATTATTAGTTCTTATTATGCTTACCAAATTCTTGCAAAAAAAAAAAATATATAAATTATGCTTACCAAATGTCTTTTTCTTGGACTATGAAAGTGACTTTACTCACTGCCTTGCATTAACTTCTGCTGTGAAGGTCGATAACAACGATATAAAGTCGCAAAAAATTGGTTTACAGTTTCTGTCTGCCGAAAGAATGACTCCAATTTTTCTTGTTTCACATTTGTATTTTTGACGCGGATGTGAAATTGTGGATCAAATACCATATTTTTTTAATTTCCAACCACTTTAAATTTTTGTTAAACATCAAAAGTTGTCTGTTTTTTTAAATATTTGTTAATATACATAAATTAAACAAAATAATTTTTTAATTTAAGGTGATCAATATTTGGTAATATATATAATTTTAAAAAGTAATTAATTAAATAAATAATTTATTTATAGCTTAATTATTGTTATAATGTATTTTTTTTTTTACTTTTAACTTCACTTCGTAGCCATCCAAACATAAAAGTATAAATTTGGTCACTTACAAGTTAAAAAATATTACATATCCAAATATTGAAAATCACTTTCAGCAGACAATATTTAGCATGAAACTAAAAACATATGCATTTATGCATTTCACTTTCACCAGACAAAAGTCACTTTCATACTTTCTTACACTTTCAAGCAACCAAACAGCCCAAAACGTGCGAAGTGGGAATGAAAAATTTTCACTTCCGCACTCCATCCGGAGGAAAAAAATCTCTAATGTCAAAACTCCAATTTCGTGGCAGACAAGATTTATTGTTAATGTCAAATCACAGTAAATCTTGTCTGCAAATTATCCAAACAAACACGTGAAGTGGTCAAAAATTCAAATTTTGAATTTCAAATCGCGAAATGCGACGAAGTGGGAAATCGTTATTTTGCGTACGTATTACGGTGGAGTGAATCAAATTGAAAAATCTTTTGTTTTGGTGCTTTGAAGAAGTAGAGGCTACAAGTGAGAAATCATAAGTTTATTATTTGGTTGGTTGTTAAAGTTAGTGGATAAATATAACTTTTTGTTGAAGTGACATGAATAGTATTTTTTTTTTTTGTTAAAGTAGAGAGGAAGTGGTTCTCCGATCAATTATAAAAACAAAAATTTTAATAAGTATTACCCAGGGGCACATTAATTCCGTGATTTCGTGCGTAATCTTACGGTGCCTTGCTGCTGCTTTTTTTCTAAAATATCGGAACTTAGATATGCTATAAACAGAAATAAAGAATATGCACCAAGAGATGAAGGCGACAAAGGGACGGATAACCATCAACATTTTGGAGAAAATATTGGGTAAGGCTTCTCTTTTGTTGGGTTGGATTTTTCATATTAATTAGCCATAAAAGTGATTTGCAAAGCTTAACAGGCATGAGCATGGTGGAAAGACTGGTGGATATATAACAATAAACTCAAGGAGAAAATAACATGGAGGAGAACAACAAGTCTTGAACTGAACTAATTTGGGTCATCTGCACCACACTGGTGGATATACAATAATAAACGTACAGAAATTTGTGTACGTTACGTTGCATGTTATTTGAATCCACTGTCATATATTTTTTTCACAATTTGATCATGGGACCGTCCGTATAGCCAAAAAAGTTATACATTTTCTCACTGACAACAAGGACCAGTTGAGTTCGATAGATGAACTACTTGCTAGCTGGCATGATGAAAGATGAAGTTGTTGCATCTCGGAAGGAGAATTTGCATTGCCATAATTGACAGAGTTGTCGGACTGCCTGCCTGAGGATTCTCCTCTTGTTTTAGAAAGGTCAGTGACCTCTGGTCTTCAAGTGCTACCTAGTCTAGCTTTTCCATATGTATGAACGGACATGCAGTGATACTTGCAGAATCTTACTAATCCATAGGAGAAATTATTCAGTGAGCTGAGACTCACCACGAGCCTTGATTTTTTTTTCTTCTTCTTTCTACTTGATGATGGAGAGAACAATCAAGGATGCGATTGCATGCACTTACTCATCAAGTGAAGGAAAATGAATGCTCATGATAAGTTCGGCCCACCGAATAATTTTTCAGAATCTGTTTGGCAATTTTGGAACTAACGGTTATGAGATATTTTTAGAGTATCGGTTATGAGCGATTATGAGAGGTCCAATTTTGAGTGGTTTTAAGTAGCAACTTTTAAACCAATTCAATTCATGCTTGGTAACGAGTGGTTTTAATTTTTTTTTTACAATAATAAATGAAATAAAGTAATAAAATCGATCAAAATCTATCGATTTGGGGTGTTTATAAAACCATCCAAAATTATATTATATCAATTTTGGGAGATTTTTGAGCCGACTAAAATCAGTGCCTCATAAAAATTATGAGCAGAGGTTTTCATAAACGGCCGATTTAGAAATACCAGAAAACCGATCAAAACACTTTTACCAAGCAGACCATCAGAAAATAGGTTGAGTGAATGTTGTGATTCATAGAAGAAAGCTTCTCATCGTCTGCAGTGTAGATTATTTTTAAGCCATAAATAAAATTGAGCTTTGCAAACAAAGAAGCAAGATCCTTCTCGTTGTTCAAATGCTGCCTCGTCTCTTTCCCATATGTATGAACTTCATGCAGTAGGGTGATTGTGCTGTTGTACTTTTGGAAATAGGCCTGAGTGGTTCAGAGTAATGTTAGGACCAAAGCAGCACAGCCTGTGCTTCATACAGCCTATCTATAGAAAGAGAATATATGCCACCGTGTGCTAAGTCTCATCTAGGTGCGAGCATTATTCAATTTTGGACCCAAAATCGAACCGAATAATTGATACTGTTTGATTTGATTAAATTTCGATTCGGTTTTAAAAAATATTAAAAAATATATATTTGATTTTGATTTTGGGTTTCAGTCCAAGATCGAAAAAACCAAATAAGATTTGTAAAATTATATAAATACCCTCAAGTCTGTGCATAATTTGTGATTAAAATGTGTATATTTTGAAAACAACAATACTGTGTATGCATTTTGAAGCTCAACTTTGATAATTTAGCATTAGTCTAATTTTGACCAGAACTTTGAAATACAACAAATGTGTGTATAAAAATTATAATTTTTAATATAATTTAACCACGATTCTAACTTTGGATCCGATCCATTAAACAATAACAATAGTCCAACCTTATAAACATAATAGATTATTCGGTTTCGGTTTTGGCTAATTTCAATTCGGTTTCGTTTGGATTTTTAGAATTTCGGGTCGATTTTGGATTTTAAGAATTTCGGTTTATTCGGTTTTGAACCAAATGTTCATCATAATCTCTATCTCAGTTTGCAATTAAGCACCCCTTTCCAATACCCTATCTAAATGATGTGTCCAACATGATAATATTGAAGATATGTTTTACCATGAAGCCAACATTTTCCTTTGATCGAGTGGAAAAGCATATTGAAAGTGTGGACTCTTGAAACAGCTCAAGAATTTTAATTGCCAGCATTACAAATCAGTATTTCTACCTGCTCGAATTGGCCTCTTTTAGGTACAAGTGGTGTTGAGTTCAGCTATGATGCTAATGTTCATAGAATAGAATCATATGTTCGATGGCTCCCATCAACCTATTTTCAGCACTTGTGCTCAAGTATAGTATTCCCAGTTAGTTTCATATCCCCTCATGTAAATTCAAAAATACCTGCATCAAGTTACTTTCGTACTGGGTTTCACTGAAGTTCTACAATATCGTCTTGTTTATGATGACTGTGACTCAATGTGCATCCCTGTATTCTTCGACAGAGAATGCCACGAAGAAGCCATGGAAGTATGGAACCCATGTCTACTCTTACATTTACTACAGCTAGATTTTCAGATTTGTCAGAACTGAGAGATCTTTAGGACTGTTCACGGAACAATATGGGAATGCGATATGTTATTATTAATTGGATGTAATTTAACCAGAGGCCCTTAGTATAATATTATTGTATTGTATATGTTACTTTTGCTTACTATTATTTATAAATTTAACTCATTTTGAAAATGTACTTTATTTTGACATTTTGTTTATTGTTATTTATTGGATAAAATAAAATATTCGAAAGACTGTCGAGAAACTGCAGAGAGGCACATGTAACAATGCGTACATGATATTTCGGCAACAATGACCTAACAAATAATGCAGGTAAGTGAACATGCAGGAAACTTGATTCAGACGAGGACTGAAAACCAAGAATGCTACAGTAAGCATCAAATGCCAACTTAATCCAGTACTCCATCAAATATTTGTATGCAGAAATTGTGTCTTCATATCCTTATGACAAGAGAAAATAGTCTCCGGTGGTTTGAACATGAGCAATCTAGACCAATATTGCACCGGTTAGGAGCCTCAGGATACTAGTTAAAGGAGCTAGATAAGCCTATTGAACTTGGACTGAGAATATAATAAATGATTTTTTTTTTTTTTTTGTTAATGTTACAACATGCATGGCCCTTAATAGAGCCTTTGATAGAGTCGAATGGAAGAAAATGACTCAGTAGCCGGTCACAAAATTTTGGGATCAAGACTTTTTGTTGTATAAAATATGTCTTCCTATGTTTATGAACGTGCCAAACGTAGCTGAAATATGAGAAAGTAACACATTTTTGCAGTGAATTTTTTCTAAAACTTTTTTTTGGGAAACTAGTTAGTGTTAAACTGATGCTTACATATAGAGATATTCAATATAATATATAGAAATATGTTTTTATGTCTATATTTAACCATAACCATGTTCTCTCTCTAAAATGTAACATTCTGAATCTGTATCTTGTTCGTATCTAAATTTGTATTCGTTGAAGACAAAAAAAGAATGAAGGGAAGGGTTGAATATCTGGCAAACCATCGTCAGAAATCAACCTCCAAATCACGAAAACTGGATTCATAGATGATCGAGTATAGAAGCTGCCATTTTATCTCAGAAAAAAAGTATAGATGCTACTAAATATGATTGATTAAACACATTAATTAATAAACTATACAAGAGTCACCAAATATAACCACAAATTGTCACCTTCAAATATGCTCCTTATAAATTTACAATCTAACTGTTGCAGAAAAAGAGAATTCACTGTTTTTCCGTTGAATAAGATTATCTTAAAACCTAATCACCACATTGGCGAACCTTTAAGTTTTACACAATCAATTTGAATATCCAAGTTTAAACTTAAACATCTACAAGAAACATTAAACTAGCCAAATCACCAACATATACATACACGACTGAAAGAAAGAAAAATGACAGATAGCAGCACAATACGTAGGTCAAATAGATTCTGCTTATCAAGAATATATGTCAAATGGCAAAAAGAGAACAAGACTACTTACATTTCTTCTGGTCAAGCTCAACTAGACATTAGAACAAAACGAGTTCAACCAGATATCAATACCAAAGCATTTCAACAAAACTGAGTTAAGAAAGGGCACAATATCAAAGACCCACTTTCATTTCATAGATTTTCGTCAATGATATACAGTTAGTAAACAATGAAATTGGTCACAAGTACCACCCCATGTACATGAAAAACCAATAGTTTTTCAAGTCAACAAAAGTTCATTGGCTCCTAGATGAGGAGGCCGCAGGCACACATGAACTTCATGTTCTTCTGGTCCAACACGATGCTTCGGGACCATAATCTCCAACACAGTACCAGTCTCGTCGTAGTAAGCTTCCAGCTTAGCATCTTCAGGAATACGAGTGGCTAGCGGAATTTCTCGAATGAATTCCCCCGGAGGACAGTGCTCCGGAGAACAGTCTGCCAGCTTGAATGTCCGATCATGTCTCTTTATGTATGGCATCCGAGCAGTACTCACGCAGTAAAGCTTTACTATTCCATGAGTGAGACTGTTCCTCCAAGAAACTTTCACCCTTGGACGATCAGAGAACGGTAGACTGATCATTATCAAGTACCCCTCCTCGTCCTCGTATATCGTCTTCGAAGCCGTCACCGGTCCATAGGCATGCCTCATCACGCCGCTAAAAGCATTCATCCACGACGGTCCGATCTGGTGCAGTTCCATGTCTTGTGCAGGCAAACAAGAATCCTCGTCCATTCCATGGAGGAAGAAATCCTTCTTTCTTTTGTTGCTGCACTTTGGCGATAGGTCCATACCATCACCACCTCCTCCACCATGACCCAAAGGATGGGTTGATAAGTTCAACCCAGACCCGTTGAGTACCTTCCTCTGATTGTGATGCGTCGTAGTGGTGGTCTTCAACGTTGGAAGAGCCGGAGGTCTCTCAAGCTCGAACTCTGTAGTATTGGGAAGATTCCTCCACGATCCAAAATCACTGGCATCGTGTGGGATCGAGAAGTTGAGGTCCCTCCCTGTGAGATCCATCCACTTCTTGCGGTCCCCCTCTGTGACCACCGTCAAATTGGGAAGCCTCACAATCTCGATCCCATGGATACACTGAGGGTTCGACAGTCCGCGGTACTGCTTCCGCTGCATCCGGTGGGACCTAACGAAACCCTTATCAACGCTGAACGGAAACTGGGGTTCCCCGAGTCGGGAATGCCCGTTCATATAGCTCCTCAGCTGCATCTTCCCGAGGGCATTCTCGGGCCTCTCCTTGAACACCCACATGTACATGTTCTCCATATCGTGCTGCACCATAAACCCATCGAGCCGGAGCTCCGACTTGTCGAACCCAGCAACCCCGCTGCCGTCGCGGACGACCTTCCCCTTGGGTTTCTCCGTGACAATCGGCTTGAAATAGAAATTGAAGAAGAACCATGCGCCCCAGATGCTGTCCCCCCTCTTGACGCACTTCCTTGCCGCCCCCGAGCCAACTTTGGGTAGATTGAGCACGACGGTCTCGGACTCGTGAACATGCGGACCGCCGAGGCCGACGTCGAGCATGTCGCAGGGGTCGTGGTTCCACAGCAGGGGAGGCGAGGACGAGTGCTTGGAGGACGAGAGGGGGAGGTTGATGTCGGGGGCCGGGCAGGAGAGGGCGATCATCGAGTGCTGGATCGACAGCCCGCGGTCGCAGTCTCCGGCGGGGTCCATTGAAAGGAGGGTGGAGGGGTGGTGGGAGTTCTCCATGGATAGGGAGGTCAATAATGATTCCCCCATCATTAGCTCTCCTCTTTCTGGGGTTCCGACGTGTGGATACCAGACCTCTTATCTATCCGGCGGGTTCAGATTTCCGCCGAATCCGAGAAAAACTTCCATAGATCCACAAAACCACCAAAACCCTAATTGTTTTGGCAAAAGGTTCTTTTTTTCAGCGGATAAATAGAAAGAAGAACCCAAATCTGACAGACCAATTTTAGAAAAAGCAGCAGCATTTTTTTAATACTACAATCCCAACCAATTCCTACCAATCAAAAAAAAAAAAAAAACAGCACCATTTTTTTTAATATCAGAATCACAACAAATTCCCAAAATAAGAAGTGGATTCAAAAGGATCCTATGGATGGATCGAATCGAGCGGAAAGGCGACAGATCTCCGACGGAAGCCCCAAAAAATTGAGGGGAAAATCCGAAGCAGAAGGATCAATTCCATCGTTCAATCAAAAAAAGAATAAAAAGCAAACCCTAACCCTAGAAAAAGGGTATTTGGGATCTCTCTTTTTCGAAAAGGTTCGTTAGCGACATAATCCGGATCTGAAGAGCTCCGCCGCCATTTCCGTTAGAAGTAACATTGAGAGGAGAATGAGAAGGAGAGGGGGAGAGGGAGAGGGAGAAGGAGAAGAGAGAGTGTTAACGGAAGGGTTCGGCTTTAAGAATCGGATGGAGCCTTCACCGGATGAGGACGCGTTCGCCGTTACTTGACGGCGGTTCTGCTCCCATCTTTTTGTTTTGCTTTGCTTTATTTTTGCAGCTATCGGGTTAGTTGTGGGTTTGTAGGTGTGTGCGGATCTGTAGTCGTTCATATCACTTTCTCCATCATCAAAATATGGGAAATTTTCATACACGACCTTAAATTTTAATAAAATTGTAGAAACAAAACAAAGAAAGTTTCAAAAAATTGTAAAACTAGAACCAAATGTAACTTTTTTTAAACCAAATAATCAATAAAAACGTGTATAAAAAATAAGTATACGGACCCTCAACTTCTTATATCTTAATAGTAAATTCAAGTGCATATGTAAAATATTTTTTTCTAATATTATTATAAAATAATTTAACTAATTAAATATATTTAAATTAAAATTTGTTATATATTTGTTTACATTTTAATTATATTTTATTATAGATTTGATTATATTTTAATTATAATTTGTTATGGATATATTTTTAAATTTTTTTAAAGTCTTCAAAAGACTAACATCTAAGCCGAACGTATATACTCACGTAATTAAAAAATTTAAAAATAAATAAATTTTAACTAAATGTTTAAATACGTAATATTATATAACTATAGTTAAACATCTCTTCTAGTTCATGTGATTAAGGTGTGAGACATTCTTCTTGGTTGGGTTATGATCGATTTTTCATGATATTATTTATAACAAATTAATTTTTTTCAACAATTTTTTTTATGTAATATTAAATTTTTAATAAATGGTGGAGGATTTACAAATGACTTAGAAAGTTCAATTTTGAGCCGTTTCCAAATTTCATAATAAGAATATAAATTACTGACTACTAATATAAAATATTTTAATATATTATATATATATATATATATATATATATATATATATATATATATATATATATATATATATATATATATATATAATAAATTTGTTAGATGAAAAAAAAAAGTTTGTTGAAATGATAATATAACATAACAAAAAACGTTCAGCTATAGGACATTTAGTTAAAATATTCCATGGTTTGGACGTTTGTCTCGCAGACTAGTTTGTAGTAAAAAAATTAAACTTATATTAAGCTTGATTAAAGTCGGATTAAAACTATTCTTTAAAAATAAATTGTAAATGTCCAACCAAATGACGCATTATATGAAAAAAAAAAGTCTAATGGTATGGCTTTTTTAACACAAAAAACGTCTTACGAAAGAACCTTTTCTTACAATTTTTAAAAAAATAATATTTTATTTTTTATATACTTTTTTTTTAATTTTTTTATATACCTGTATATGTTTTTATAGGGTAAACGGGATATTAGTTATAGCGCTCATTTTCCTAAATAAGTCATGTACATGTGGACCAATACAAATAGATTCCTACATCCCATGTGCACCCATGTGCACTAGTACACTCTATTTTTATTGGTCCACATGTACATGGTTTATGTAGAAAAATAAGCACTATGGCTTATATTCCGTTTATCCGTTTTTATAACATAAAAATATATGAGAGTTATGATCAGCTAGTGAAGTGATAAAATTTAAGAGGTTGAGAATTTAAATCTTCATATACTCGCTTTTTTTTTACACAAAAAAGAGAGTATTTGTGTGAAAAAAATAAAAAAAATATGGCATATTTAAGATATTAATGTTAATTTAGAAAATTAATGTTAATATTAAAAAATAATTTATCTTTAAGGAGAGAATTTAGTTTTTTTTTATTTTTAATTTTTTTTTTTTTTAAAGAGATCACATATGTTTTTTTTTTTTTTTTTTTTTTTTTTGAAGAACTATCCCGTGTCCTTGTGTGTCGATTTCATCCCCTTAATGTGCCATATATATCTTGGCAATCGGAATCAAATACGAATAATACAACATACATTATTATGCATGGGCACTGTCATTTTAGGTAGACTCTAGAGAGATCAGGGACAGATCCAAGCATAGGTTGGAGTAGGCTAGGTTGGAACCCATCTCCAAAAAAAAAATTACTTTTTTTTCTTTTTAAATTATTTTTATTTTATATTTTTTATATGGATTAGTCTATTTCTAGTCCACTTAAATTTGTGATAATCCATCTCAGTTACAGTTTCGAGGATTGATTGCTAGATAACATTGTTAATAACCTAATCTTATTGAATTCATGGTACTACAACCAATTGTGATTAGAAGGGTAGGAATATAACTTTGAATATCTAAAACAAAAGTTGTAAGTATTAGAATAAATAAATAAAACCTTCACCACTTACAGATGTTAGGATATATAAACTTCATTTCATTCACAGTCATGATAATCATCTCTCCATACCGTACCGTGCCTTTCTCTTGTCTGGAACTAAAATGTCAAATGGTTGGTACAGGTTTCTGATTATAAGCTACACCATATATGTCATGACATCAGTTGAAGTTCACTGAAATGATTCTATAATCGTTGCGTAGTAGTTTATGTTGACTGATACTAAAAGTAGAGTTTACATTAGAATGTTTAGATGGGTGGAAAGCAAGAAACGGTTCTTGGAGCACTAAGGATCATGTATTGTGATCTGTCTGGTTATGACAAAAGTGAGAAAAAAAATCATTACTTTTCTCTACTCTATCTTGCAACAAAAGCAGTTTTAGCTGATATAGTGAAAGAGAAATTTCTCAGAATCAGGAATATGCAGAAATGCGTGTAGGTTGGCATAGCAATTGAGGTATTTAATATCATCATTGGTAGGTAGGATCAAGCATGGTTGAGAGTAGTTGTAAAGTGTTGCTCTTCTTTGTTAGGTAACAAGTCTTAATTGAATACCTCTCCTATGTTAGATGACTGATAATTTGTCCCAAGATAAGTATGTTTTACCACATATAATAATCACATTAATATATAATGTCTTTCTTATACATTACAAGTTTGTGATGTAGTTATTCCAATTTGGAAGAGAGGAGCCATTGAGAGTGTATCTAAGAAGAATTCCATCGAACTTACCCTTAAAATATGGTTTCCTGGTTAGACTGATACCTGAACACACTTTTCTCAGACAACGACTATGTTAAAATATGATTATATTTAGGATAAAATTTATTCTCTTATATGGATACAGATTTTTTATTTTATCCTTTGCGGATATTAATCCGTTATATATATATATATATATATATATATATATATATATATATATATATATATATATATATATATATATATATTCCACTAATAAAAGTAATATTAATTGTTGACATTTTTTATATACTAGTAACGTAATTTTTTTTTATATTATTGTAAAATAGTTTAAATATTAATTGTCCGAATGCTGTGGGCCAGGTTTATGCTTTGACGCGGGACGATGCATTCACATCGGACACCGTAGTGACAGGTATATTGCTTTTCAATAATGTTCCTGCACGAGTACTATTTAATTTTAGTGCCATATATAGTTTTGTATCGGCAAACTTTTCTAGGGAACACGAATTCCTTCAGACGTCGTTAGGCCTAAAGCTTTGCTTCAGTACCCTGTCGGAACACGAATTCCTTCAGACATGAGAACTACTTTTTGCTAAAAATTATTCATCTATAACTGTGCAATGAGTAGTATATAGTTTGCAATGTGATCACTTGAACAGATAGACTATGCCAACGCATTGTGCTAAAGTAGCTTTGTTCATTGTGATTTCTTGAAATACTTAGTATGATAACTTAGTGTCAAGACGTTTTATGGTCACGGACAACTTATGCACAAGGTTTTCGTCTCCGCGAACGGTCGCTGGGGCAATGGGACCGATTCGACCCAGGCGAAACTCGGATAGCATGGGTGATTCGGAAATTTGCAGCTGGGCTCGTTGCCTGCACTGTAAGGATCGCCATCTAACCCTGCTATGGTCCAATATGGCTTGTGGTGCCAGTGACCCGCTATGTATATTTGATCTGTGCAACTAACTTATGTCTTCGTGGCAGACAAGGTCATGGTAAGTTATGCAGGTGATTCAGACGGCGTAGGTAAAGTTACCGAACGGTGACATATTTATTTCAGTTGCTCTATATTATTTCTTGTTGTAACTTGAACTAAGGCAAGGTAGAAAGACCACAATAATAACTTCTTTGCTTCATCACTTGAATACTGTGTCAAATTTGGTGTGTTGGGTTAGCTCGCCCTCACCGGTACTTTTCAAAGTATCAACCCTCGTTGCAGCAGGTTCCCCGAGCCAAGACGACGCTGCGAGGAGCTGAAGCTTTCCCCCAACCAGTCTACCAACTTTGGTGCGCTCAAGTTCATCATTTTGGAACGCTTGTACAAATCTCTCGGAGCTCGTGCACACTATTTATGCAGCTCCGAGGCAAAGCAATAGCTTCGCCTGAAGGTCTATTATCCTTGAAGTTTTTAAGTATGGGATATAATGTATGAAATAATTATCTCATTTTGCGTTCATCTTGTAAGCCCGCGCGGCACCCCTTACTTTTGAGTCAAGAGTTTGTAACAAAGATGTATATTATCAATAAAAGAGAACTTTTCTTCGTTTCAATATGTGTTCTTTAGCTTCCATACTCTGTTGTTGTGTTTCTGTATATATATATTATTATGCTAGGTCTTATACGGGCGCGCCTTACGCTCGTACGACATCACACCCAGGGGACATATAGCGATTCTACAGAATCGGGGCGTGACACCAGCGATACCTGATGGATTTGGAGCTCTTCGTCGTGAGGGGCACACTTCCAGCACGCCGTCGAGTGTTGCATATTCTTGTAAATTATACTGTACCTGATATAACCTATTCTATATATCCTTACACATGGATAACCAGGATAGTCTGCAGGGCATGTGGCTGTATGGAATCTCAAACTGCATGTTTTAGTAACTAGGACTGTGATCATCTTAGTTTGCTAATGATAGCAAGTCGTAGGGTATGATTTGCCGTGAATGCTTGATTCAGTCTAGTCTAGTCATGTCCTGATTTGTTTAACAACTGATCCGGAAACTGTAACTTGAGTATTGATTCCAGATATCCTTGTTTAAATACTCCAGAACTGTTTAATTGTTATTTTACCTGTTGTACTTATTTAACTATTCCTTGTACTATTTTTTACTGATTTGTTTGCATGCTGGTTTAGTTCCTAAGTTGGCTCCCTTGTGATACTTGTTGTTTTGGGGTCTGATTCCACTGGTTTTGTATGGACAGATTTTGGAGTAGTATCGCAGGATCTCCCGTACTTTCCGTCTCAAGATGGTGAACACCAGGAGCATCCGAGGACATGAGTGGATTTCTTATTCATCACCCACTTGATCTTGTACTTATACTTTTGAGGTGTTTAGTCACCGAGCACGTGTTTAGCTCGTATTTTGGAACTTGACATTCTAGCATGCGGGCCTACATGTAAAGCATATTCTAAACTATAACTAGAGCTGATCATGTAATATTGTACTCTTGCTAGTTCTTTATTTTGTAACTAGCTTTATGATCATCTGTGTATGTGTAGTTTGGGATGCCTTACTATTATATATTTGGTATTCATACATCTTGTAACTTGTTGCTTGCTTGAGATTGAGACACCTATAACTCTTGACCCAGGAATGACTGTTGGATTGTAGAGTAAACCCTCACATGTCTAGACATCCGTGACCGTATCTCGGAGTATTAGTACTATAGTGTACGTAGCTGGATTTGTCCGCCTCCGCTCTCCAGTATTCTGGTTCTGGCGCGTGACAGATTTTTAATGCAACATGAAACCTCTAAAAAAACAAGCATCTAAGTCGTTTGTATATCCTCAATTAATTATTTTTCCATTAATTTTTGAAAAAGATTACGGAAGAAAATAAATTAAAAACTAACTTTATCTCAAAATTACATAAGAAACTAATTAAAAATAATTTAAAAAGTAAGTTGTTATATATATATATATATATATATATATATATATATATATATATATATATATATATATACACACACACAAACACACACACACAAATTAATTTGTATATATACAAATAAATATATATAAATTAATATACACAAATAAATATACAAATTAATAAAATTAGTTAAATATAACCATAAATTCTCTCTTTAACTGCCATTAAATCCAAAATTAATATATACAAATTAGTTAGGAGTATTTTGGATATATCAGAATTTAAAAAAAAAAAAAATTCGTCTCTAACGTTACATATCTAACGTTCACTTGGAATGAAAAGTAGGTCGGAGATGATCATTTGATCAAAATTTCAAACCATTTGTTGACAAATTGAACAAAAAAATCTTTGAAATATTATTTTGCAAAAGTTGATAATCTAAAGATTGCACTTTACCCCCACTAGAAAGAGTATAATATAATTAAATTTCTAACACAGTTCTGGTGATCAAAGCAAGCTATACTTGCAAGCAAACAGAAGAAGAAACCTTGCCATCCCTTCCGACCCCGCGCTCCGCTCCCTTCTTGTCTTGACTTCTCGTCGATAGCTCAGTTATCGATCGTTGAAAAGTAGCGGCTTACGAGTGGCATGCTTGACTTTTCAATATTAGCTCAGGAATCGCTACAACTGGCATGAATCATTCATGAAGTTAAAATTACTTCAAGATATAACTATATATTCCTGATGCGATATATAGATCGTATAAGTAAACTAATTAAGCGACCTTAGCAAAGTATACATAGGTCGGTGATTATTCCTTGGCAAACGTCATTATCAAGTTTTGGATTCCAAAGTAGCTATAGTATGATTCAAGCAATGTTTGTGTGCATGTGAAATGGTCATGAGAGAGACTAATGAAATTAATGTAATGCAACGTAATGACCCTACTAATAGGAGTGAGATGGACTTGATCTCTAACCAACAAATGATAGGTCCACTTTTGTGGCTTGCAGGTATCAACTACTCTTATAATGCTAGGTTTCATCTATAATCTAGACCCATAATTGCTACTCCAAACCTTTTGTGGTTTTTCTAAAAAAGGTTAATTTTTTTTTTAATACACGTTCATCAAAGTAAAAAGAAGCTAATGATTGTTTATCTTGACATTATAAAATTATCATGCGAATGATTTCTCTATCACTTTGATTTGAACTTAATTATAAATTCTAATAAATATTAAAATATCTATAAATTTTGATCACACGATAATTAATAAATATAAAAAAATTATTAGCGTACACTTCAAAATTTAGATTTCTAAGTAGTCGTACTTTCCGCTTATGCTCCGTTCTTTGATCCCGCCTATGGCTTCTAAGGACCCCGCTAAGCAGAAACAGCCTAGATAAGTTATACCAAATAAGGCCTTCCTATGAGAAACACCTCAAATGCATTGAATCATTGGCATAAGGTATCCACAAATAAGAGGAGAGAGAGAGAGAGAGAGAGAGAGGGGGGCATACCAAGCATTCTTTATAGTGAGAGGCATCATCTAATAGTAAGGCTATAAGCATAAGAGTATCAATCTGGGTCCACATGAGCCCATCTCAAGTGTACTGTAGAAAAAGAATAAATATCATAAAGTGTGTTGTTATTAGGAATGCACATAATGGAGCCCCTAGATATCACCTGAAGTGATGTGCACAGTTCTGGCCTCCCCTTCTTTCTATTATAAGGTTTAAATGTTTGGTCTCCGTTGCTTGGTGGCTTCCTATTTCCCCCATGTGGAGTTTCATGAGAAGCAACGTGCTGCTGCTGCTTCTCAGAAGGAACGGTGGGTGCTCATTCTGAACTGCTACTTGGACAGCTCGTATCTGATGAGAAGCAACAAGTCTGCTTTCGGTTTGTTGGACCAATAAGCTATCAGCAGCATAATTAAGAATCGTAAGCCCGTAATTTGGCACTTCGTAGATTGTTTAGATGTTTGACATCTGGAGTCTGGAATGAATCTGGTCCTTCTAGTCTTTGTGTTGGAGTAAAGTATTATGTTTGATTTATTCAATTATAGGCACATTCAAATCTTCAGCCAACTCTTTTAGAATACACTAGTAACACCATAGGTTCAGCCTCCGAAATCATAATAGGTGAACAGTCGGAGCCCTGAAGATTAGTTTTCTCAAGATTCGTGTCCGACTGGATTTCCTAGAAACTCAATTTATTGAGCCTATTTTCATTCACCAAAACTAGGATATATGTTCACCTTCCAATTAAATATTGTCAATTGCCAAAATCAGGATCGGTTCTGAATTCATGGGGGTCCTAGACGAACTTTCAAAATGGAGCTCCCGTATATAATGTTAAAAAAAATTTGACTGGAAAAGATAAATTAAAAAAAAAATGCACCACCAAGATTTGAACCTAGAACATCTAATGTACAAGTTTAACCTAATAACCACTACACCACAATTATTTTATTTTAAAAGAGATCCATAATACATACTAGTTCTATTTTAGATACAAATTTTTTAGTATATATATGTTTAAACTGATTTTTTGGTCTCTCCTGGTCCGTGGGTCCTGGACAGTTGTCCTGGCTGTCCTGGGCCAGGATCGGTCCTGGGCAAAATAAACGTCAAAACCACTTTGAATGTTCACAAAAGTACTTCCAACGTGGTTTTAGATTGCATGTGATTCAATAAGGATTTATTTTTGTTGGTTTTGTTGTATGTGATTCAATAAGGATTCATTTTTTATTTATTTTTCTAGTTCGAGAGAGCTTTCCTTTGTTTAAAATGGTTTACTCAATTTATTGGGTAGTAGATTTTGACGCATTAGACGTGCCGCAGATCAGATCATGGGTATAAAGAAATTTTTTTTTTTTTTTTTCAATTCGATTAATTGCTGGTCTTCCGCAAATCTGTTTTTAAGTACTCCAATTACGAAATTAATAGATAATGCATATCCTGGACACGATCCAGAAACAGTTTTATCTGTTTCGTAATCTTCTCCCGTTCGAAAAATACCATTCGGACAGAAAATCGGATCTTCTGCACTTTAGATTCTATATAATTTTTACAAGCATATATGTTTTGTAGCTAAGAGGAGGAGGAAGCCTCAGTTATCATAACTCATAGGCCAACCCCGGCCGAAGTGTTAACTCCATGGGCTTAGTTTCAAGCATTAGTAGCCAATTAGGAATTGAATTCAAATATAGAAGAAACTGATCCACAGACATGACCCAGTCCAGAGGAAAAATGGGCCATCACAGTTAACTCCAAGACCAGAACATTGATTTGTTGTGTGTAGTTACTTTGGATCACAACACTAATGGAAGTCGTTCCCTTGTTTCAAATTTATTCCTGAGCGATGCTTTGAACCTCCATCTGGCATGAGTGTAACTGAGAACAAGTTGTAGGAGGATCATCTTTTATCTCTGTTGGTGTTTTCCACTTGGCTTTGAGAGTTTTAGTCCCACATTAAAACACCACCAATGTGTATATCTCAATATATAGCTATGCTTAATATTGGTATATGTACATAGGGTGGAGGTCCATGTGGATTTACTTTTCCTAGAGGGATTAAGTGTGAACTCCATTATGACAATCTTTGTTTTGTCATAACATCTGAAAAGTTTTTCTTATGAGTTAAGTCCCGCGACTCGGACTCGGATTCGGATTCGGGCTCGTGCTTAAGGGCACAAAGTGACGCTTTGTTGGCGCACTTAGCATCGTCGCATGGCGCTCAAGCGCTCTTTTCTTGCGCGAGTTGCATGCACGGTTGCTAGCTCGGTGCCCATGCGGCCAGGAGCGCGTGAGCGGCTGTTTTCGACGTTTGACGGTGCTATATGCCTCGTACAGTGCAGTGCGATTTGCGGGACCAATGACTCTGACACCCGAATTTGGGAGATTTGGTCGGTCAGCACGTATGCGGCCTGGAGTTTCCTCCGCCCGCATATGTGTTATTTTCCTCTATATGTAGAGGACCTCATCTTTCATTTGAGGAGAGAGAAAACAGATAAAATGTCACGCCCCAGTCCCAAAATGCCGAGGGACTGAGCACGTGCGCAATGGCCAGCAGCACGCACCGATGGACAACCCAATTTAATGGATCCATCAGGGCATGCTTAAGCTGTAGTCTATCAGTAATATGTTACAAGTCTCAGGTATTTCTAATCTCATCCACAGAACCATACAGATTAATGCCAGAAATATTGCAATGGAAATAAATAAGCAATATTAAATAAGGTTATCTCGGGAAACAAATCCGAGAATTATTCTGTTACATTTAAGAAGAAAGACATGAAATAAAATACTGAAAAGGAAATACTGTGTAGCTGAAGCCGGTGCTCAGGTGAAGTCCTCGGCCACTATCTCGTCCTCAGTTCCGGGTTCTGCTCCAAGGAGTGCTCCTGTACCGTACACCTCGGGGTAGTTCTCTGCGGCTATACCTGGGGACATAGTCCATTCCAGGTCCTCAGGGGACATAACAAGGTACAGAAAATACAAGCCAAAACATATGTAGTGCGGCAATAAGATAAACAACAGGGTAAATATGTAAACCAGCTAGTGATATGCAAGTGAGAGTCTTAATCATACTCAGGCTGAGACCACTACAGGATCGGTGTTGGAGATACCCATAGCAGTATTTTCTCGAGAGGGCCAGAACTTGTGCCAAAGCTTTGTATCAGAGACTAAGACACCTCCAGATAACAGTATTTACATTATAATCAGCCTTGATATGGTAATACTCTTCCCACCCCATGAAATCTCACGTCACAGTTCCAGAGAATCTCAGGTACAATTCACGCAAGATCGAACTAATGCAATGAGTCAGGATAGAATCTAAGCATGTAAACGGTAAATGTCATGAATATGAATCCTATACGGAATCACCATGTATATCTCAGGAAATTCCGTCACATGATTAGTGTCAGGTGTCCTGGGTTGAGCAGTTAAACAAGTTTTCATATGAATCTACAAGAAATACTGTAACCAGAAATATCTGAGAATTGGCAAGCTTTATGTTCACACTGATGCAAAATTAACCAAGAAAATATAGCAAGCTGCAGGGTTTGGCAAGCTTTACTTGCCCACTAATGTATACTAAGTCCAGGAAATAGGTAGCAAAGCTGCGAGTTTTGGCGAGGTACACTTGCCTGTGGTTCCGGCTCGGGTTGTAGTTCTGACTTCGGCGAAAATTGCAGGCGGTACTCCGGTTGCTGAAACAAATATCACCATCAGATCCAGAAAATATCAATCAGCTAGAAACGCCTGTTCTTGGGTCCAATTTGGAGACAAGGGCAAAAACGGTAATTTTGGACCAAAACGGGGTCCACCGGTGGGCCCACTTTGCACCGAAAAATGCGTCCGGGTCAACGGTCTCCAAATTCACCAAAATCAGTGTCAACAGGTCAGAAACGCTGATACGAACCCAACGGAACTTTCAGAATTGGATTCCGATGAGCCGAACACAAAATCGCCCGTCGAGCGGGGCCTATGGGGCCCACGACACGCGATTTCGTCAACGTTCTCAGAATCGAACCAAACTTGACCCACAGGACCAGCGTATCGCTACGAGTCCGATGGCGTAAGTTTCGTCTCGATCCGACGTGTGTACACAAAGTTAGGGCGCATTCCAGAAAGTACGGATACGGGGCGATATCCGCGGATACGCGTTGATTCCGGTGTGCACGCACACCCGAATCAGCTTCAGCAAAATCCCACACGTCCGTATCGACGAGGCGTACGTATCTGTGAAGACCGCACGCGACCAAGTCGTCCCGTTTGGCGGGACGTACCCAGTTCCGGGGTGAAACAGGGTCTGGTTTTTCCTGTTTTTGGATCGCGGTGTGCGATCACCACAGGACGCGATGCCCCGAACAGTTTGTCCGGACACCGAGAGGGTCATACAGGCTTCGCAACGCAATTTGCGGAATCGAAAACGGAGCTAAGAGCAAAAAGTTACACGCACCTGAAGGGGACCCGAAAAACAGGGTCGAGCCGTGTCCGATACGACACAGGACACGTGTCCTGTGTCCGACACGCGGGGGGGGGGGGGGATTAGGGCTAGGGTTAGAGATATCTCGTCGGACTCCGGCGAAGACGGTGGCTGGGCGGCCGGGGGCAGAGCGTCGAGGTGGCGGCGCGCCGGGGGCGGTCCGGGCGGAGGCGGAGAGGACGCGGGGACGGCCGGAGGCGGCTCGGGGAGTTGCCCGAGCTGCTGCTGCTGTCGTCGGCTGCGGTGTCCGCCGGAGAAGAAAAGGAGGAGGGCTGGGCTGGGCGTGGCGCTGGCGGCCGGGCGGTGCACGGAGGGGCTGGCGGTGGCGGCGTGGATCTGTGGCGGTGGGGGTAGCTGACGGTGGTGGGGGGAACGGAGAGGGAACGGGGTTTATATAGGGGTTGCGGCGAGCGGGGGTGGCCGGGACGTGGCGGAGAAGGCGGAGGGGAGAGGGGTCGTGGGGGTTAGGCGCGGGCGGAGCGGGCCGGAGGCGGCCGCTCCGCCGGGAGACGCGGGGAAGAGGGAGAGGGGTAGCGGGCTAGCGGTGCGGGTCGGGTTCGGGTGGACCCGACCCGACCCGATAGGCGGGTGGGCTGGGCGGTCTGGGCCGCGGGCTAATGGGCCGGGCTCGGTTTAAAATAATAATAATAATAATAATAATAATAATAATATCCAGTAATAAATAATAAATAAATAATTAAATAATTAAATAAATAAATTAATAAATTTAGGTGTTTTAAAAATAGGTCCGGGGCCCAATAAATTTCAGAAAAATTGTCCTAAGTCCAGTTTTTTATTTTACACCCAAAAATATTATTTTCATAATATTTTAATATCATTTAATATTAATTAAAAATCATTAAAAAATTAAAACCCTGTTTTTAAATTACAGAAAAATCTCAAAAAATTCCAGAAAATTATGAAAAATCCAGTTTTGAAAATCTTGAAAAATCAGGGGGTTTACATAAAAAAATCGAGAACACCAGATCATATGCGGCCCAAAGTGTCTCCCTTTCACATGGTATTTTTCGAATGTGACATTGAGCGTTTCGGAAGTTCATTTATGAACTTGCTGTTTTCTGGGGGCAGATCGTCTGTGCGACAAATATTGCTTTGAACAACGATGGTTTTGACCACCCTAGCAAGGAGCTTATCTTCAGCTTTTTCCTTTGCTTCGTTCTTTCTCATTGTAGCGTCTGCGAACGTAAAGAGAAGAACATTTTACTTATTGCTTGTTGTAATCTTTATTTTTCTTTGGAGCCAGTTTGTAACATGTTCTTGGTTCGTGCTTTGTTAGAATCAAAAAAATATCATATGAGGAACTCTTGTGTGAATCTCTGATCTCGACGATAACTTGGGTTCCAGTAGAGAACGAACCTTCGGGTCTCGCTAGCAGCTCTGATATGGCCCGCGTTCTACCATCTCTGATCCGTCTAAGGACTAACAATCTCAAAGCAAGAACCGAAGAAAGAGGTAGAACATCGGATCAAATATTCTCGGCAACAAGTTTTCACAAACTTGAGAAGATTGACGGGATACACTTCTAACATTTGGATGAGGGAATGAGTTCTTTGTCAAATGTTGAACGTGAGTTGTCAGAAACTACCTGTCACGATCCGCACCCAGAATTTGGGCATGAGTCGTGGGTACGTCCAGCCTACGCCGCAGCATCGGCGGTAGAACGCTGTCTAGGTCCCAACATATAATATATCCTGTCAATAGTCTCAACTCCGCACGGAGGACAAAGATAATAATCCACAGTTCTATGATATACTCAATCACAAGTTAAATAGAAATAATAGCACGATGAGAATAGAAAAGAGTTCTAATAAAAACCAACCACAATAAGTCCAACTCAAATCCTGGGTCTAAATGACCTCACAAAGTCACAAATAAAAATATAACTCAGTCTCAGTCTAAAACAATAAATGCAGAAAAATAATCTAAGAACAGCCAGGTAAATTCTCCTCTAGGCTAGGCAACTCCTCTGGGATTTCTGGAGTGAAATCACCCTCTAATCCTGGGCCGTAATGAGTGGGACAAAGATCCTCCAAGTCCTCTGAAAAATATTATCCAGTCAGGATTGGAGCGAAGCACAAGCACTAACAGCAGTTTCATTAAATTGATAAAGACTATAACCAGTGTAAGAGATACAAGATGAAAATAAATGCTGGAAATGTAAAGTACTGGAGAAAATCGAAATAGGCAATAGAGCATCTAGCAATGAGCAATAAATAGTGAATGCTAGACAATAAATAGTGAATGCTGGAACAGGTGAATCTGAATAAAATAGACATCTAGCTAAGTGTTTGAATTATCAGTTTATTATGTGATCGGCTTGGGACTTGATCAGGCTGGTTATATATGATTAACTATGATTCTTGTAGGTCAGGCTAACCATATGGTTAGCTATGATGCATGTAAAGGTCAGGTTAATCATATATAACAGCTATGATGCATATAAGATGGTCAGGCCACACCCAACGTGAGAAGTGGGGTGAGCTATGATGCATGTAAAGGATTTGGATATGATCACATAATCTACTAATAGTTCTCCATCCCCCAGCTAGCACGATGGATTCCAATCACGACTCCTCATGATGGGGATCTAGGGTGCTAACCCGCGTATCCATAGTGTCGGAATCAAGTATGTAATACAACTAGATTATAGAAGTAATCAACAAAATAAAAACTGTCAGAGAATGTACTCGCCTGTGGTCCTGAGCAAAATATGAGGATCAATGTCCAAAGTGGGATCACAATGACCTATTTATGGAATATTAATGTCAGAATATTGAAATAAAAGAATAAACATGTTTAACTAATTAAACACGAGGCCTCTAGGTCAATTCTGAAACCTACTGGTCAATACTGGTCTCATACTAGCTATTTGTGACATCCCTAGTTAAAACACTAGGGTGTACTCATAACACCTAAATCTGGGTTCAAACCTGGTTTCTAGGGTGATTACAAGTATAACTAGCTAATACTAAGTGATAACATATATATCTTATAATATATTAGTTAATCTATCATCTAGTATTTTCTTAGTTTTAATACTTTAATACCTATACCCAACTCTACATATTAACCCACCCAATGCCTCATATCATTTCCTAACTGCTAACTGATACCCTTGTACCTCCCAACCCCAGTATTCCTAATAATGCAGTTTCATGGATACCAACAAAACCTATTACCTACTGACTGGCACATGCAACATACATCTGGCTATAGCTAGGACAGGTATAGGACTACTGGCAGGATCAACCAGGTAAGTCTGAACTTTTCCACTGATACACAGTATCAGGAACTCATACCCTCACTGTTACATAGGTGCTTGGATACCCATTTGGTACTCCCTAAATCCCTACTAGCTACTACAACCATATGCATAATTAAGGGTATGGATACACTGTCTACTACTGCTATTGTGATACCCTATACTCAAGGATTTCTCACTGCTGCACCTAATTCTCATAGCACCCTTGATTGATACACAATGTACATGGATAAGGTAGCCACAGTTCAGTTTGGACTGATACTGTGTACTCCCTCACACAACACCAAACCACAGTTCCTTAGTCTAGAATTGGTTTAGATTCACCTACACAGTTTCTTTCCCCCACAGTGATCTTTCTATACAGTTACCACTGCATAGAAGAGGACTGAACTGATACTCCTATAGTGCAAAAACTACTACACAGCAGGATACTTGATACTCAAATTCTCCTCTTCCCCTTGCTGTGCTGATACATCATACTCACTGAACTTAGTTAGAACCTGCAGAACATCTCTGCAGTGCACAAGAGTGCACTGCACCTTCCATGCATTGTACACAGGATCTGCTGTGTGGTGTTAGCAATGCACTGCACAATTCAATAACAGCAGCATATCCATTATGCTCTGAAAACAGTTCAGCACACGTTCCCTGCTTGGTATTTAAACAGATCACCAGCTACATTACCAAAAACCTGATACACCACTAACTAAACACTACCAAATTTCCCTCTATCTGGAACATTACACCTGCCAGTAGGGGATGACACTTCACAGTGAAGATGGAAATTGGTACTTAAGGAGAGGTCAATACTTCAAATACCTGGGCACCCTAACTGGTACTGAACACTAAGACACAACCAAAACAGGGACACACACAGATAAACTCCTCACTGAGACACCCCTGACACAATCACTGATACTTAATAACTCACCTGAACTCAGCTATCACATCTACACTAAAACCTTTCCTGCAACACAGTACACATTGTACACCATTGGCACATACATAGACAGGTTGACACAGAAACTCACACACACAGGTAAGTTGCTGAATACACACCCATAGATAAGTTCACAGTTAACTCACTGCACTCAGGTCCTCACATAGGAACAACTCACACACCCATAACTGGATACTGAAGTACACAAAAATCCCTGTTTCGAATGTGCACCATGGAACCCAAACACACACAACTCTAAAACCCGACTATGCACAGGGAACTCTAAGCCCGACTGTACACCAGAATCCCCACAGTGCATCTCTTCCCCACATCACACAACCCATCAATCCATATGCAATATAGTTATGTACATAGATTATGTCAAAATACGCAGAAATTAAAATACAAGGATAGGCAAAAACCCTAAGGAACATTTCATCAAACACAAGGAGTACAGAAAATGGTTTTACATAAGAACATCATGAACCCTCAGATCAAACCCTAAAAATCGAAATCTAACTTACACGTATGTAATGAAATCAGTCTACAAACAAATACCTAGGGTTAGGGTTCCTGATAATTGGGGAAAATCCAAAAGTTGGTCACCAAAACCCAAATCAAACCCTAAATCGAAAGCTACACCGTAGGGTGGGTTCCTAATGGCCAATAATCGACAGAAAACAGAATTAAAAGAATAAAAATAGGGTTTGTACCTATAGAGATGGGTTCTCCAATGGAAGTTCTTCTTCCCCAAGGCTTTTTGACCCACGTTCCTTGCTTTTCTTGCTTTGGAGGAGGAAAATGGAAGCCCTAGGGTTAGGTTTCGAAATCTGGAGTGGGGAGATGATTTTTTTTCTCTTATGGAGGCTAGGGTTTCTCCTTTCTACATGAAGGATGGCTTTGAGAGAGGCTTCCCTTTTATATTAAAGCTAGTTTAGGGTTTCCATGCATAGTTTTAGGTTAAACCCCCTATGTTAGGTCATGCAGAACCTAATTTACTCAGGTTTAGGCCTGCTAGGGTTTGAGGGTTCACCCTAAAATTTGAATTCTAGGGTTTCACTAGAACTGGGTTTACAATTAGGGTTGACTCACTAGGGTCTGTCCTAATGAGTTCTAGGGTTTTTACCTAAAACAATCACAACTAACAATATTTAAATAGTTTATAAAACTCAGCAGATTAATTAAGCACATAATTATTCAAAATAGTGAAATTACACAAATGCCCTTATTTAGAATTGTGGCAGTGACAAGTCTACCCTCCTAAAAGAAATTTCGTCCTCGAAATTTGGACTGAACAGAACAAGAATAAAATCAGAAAGGGATATACCTAAAGTCTAGAAGAGATACGGGTATAGCTCGCGCATTTCGTCCTCTCTCTCACAGGTCGACTCCCCTGGAGAGTGATGTCTCCATGCAACACGGACCAAAGGAATAGTTTGGTTCCGCAACACCTTCTCTCTGCGGTCCAAGATCTCTACGGGCTGCTCGGGGTAGCTGAGCGTCGGACCAACCTCAATCTCCGAGTGATCAAGTACGTGACTAGGGTCTGCCACGTACCGCCTCAGCTGCGACACGTGGAACACATCATGCACTCCCTCCAATGCAGGCGGCAAGTCCAGTCTATACGCCACTGCACCTACCCTCGCGAGAATACCAAAGGGTCCGATGTAGCGTGGGCTAAGCTTCCCGCCTCTGCCAAAACGAATCGTTCCACGCATCGGAGAAATCCGTAGGAATACTAGATCGCCAACCTGAAACTCAAGGGGTCTACGGTGGCTATCGGCCCAATGCCGCTGTCTGTCCTGCGCCACTCGCAGTCTGTCTCTGATGAGTTTCACCTTTTCTGCTGCATCCACGACCATTTCTGGTCCTAGCAAGGCTCTCTCCAACGTCGTCCCAAGTCAACGGTGTACGACACCTCCGTCCATAAAGAGCCTCAAATGGTGACATCTCGATGCTGGCCTGGTAGCTGTTGTTGTAAGCAAACTCTACCAGGTGCAGGTGATCCTCCCAAGAACCTCCGAGATCTAGAACGCAAGTGCATAGCATATCCTCGAGAGTCTGAATAGTCCGTTCGGACTGCCCGTCTGTCTGGGGGTGATATGCGGTACTGAACTTGAGCTGAGTGCCCAAGCTAGCCTACAGACTCCTCCAGAAGTGGGAAGTGAAACGACTATCCCGATCTGAGACGATGCTCACCGGAACTCCATGAAGCCTAACAATCTGTCGCACGTACATCTCTGCTAGCCTCTCTGTCGACGTGCCCACCTTGAAAGGTAAGAAATGGGCTAATTTGGTCAACCTGTCCACAATGACCCAAATCGCGTCCTTCCCTCCTGGAGAACGTGGAAGCCCTGAAACGAAATCCATGGTCACGTGCTCCCATTTCCACTCTGGGATCGGTAAAGGTTGAAGCAAACCACCTGGCCTTTGCCGGTCTGCCTTTACCTGCTGGCACACTAGACATCGGGATACGAAGCGTGCTACCTCGCGCTTCATTCTATACCACCATACGTGCTCCCTCAAGTCTCGATACATCTTGTTGGCACCGGGATGCATCGAGTACTGAGAGCGGTGTGCCTCCTGCAAAACCTCCTCGCGCAACTCCCCGCTCGGCACACACATCCTCGTGCCGTATCGTAAGGAGCCCTCCTCTGCGATAGTAAAGTCGTCCGACAATCCTGCCTGAACATGTGCTCTGATACTCCTCAAGGCCTCATCATCATACTGCGCCGCTCTGATCCTGTCCATCAGTTTGGACTGTATCTGCAATCCCCATATCTGAATCTCTGTACCGGGAACTAACACCTCAATCTCCAAGCTCTCCAAATCAGCCAACAAATGTCTATCTGTTGTCAAGTACATAGCCATCGGATACCTGCTCAAGGCATCGGCGACTACGTTGGCCTTCCCTGGGTGGTACTGCAATAAAATGTCAAAGTCCTTCATCAACTCCAACCACCTCCTCTGCCTCATGTTCAGCTCCTTCTGTGTGAACACGTACTTCAAGCTCTTGTGGTCTGTGAAGATTTCCACACGCTCTCCGTACAGGTAATGTTTCCACAGCTTTAGAGCGAAGATAACTGCTGCCAACTCCAAATCGTGGGTGGGGTAGTTCTTTTCATGAGGGCGTAACTGCCTGGAAGCATAGGCAATTACCTTCCCGTGCTGCTGAAGAACACATCCCAGACCCTTCCCTGAAGCATCACTGTAGATGGTGAAACCACCTGTCCCTGCTGGCAACGTCAAAACTGGAGCTGTTGTCAACCTCTTCTTCAGCTCATCAAATGCAGCCTGGCACTCCTCCGTCCAGACAAAATCCACATCTTTCCTAGTCAGCCTGGTCATCGGCGCTGCAATCTTGGAGAAGTCTTGTACAAACCTCCTGTAGTATCCTGCTAGCCCGAGAAAACTCCTGATCTCAGCTACCGAACTGGGGGTAGCCCACGACTCCACTACCTCGATCTTCTGTGGGTTGACCGAGATTCCGTCACCCGATACCACATGCCCAAGAAATTCGACCTTGTCAAGGAAGAATTCACACTTAGAGAGTTTCCCGTACAGCTTCTCCTTCCTGAGAGTCTCTAAGACCAATCTCAGGTGCTCTTCGTGTTCCTCCGGGGTCTTGGAATACACGAGAATATCGTCGATGAACACCACTACGAACTTGTCAAGGTACTGATGGAATACCTTGTTCATCAGGTTCATGAATACTGCCGGTGCATTGGTTAAACCAAATGGCATCACCATGAACTCAAACTGGCCGTATCTGGTCCGAAAAGCTGTCTTCGGCGTGTCTTCTTTCTTCACCTTCACCTGGTGATAGCCTGACCTCAAATCTATCTTTGAAAACACCCTCGCCCCGCTCAACTGATCGAAAAGATCATCTATCCTCGGTAGCGGGTACTTGTTCTTGATAGTGATATTGTTCAAAGCTCTATAATCAATGCACATACGCACCGTGCCGTCCTTCTTCGGTACGAACAATACCGGAGCTCCCCATGGTGATGAACTGGATTTGATGAAGCCTTTGTCCTGCAGCTCCTCAACTTGCTTCTTCAGTTCTGCCAGCTCGCTGTTGTTGACTCTATAGACATGTTGTGAAATGGGCTCCGCTCCTGGGACCAAGTCTATAGAGAATTCAACATCTCTGTCTGGCGGCAAGCCTGGCAACTCCTCTGGAAATACATCCAGGAACTCCGCTATCAGAGGGTGTGGCAACTCCTCTTCTTCTGCCCTGGCTCCGCAAAATATGCTCCTGCTCTGTTCCGCTGCTCCTCTGACGACCTCAAACTCCGGCTCTCCTGGTGGTCTAAATAATACTCTGCCTCTATAACAGTCTATAGTAGCATGATGCCTACTCAACCAGTCCATTCCGAGTACAATATCATACCCCGAAAGTGGCATGACGAGTAAGCTCACGCTCAACTCTCGGCCTCCTACTGACACCCTCCGGTCCTTGCAGTGATTACGGACTAGGATAATACCTCCACCAGTCGTGATCTTGCAAGTCCTAGCTAATGGTTCTGTGTCTAAATGATGTCAAAGTGCATAAGATACAGACACAAAACTATGGGAAGCGCCAGAGTCGAATAAGGTAAATACGGGAATACAATCGAGAAGAACCGAACCTGTGATCAAGTCTCCTGCTGGCTCGATCTCCTCGACTGCCATGGCGTATGCTCGCCCCTGGGGTACGCCTCTCTGCTGCTGATGCTGGGCGAACTTCTGATGTTATGGTGGAAGTGGTCCTCTCTGTTGTTGGCCTCCTGGTACGGTAGGTACCCTGTCTGGTCCTTTCTGGGCGGCAGCTCCACCCTGACCTGAACGAATGGTAGGGCAATCCTTCAGCTGGTGTGTCGTCGATCCGCAGGACAGACATGAGCCCAATCTCTTCCTGCAGATATCTCTAGTATGTCCCATCTTCCCGCAGTACACACATTGGATGGCGGGCTGAGTCTGTCTCTGTTGCTGCTGCTGGACCGGCCCTCGGGCTGGTGCCTAGTGCTGCTGCTGAAAGGGTCTATGCTGTTGCTGCTGAAAGTGTGGACGCTTGCCCGGTCCCGTACTACTGTTTGCTCCTCCGGAACTATCGCGTCCCCTCTTGGGCCTGAGGCCCAAGTCGTCCTCGGCTACTTGGGCATCCATCAATATGCCCTCGTAGGTAGCTGTGCGACGTCCCGACGTGCGAGACTTGATCTCCCTTGTCAGCCCCTTTCTGAATTTCCGGGCCCTGTCCCCCGGATCTCTAATCATCGATGGCGCGAAGCGGCTCAGGCGGGAAAACTCTGCGGCATACTCATCGACGGACGAGCTCCCCTGGGCTAAGTCATGGAACTGACTCTCCAAAGCTCCCAGGGCGACATCAGGAAAGAACTTTTCTTTGAAGAGCTCCTTGAAATCCTCCCAAGTGAGTCCCCTGCGCAAGAGTCTCGGCTCCGTGCGAAACCACGTCAAGGCAATGTCGAACATCTGGCTGCCAGCGGCCTCGATCTGAAGGGCCTCCGGAAGCTGTGCCAAGCGCAAGTTCCTCTCGATGTCCTCTAGCCAATCATCGGCGTAGAGTATCCCTTCTGTCCCCTTGAACTCCCGAGGCATCATCCTCTTGAAATCCACAATGGTGCTCGGCCTCTGGTGGTGCTGATCAGGACGCTGCTGCTGCTGAGTAACTCTCTCCACAGCCTGGAGGGCCACTTGGTGAGCATTCTCCATGTTCACCCTCATCATCTCTGTCTGGGCCTGATGTGCCTCAGCCTGCACTCTCTGGGCCTCTGCCGATGTCCTCTGGGCATCGACCATGCCCTGAATCAAGGCGAACATCTGTGCCCCATCGACGGGCACACCTCCTGGATGCTGAACTGGTGGTGGTGGTAGAGGCCCCGTCGTAGCTGTGGGGACCCTCTGAACTGGTGGTGGAGGAACCCCGAATGCTGCAGACACTCCCACATATACTGGAGATGTAGGAGGTGCTGCGGATGTCTGTCCGGCAGGGCGAGAGGTGGCAGACCTTTCTGAATCTGCTGCTCCAAGTCTCTGGGACCTCCTCGGCGGCATCCTGAAGACAGATCGAAAGAATCAATTAAAGCAATAGATACGATATCATCAAGGAAGGACAGTAAATTTCTAAAGGAAAATCACTAAGAGTAGTATTATAAGAATCGGAAATTCCTAATTGTGATTGAGCATATCCTCGGCCTAATTCTTATTCCTAAAACAGGCTCGTAGTAGTACAACTAAGTTGTCGTACTACCACGACACCGCACAACTTACGAAGCTAGACCTGCATGGGCCACCACTAAAACGTGTCATGACCCGCACCCGGAATTTGGGCATGAGTCGTGGGTACGTCCAGCCTACGCCGCAGCATCGGCGGTAGAACGCTGTCTAGGTCCCAACATATAATATATCCTGTCAATAGTCTCAACTCCGCACGGAGGACAAAGATAATAATCCACAGTTCTATGATATACTCAATCACAAGTTAAATAGAAATAATAGCACGATGAGAATAGAAAAGAGTTCTAATAAAAACCAACCACAATAAGTCCAACTCAAATCCTGGGTCTAAATGACCTCACAAAGTCACAAATAAAAATACAACTCAGTCTCAGTCTAAAACAATAAATGCAGAAAAATAATCTAAGAACAGCCAGGTAAATTCTCCTCTAGGCTAGGCAACTCCTCTGGGATTTCTGGAGTGAAATCACCCTCTAATCCTGGGCCGTAATGAGTGGGGCAAAGATCCTCCAAGTCCTCTGAAAAATGTTATCCAGTCAGGATTGGAGCGAAGCACAAGCACTAACAGCAGTTTCATTAAATTGACAAAGACTATAACCAGTGTAAGAGATACAAGATGGAAATAAATGCTGGAAATGTAAAGTACTAGAGAAAATGAAAATAGGCAATAGAGCATCTAGCAATGAGCAATAAATAGTGAATGCTGGAACAGGTGAATCTGAATAAAATAGACATCTAGCTAAGTGTTTGAATTATCAGTTTATTATGTGATCGGCTTGGGACTTGATCAGGCTGGTTATATATGATTAACTATGATTCTTGTAGGTCAGGCTAACCATATGGTTAGCTATGATGCATGTAGAGGTCAGGTTAATCATATATAACAGCTATGATGCATGTAAGATGGTCAGGCCACACCCAACATGAGAAGTGGGGTGAGCTATGATGCATGTAAAGGATTTGGATATGATCACATAATCTACTAATAGTTCTCCATCCCCCAGCTAGCACGATGGATTCCAATCACGACTCCTCATGATGGGGATCTAGGGTGCTAACCCGTGTATCCATAGTGTCGGAATCAAGTATGTAATACAACTAGATTATAGAAGTAATCAACAAAATGAAAACTGTCAGAGAATGTACTCGCCTGTGGTCCTGAGCAAAATGTGAGGATCAATGTCCAAAGTGGGATCACAATGACCTATTTATGGAATATTAATGTCAGAATATTGAAATAAAAGAATAAACATGTTTAACTAATTAAACACGAGGCCTCTAGGTCAATTCTGAAACCTACTGGTCAATACTGGTCTCATACTAGCTATTTGTGACATCCCTAGTTAAAACACTAGGGTGTACTCATAACACCTAAATCTGGGTTCAAACCTGGTTTCTAGGGTGATTACAAGTATAACTAGCTAATACTAAGTGATAACATATATATCTTATAATATATTAGTTAATCTATCATCTAGTATTTTCTTAGTTTTAATACTTTAATACCTATACCCAACTCTACATATTAACCCACCCAATGCCTCATATCATTTCCTAACTGCTAACTGATACCCTTGTACCTCCCAACCCCAGTATTCCTAATAATGCAGTTTCATGGATACCAACAAAACCTATTACCTACTGACTGGCACATGCAACATACATCTGGCTATAGCTAGGACAGGTATAGGACTACTGGCAGGATCAACCAGGTAAGTCTGAACTTTTCCACTGATACACAGTATCAGGAACTCATACCCTCACTGTTACATAGGTGCTTGGATACCCATTTGGTACTCCCTAAATCCCTACTAGCTACTACAACCATATGCATAATTAAGGGTATGGATACACTGTCTACTACTGCTATTGTGATACCCTATGTCACGCCCCGAGGCGTCCCCCGAGTCGTGACCGCCGTGCGGGCCTGGAGTTGCGCCCGCACAAGGCTTTAATGATTTGCATAGCAAGCACATACTCAGAGTACGCAGATAAATTGAAACACAGATTTGAAACATAGAAAAGTTCTCTTTATTGATAATGAACATCTATTACAAACTCTTGAACGAGTTAGCTAATATGCCGAACGGCTTACAAAAGGGTTGACTCAAAATGAGATAGCAGTCCTGTACATTACATCCTTTTTATAAACTCAAACAATAAAGACCTCCAGGCTGGAGGATCGCTTTGCCACGGAGCTGCATTTGTGTATGAAGAGTTGCAGCTTCGGACTTCAAAATGCTTCGAGGCGCGGTGAAGATGCGCTAACAGCTGGACTGGATCGGGAAGACGACTTCGGCTCCTCGCTCAGTTCGCCTTAGTGCGGAGAACCTGTTTCAACGAGGGTCAGCATATCGAAACATGCTGGTGAAGGCGAGCTAGCCTGACTATACCAATCAACACGTTGTTTAGTGAGGCATGCATATTTTGTGGGTTTCTATCTTGCCTTAGTTCATTTACAAGTAAGCAGCATATTGAATTTACTGAAATGAACGTGCCACCGTTCGGTGGATTTTACCTGACCGTCTGAATTACCTGCACAATACTTACCATGCCTTCCCTGAAACGAAGACACAAGTTAGTATGCAACAGGTTTAAATATACAGTGGATCACTGGCTAGGATGCCACAATGGACAGTTTAGTCTTGAACGAGGATGGAATGCAGCGAAGATTCAGTAGTGGCTGCAATCTATCCCGTTCAGATGCAGTAGACTACAGTGAGTTCCATCCGGATCGGATCGGTGCCAGTGCCCCAGCGACCGTCCGCAGGAACCAGTGACCTTGTGCACAAGTTGTCCGTGATCGATTCGGTATTGTTTCATTAAGCTAACAGTTCATGCAGTTGAGGCAATGCCAGTTCAGGACAAGCAGTATTATGATTCAGTTGCATAGCCTCTTGATTCAGTATATTTCATAGCATAATTTAAAGAAGAACAAACATTCTAACTTGTATTATGCATATGATGAATATTTCCGAGCGGACACGCATGCAAGTAAGTAACCGTTCACAGTTTTGATTGACAAGCAGTATTAACCAAGTCTATTCTCTTTTATCTTGGTTTCTTTTATTATTACTTGGTATCGTTTGATCGGGGCAAGGGAGTGAAGCTGGAAGCAGGGCTAGCTAATCGGGTTGGTAGCCACTCACTTAGATTTTGGAAAGAAGAAGGAAAGAGGCGCTTCACGACTCCGCTCGTAAGCCGCCTACTGCTCGTTCACCTGCACACGAACAGCTCGATTAATACTTCTTCCTCTCTTTCCAATCTCGGAATAGAAGTGCAAGTCAATGAACGAAAACAATGAAAACCATCGAAACCGTTCAAGGAAAACAAGCAAATCCCAAAACCAACTCAAAGCACGAAAGCAACAAGCGACATCGAAAACCGAGGCAATAAAAGATAGCAGCGGAGAGGTCCCTCCTGACTCTGCCGCTAAGCCGATCCCGGGGGCGCAGTCCACTGAATATGGGAATCGATTCCGAAGAAACAAATCCATAACGAGGACGAGTTCTTAATTCAATCTATCCCGATTGAACGATACCGTCTTGTGTTTCTTAGCCGCGATCTCCGCATCGGGAGAACGGGGCGTTACATCCTACCCAACTAATTGGAAGTTTCGTCCCGAAACTTAGGGTAGAACTTACCGTTAGGGATTATTAAGGTGGCTCAGTGGGCAGGCAGGAACGGTATGATCAGGATTACCGCAAATGAGGCATTGCCCAAGTTTCTTGTGGCACTTTTCAACTGTGTGCCCGGGTTTCTTACAATATGCACACGGTTGCCCTGGGTTACCTCTCCGTGGACCGCCGTGGTTAGGGCACTTTGTAGCGGTGTTTCCTTCATCGTTGCCTTGGCGTTTGTGATTGTAGGTATGCACAGCGCCAGTAGAAACGTAAGGATACAGTGGCTCGAGCGATAGGGCGTGATTCATGACTTCACGCATGGTTCCGTACTGATTATTGACTACGTGCGAATGGATGGCAAGGCGTAGTCCACCTTCAAACCTTCTAGCTCGACTTGCTGCATCAGGTAAATAGGCCCTAGCGAATTTGGAGAGTCGGTTGAATTCGGCGGAGTACTCTTTAACTGTCATCCTGCCTTGCCTCAGCTGTACGAAGTCATTTTCCATTTTACGTTGTACTGGAGGCGGTATAAACTCCTTTTCAAACGCGGCACGAAAGGTCGTCCACGAGATCGCCTCCTCTCCGTGATCAAATTGGAGAGATCGTCGATGCACGTCCCACCAATCGTGTGCGTCGAGGCGGAGCTGTAGTTGCGCGCAGGCGACGCGCTTATCTTCGGGGACCTCTAGCAGAGTGAAGTGGTCTTCAATCTCGGCTAGCCAATCTAGAGCTACCACTGGGTCCTCAGTCCCGTTGAACGGGGTGTTGCAGACTTTCTTGAAATGGCCCAAGTTGAAGGCAGTCACGTCCCTCGGCCTTGGGATTTGAGGCGTCTCCACTTCAAGCACGGGCTGTTCCACCGGAGTCGTTGCTGTTGCGGCGGAATGGTTGGCAGCCAAAGTCTGAACGATTTGTTGCAGGGCATCGACCTGCTTCTGTTGGACTGAGAATCGGGTCTCTAGATTACTCTCGAGCTTGGCTTGGCGAGCATCGTCTCTTTGTCGTTGCTCTTCTAGCATTTTCATTACCCGCTCTAGCGGGTCGACTTGAGACATGCCTCTTTGGCTCCGAGAGCTTCCCGAATTGTCCGAACTGCTCTCTTGTGTTTCTATCGATGTTTGCGCTGCAGATTGCGCTGGATCCATTCCTCCAAAAGAAGGTAAATTATATTAGGATCATAATGTATTATGGACTTATTGCATGAACGTATCTCATTTTGGCCTAGCGAGTTCAAGAGTTCGCACAGGAATTTGATCGTTAAAGGAACTTTTCCAGCACGAAGTCTAAGGAACTTTGAATCTGTGCTCTGATACCACTATGTCACGCCCCGAGGCGTCCCCCGAGTCGTGACCGCCGTGCGGGCCTGGAGTTGCGCCCGCACAAGGCTTTAATGATTTGCATAGCAAGCACATACTCAGAGTACGCAGATAAATTGAAACACAGATTTGAAACATAGAAAAGTTCTCTTTATTGATAATGAACATCTATTACAAACTCTTGAACGAGTCAGCTAATATGCCGAACGGCTTACAAAAGGGTTGACTCAAAATGAGATAGCAGTCCTGTACATTACATCCTTTTTATAAACTCAAACAATAAAGACCTCCAGGCTGGAGGATCGCTTTGCCACGGAGCTGCATTTGTGTATGAAGAGTTGCAGCTTCGGACTTCAAAATGCTTCGAGGCGCGGTGAAGATGCGCTAACAGCTGGACTGGATCGGGAAGACGACTTCGGCTCCTCGCTCGGTTCGCCTTAGTGCGGAGAACCTGTTTCAACGAGGGTCAGCATATCGAAACATGCTGGTGAAGGCGAGCTAGCCTGACTATACCAATCAACACGTTGTTTAGTGAGGCATGCATATTTTGTGGGTTTCTATCTTGCCTTAGTTCATTTACAAGTAAGCAGCATATTGAATTTACTGAAATGAACGTGCCACCGTTCGGTGGATTTTACCTGACCGTCTGAATTACCTGCACAATACTTACCATGCCTTCCCTGAAACGAAGACACAAGTTAGTATGCAACAGGTTTAAATATACAGTGGATCACTGGCTAGGATGCCACAATGGACAGTTTAGTCTTGAACGAGGATGGAATGCAGCGAAGATTCAGTAGTGGCTGCAATCTATCCCGTTCAGATGCAGTAGACTACAGTGAGTTCTGTCCGGATCGGATCGGTGCCAGTGCCCCAGCGACCGTCCGCAGGAACCAGTGACCTTGTGCACAAGTTGTCCGTGATCGATTCGGTATTGTTTCATTAAGCTAACAGTTCATGCAGTTGAGGCAATGCCAGTTCAGGACAAGCAGTATTATGATTCAGTTGCATAGCCTCTTGATTCAGTATATTTCATAGCATAATTTAAAGAAGAACAAATATTCTAACTTGTATTATGCATATGATGAATATTTCCGAGCGGACACGCATGCAAGTAAGTAACCGTTCACAGTTTTGATTGACAAGCAGTATTAACCAAGTCTATTCTCTTTTATCTTGGTTTCTTTTATTATTACTTGGTATCGTTTGATTGGGGCAAGGGAGTGAAGCTGGAAGCAGGGCTAGCTAATCGGGTTGGTAGCCACTCACTTAGATTTTGGAAAGAAGAAGGAAAGAGGCGCTTCACGACTCCGCTCGTAAGCCGCCTACTGCTCGTTCACCTGCACACGAACAGCTCGATTAATACTTCTTCCTCTCTTTCCAATCTCGGAATAGAAGTGCAAGTCAATGAACGAAAACAATAAAAACCATCGAAACCGTTCAAGGAAAACAAGCAAATCCCAAAACCAACTCAAAGCACGAAAGCAACAAGCGACATCGAAAACCGAGGCAATAAAAGATAGCAGCGGAGAGGTCCCTCCTGACTCTGCCGCTAAGCCGATCCCGGGGGCGCAGTCCACTGAATATGGGAATCGATTCCGAAGAAACAAATCCATAACGAGGACGAGTTCTTAATTCAATCTATCCCGATTGAACGATACCGTCTTGTGTTTCTTAGCCGCGATCTCCGCATCGGGTGAACGGGGCGTTACACCCTATACTCAAGGATTTGTCACTGCTGCACCTAATTCTCATAGCACCCTTGATTGATACACAATGTACATGGATAAGGTAGCCACAGTTCAGTTTGGACTGATACTGTGTACTCCCTCACACAACACCAAACCACAGTTCCTTAGTCTAGAATTGGTTTAGATTCACCTACACAGTTTCTTTCCCCCACAGTGATCTTTCTATGCAGTTACCACTGCATAGAAGAGGACTGAACTGATACTCCTATAGTGCAAAAACTACTACACAGCAGGATACTTGATACTCAAATTCTCCTCTTCCCCTTGCTGTGCTGATACATCATACTCACTGAACTTAGTTAGAACCTGCAGAACATCTCTGCAGTGCACAAGAGTGCACTGCACCTTCCATGCATTGTACACAGGATCTGCTGTGTGGTGTTAGCAATGCACTGCACAATTCAATAACAGCAGCATATCCATTGTGCTCTGAAAACAGTTCAGCACACGTTCCCTGCTTGGTATTTAAACAGATCACCAGCTACATTACCAAAAACCTGATACACCACTAACTGAACACTACCAAATTTCCCTCTATCTGGAACATTACACCTGCCAGTAGGGGATGACACTTCACAGTGAAGATGGAAATTGGTACTTAAGGAGAGGTCAATACTTCAAATACCTGGGCACCCTAACTGGTACTGAACACTAAGACACAACCAAAACAGGGACACACACAGATAAACTCCTCACTGAGACACCCCTGACACAATCACTGATACTTAATAACTCACCTGAACTCAGCTATCACATCTACACTAAAACCTTTCCTGCAACACAGTACACATTGTACACCATTGGCACATACATAGACAGGTTGACACAGAAACTCACACACACAGGTAAGTTGCTGAATACACACCCATAGATAAGTTCACAGTTAACTCACTGCACTCAGGTCCTCACATAGGAACAACTCACACACCCATAACTGGATACTGAAATACACAAAAATCCCTGTTTCGAATGTGCACCATGGAACCCAAACACACACAACTCTAAAACCCGACTATGCACAGGGAACTCTAAGCCCGACTGTACACCAGAATCCCCACAGTGCATCTCTTCCCCACATCACACAACCCATCAATCCATATGCAATATAGTTATGTACATAGATTATGTCAAAATACGCAGAAATTAAAATACAAGGATAAGCAAAAACCCTAAGGAATATTTCATCAAACACAAGGAGTACAGAAAATGGTTTTACATAAGAACATCATGAACCCTCAGATCAAACCCTAAAAATCGAAATCTAACTTACACGTATGTAATGAAATCAGTCTACAAACAAATACCTAGGGTTAGGGTTCCTGATAATTGGGGGAAATCCAAAAGTTGGTCACCAAAACCCAAATCAAACCCTAAATCGAAAGCTACACCGTAGGGTGGGTTCCTAATGGCCAATAATCGACAGAAAACAGAATTAAAAGAATAAAAATAGGGTTTGTACCTATAGAGATGGGTTCTCCAATGGAAGTTCTTCTTCCCCAAGGCTTTTTGACCCACATTCCTTGCTTTCCTTGCTTTGGAGGAGGAAAATGGAAGCCCTAGGGTTAGGTTTCGAAATCTGGAGTGGGGAGATGGTTTTTTTTCTCTTATGGAGGCTAGGGTTTCTCCTTTCTACATGAATGATGGCTTTGAGAGAGGCTTCCCTTTTATATTAAAGCTAGTTTAGGGTTTCCATGCATAGTTTTAGGTTAAACCCCCTATGTTAGGTCATGCAGAACCTAATTTACTCAGGTTTAGGCCTGCTAGGGTTTGAGGGTTCACCCTAAAATTTGAATTCTAGGGTTTCACTAGAACTGGGTTTACAATTAGGGTTGACTCACTAGGGTCTGTCCTAATGAGTTCTATGATTTTTACCTAAAACAATCACAACTAACAATATTTAAATAGTTTATAAAACTCAGCAGATTAATTAAGCACATAATTATTCAAAATAGTAAAATTACACAAATGCCCTTATTTAGAATTGTGGCAGTGACACTACCATTTTCCAGGATGGAAGAGTTAGAGTTTGAAGGACGCGCATTCCAGTTGGAAGAAAGATTACAATTTGACTAATGATTGCAGAGTATGCGTATAACGAGACTTAGCGCATGATAGTTCTTGGAGGTTGACAAGACTTGGCCGCATAAGCAGTCTTTTGCCGCATGAATTCGCTTGCCGCATAGAAGACTCTTGGCGCATGGAAGGGCACTGAAGGTCTTGGCGCATGGCAGAGCTGGCCGCATAGTGGCTTATACGCATGCAGGACGCATGGAGACTTATGCGTATACAGGACGCATGGAGTCTTATGCGCATGGCATGACTTACCACATGGCTGAAATTGGAGCTTGAAAGCAGAACAAATTCGATCCAATATAGCAAGGTAAAACTAAAACTTGGTTTATTTGATTACTTAACTTGGTTGCTATGATTGCGCAAGTTGAGTTATCAAGCGTGGTTACTGACTGGTGGGTAGACACTGGTGCATTCGACCACGCATGCTCTATGAAAGAACTATTCACCAAAGTAGAGCACTATCACAGAAGGAGGTCTTTATGGCGAACAAGTGTCAAGAAAAAGATCTAGGGATCGGGATAATAATTCTGGACTTCCGGCTTGAGGAGGAGATTGCTCTTATTGAGTTGTGACGCATCTGACTAAGACATGTCTTTTTCAACAAATATGTTTACTTCAGGGATATCTCCAAGATGTGGAGGTAAGGAGGTAGAGAGACGTGATCGCTATGTTCAGACATAGGTAGTCAGAAAGCCGTTTAGACGGATGACTACAAGTACAGATCTTATGTAGCTTGTGCGCTCAGATATCTGTGACTTCTATTCTCCACAAAGGGTCGAGATAAAGTTTATCACTTCTTTCTTTGATAATTTCTCAGAAAATGCGTTCGTGTATCTTCTCATAATCGAAGGATGAAGCGTTCGAGAACCTCAGGGACTGCAAGTTTGGAGTTGAGCGTCATATCGGTCCACAACTCAATAGACTCAGAAGTTTTCTATACGAAGAGAATTATTCTTTGGATTTACATCATTCAGCTTAGAACAAGGAATTGACTATGGAACATGCATCGTTCTTTGGATTCGCATCGTTCAGCTTAGAACATGGAATTAATTATGGAATGACATCTTCATACTCTCCCAATCCATTAAAGGTGCAGATAGGAAGGACATATAGTTGACAGTAATAATGATTTCTATATTGTTGTACAAATGACCTTCCAGATAGTCTGTAGAAGAAAGTTGTACTTACGATCATGTCCTTAGTACCGTTCGTCACTTCTGATGTGACTCTGGTTCAAAGTCAGACCCACATGAATATCGTTCGAATGTGGGGGGTTGTCGGAGGACGGGGTTGTCGGAGGACCGTATCAGCCAAATTTGTTGGCACTTCTGTAGAAGAAAACATAGTCCAGGAAGGAGTTATCTTTTAAGAGATAATATTTAAACCAGAACTCGAAAAGCAGTCAACTAGAACAGTCAGGAGGTCGAAGGACCAAAGATGATCTTATCACCTATCATATGGAGGTCATACCACTTACCAATGATGAGGCAATGAAGACCAGGGACTCGATCTACTAGGAGGAGGCAGTCCATGAAGAGATTGACCCCATAACAATACTTGGGATGTTGATCAATCTGCCTAAAGAACTAAACCTATCAAATGCTTATATATCTTTAGTAAAAAAAATGGAAGCAGAAAGAACAATTGAGTTCAAGACTAGGCTTGTAGCCTAGGGATTTTCTCAGATACAGGGGACTGAGTTTTGTGGCACCTCGTTGAAGTATCATATATAAGGATGATGATTGTCGTAGCTGCTATTCATAAGATGATTATTTATCATATGAAGGAAAGACAACAAGTCTTGGAGGAAGACAGTCATGAAAGATTTACGGACAACAGTCAAAATTATTGTCATTCAAGATTGAAGACAGTCTACGGATTGGTAATATCTCAAATACGGTCTGAAGCAAATTCTAGGATGTGGCTGTAGAAGTTTGACAAGTCATCTAGTCAAAGTTGTCGCAAGATCAGCGAGACAAACCAAGAGTATGCTTACAGAAGCTTCGTTGACAATAAAGGAGTCATCTTTTGTATCTATGTGGACGACTTGCTAATCCCAATTGAGGATATAGAAGTATCACTAGAAAAAAGATATCCTTTTGTCCAGGCTTAGGACATAGGATTATGGATGTCATCCTCAAGGATATAAGATAATCTAGATGCCAAGTGGGCTTGCTCAGTCACAAGCTCTTTATATTGGAAGATTAGTCACACGCTTTGGGTATCAGGGTCGATACTTCTCAGGTGTAACATGAAGATAAAGAAGCCTAATCCAAGGAAAAGCATCAGACAATTAGTGTACTCGAGCATCATCAGATGCATGATTCAAGCTGCGAGTACCACCAGGCCTGATATAGCTCTCGCTGTAGGGATGCTGAGTCAGTTCACGAGTAGTATGTGTATTGTTGAATACTGGAAGCTATGAAGAGAGTCGTCAGAATCCTCAAGTGGACTCAGTGGTATATCCTGCACTATACTAGTTATCCAGATATGATGGAAGGTTTTATTGATGCTAGTTAGTGCTCAAGAAAGAAGAGTAAAAGATCCACATGAGGACGTGACTTCTCCAGGAGTGGTGTTGTTATATCGTGAATATAAGATAATCTAGATGCCAGGTGGGCTTACTCAGTCACAAGATCTTTATATAGGAAGATTAGTCACACGCTTTGGGTATCAGGGTCGATACTTCTCAGGTGTAACATGAAGATAAAGAAGCCTAATCCAAGGAAAAGCATCAGACAATTGGTGTACTCGAGCATCATCAGATGCATGATTCAAGATGCGAGTACCACCAGGCCTGATATAGCTCTCGCTGTAGGGATGCTGAGTCAGTTCACGAGCAGTATGTATGTTGTTGAATACTGGAAGCTGTGAAGAGAGTCGTCAGAATTCTCAAGTGGACTCAGTGGTATATCCTGCACTATACTAGTTATCCAGATATGATGAAAGGTTTTATTGATGCCAGCTAGTGCTCAGGAAAGAAGAGTGAAAGATCCACATGAGGACGTGACTTCTCCAGGAGTGGTGTTGTTATATCGTGAAAGTCGAAGAAGAAGTATTTACTCTCAGAGTTCTATGCACTAGCAGTTGTAGTATATATAGCAGGATGGCTCTGAAAGCTCTCAGATGATCTTTCTATGTGTGGATGGCTCTGAAAGCTCTCAGATGATCTTTCTATGGTTAATACACAGATTCGGGTGATACCGACATACTGTAAAAATTAGGAAGCTGCAACAGTAATATCTATTCATCTCTTTCAAGGTATGAAGAGAACTGTGTGGATAAAATACAGAACAATGAATGAGCACAGCTAGCGTGGATCATTACAATGGCTAATATTCGAAGCCAGGTGATTCTGGTAAATCCGTTCATAACAGGACAGTACAGAATAATGAATGAGCACAGCTAGCGTGGATCATTACAGTGGCTAATATTCAGAGCTAGGTGATTCTGGCGAATCCGTTCATAACAGGCCAGTACAGAATACTGAATGAGCGCAGCCAGCATGGATCCTTACAATGGCTAATGTTCGGAGCTAGGTGATTCTGGTGGATCCATTCATAACAAGCCAGCACAAAATTCTGAATGAGTGCAGCTAGCATGGATCATTACAGTGGTTAATATTCGGAGTTAGGTAATTCTGGCAGATCCATTCATAACAGGCCAGTACAGAATACTGAATTAGTACAGCTAGCGTGGATCAATATAGTAGTTAACATTCGAAGCCAGATGATTCTGGCGAATCCGTTCATTATTGTCACGCCCCAATCCCAAAATACCGAGGGACTGGACGCGTGATAATGGCCAGCAGCACGCACCGATGGACAAACCCAATTTAATGGATCCATCGGGGCATACTTAAGCTGTTATTACAATAGTCAGGATTTACTAATCTCATCCACAGAATAAAGATAGCAATATCAACAAAAGAAATAACATTCAGTTACAAATAATTAAAAATCGGGGAACAACCCGATATTAAGTCTGTTTACAAAAGTTCATTTAAACAGGAAAATAAAGAGTTTATTGGCCAAATAAAACTGAGCATGGCGAAGCAGTTGTTCAGGAGAAGTCCTCAGCGATCACCTCGTCCTCAAGTTCCGGTGCTGCCCCGAGAAGTGCTCATGTTCCGTACACTTCAGGGTAAATCTCGTCTGCTAAATCTGGGGACATAATCCATTCCAGGTCCTCAGGGGACATAGCAAGGTACAGATAAAACAAGCCAAAAATAATGCAGTGCAGAAATAAAGGAAACAATAGGATAATTAAATAACCAGCTAAGTGATATGCAAGTGAGAGTTTTAGTCATACTCAGGCTGAGACTACTACAGGATCAGTGTCAAAGAAACCATAGCAGTATTTTCTCGAAGGGCCAGAACTTGCGCCAAAGCTCTGTATCAGAGACTAAGACACCTCCAGATGACAATAATTATGATATAACCAGCCTTGATATGGTAATACTGTCCCCACCCAATGTAATCTCACGTCACAGTCACGAAATTTATGTTACACAAGATTAAAACTAATACAATAAGTCAGGATAAAATCTAAGCATGTAAAGATGTCATAAACCTGTATCCTATACAGAATCACCTTGAATATTTTAGGAAGATTCTGTCTCATGATTCGTGTCAAGTGTCCTGGGTATAATGTACTTGATAGGGCAAGTACAATAATGTAAATATCTTGATATCCATCTCTAGGTGACGTTACACAACCCCGCGTACGGTGTTGGCACCCGACTATTAATCGGAAGCTAAGTAAGTCACACAGCCCTAGGGTTGAGTAAGTACAATAGTCACAAAAAATAAAGCAAGAGAACAAAATGAATCAATAAGCTGTAATTTATGGCAAGGTACACTTGCCTGGGTTTTCGGCTCCAATTGTCGCTCTGGCTTCAGCGAAGATTTTAGGCAGTACTCCGGTTGCTGAAATAGACATCACCATCAGATCCAGAAAATATTAATCAGCTAGAAATGCCTGTCCTTGAGTCCAATTTGGAGACAAGGGCAAAAATAATAATTTTGGGTCAAGGCGGGGTCCACATGTGGGCCGCTTTGCACCAAAAAATATATCAGGGTCAAAGGTCTCCAAATCTGTCCAACTTAGTGTCAACAGGTCAGGAACGATGATACGAACCCAACAAAACTTCCAGAATTGGATTCCGATGAGCCGTTCTCAGAATCGCCCGTCAAGTGGAGCCTATGGGGCCCACGACACGTGATTTTGTCAACGTTCTCAGAATCGAACCAAACTTGGCTCACAGGACCAGCGTATTGCTAAGAGTCCGATGGTGCAAGTTTCGTCTCGATCCGACGTGTGCATACTAAGTTATAGCGAGATTCAGATAGGTCGGATACGGGGCGTTGTTCGCGGATACGCACTGATTTCGGTGTGCACGCACATCTGAATCAGCTTCTGCGAAATCCCGTATGTCCGTATCAACGACGCGCACGTATCTGTGAAGACCGCACGCGACCAAGTCATCCCGTTTGGCGGAGCGTACTCAGTTCCGGGGTGAAACAGGGCATTATTTTTCCTGTTTTTGGATCGCGGTTCACGATCACCACAGGACGCGATGCACCGAGCGGGTTGCACGGGCACCGAGGGGGTCATACAGGATACGCGATGCAACTGACGGAATCGAAAATAGAGCTACGAGGAGTGAGATATGAGTACCTGAACAGGGCTCCGGAAAATCGAATTCTTCGTGTCCGACACGTGTTCGACACGTGTCCACAGAAGCTAGGATTAGGGTTCTGGGTCAGAGGCTTCTGTGTCCGTGTCCGAGTCTTCTGTTGGCGGACACGGCGGAAGCGGCTCAGGGCTGTATCGTCGGCTTGTCGGCGCTGCACGGTGAGGCTGTTGCGAGGTGGTTCTGGACAGGGACGGCGGAGGAGGAAGGGAGAGAGGGCAGAGTAGGGGCTGACAGCGGGACTGGGCACGGCGAGGGGAGAGGAAGAGCTGGGCGGAGGAGACTTGGGCTGAGGGGACGCCGGGTCGGACAGAGCGGGCGCCGGGTGAGGTGGTGCTAGGGACGATGGGGACGGGGCTGCGGGTTCTAGGCAGCGGCGAGGTTGAGCGGATTGGAGAGGGGATCGACCTAGGGCGGAGGCGAGGGCTTTATAGGGCGACCGGGGGAGAGGAAGAGGCGGCCGGTGGAGGGAGAGAAAGAGGGAGCGGGACACGACGGCCGTTTCGGGTAGCCGGAGCGGCGCGGCTGCCGGCGGCGGAAGGAGAAGAGTCGGCTGAGCGTTTGGGAGAAGAATGGCTATCGGGTTTGGGCGGACGGGTCAGGTCGGGTCTGCGGATCCGGCCCGATCCAAAACAAATGGATTACGGGTCGGGTCTGGGCTAGTGGGTCGGGTCTGGGTTAGACCCTGATCCGACCCGCTAAGGATTGGGTTTGGTTTAAATGAACCCGGTTCGGTTCAGAAATTGGTTTGGTTTGGTTTATTTAAAATAAACCCGATTTATTTTGGTTTAATTAAATAATTAGTTTTTAGGGCTTTTAAAAAGCTTCCGGGGTCCAATAAATTTCCGGAAAATTACCCTATGTCTAGTTTTCCATTTTACACCATAAAATATTATTTTTATAATATTTTAATATTATTTATTATCTTTTAAAAACTATTTAATAATTAAAACACCTGAATTTAATTACAGAAAAATCCCAGAAAATTCTAGAAAATTGTGAAAAATCTAAATTTAAAAATTCTTGAAAATCAGGGTCTTTACAATCTACCCTTCTTAAGAGGATTGCGTCCTCACAATCAAAGAATAACCGGTCAACAGAGATGACACGATTGCAAAATTTATTCAAAACAGAAAATCAAGGTTGAGGGTTGTCACGCCCCAGTCCCAAAAATACGTAGGACTAGGACACGTAAGCATGCCAGCCGCATGGATATGGCAACTCCAATATATGGAAACCAAATCCATACGTACGCTGTATTATGAATATCAAATCCACAAGTGGTAAAAATGTAATACAAATCACAGGGTAAAATCTAAATCTCATCCACCAAAATCATATAGAAATAAATAACCAGTATCTATGAAACTAGATCTCAATAAGAAGGATCTAAAGATAATAGTTGGGTGGAAACAAATCCACTACCAACTCAAATGGGAAAAGTAAATACAATATAAGTACAACTCACTCAAACAATATAAGTACCAGCTACCAATCACGGCTCGAAGGAAAGACATCCACGAAGCTTCTATATCCTTCCAATCTGCGCTCCTGCAAATACTCAAGAACAGGTACACCTGGCAGCGGACCAGGTCCTCAGAGGGACATAACAAGTATACTTAAACACATGCCAATAAAGTACTGAAATAAATATCCAATGGGTCGCCTAACCGTCTAAAGTGAATGCAGTTAAGAACAACTTTTCCCACAAGTGAGCTATCTGGCTGAAAACCTGGGATTTGGCATGGTTCTCTATTGGAGATCCAGGGGCCTACAAAGGCACGATGACTTTCGAACGCCGGAGGCCCGCCTGATAATAATATAATATATAGTGGTCATCACCACCCGTATCTCCAGCAGAGAATCCGGGCGCACAATAGAAAAAAGTGTAAAGGAGCTCAAATGCGGTACTTGTTGTTCTCCCCACCCCATGCTCTAAGCATGTCACATCCATGACACGATTTGGTCCATAGCCTATTCTTAGTACCTAGCCCAATCCTGCAACCAGACAAGGACAAGGATGGGACCACCGTACTACAATAGACTATATCCATAGACCTCTAATAACTGCTAAGTCTTCTAGCATGCAAAGTTTCTAACAGCAGTTATTCCTAACGCACGTCCCACACGTACCGATGATCAGTCAATACGTGCGTCCGTGATCTATATGAGACTCACCACTCGTATAAAAATATGTGTCACAGTCAAATGAAATCTAATGGTGCTATATGATAATGGGGTAGTCTCATGAACAAGGTCAATGCAATACATAAATAAAAATATAACGCGACAACACCGTCGCGCGTATTTTGTATAACAGTTAAAATATATGAACTAAGGACAGAAAATAAAGATGCATGCAACATATGGAGTATAAATAACAGTACAATGGCAAGGTATACTTGCCTGGCAAGGAAGCTGCAATGTACCAATAACCTGCTCCAGAAATTGCGCAGAACAATCCAATATCCTATGTACACATAAATATAATATAATAGAATCATTAGTCATTACACTAGCACATACTCAACCATATTTATACTGAAATCAGGGGGTATACTAGGGGTAACACTAGTCATCTAACACGGTCAATTATGCATTGAATTACGTGGGTGTCGCATCTTCAAGTACTGTACGAAATCAGTCAGTCAACTGACAGGTGTCTATGTCGGTACGTTAGTGTACGCAAGGCAGACAAATTCACAAGTTCTTAGGGTCAATATGGTCAAGGTAAGTATGGGATAGTCCACGATATCCTAGGGTCATACAGTCTGAATATTTAGTCATAATTATCAATTAGCATTTACTTACATATATATTCATATAACTATATAATAATTTAACCATTAATTTATTTTAATTTATTTAATTCTGGAATAATTACTCTAAAATCCTATTTTAATCTTATTATTCTGATTTTTATGTTAATTCCTAAATTTTGTCCAAAGAAACTAAAATTTATCAACTCGAGACTTATGGCACGCAAATCGAGGCGATCTGTTGACCAAAAAGTTAACCGATACAAACTCGACTTTTATGCATGATTTACTATAGATTTCAGCATAAAAAATATACTGGAATTTACGGCTCGTCTGAATTCAAATTCGTTTGGGAATTATGGCACATACAAATTTTGTATTGTGCACCGATGGTTAAATTCTAACCTAGAAGTTCTACAGAATTAACAGTATATAAATACTTCGAAATAAATTCTGGGAAAAATATATGTCGATGATCTCGACATTAGCTTTCCGAAACTTTAAACGGTTCCTGATTCTGATTCGTGGTTCTCCTGGAATCGCGAAAACATCGAAACACATCTATTTTTGGACATGCTGTGCTCTACGAATTTTCCAGAATTTAATACTAATAATTTAGAAAAACAATTTATTTTATCAGAAAGCTAACCTCATTATCGTTCTAACAAAAAAACTGGAGCGTGTTTGGAGTCTGGAGCTAGGAGATATCGTCTTTTTAATTCGTCATAACTAGTAGAAAATGTGGCTGAATTTATGACGAATTTTGAATATTTTTTTTTTGGACGAAAAAGAGAGGAATTTGGGAAAGAAAAATATGAAGGATGAGGTATATATAATGGTGGACACTACTTAATTAAATAAGAATAGGATTGGTTAATTTGGATAGGATTATAATGAATTTAAATAAGGATAGGATATGCATGAAGTTGATTTCCTAGTAGGTTCAGGATTTGAATTAATTTAAAATAGAGTTTGAATTTATCTCAATAATTTATAATCTTAAATATAATTAAATATAATACAAATAATTTATAAAATCTTATTAATATCTATTAACACTAAATTAGTATATATCTAATATTAAGACTATATATATCCAAATAAATCCTAAATAATTTTAAAATCTAAATAAATTTCTTAAAATTCTAAATAAATTACAAAAAAATATAGTTAAATATTTTAAACTAAAATAAATATTTGGTAGGAACGACATACAAGTATGGTCTAGTAAATCATAGAAGTCCTAGAAATTTATGTTTTCTAAGTTTTAATTACCAAAAAAATTCTAGAAAAATCTCCAAAAATCTAAAATAACCTAAAATAATTCTAAATGAATATTTATATAAGTAAATATATCAAGAAATTTATTTTCTAATTAACTAAGAGCATATTCTAAATAAATTCAACATATATAATAAATATAATAATATAAAATATACACAAAATACCTATTTTGGGTGAGGGAGTTTACAATCTACCCAACTTAAAATAATTTCGTCCTCGAAATTAAAATAAGACATAATTTGTTAAATCCTTCACATTCGTACATAAGGTATGTCAATCGCAATCTCTTCCAAAAATTTAAATAACAAAATCTATTCGAATCTATCGCGATCACTTCAAAATTAATATAACCACTGTTTAAATCAAAATTCAACCTGTCGTAATCTCTTCTCGATTTTTAAATAATCAACATCCAAATCTGACTCAAGTCTATATGACATCCCACATCAAAATTTATATCATAATTTCCAACTATCATAATCTCCTCTAGACTTTGAAAAATAAATAATTCTAATCAAATCTTATTCCTATTCTTAACTTAAGAATTTTGTACTATTCGAATATTTAAACTCAATTTACATCCTCAATATTTCAAATAGGTGACCCAACAATCAAAATTAAACTTTTAATTTAAATCATCAAATTGTAAAATTTAAATCTAATTAACCAATTGTTCAAGTCTAAAATTATATATTTATCCTCAAAATTTAAATCGATGATTCATCCTTCAATATTCAAAATTTAAATCATGTGCTCAAAGTATAAATATTAGGTCCTCAATATCAAGATTTTTAAAATTCATTAAATCCTCATTATCTTAATCATCCTTCTAAATTTTTCAAAATTACAATGGCTTGAACCTCTCCCAATCTAGTCTTACTCGATCATAATCTAAAGAAATTCCTCCCGAGTTGACAATGCACTACTACCCAACTTAGAATTTATCCACCTATCACCTAAGGCTATATACCTTAAGAAAATATCTCTTAATTTATTTACTCATGTCGTTCAATCCTTGAAACTTTAACGCCGATCATATCACATATGATATGTCCTTAATTACGAAAGAATAATCCTCAAGTATGTGATCGGCCTATAGGGTATATCTAGTACTCTATGTGTATCAAACTTTATACCCAGCACGAGGTTTCGTCTTTCCGAAATAAGGAAAGACGAAGATCAATAATAAAGAGTTCAAGGGCAGCGTAATAGAATAGAAGTATTGGGATCAAGGCGTTTAAAGAATTCAATTGGGAATTGTCAAAGCAGTTATGGATTGAAATTCTATTTTGGTAATCCTTTGTTTGCCTGCTCGTATTAGTACAGTTATGTAACTGATACGATATGTCAGACATGCCTAGGGCAAATATATTCGTCTACTAATCACTACATATCTCAATCCACGTAAAGTAGCGTTACGAAGGGCGAACCAAATGTACTAAGGTTGTCCAGACCGTAATACACTGATTCTGATTAGACAATTGCATCAGCAGGCGTCCCCAATAATACATGTCTCATGATCAAGCTCGATAAAAATAAGCTTGCAAAGACTAGGCTATAATAGCAGCATAATTTGAGGTAGCACAGAAAATATAACGCTGGATTATGATGAGAGAAGTCACAAATAATTCAAGTTGCAAAAACAAAACAACATAAGCAACAATAACAAAAGACTCTACAATCTCTACAGTTATCATATTAATTCTTTGTCTAAGTCGATAGTCGACAAAGTAGGGGTGTGAGCCTCTAAGTTCTATAGTCTGAATAAACACTATCATCTTATGTTAGCATACAATTAATGCCATTCAGTTACACTTCATCAATGGATTCACAAGGGCTATATGATACCAGGTGGTGAGGTATACTACCCAACTTAAAATAATTAAACTAGTACTGTGACAGCCTTAAGAGGATCCTACAAAAATAACCTTGCACATGTACATAGAACAGAAACTCTTATTAGGGTATATGAGGAAAGATCTTGGTATTGATTAGGGTATCCTTTTTATGTAGGTAATGGTCATCCTAAGTCTTAGTCATAGCACTTATAGAGCAAGTGTCAATAGTAAGGATAGAAGAGTTACTGGCCGTCAGAGGGGAAAGAGGATATAGCCTACATTGAGGTGGGGTACATGTTACATGATTTAAAACTAAGGGTTAATCATCGGTCACAATCTACAAAACAACTTAAACTTATCAAGTTTTAACTACCAAGCATAAAAAAAAATTCACATTCAAGGCTACAACTATAATCCTAGCAAACTATGAGCCCTTAACAAAGAATAATTACTTGGCCTACTATCCGAAGTGTCAGATGGCACGAGTTGAAAGATGAAGAGAAGAAACGTAATTAGCCGTCGCAAAATAGTGAGTGCTATGGTCGCAGGGAACAATATATAAAATAAAGATAAAGGGCTCTAGATAGCATCATGGTTCTCTAAGGGGAGTGGGGTGTTGGTTGCTATGTTCGGGGTATGATCAAGGAAGAAGTGTTGATTACATTCCTCTAGGCTTCCTAGGGTGCTGTCTACTAATAACAAGATAATGATATAAGTTTATAGTTCCAATATCATCTAACTATGAAGGTTAGGTTCAGTCCAAATATTAAGTTTTTGGTTTTCTATGGGTTCCTCAATGCTAGGGGCAACATTATGGTAACCTTCTAACTAACTCTAGTAGTGTCTATACTACTCTCAAGTCCTCATATTACATCCGGGGTAATGGTAAACCAATTATAGGGATAAGGGATTCTAGGGTTCGCTAGATATTCTAAGCTTAGTGGTGTATCTATAATCTCGTTGTATTCTAAATAGGTGTGCTACTCTAATTATCATCTAACAACAGGAACTTCTATATTCTAGGAGGAGGTTATACTTAAAGAACTATTAGGGAAGCACAAGAATCAAGCATGATGCATTTGATCAAAATAGAACAGAGAGGAGGAAGATGAATCAGGGTCAGTTGTGGATGAGATCCTATATTCTAGTCCTAGGTGCAGGCTTGTTCGGTACAATAACGTAACCGAGACAATATGCTCTTGACCTGCATGGGCCACCACAAAAACATGTCACGCCCCACTCCCAAAAATACGTAGGACTAGGACAAGTAAGCATGCCAACCGCATGGATATGACAACTCCAATATATGGAAACCAAATCCATACGTACGCTGTATTATGAATATCAAATCCACAAGTAGTAAAAATGTAATACAAGTCACAGGGTAAAATCTAAATCTCATCCACCAAAATTATATAGAAATAAATAACCAGTATCTATGAAACTAGATCTCAATAAGAAGGATCTAAAGATAATAGTTGGGTGGAAACAAATCCACTACCAACTCAAATGGGAAAAGTAAATACAATATAAGTACAACTCACTCAAACAATATAAGTACCAGCTACCAATCACGGCTCGAAGGGAAGACATCCACGAAGCTTCTATATCCTTCCAATCTGCGCTCCTGCAAATACTCAAGAACAGGTACACCTGGCAGCGGACCAGGTCCTCATAGGGACATAACAAGTATACTTAAACACATGCCAATAAAGTACTGAAATAAATATCCAATGGGTCGCCTAACCGTCTAAAGTGAATGTAGTTAAGAACAACTTTCCCCACAAGTGAGCTATCTGGCTGAAAACCTGGGATTTGGCATGGTTCTCTATTGGAGATCCAGGGGCCTACAAAGGCACGACGACTTTCGAACGCCGGAGGCCCGCCTGATAATAATATAATATATAGTGGTCATCACCACCCGTATCTCCAGCAGAGAATCCGGGCGCACAATAGAAAAAAGTATAAAGGAGCTCAAATGCGGTACTTGTTGTTCTTCCTACCCCATGCTCTAAGCATGTCACATCCATGACACGATTTGGTCCATAGCCTATTCTTAGTACCTAGCCCAATCCTGCAACCAGACAAGGACAAGGATGGGACCACCGTACTACAATAGACTATGTCCATAGACCTCTAATAACTGCTAAGTCTTCTAGCATACAAAGTTTCTAACAGCAGTTATTCCTAACACACGTCCCACACGTACCGATAATCAGTCAATACGTGCGTCCGTGATCTATATGAGACTCACCACTCGTATAAAAATATGTGTCACAGTCAAATGAAATCTAATGGTGCTACATGATAATGGGGTAGTCTCATGAACAAGGTCAATACAATACATAAATAAAAACATAACGCGACAACACCGTCGCACGTATTTTGTATAACAGTTAAAATATATGAACTAAGGACAGAAAATAAAGATGCATACAATATATGGAGTATAAATAACAGTACAATGGCAAGGTATACTTGCCTGGCAAGGAAGCTGCAATATACCAATAACCTGCTCCAGAAATCGCGCAGAACAATCCAATATCCTATGTACACATAAATATAATATAATAGAATCATTAGTCATTACACTAGCACATACTCAACCATATTTACACTGGAATCAGGGGGTATACTAGGGGTAACACTAGTCATCTAACACGGTCAATTATGCATTGAATTACGTGGGTGTCGCGTCTTCAAGTACTGTACGAAATCAGTCAGTCAACTAACAGGTGTCTATGCCGGTACGTTAGTGTACGCAAGGCAGACAAATTCACAAGTTCTTAGGGTCAACATGGTCAAGGTAAGTATGGGATAGTCCACGATATCCTAGGGTCATACAGTCTGAATATTTAGTCATAATTATCAATTAGCATTTACTTACATATATATTCATATAACTATATAATAATATAACCATTAATTTATTTTAATTTATTTTAATTTATTTAGTTCTGGAATAATTACTCTAAAATCCTATTTTAATCTTATTATTCTGATTTTTATGTTAATTCCTAAATTTTGTCCAAAGAAACTGAATTTTATCAACTCGAGACTCATGGCACGCAAATCGAGGCGATCTGTTGACCAAAAAGTCAACCAATACAAACTCGACTTTCATGCATGATTTCTTGTAGATTTCAGCATAAAAAATATACTGAAATTTACGGCTTGTCTGAATTCAAATTCGTTTGGGAATTATGGCACATACAAATTTTGTATTGTGCACCGATGGTTAAATTCTAACCTAGAAGTTCTACAGAATTAATAATATGTAAATACTTTGAAATAAATTCTGGGAAAAATATATGTCGATGATCTCGACATTAGCTTTCCGAAACTTTAAACAGTTCGTGATTCTGATTCCTGGTTCTCCCGAAATCGTGAAAACATCGAAACACGTCTATTTTTGGACATGTTGTGCTCTATGAATTTTCCAGAATTTAATACTGATAATTTAGAAAAATAATTTATATTATCAGAAATCTAACCTCATTATCGTTCTAACAAAAAAAACTGGAGCATGTTTGGAGTCCGAAGCTAGGAGATATCGTCTTTTTAATTCGTCATAACTAGTAGAAAATGTGGCTGAATTTATGACGAATTTTGAATATTTTTTTTTTGGACGAAAAAGAGAGAAATTTAGGAAAGAAAAATATCAAGAATGAGGTATATATAATGGTGGACACTACTTAATTAAATAAGAATAGGATTGGTTAATTTGGATAGGATTATAATGAATTTAAATAAGGATAGGATATGCATGAAGTTGATTTCCTAGTAGGTTCAGGATTTGAATTAATTTAAAATAGAGTTTGAATTTATCTCAATAATTTATAATCTTAAATATAATTAAAGATAATACAAATAATTTATAAAATCTTATTAATATCTATTAACACTAAATTAGTATATATCTAATATTAAGACTATATATATCCAAATAAATCCTAAATAATTTTAAAATCTAAATAAATTTTTTAAAATTCTAAATAAATTACAAAAAAATATAATTAAATATTTTAAACTAAAATAAATATTTGGTAGGAATGACATGCAAGTATGGTCGTATAGTAAATCATAGAAGTCCTAGAAATTTATGTTTTCTAAGTTTTAATTACCAAAAAAATTCTAGAAAAATCTCCAAAAATCTAAAATAACCTAAAATAATTCTAAATGAATATTTATATAAGTAAATATATCAAGAAATTTATTTTCTAATTAACTAAGAGCATATTCTAAATAAATTCAACATATATAATAAATATAATAATATAAAATATACACAAAATATCTATTTTGGGTGAGGGAGTTTACAAGGGTTTAAACACATAGGGAAAATCATTTCCCTAAGAAATAGAAGTTATGCAATTTCCCAAATGTAGGAAATCTAGAGAATTACAGTTTTAGAAAACCAGGTTATCTTTCAAAAATATATCAGTTTATCATTTATAAAACATTCTAAATTATTGGCAAGTTCAAAATTACTTAGATTAACACTAGGTTATCAATTATTAACAATTTAAAACTTTTAGGTCAAGTCTAGGGTCACGAACCAACGGGCACGAACTAAAGCAATAATAGAAACAGAACTACAAAAACTTACTCGCATTAGCTACGCCATGGTTCTGCGCGTTTCCCACAGTCATCGCGAAAGCTTGGCCGCGTCCTTGAGGTGGTGCCCTCTGCTGTTGCTGGGCTTGCTGGTAGGGTGCTGCTTGAAGTGCCAAGGGTGGCCTTGGTTGTCATGCCCCAGTCCCAAAAATATGTAGGACTAGGACATGTAAGCATGCCAGCCGCATGGATATGGCAACTCCAATATATGGAAACCAAATCCACACGTACGCTGTAATATGAATATCAAATCCACAAGTGGTATAACTGTAATACAAGTCACAGGGTAAAATCTAAATCTCATCCACCAAAATCATATAGAAATAAATAAACAGTATCGATGAAACTAGATCTCAATAAGAAGTATCTAGGATGATAGTTGGATGGAAACAAATCCACTACCAACTCGAATAGGAAAGATAAATACAATATAAGTACAACACAAGCAAACCCAATATAAGTATACCAGCTATCGATCACGGCTCGAAGAGAAGACATCCACTAAGCATATACAACCATCCAATCTGCGCTCCTGCAAATACTCAAGAACAGATACACCTGGCAGCGGACCAGGTCCTCAGAGGGACGTAACAAGATACAGAAAATACGAGCCAATTTGAATACAGTAAACATGCATATGGTTTAAAAATAGATAAGTACGCTGTACAAGACAATCTATATAAATGCAAATGAGGACAACTTTTCGACGTATGGGCAAGGGTAGTCTACTCGATCTAAGCCTCACAACTCACACACCCGTCTAGAATATCAGAAATCGACATACCTCTGGGGTAGCGACCAGCGCGACTCTACAGAAATCGACATACCTCTGGGGTAGCGACCATCGCGACACACGCCCGTAGTGCGAACTATATACTACGGTTTACCAGAGTGGTTAAAAGCCCATACGCCTAATGATTGTCCTCCCATGATACTAGGTGCCATGTGTGTGTCAACATATCTAATACATAGTAATGACTGGAGAAAAACTACACATGCAAGAACTATACAGAAATAAAATAAATAAAAAGAAATATAAATAGCATGCAAAGTACTGTAAACAATTTGGCAAGGTATCTTGCCTGGGGTCCTGCTGCTGGTATGAATCAGAGTCCAAGTCACAGTCCAAATAGCCTATGTATTACAAATTTATCACGTCAAAAGATAATTTATTTTAATTTATTTAATTTTGGAATAATTACTCTAAAATCCTATTTTAATCTTATTATTCTGATTTTTATGTTAATTCCTAAATTTTGTCCAAAGAAACTGAATTTTATCAACTCGAGACTCATGGCACGCAAATCGAGGCGATCTGTTGACCGAAAAGTCAACTGACACAAACTCAATTTTCATGCATGATTTCCTGTAGATTTCAGCATCAAAAATATGCTGGAATTTACGGCTCGTCCGAATTCAAATTCGTTTGAGAATTATGGCACATACAAATTTTGTATTGTGCACCGATGGTTAAATTCTAATCTAGAAGTTCTACAGAATTAAAAGTATGTAAATACTTCGAATTAAATTCTGGGAAAAATATATGTCGATGATATCGACATTAGCTTTCCGAAAATTTAAACGGTTCATGATTCTGATTCCGAATTCTCCCGAAATTGCGAAAACATCGAAATACGTCTATTTTCGGACATGCGGTGCTCTACGAATTTTCCAGAATTTAATACTAAAAATTTAGAAAAACAATTTATATAATCAGAAAGCTAACCTCATTATCGTTCTAACAAAAAAAAAACTAGGCCTCGTTTGGAGTCCGGAGCTATGCGCAATGGCTTCTGGAAGATGAAGAAACCCTAGATGACAATTCTCCAAAAATCGGCTGAAGAAAAACCCTAGAAATTAATATCTAAACTATTATATATATATATAGGAGAGAGAAAGTGCAGCCGCGGCTCACAGTGTGCCACATGGCAGCCATCTGTGCAGCCCCGCCCAGATCGAACGGTCGCAGTTCGATGCGGCTCGGCTCAGCTGAGTCCGAGTCGAACTCTGACTCGGCTCGGCTCGGCTCGCACCCACTCAGCGGTCACTGACAGGCGGGCCCATCACTGTTCACTGCTGGAGGCTGACAGGTGGGCCCCATGTTTGCTGACTGGGCAGAATTAATTACTTTTTGGGTTTTCTTTTTCAGAAATTAGTTTTTAATTCAGTTTTTCATAATTAACTCAAAATAAATGCTAAAAATAATCAAAAAATTTCCAAAAAATTCTAGAAAATATATTTTATTATTCAGAACCTAAAATAAAATTTTGTGATATTTTTAATTAAGTTTGAATATAAAATAAATTCTTTAAAGTCCTCAAAAATTAGGGTTACTAGTTTTTAATTAACTAAAAATTATGGAAAAATCCTAATAATCTAAAATAGCCTAAAAATAATTCTAAATAAATATTTATATAAGTAAATATACTAACAATTTTATTTTCTAATTAACTAAGATAATACTCTAAATAAATTCAACATCTATAATAAATATAATAATATAAAATATACACAAATACCTATTTTGGGTGAGGGAGTTTACATTAGTTGATGTCCTCCTGGTGCTGGTAGAGCTTGTTGGTTTGCCCTTGGTGCTCCTTCTCCATGTTGAGTGCAATTCTTTATCGAATGCTGACGGGATCCGCATGCTAAACACAGCCCTAATCTGCGCCGGCATTCCTTGGCGAGATGGCCTGCTTTGCCACTGTAGTGACAAGTAGAAAGGACTATCACTTGTGGTGTAGCTGCTTTCTGATTTTGGTGAGGTCGCTTTGCAGCTTCTTCTTGTGGTGCTCTGGCTGTTGCTGATGGGGAAGGCCGCTTCAGACTGGTCTCTCTCCTGGTGACGCGCTCCATGCGTCGGGCTGCAGCAAGGACGTTCGAGTACGAAGTAGGTGCAACGGATCCAATTAGTTTCTATAGCTCGAAGTTGAGTCCGTCGAAAAACTTCTCGGCCTTCTCTTCTTCTGTCGGGATTAATGTTGGGGCGAAGCGACTTAGACGAATGAACTCGACGTTGTACTCTTCCACCGTCATAGCATCCTGAGTGAGGCGATTAAACTTGTCCCGAAGTTCTGATCGAGCGATAGCCGCAATGTACATCTCCTAGAAGAGTCTGAAGAACTCTTCCCAAGTGACCCGGTCTGGTCCGAGCCGGGTCTCCTCGGATAGCTACCAGTGATGAGCATTGTCCGTCAATTGCATTCTGACGGCAGTCATCCAACGTTCCCGGGAAAGCTCAGCTGCTTCTAATTGATGCCGAATGTTGGTGGGCCATTCATGAACTTCTGTTGGTCCCTCCTTGCCAGAAAAGGTACGGGGCTTCAGTTGGCGAAAATCAATGATAGAGCCCGTCATTGGTTGTCGAGCTGGTAGGTTGACCTGCTCCAGTGCATTTACTATACTGTTCCTCAGGTAATCAGCCTCGCGACGCTGAGCCTCGTGTTGAACTTGTTGCTGGACTTGCATCATTGCGTAGATCATTTAAAATATTTGTTGCCCGTCAATAAGCTGCCCTTGTGGGAATACAGGCATCGGTGGAACGAACTGCGGAGGAGGTGGAATGTCATCACGCCGAAATCTAGAAGCTTGATGATCTGCTTGACTGCTTCGATGAGTAGAGGGATCTCCACTCAATGACGTCACTTCATCTTCTCCGTAGGTGACTTTAGCACCTATTTGTGTTCTTGCTGGAGTTTCGTCGTTTGCTCGTGAATCCATTACTCTGCATCAAAATAAATTATAAGAGGCGCACAGGAGTCAAGGCAAGATGCAAGTCAAAAATTAGTTCGAATACGATACAGATATCAAAAATGATTCAAGTAAGTGGATGAGATCCTAAAAACTTATCCTATTCTTTTGCAGGCCTGTTCGGTCCCTAAGTTGAAACCGAACAATTTTGTCGTTGATCTGCATGGGCCACCACAATTATAGGCCTCAAGTGCCAGTTGATCGTAAGAACTACAAAGGAGAGTAGTACTCCATGCTACCGTGGGGTGATACCACCATGAGGTACCTCGACAGGGTAAAGCCTCGGCTTCGGGCCATGTCACAGCGGCAGTAGCACCGCATATAGTCAGAGTCAAGCACTATAAAGGAGAGTAGTACTCCATGTTACTATGGGGTAATACCACTATAAGGTACTTTGACAGGATAAAGCCTCGGCTGCAGGCCATGTCACAGTGGCTGTAACACCGCACATAGTCAAGGACACAATATATATGGGCTTGGAGGACCTCTGGTATTGCGTCTCTACAATCCTACCATTTAGTTTTATGCTATTGGTTCAAAAAAAAATCTACCAGGCATCTAGCTATTGGTTTAATGGGGGACCATTGACTAGAAGAATATCAGGTATAATGGGTAGTCCTCAGGGACATTGTGGGATACGTACCCGGAACACTGTGGTCTACTATTTGTTCTTGATCAGAACATTTTCTGTGGGAGGATGGCTTTGACACCTTAATGAGTTTTCGAATAGAGTGAATGTTCGGCGTACGTTGTAGCAAGGACGAGTAGTTTCAGCACAACAAGGGACTTGTATCCCATGATACAGTGGCATGACACCACACGAGGAAGTGAACCTCGGCTTCGGCCATATCACAACGACGGTAGCACTGCACATAGGCAGGTAGCCTAATGCTAAAAGGAAATAGAGAGTGATAGTAGAACACTACTAAGAGGCCTGTGACCTCATGCTACAGTGGGTGACACCACATGAGGGAGTGAACCTCGCTTTGAGCTATGTCACAGCGGTGTATCACAGCACGAATTCATAAGGTTTCATGCTGGGAGGTAGTACAACACTACTAAGAGGCCTGTGACCTCATGCTACAGTGGGTAACACCATATGAGGGAGTGAACCTAAGATTTAAACTATGTCACAGCGGCATAGCACCACACAAGAGCGCAAGGATCCATGTTTTGTGTAGTAATGGAACTACTAAGAGGCATGTGTCATCATGTTACAGTGGTATGATACCACAAGAGGAGGATCCTCGGCCTTGGACGACCATGTCATACGATGTAGCATCGCACAGAAGTGCAAGGCTTCATGCCGGATAATAAACTCTTTATAGTGAAAGAACTCACCTAAGTGTATGGTAGAGATATAGGCTGTCACGCCCCGATCTCCCGCAGGCTATTTCGGCCGTTCCCGCTAGGCGGGAATCACCCTCGCCAGCGCTCCCGCGGAACGATCGCTTAACCTATCCAGGTGTGATGCCGCACGAGCGTGATCCACACCCGTGCAAGGCCATGGTTCATTGGCTGGCGGCAGGAGTTCTAAGCCACAGAGTCGTACAGATTGTCCGAGTGCAGCGGAGTTTAGGAACGCATAGCGATTCGATAACAGGTTCACTGAGTCGATAATATAGCGGAAGCATTAAAACACAAGTTGAAGTAAAGCAAGCTCTTTTATTGATATGAACAAGTATTACAGGCGGCGTATAGCCGAGATTACAAGTCGCTCAAGCCTCTCTCTGAAACAGTAAAAGCGTGCCAAGTGGCTACAACTGTGGAATGAATGTACAGGCGATGGTCAGGCGACGCTCCAATATTATGTCTTGTATATGTGCTTCAGTCCCGGACGCACCGTTGCAAGGCTTCAGAGGGAACTCCTGGCCTTAGCACGCACGAAGTAGGCGTCCGCACCGAACGAGGTTCTCCCGCACCCTGCATACAAACTGGTGGATTATCAGTACATTGAATGCACTGGTGGGGAAGCTACTCGCCCGCTCGACAAATCCAAACACGTTATACAGGTTTCGTGCACAACTATTAAGTTGTCTTTCTAGTTGCCTTAGGATCAGTTTCATGCAAGATTTGCATAGCCTAACGTGTCGGACAGTGCGCCGTGCGATGTTAGAGGAAACACGGCGAGACTTACCAACTTACCATCTTCTTTCCTGTCCAAGGCAAACATTGTTAATTCAGGCACGGGCAAGTATAACATTCAGGAGGCATAGCATATGCAAACACGAGGGTCATTTTAACATGATCGTTCAGGTGTTAAGTTGTTCATTGACGCGATGCAGTGACTCGCACGCGGATAGCCGCTAAGCGAGGATGACTTATCTATATGAACAGAAGTCACTGGCATAGCCATAAAGGACCAGATTTGTAGTCTCAGGGTCGAGGATGAAGTACAAGCAATGAACACGATGGGCATTGCACTTTATCCTGCCGAAACAGACGACTACTGTAGTCTCAGGGTCGAGGATGAAGTGCAAGCATACAGAAACGGAGAGCCTTGCACTTATCCCGCCGAAACAGACGACTACCAGAAGTTCCGTCTAGACCGGGTCGGCCCCAGTGCCCCGGTAACCGCCCGCGGAACGAGATCCGAAGATCACTTTTTACAAGTTGTCCGCGACATGCAAGTCAGGGTCTCGGGTCAGATACAGAAACAAGTTCATGGCAGAATATATATATGAACAAGTCCGGTATGGAACGAGTTCGAACAGAATATATATATGGAACTTGTTGAGACAAGATTCAGTAGTTTGCTCCTCGAGCTGTAATCCAGGGATTTATTCATTCTTGGTGCAGATTTCCTGGTTCAGAATTTGCCTTGGTGACTTAACGGTCCCGGATACTTGCAGGTTCGTTCAGGCACGGAACGACTACTTAGTAGTCTTCCGGAGTTTGGATGAATACAAGGCAACATACAACAGACAAGCATGCATTTCTAAGGAACATAAGCAGACACGTTTGCTCGGACCCGAAGGTAAGCCGAGAGATGAAACCGTTAAGGGACTTAGCATGCGAGGGTCTGTATATAAGCAGTATTTCACTTCCATGTTCTAGCAAGCAATACAGTTGGGATTATTCCCTTAGCTAGGTGCGTTGGATTTATTAGCATGCAGGAGGTGAATCACCTAGCGACTAACATAAACATTCCAGATTTTTATGTGTGCTGGCTAAGCAAAGACAAGTTCACCGTAGCCACCCACCTTAGCGATGATTCGCCTCGGTAGAGCGATACGTCTGAGCGAGCCTCTGAATGTCACGTCCCAATCTCCCGCAAGCTCGATAGTCCCCGCTGAACGTGAATCACCACGTTTACAGCTCTCCCGCAGGACAATCGTTCTCATCGGGACGTGATGCCGTACGAGCCTGGAGTTGCGCTCGTACAAGGCGATGTTGTCAAACACCAAATGTTATCATTGAAACAACCAAGTTGCAGCGGAAGTCAAGTATTGTGTACCAAGCACACAAACAGAGTATACGCAGCGAAGCTCACGATAGGGTCCAAATGAGATACCCCGAGTCAATGCCACAAAGGCGATGCCACGGAGACAATGAAATAACTCTTGCTCTTTCTCTAGCCCACAAAGGTACTTACAGTTCATACATCTTGTCCCGTATATCCAAGCAGCGCCACTACGTCTGTGTACCTAAAATAATGCCCACAAACGTGGGTCAGTACACAACCGTACTGGTGAGCGGGGTAACCCACTCGTCTAAGCCGACACTAAGTAAAGATAGTGAATGCAAATAGTTATATGGTGATCTTTCTAGTTGAATCCTAGATTCATTTCATGGCATATAGATGACATGTTAAGGAAAGCAGTAAAGCAGTTTAAGCATGCTAGCATTCAATCTCAAACCAAACGACAAGCAGTTTAATATAAAGCCGACCCGCCTAACTCAATGTCATCGCTTGCACGATAACATATCGAACCATCAGTCTCGCCTCAATATCCATTCTCAACCAAAGTTTATATATCCCACTCTCGAGTGCACACTCTTGCCGAGGCAAGGTGGCCGCGCCTATACGATGCACAAACCAACCAAAGTAAAGCAAGCCAATATCTATTCTTATATGAAGTCACTGGCCAAAGGCCATAAAGGACGTTGATCGGACAGATCAATGCGGTTCTATTCGAAACAGCGCTAAGTAGCTAACCCACCTGAATCGCATCCAACCGCTGGTACCGCGCCCAAGACGCGTTACCCAATTGTCTCCTCCATGGCCGAACGGTCCCGGTGCCCCGGAGCACCCGTTCGAGGAAACCAAACCCTGTGCCACCCAGGTTGTCCGTGACTATGCAGACACGTAGGTATGACGAGAGGATCGAACATTCTCGCCCCACCAAGCGATCCTAGACTCGTTCCACCAATAATCCAACCAACACATCCATAACCATTCTTCCAACATGTTCTTCCAATGAACCCAAATCTCGACCTCAAAACATAGCCCGAGGCATCAAAATATCAAGTGTTTCATAGGCACGAAGCCTCTTCTCAACACAATCTAAATTGGTGCAACACCTATGCTCGAAGCTAAACCCATGGCACAATGCCGTTTCAGTGGCACAATGTCACATTCGTGGCACGATGCCCCATCAAACGACACAACGCCCTCGTCGATACAGTTGTTCGGTTTTGAACCACAACTGCCTGCTTTGCAAGACAAAGCATCCTTGTGATACACGCGCACGGATGCACGTTCGCTCGCCCGAATCCCGATATTCCCATATTCCCATTGCCTCAAATGTATCATTCCAACTTGTATATCTCCAACCGTCCAAGCATAATCCCAAGTAATCCAACCGATCGCCTCAAATGAATAATCCAGCTATCGTATCCAACTATCCAACGCGTAAACCATTCAAGCCACAATCCTACCAAGCCAACGATGCACACTCTATGCACGCCTCAGTGTAGTGCTTCCCGATGTTTCAGTCCAAGTGTTCAAGCCTTTACGTGTTTTCCATATTATTAGGCATGAAGGAGTAGAGGAGAAGGGAAAGAGCCCACTCATATTGTTTGAATCCGTTAGGCATCCTGTCCTGCCGATACGGCCAATCCCTTGAACCCGTGGTCCGATGCAAGCGCGATCTACTCAACTGGTATGACCGTGCGAGCAGGCCGTGCTCTCCAAATCATCCGACCGATCGGACTAAGGAAGACGACATTATCGTTTCCATTCAGCTATTCAGTCCTGTTCGGAACGAACACCTGATTTCCATCGAACCCGCTAGCCATCTGCACATTGAAACCAACTCGATTAATCCTTCTTCCCGAAATCCGACATTTCAAATGTAACCAGCATTTGATTCATTCAGTCCGACTCAGCGTAACGCTCCGAGCGGTTGCGGGGCGTTACATAATATACCACTTAGAATCAGGTTCGTCCACGAACCGTGCTGGTACTCATTCCTTACTAGCATGCCACAATCCAATTCCATAGATCTGCTCTATGCAACTCTCATATTCACTATTTTTGACACAACATCTCGTTCTGCTGAACGCTCGAATAAATTTTCACGAATTCCCACATCCTCCTTGCAGCTCAACCAGAATTTCTCGTATCGCTTAGTTTTGGATCGTACATATATTTAAGGCGTCCCTAAAATACATGCATTTCAGCCGAGCTTTGCGATAGCAAATTTGAACAAGTTACAAGGGTATCTTTATGTTCGAGGCGTCCATATTGCTTTACTCCCAATTGAACCAAATCACGATTTCCATTCCAACACATTCGCTCGAGAACTATTCTCAATTATGCAGATTTTCCACCGACTCAATGAGTTCGCGTTCCAGCTCAATTCATCCCACTATTTCTGAAATCAGTACTAGCAACATCTCCAAATATTATCTCGTGCACCGAACGATCATCACAACTGATACTACCCCAGCTAGGCGACTTACCCAAATATCAAATTGCTTAGATCAGCTCAGTCCAACACATTTCCTGCCATCTCAATATCTCACAGGGTGAACATCTATATTGAGGTTCGTGTGATCCACGAAGATCTCGCCGCCACGCCAAAGGGATTTGTGTCGCCACGATTTCAACGTGGACACACTCGCCACAATTCTTAGGTTGCGCATGAAATAGTTCTTCGCGCTGCTTCCACTGCCTCGAAGCATAGGATATCACCTTCGCCTTCTGAATGAGCACGTTTCCCAGACTAAGTTCCGAGACATCTTGTAAATCTGAAGCAAATCTGTCCCTTCCAGTATTCGCAAGGATTTGATCTGAACGAGCCGCTGCTTTAACTTCACGAGCTAGTTTCACAGTCGTCAATTCATATGAATGCTATTCCCTTCCAGGGCACGATGAGTCAGAGGCGATGCCATCGATAAAAATCTGCGACTCTGAATCTCATCAGTTGACCAGGCTACTTCCACCATTGCTTCGATCTTCTGGCTGCATCTTCAGCTGAAGACTATCCCAAGGATCTCTTAAATCCAACACTCAGTCAATAAGCCAAATCACATTGCTCACATCTGCCCTCGACGCATTCCCAAATACGCCGCCTCAATGGTCGTTCTATGGGTCTACCATATTCATATCCGATTCAGCGGGCAAGGTCGCTTAGGGTCAGCTGTCCCGAAGCTACGCTTGATAATTGTAATCATCACGATGGACAGTTACTATAAACCATGCTATATCTCATCTGCAAATCCGAATAAAATCCAACCATTCACCCGAGCGAAGTTCCGAATCCGAGAACCGCGCTCGTTGAAACCTTATTCCATCAATCCGCCGTTCTATCCTGAATCCATCAAATTTCTGAATTGCCATATTCCACAATGCACGTCCAACTTACTCGAGCAACACAGTGATTTGTTCCGACGTTGCTATCACATTTAGCTATTTTCAAACGTTCGTCCACGTCTTCCGGAGAATCTGTTTACTATCGTTGCACCATCTTGCCCAAAATTCCATTTCCGCTAAACCTGAGTCAACTTCACGAGCAGCAACATCCAAAATCTTTCAAGTTTGTGTAAATCCATCTCATTGTCCCTCCAGACCAATATCGTGTTTCTTTGCTCAACCAACAGCTCAAATGTGTTGCCCAAAATCGTAGTCCATGCTCGCTATCATTCGATTCACCCATCGCTCATTCAAGCGTATCCCAACTGTTCGTTCCGATCTCGTCCAACTCTTAAGCCCAACGATGCTTTCCATTTGCACCAGTCCATTCACGATATGCTCAACTCAATATTCGCTTGCTCCATTTTTTCATTCTTCCCACTATACCGACTTTCACTCATCAGCTTGTATTCTCGTTTCACGAGTCCGTTCAAGAAATTTCCATTGAATGTCCAGCCAAAATGTTTCCAATGCCTTGCTCAAAATGTGGTATCCCATATACCACTCCGAATCAAGCCGCTACTCGCATTACAATTTCCTTCACAGATCCAAGATCCGTTCGAACCATCCCTTATGCATAATCATGCCTTTCCCAATTCGAGTCTGACACAAAACTCAAGCAACGCTTGAATTATCCAACTGTTTCTCAACCCGTCTGATACCTTCTCAACACGAGCAATCGTGCAATGATTTTCTTCCAAATAGTCCAACCCAATACCCAACGGTTTCACACTTTTGTTGTACGAGCAACTCGTACCAACTTATCCATATATTCCCGAGCCAAACTCAAACATGCTCAACCGATGCGCCACAGCCAAACTTCCAACTTCTATCCAACACAATCGCTTGACGAGCAACTCGTTCAAGGATCTATTCTCTTCGAATGTTTCTACTCAAAACATGCCGCATAACCAAATCTCGTCTACCAACCAACTGATCCATGATGCAATCAGAAACTCCCTGAACGACAAGCCAAGCCAACCCAACGAAAGCTCTCAACTTGTTGCACAAATGCAACAACGCCACCCAACTTGCTGCACGAATGCAACAACGCCTAACGAGGCTAAACAATCCTACGAAAACCAACCAAGGCAACACAACCAAGAATAAAATGCAGCCACAACCAGCAATAAATAGACTTATTGCATGAAACATCCAATGCGGCACTGAGTAGAGTCAAGAGCTAGACGACACACGGAAGCTATTTAGAGTTTGTGATGAAGCGAAGGACCAAGTCCGAAGAAATGAACCAGGCGCTCTGATACCAATTTGTCACGCCCCAATCTCCCGCAAGCTCGATAGTCCCCGCTGAACGTGAATCACCACGTTTACAGCTCTCCCGCAGGACAATCGTTCTCATCGGAACGTGATGCCGTACGAGCCTGGAGTTGCGCTCGTACAAGGCGATGTTGTCAAACACCAAATGTTATCATTGAAACAACCAAGTTGCAGCGGAAGTCAAGTATTGTGTACCAAGCACACAAACAGAGTATACGCAGCGATGCTCACGATAGGGTCCAAATGAGATGCCCCGAGTCAATGCCACAAAGGCGATGCCACGGAGACAATGAAATAACTCTTGCTCTTTCTCTAGCCCACAAAGGTACTTACAGTTCATACATCTTGTCCCGTATATTCAAGCAGCGCCACTACGTCTGTGTACCTGAAATAATGCCCACAAACGTGGGTCAGTACACAACCGTACTGGTGAGCGGGGTAACCCACTCGTCTAAGCCGACACTAAGTAAAGATAGTGAATACAAACAGTTATATGGTGATCTTTCTAGTTGAATCCTAGATTCATTTTATGGCATATAGATGACATGTTAAGGAAAGCAGTAAAGCAGTTTAAGCATGCTAGCATTCAATCTCAAACCAAACGACAAGCAGTTTAATATAAAGCCGACCCGCCTAACTCAATGTTATCACTTGCACGATAACATATCGAACCATCAGTCTCGCCTCAATATCCATTCTCAACCAAAGTTTATATATCCCACTCTCGAGTGCACACTTTTGCCGAGGCAAGGTGGCCGCGCCTATACGATGCACAAACCAACCAAAGTAAAGCAAGCCAACATCTATTCTTATATGAAGTCACTGGCCAAAGGCCATAAAGGACGTTGATCGGACAGATCAATGCGGTTCTATTCGAAACAGCGCTAAGTAGCTAACCCACCTGAATCGCATCCAACCGCTGGTACCGCGCCCAAGACGCGTTACCCAATTGTCTCCTCCATGGCCGAACGGTCCCGGTGCCCCGGAGCACCCGTTCGAGGAAACCAAACCCTGTGCCACCCAGGTTGTCCGTGACTATGCAGACACGTAGGTATGACGAGAGGATCGAACATTCTCGTCCCACCAAGCGATCCTAGACTCGTTCCACCAATAATCCAACCAACACATCCATAACCATTCTTCCAACATGTTCTTCCAAGGAACCCAAATCTCGACCTCAAAACATAGCCCGAGGCATCAAAATATCAAGTGTTTCATAGGCACGAAGCCTCTTCTCAACACAATCTAAATTGGTGCAACACCTATGCTCGAAGCTAAACCCATGGCACAATGCCGTTTCAGTGGCACAATGTCACATTCGTGGCACGATGCCCCATCAAACGACACAACGCCCTCGCCGATACAGTTGTTCGGTTTCGAACCACAACTGCCTGCTTTGCAAGACAAAGTATCCTTGTGATACACGCGCACGGATGCACGTTCGCTCGCCCGAATCCCGATATTCCCATATTCCCATTGCCTCAAATGTATCATTCCAACTTGTATATCTCCAACCGTCCAAGCATAATCCCAAGTAATCCAACCGATCGCCTCAAATGAATAATCCAGCTATCATATCCAACTATCCAACGCGTAAACCATTCAAGCCACAATCCTACCAAGCCAACGACGCACACTCTATGCACGCCTCAGTGTAGTGCTTCCCGATGTTTCAGTCCAAGTGTTCAAGCCTTTACGTGTTTTCCATATTATTAGGCATGAAGGAGTAGAGGAGAAGGGAAAGAGTCCACTCACATTGTTTGAATCCGTTAGGCATCCTGTCCTGCCAATACGGCCAATCCCTTGAACCCGTGGTCCGATGCAAGCGCGATCTACTCAACTGGTATGACCGTACGAGCAGGCCGTGCTCTCCAAATCATCCGACCGATCGGACTAAGGAAGACGGCATTATCGTTTTCATTCAGCTATTCAGTCCTGTTCGGAACGAACACCTGATTTCCATCGAACCCGCTAGCCATCTGCACATTGAAACCAACTCGATTAATCCTTCTTCCCGAAATCCGATATTTCAAATGTAACCAGCATTTGATTCATTCAGTCCGACTCAGCGTAACGCTCCAAGCGGTTGCGGGGCGTTACACTGAAAGTCCAAGCCGGATTCCTGTAGGGGCAAGTCTGGGTATCCTTTGCTTCTCCTTTGAGGCAAAGCAGGTCGGGACAGCTGCACGATTGCCGTTTGAGACGGCAGTCCGCTTGAGCGGAACGGGGTGTTACATAGGCCGTCTCTTGAGGAAAAGCTTGTAGACGCCCAAGATATATACACTGAGACCAGGTTAGCACAGGGCCTTTAACGTACGACCGGATGGCACTGCTGAGGTTATTGTGTAAGTGGAAAGAATAACAACTATGATACATAATTCAAGGCCTAGTCCATTCTTGTGTCATACTGTTGTTTGACCCATGTGAAAAGATTCAAGTCGTCGACAACATCTATCCTAATGCATGATGGCAGTCACTGTTGTTTGCCATTTAAATCAAAAAGAGAATTGAAAGAACTGGATTTGATTAACAAACTAAAAAAAGGTACAAAGAAATCCTAGAAGACAATATAAGTACAAATTTATTTTCTGGGGGTGACAATAGAGGGTTAGGAGTGTATGAACTCTCTTTACTCCGTGGACAATCCGATGTATAAGCTCTTCTTTCTTGCCAATAGCCAGTCGAGTCCTTTGGTCTGGTCTCTCTGAAGCAGAAAAAGTCGACATTTAGAACATTCAAGTTGCTCATATTTATAGCCATCGTGCTGATGGGCTATGAGTGCCGCATATGCCTCTGTTTGGTGGCCGTATAAGGCTCCTTCAATAGAATACGATTGTAACTGTTGTCGCATGCCATGGGCAGATTGGCACGTAGTCTTGGTTGAGATATATTGCTGATGAGATCTCGGGGTTGTTTACAACCCGTTGTGGGCGTGACTTGGTCATCTGGATACGTAGTTAGCCCCAACTGTGCGAAGATATCTGCAGTTATAATGGAAAGATCATGTGAGATTGAGGCTGCATAACAACTAGATGCATGATGGCGAGACTGTACGGTTCGTGCAGTCGCATACGTGCTCTCGTTTAGGCCTTGGTCGAATGGACACTCTGGCTGTATGTTGGCGAGGTCGCATGGATCATGTAGCCGCATACGTGCTCTCATTTCAGCCTTGGTCGAATGGACACTCTAGTCGCATATTGGCGAGGCCACATGGGTCATGTAGCCACATACGTGCTCTCGTTTGGGCCTTGGTCGAATAGACACTCTAGCCGCATGTTGGCGAGGCCGCATGGGTCTTGTTGCCGCATACGAGGGAACACGTGGCATGACACTTTTGTCAAAGCAATTAATGTGCTGATATAACCAGTTGTCTTCTTCTGAGACATCGTCTTCACGAGTCTCGAAGCATCTCAGAGTCATGAGTAATGTGTCAGAGCCTCTAACAGACATCGTAATCTGTGTCAGGGGGTCCTTATGTGGCCTCCCTTTTCTGTGGTCATTCTGGCCGCATATAGTATACTATGCGACCTTTTTGCGACTTGGTTAATCAGGCTGCATGTGGCTTCTCTACGATTTGATTATTCAGGATGCATAAAGGCTATTATGCGGCTTTCATCTGGCCGTATCTAGCATGAGCTCTTTGCGGCGTGTAGTATTTTTATGCTTCTACAAAACCTCCTTCAAAGTTTTCAAAAATGACAAGTTTGGAATACTTTGAATAAGAAGCATGGTCGAGCACTTTTGACTGCATAGGAGCGACATGCCGCATAACCATGTTGTCGCATGACTCTGTGTTATCGTATAGCACGTTCTGCCGGGCTGTCAAGTCATTAATTGAGTGGATTTAGTTCAATCTCCGAGGAGATCTCTTAGAATTCTGTGTCGTTAGGGGATAAAGTGGCCCAATAACCGAGGAGTCACCGTTATCCGTGGCTGTTAAGGGGATCGAGATGACTTAGGATCTGAACAGCCACTGCCTCATCTTCAGCCGCATGCTGCTGTATATATATATGGGGGCAGAGGAGAGAGAAAAGTCTTCTTTATATTTTTTTCTTTTCTTCTTACTGCTGTTGCCATGGCCCCCAAAGTTGCTTCCTCCGTCGCTGCCGCTGCCGCTTCCACTAATGGAAAGGGGAATGCCGAGAGCAAGGGGAAGGGACGTGCCGCTGGCGGACCCTCCGTTGTTCTCCGCCAACGTTCAGCCACCGATCATGGGTAGGTCTTGAACGAGGAAGTCGAACTAATTTTCTAAGCCGTAGCGACACATATGCCCAGTTGGATGCATGGATTCGTCTATGCGCCAACTTCTTACTGTCGCATGGGTGGTCGCATAGGCGATCCTGCCGCATATGAAGCTATGCCGCATAGTGACTTATGCCACATAAGGGACCATGCCGCATAGTTGACTCGGTCGCATAGGTGCCTGAGCCACATAAGGGCCTGGGCCACATATGTATATTATTATAGAACACTTCTGACCGAAACTCTTTTGTGGTTCTCGCAGTGACTTTGCTTGCTATACCGTCTAGCGAACTAGTCCTTGGACAGAACGTGCTACCTTTAAATATGAATCTGAGGGACCTGGTTGTGACTGTCCATAATCAGAATTATAATGATCTTTCGCCTGGGCGACAGCAGAAGATTGGCGAGAAGAGTCCTTCCTTCCTGCTGGGCCAGATAAACGTAGGGGAGATCGCTGTCGGGGATGGCGGCGGCACTTTTAAGAAGCGGTACTTCTTGTTTGGCCATGCATTGGAGTCTTCTTATTCTGGCATGGGCACGACCAGAGAGAACTGGTCATTTACGTTCTGCGAGACGAAGATGTCATTTCCCTTCTTTGAATGTCACATCTCTTTATCAGAATTGAAGGTGATGATGGGTCAACGACGGATGGACCGAAACCTGACCCCTGAACCACAATGAGCGCTCCTCGGCAATATCCGGTGTGGTACGAGAAAGAACAAGGGAGAGTTTTATAGCACGAATGAGTCACCCTCGTACTCCTTACTGGGACTGAAGCCTGGTCTTTTTGGAAGTGAACTGGGACGAAACCTCAGCATATACGCGACGGCACCTTCCTTCATCGGGTCGCCATGAAAGGAACTTACCCCATGCGGCAGCTGTGGACTCTCAGCTTGGCTCATTATAACATTTCCTGGTGTCGCCTGACCTAGTGGATTCTGAAGAAGTTCGAACGGGATCTCAGGGTTGCAGACTTATTTTTTGCTGTGAGGGGCACCTGCTACGATTTGGAGATGAATCGTCCCCTATTTATTGTCCTGATGGAGTTGTACAATCTTCGTACGGGACCCTTTTTTACACATGGCAGCGAGATATGACTGGATTTTCATGAGATGTATGTAGTCTTAAAGCTTCCTTGGGGCGACGAGCCCTACGAAGAGTATACCCCAAGCAATGAAAAACTCGGGGAGTTAGAAGCAGAGAACCCCGAGATCCTGGCGGTGTACCAGGAGCTGTTACGCCACCATAATATTTGCCAGAGATCTTCGAAGAAGAGAAAGAAATATACTAAGGGGTCTTATCCTCACATCATAACTTGGACTCGCTACCTTTTCCCGGAGCAGAAGGAGTCCAATAAGGTTCATGTTCGGGCCCCACGATCCAAGCAAGAAGTAGCTAATTCCATCCGGGAGCAGAGGAAATTGGCCTCTGAGGGTGAGGAAGCTGGAGGTTCCTTGGAGGATTAGGACAAACCCGTTGACGAGTTGAGTGGCCTCGAGGAGGAGCTCAGTTACTTTTACATGGATACCCACAAGTTCGCCTCGAAGGCCGTATTGGCGGGATATCTGATGCTCTGGTTGCACAATTGCGTAGTCCCAGGATGGTCTGGCACAGAAGAGCAGATCAGTCGGACCCTCATTTTATCGGCTTTAAAGTTGACCTTCGGCTACAAGCTGGCCCTCCTACCTGCCATTGTATGTTGCATCCATCGCGGCCTCCGTACCTTAGCTGCGAAGTTTGAAGATCACCCTGGTAGAGGTCACTTCAACCGAATTGAGCTTTTCTACCATTACTTGATGGGGTGGCTGCTCTTGCATCACAGGTCTTTGATGAGCCCCAGGACTGACGATGATATGGTGTCTGTTGATATCCTGATTCACAAGTATCGGCTGATAAATTGGAGATGAGATACCGTCCCTGCTGGTAGGAGGGAGCTCTCTTTCATGAATGGCTGGACCTTCTTTACGTCCAAGCCAAAGTTTACTGACGACGAATGAAACATCGTTCACTATGATGACGGGCCTTGAAGTCTGTCTGGCAGGCTCTTTCGCTGGCTCCAAGCCATCCGTCCCCCCATCTGGTATACCAGAATAAGGATGTTATTTTCGTAGAGCCCTACTTGCCCAGCCGGTTTGCCCGTCAATTTTGCTATACTCAGCTCTTATTGGGCCACCCGAGTGCTTCCCTCGGATACAATGACAGCTTGCTTGATGGAGCCAGGGCCTAGAGTTACTATAATGCAACTGGTACCAAAGTTCTGTTCTAATTGCCAAGTGCCGGGGTTGTGCCAAGAATACTGTATAGGACGACTAAGTATTATTGTACGGCCAACACCCTGCCGCCTAACTTTGACCCTGAGAGGAGTTATATCGAGGGCACCATGCTGATGCCTCCCGAGGCAAAGGGCCGCAGAACGTCCAAGTAGGGTAAGGGGGTTGCTAGGCCGTTGCTTATGGAGTTGGATACATCAATAGGTGAAGGGGAGACGACGTCTCCTTCTGATGATAAGTTCGAAAATAATCCCTATCAGAGGTAATATGGACGTGATAGGTTTTATGGACTTAACACCGCTAGTGTACCTTAGTGAGTACGGGTGATAAGTGGGGATGGCAACCAATATCAGAGGTAATATGGACGTGATGATCAATAGCCAAAATTCGAAAGGTTTACTCAAGAGGTAATATGGACATGGCAAACTCAGCCGGGGAGAAATATTAGGCAAGCAGTTCAGAGGTAATATGGACGTGAACCAATATCTGAAAAACTTACTGAGGAGTGGTTTGCTGGGTGTGGTTTATCCGAAAATGAAGATAGATCCGAGGATTGCTCCGTTGGAGAGATTAGTGGGATGACAGCTCAGAGGTAATGTGAACATGGCTAGCGTCTAACGAGGTTGGTTTTTGAGTGGTCACTGCGGGAGTGCGCGAGTAGACCTGAGGACTGCTCCGCTGGGGAGACTTTGAGGATCCGTCATCCGTTGCGTATCCGAAACTTGTCATACCCCAGTACCGGAATATAAAGACGGACATGGCCAGCTCCTCTGTATAAGGTATAAAACATCGTACAGCGATCACGGCTGTAACTAGACAAGGGGATGCATACCACGAGCAAGTCACTTAGGGTCACATAGAACATCTAATGTCTCAATCAGTCAAATAAGGATGGTAAATATAGAACATATATAACAAGGATGTAAGGCATCCCTAACGTCCTGCCACAACATTCAAGAAACCAGTTGTACAAAAATAAGAAATCTGGCAGAGTAACAAGAGTACATGACCATGATCAGCTGCAGTCTGATTAATTATAATCATGTAAGGAACTAAATATCCAGATTCACGGCTAACAAGTGCGTGGTTAAATGCCCAAAATAAATAAAATATGAAATAACGAGCAGGAAAGAAGAGACCCACTAGTTTTTCTCAGTGGCCATCCACCTGGTGAGCGCCATTGTTCAGGGGGAGTACGCTTGATCATCGGGTGCTGGCTCTAAACCTGGCCATGCAAAACCAGTGGGGTTAGACCCCATATCAAGTACCACAAAGAAAGCATGAATGTAGAAATAAAATCAGGTTATATATATATATATATATATATATATATATATATATATATATATATATATATATATATATATTTCTCGTAGCTTCGGTTCATAGACTATCATGACACAACAATCTAACCCTACATCCAAATAAGGATAATGGTTAAACCATCGGACCAAGATAGTCCATGTCCCTAGACTATTTGACAGCAGATACAATACACAAATACGCTCAGTTATATAATCGACGAATCACTTGTACGACTTATTAGATGGAGTTTGGGTTATCTCAAAGATATTATGCATATAGGAATCCTCAGATCGAACCAGGTACTAGCAAGGTTAGCCGAGCCATAAATCGCATCATAGCACATAGTAGTATGTACCGGTCCCTCGTAAGGCCACCGTGCTAAGATCGCATAGAACACATAATATCATATAGTATTCAGATATTGCCATCAATTAATGAGGATTTAAATAATATCCATGGGGACTAGCCTGCACACCCTAATTCAGATAACTGGAGGTGGCTAGTTAGGCACGATCTCGAGATTCCATTCCCTCCCAATGCTCTACGAGTTTAGTTGCCTAGTTAACCCTAAAGTTAACTGGAATCTCATGGCGTGGTTACATGGTATTCTCCTTATATGACGTATCGTGGTACGACTACGTTAGATACGAATCCACTTTGTCACTTGATAATTCAATTTGGATTCATCCCAGTATGATGCAACAATCAACAGATCTAAGCCATCCTTGGTTATTGACTAACCCTTATGTCCATGCTGGAGATTGAGTCATATCATATGTCACGTAGCGAATAGGTACACCGTAGTGTAAACATGTAATATAACCGTGTAGGGATACTTAGCACGTAGGAACACATAGCACATAGTAAGTGTATCAACATGGATACAAGTGGTCAGGTCATGATTCATAGATAGGTTTAATATTTTTATGGTCATCAAAGTCACACATATTACTCATAAAGTCCAAAGGAACATTCAACCAAAACTATTCCAATATGTCATGCCCCACCCAAAATACGTGGGACTAGGAATACGTAACATGCCAGCTACGCATTCGACCAGACTCTGGTCCAACTCAAATACGTATAAGCTGTATAATAAGGGTAACTATCTAAGAATACTGAAAATATCTATGTCACAATCCACATAAAGAATAAAATATCAAGAATGAACTACATGTGCTAAAGTCGGCCGCCCAGTAAAACATAAGCTCGAATAGACTCGAGAAAAAAATATGAGTCTATAAAAACTAGGCTACATCAGCAGATAAATAAATAATATGAATAAATAACCATAACTCTGGTAGAAATGATATAAGTACCTGGCACCAATGCCCGCATGACAAGCAACACACATCTGCAACTCCAAAGGCTCCATAATCGTCTATGCTGCAAAAATTGGCAGGAGAACAGGTCCTCAGAGGAACGTAACAAGATACAAGAAAACAACAAGCCAGAAGTAAACAGTATAATAAAACCATAATCCAGGGTAAACTACTGTAACCAACTATGTAATATGCAAATGAGAGTATGGTATTGTACCCCGGGCTGGTACTCAAAGAAGATCTCAAGGGACACTTATGTAATCTAATAGTACACTCAAGGCTCCGTGTGGGGGAACCAGGAGAAAGCTGTATATATATATATATATATATATATATATATATATATATATATATATATATATATATATATATATATATATAATACCTTAGATTCCGCATAGGGAACCTAAAGCCTAATACACAATAAATAGTAATAAGTAAAATATGTCCAGAGCACGATGAAGACTTTTCCCACCCAATGTAATCTCACATCTCAATCAAGACACGCAAGATCATGACCTCTAATTATCAGCACAAGTCATAGTCAATAACTATAATCATCCCTATATCATGCATCTTGTAGTCCTATCCAGAGTCAAAGTACCACGAACAAGTCGAGAAAGACTCTGTCACATGAATATCTTTTCAAGTGTCCTACGGTCGGATGTGCAAATAACATATGCACAAATCATGGGTTTGAAAGAATGACTCTCTAACTACGATACTCTAATTCGCAGGGGATGTCAGTACCCGAATCTTGTTTGGACACAAAGTATCGTATGACGGCCCTAGGCTCAACAAGTACATCAACCAAGCCACATAAATATAATATTTAATACATAAATAATATTAAATAAATAATATAGAACTGTAAATATCTTGGCAAGGTACACTTGCCTGGTTCTGTAGTTAGTGGTGGTAAAGATGATCCCGCGTCCACTCCTTTAAAATTCAATTGACCTAAATATCAATTAAATACTTAAGGGTCCAATCATGAATTCTTGTAATTATAACTTAATTCTATAATTTCTTTGATGCCATACAAAACTAAGCCCATTATTATTCCTAACAACTTTGCTTACTTTTACAGGGTATCGGGACCTAGTTTCTTAATTTTTGACTTCCAAAATTTAAGTTTAAGTCCCCAATTAAAGGACATGACCATAAATCATAATAAATCATATATTATAGATTTAAAAATGATTTATATGAATTTTTAGCAATAAATTTCAGATTTGACAAAATTAACATATTTTAAAATTTTGGCCACTTTAGGTTGACTAGTTTTATCCGAAAATTGTTCGAGACATTGCCAGTCTATTATTATAATTTATATTTATTAAAAATTATTTTATATAATATTATATTCTGATCTAATCTCAAAAAATGTTTACCTCTTTATTCCTTCCAAAATAACATCTATTTACTAGCAAAATAATGTCATAAAGTCACCCGAAAACTTAGGCTAGTGGCCCTTAATTATAGGGTTCAGATTTGAAATTAAAATAATAAAAAATAAATTTTAAAATACTTATTTTATATCAATTAAAAACCTATCAATTTAGTTTTAATAATTAATATAATTTTCTCAAGAAATTGCATCAAAGGTCCTAAACTAGTTCTACCTACAAGCAAATTTATCACCAAACTATCATGAAAAATTCATATATTCTAATACGGGGACAAGATGGCAAATATATGGGTTCTAAATCAATAATTTGACATAACCTAAAAGTAACATGCCATAGAATTTGAGAAAGAAGGATTTAAGATTTACCAAAATCTTTGGAGGATTGGAGGATGGTGCTTCTTCTTGTCCAAGAAACACTCCTCCTTACTTGTGCTTGGCTTGCTACTCCCTTTGTGTTGGGTTGTTGATGATAAAAAGGGTTCTTGATATATTTATAGGAAAGATGGGGTTCTTCTTGAAGGTTTTATTGGTGTTTGGATGGAGAGATGGTGGAAGGATGATAAAAAGTGGAGCTTTTGGAAGAGAGCAGAGAATTTTTGGTGAAGGAGATAATGTTGTGAGAGTGAGATGGCAAGGGGGTTGTTTTCACATGTGAGAGAGAGAGAGAGAGGGGGGGGGGGGGGGGGGGGGGGTTCGGCTAGCTTATGGAAAAAAGGATTTGATATGGTTAGGGTTAGGGTTTAGTGGTAAGTTGATATATATATATATATATATATATATATATATATATATATATATATATATATATATATATATATATATATATATATATATATATATATATATGGCCTTTTTAAATAGATTTAAATATATGAGGGGGTTATCCTAATGCTAATGAGGTTCGGCCAAGGGGGGGATGCTCTTGGCCGAAAAAGAGAGGATGGGGTTGGTTTTTATGGTTAGGATTGGATAAGGTTTGGTTGTTGGGTTGGTTAGGGAAGTGGTTAGGCAGTTATTTGCCAACTAGGATGCCACCTATACAACTTTCTATAGATATAACTCCTATAAATAAAAATAAATTAATTTAAATATTATTTATATATAATATATATTTTTACATGGAGATATTTGGGGTACACTACATGCCTACATGTGTTTGGGTCAAATTCTAGTCAAAATGAGACAATTTTACGGTAACCGTAATTCTAGACGTTCGTTAATATTTTTGGAGCTTGGGGGAGATCAATTAAATGCAACATCCATGTTCCAACTATATTAGACTAAATTAAAAATTATTATTATAAATTTTGTTGGAAGAAAAAATGTCGTGCATTGCTAAAAATATCTAAGCCATGACAAATGGTCATATCTAAAAACAAGGTTTTAGAAATTACTACCATAATATATTAAATTAAATTAAATAATTAAAATAAATTAAATAATTAAAATAAATTAAAAAAATACTATGGTCAGGGGATCCTTATGCGGCCTCCCTGTTCTGTGGTCGTTCAGGCCGCATATACTATACTATGCGGCCTTTCTGTGACTTGGTTGATCATGCCGCATGTGGCTTCTCTATGACTTGATTGTTCAGGCAGCATGAAGGCCATTATGCGGCTTTCGTCTAGCCGTATCTATCATGTTTTATGCGACATGAGCTCTATGCAGCTTGTAGTATTTTTATGCTTCTACAACTGTGAGGAACGATCAACCATATATTGGGATATATGTGGGAGATTGTTGGTGTTTTACACTTGGCTTTGGGAGTTTTAGTCCCACATTGGAAAACCAACAATGTGTATATCTCAATATATAGCTATGCTTAGTATTGGTATATGTACATAGGGTGGAGGCCCATGTGGGTTGATTTTTCCTAGAGGGATTAAGTGTGAACTCCATTATGACAATCTTTATTTTGTCACCACTTTTGGGAAGTTTCTCTTAGGAGGGCTTAGCGACTCGGACTCGGGCTCGTGCTCAAGGGCGCAAAGTGACGTTTTGTTGGCACACTTTGCACTTAGCACGTTAGCATCGTCGCATGGCGCTCATGCGCTCATTTCTTGTGCGAGTTGCATGCACGGTTGCTATCTCGGGCGCACACTTAGTGGCACATGCGGCATAGCACTTTGCGTTCAGGCGTTATGCGGCCAGGTGTGCATGCGGCTCGGTGCGCATTTGGCTCGGTGCCTATGCGGCATGTGCCCATGCGGCCAGGGCCTTGCTTCCTGGTCGACATGAGGCAAGGTGTTATGTAAAGAGTCTGACATGGAGGGGACATGGCCTACTTTCGGCGTTTGGTGGCACTGTCTGCCTCGTGCAGTACAGCGTGTCAGGAGACGCGAGTGGCTGCTTTCGGCGTTTGGCGGCGTTGTCTGCCTCGTACAGTGCAACGTGATTTGCGGCGCCGACGGCTCTGACACCCGAATTTGGGACATCTGGTCGGTCAGCGCATATGCGGCCTGAAGTTTCCTTCGGCCGCATAGGTGTTGTTTTCCTCTATATATAGAGGACCTCCTCTTTCATTTGAGGAAAGAGAAAACAGATGAAAAAATCGAGAACACCAAATCATATGCGGCTCAGAGTGCCTCCCTCTCATATGGTGTTTTTCGAATATTTTTTCGAAGGTGACATTGAGCGTTCCAGAAGTTCATTTGTGAACTTGCTGATTCCAGGGCCATCTCAAGCTATTTGGAGGCCCTAGAAAAAAGTCCAAATATTGGACCATTTTTGAAAATATACCTATATACTAGTATCCCATATTTTTTAAAATATACCTATATACGAGTATCGTCCTTGCAGGCGCTTACAGCTGTATGAGAGAGAGAGAGAGAGAGAGAGAGAGAGAGAGCATGACTTCTACTTTTTTCTCTTGATATAAAACATGGAAGATGAAGAGGCGAGAACGGTGCGGTAATTTCTACAAGAGAGGAGAGAAAGAAGCGGTAACTGATCTTAATTGATTGTCACGTTTTCCAAGCCAGCTATATCATTTTCCATATTCTTCTTTTTTTCAGCCAGATATAGCTTGTCCGGACCTTTCAAAGAAAAAAAAAAGTTAAAATTTAATGATTACATATATACTTATATACTAGTATTCCATATTTTGGGGGCCCCTAAAAAAGTGGGGTCCTAGGCAGCTGCTACCTTTGCCTAAAGGAAGAGCCGATCCTGTCTGGTTCCTGGGAACATATAGTCTATACGGCGAATCTTGCTTTGAGCAACGGTGGTTTTGACCACCCTAGCAAGGAGCTTCTTTTCAACTTTTTTCTTTACTTCGTTCTTTCTCATTGTAGCGTCTGCGAACGTAAAGAAAAGAACGTTTTACTTGTTGCTTGTTGTACTCTTCATTTTTCTTTGAAGCCAGTTTGTAACATATTCTTGGTTCGTGTTTCGTTGGAATCGAAAAATATCAGATGAGAAACTATTGTGTGAACCTCTGATCTCGACGACAACTTAGATTCCAGTAGAAAGTGAATCTTTGGATCTCGCTAGCAATTCTGTTATAGTTTGCGTTCTACTATCTTTGATTCGTCTAGTAACTAACAATCTCTAATGCTCGGATAAGTCAGTCAATGAGAAATGTAATCAGAAAGAAGAAAATCCATTATTCTAACTTTAATACTTCAAAGTCAGTGATTCCAGATGCTACTCTTTGAGTGAGGCCAATATATAGAAGCCACCAGTCACAAGTTAGTGATGACAACTTAAGTTAGTGAATGATGGAAAAAAAAATCTCCAAGATAGGCAACATATGAGGAAATACCACAGATTGCAAGAAACGGTCTCATTGTTTACTAGGAAATTTCTTATCTCAATGATAACTTGAAAATAATTGAAACTTTGTTCAGTTCCAATCTTTGATTTTGCGACAAATGCTAACCTCCCTTTTAATGAGGTTGACAGTACTGTGCACTATCACAGACTTTAGTATTTTTGTATACACTTCGATCGTGCGATGCACAAGTTTTTTTTAGAAGATCCATGCAAAAAAAATTTGAACGAACTTAATTAGATTGCTAAGAAGAAAAAAGAGTAGTGGAGCAAGAGTAAAATTTGAAAGACTTCACTATGTTTGAAGAAACTTACTTCACTATATAAAATGTGTTTTTATCAAGATCGTTGGATCAATATCAACGGTCTAGATGCTTGTGGGATTATGGAGCTCTAAATAGATTTTTTTCTAACACTAATCTATCATCATCTACTAGAGAGAGAAAAAGAAGAGTTTTTCTCAAGAGTTACAATTTTTTAAGAGAGTAAAAGAGACATTTGAAAATTGTTTCCGAGAGATCATTTCGAGGAGACCATCAATTAAAATTTTTTTTTTCTCGTCTTCTCGTCTCCGATAATCTTTTCATACTCTTGTAATCTATTTTCATCTGTAAAAGTATTGGGGTGATCTGTTTGGATGAGGGAGAAGTTTGCAATGAGTCGGCGTATCTTTTTATTCTATTAGTGAAAGTATTTTCGAGTTGGACTCCGATGATTCCGAGATTATTTTTCTTTTAGAATTTTTCACGTAAATATCTTGTTGTTTGTCTTTGTTTTTTGATTTGAAATTTTGGCATATTGGTTATGCGTTTTTTTTTCGGTTCTCGCAAGTTTTCTTGGTTTGTGTAATAGTTTCCGCAATGCATCCAGCAACATGGTAGCGACACAACTTAATGTGGTATCGCGCAAAGGTCGCTGGTCCTGCTTTTGACTAAACATCGGCAAGATGTATCAAGTTTGGAGTGGTACATGCCAAAAAGACCATATCACAAAGGCCAACGTTATACACCTTCAAGGATTTTTTTTTTTTTTTGCAAAACTACACAAAACAAAAATGTCAAAATTTTAATAGCCATGTTTGCACAAAGGACTGTCAAATCAGAACCGTCCATTTCAACTGTCCTCTCTATATTGCATAAGAGCAGTGCTCTCCCATCCCGTTCACGTTCTGCTGCCATGTGACATTTTTTTATTGGCCAGAGCAAATGGTGTGCGTGCATGAAGGCGGTGCATAAAGCATTTTTTTTAATTGCATAACTGGCCTATCACAAATTTTGGGACGTCTTTGTCAAAAAATTCCGGCGCCAATAACTGGCCTCTCACAAAAACACCCTTTCCCAAACCAAAAGGCCATAACGGCTTTCTTGTCATGGGCCTCCCCTATCGCAGACGAACAAACAACACCGCCCCCACTCCTGACACAAAACCCCTTAATCCTTATCATACATATATACATTCCCTCGATCATCGATGGAGCCTCCAACTTCCCCATCTCCTTCCAAGGTCTACTTCGTCGTCGCCGTCGTCGCCTTCCTCTTGGTAATAAACGCCGTCGTCGCCTGCTTCTACTCCAGCTGCGGCCTGGTCCAGGCCATCAAGAGGCTCCTGTTGTCCCTGGGAGTATTGCCTCGGCCTCTCGAAGACGAGCAGCTGGCGCGGTTGGTCCCTGCGTGCAAGTACAAGAAAGAGCAGGTAGCTGCAGCAGCAGCAGCAGCAGCAGACGACGAGTGCTCGGTGTGTCTGACGGTGTTCGCGGAAGGTGAGAACGTCCGGCAGCTTCCTCAGTGCAACCATTCATTCCATGCGCCGTGGCCTGCAACACATGGCGACTACCCATTGCCCCCCTGCTAGCACCGGATTCCATCCCCTTAAAACTTGGGCCCTCTCTCCAATGGGAGGCAGTCACGTGGTGCAGGCCAATGTCGGTGACGCCATTATGTGGACAAAATAGCAATTTCCTAGACTTTTACACTAGAGGTCCTTAATTCTTTTTTCTGGTGGCAACAAATTATTATTTTTTGTTAATTTTCTTCTTCTTCAAATTAAGTTCTGCTCGGCCGTGAGCTCAGAGCCGACCCTAGATCCTTGAAACGTAGGTTGAGCCGTCAGCTCCTAATGTTGCTTCTTCTAAAGTTCTTGTACATAAACTAGGACAAATGGAGAACTGTGCTCATTATATTTTTAACTTCAGCATCTTGAGAGTAAGCATTTATTGAAGATGTTCATTGAAGGATAAAGGAATGCGAAGCTAGGAAGATTCAGTGATTTCCAATTGTTCACGTTAGCCGACCATGAATTCAAAACCACACTGACAAAAAACAGAAAATTAAAATTAAAATTAAAATTAAAATTAAAATTAAAATTAAAATTAATAAAGGAGCATTAGAAAATTATCAAAGACAGCTAAATGGAATATCACTACCATCCAAGTCCTCTCAGCGAATAAAAGTCCTCTCCCATCACAATGCGAATAAATTCCTAACTTTGAAGTTGATCTACAAAATACACACTACAGAGCACACAAGTTTGTCAATTACTACGATGCTTTCCGCCTAAGTAGTCAACAAATGTAGCAGTTGAGGTATTTCTGGTGTTTGGATCGCGATGGATCCAATTATAGCAATTTAATTACTGCAGAACCCATTGCAGGTTTGCATTAATTCCTGCCAAATGCGTGTAGCTTTTGTTGTGTGAGCAAAATGACTGCAACTATCACAGCACATTCCGGCTACAACGGAAGTGCAAAAACGAAACTGCAGCATCAATCATTTGCTAACATTTCTCAAAAACTTCTACTTACAGCATGTCATAAAAATCCCAACCAAACAACTAATCCACTTACAGCAACAAAACTACATACAAGCTTTGCTATCCAACAAAAGTTGGTACGTAAATGCGAAAACACTTGCAGCAGCCAGTCACGATGTGCAACATCACTTACAACACAAGATTTGTAACCCCAGTTATTACAGCAGAAAGTTGCATGGTATTTCTATTGGAAGCAACAAAAATAAATAAATTTTATTTGATAATCTTCTGCAATAAGTTCATTTGCCGGTTCATCCACCCCATATGCCTTGGTAACACCTTGCATGGTCTCTCTCATCTTGCTTGTAGGGGCGGACACATGAATTTAAAAGAGGGAGGCCAATTTCAAATGTAAAAAAAAAGTCCAAAATTTTATTAAAGTTTGCTACATCAAAATTTTGTTAGAAATAAAAATTATGAAAGAAAAAGTAAAATCTGATGTAAAAAATTAAAAATTAAAAATTTCGGAGGAACAAAACATAAAATTGTTAAATAAAATTTAAAAAAAAACAAAAATATTTAACTGGAAAACAAAAGTTTAGTGAGGCATCTGTCCCAACTCGTTCCCATGTAGGCCCGTCCCTTATTGCTTGTGTGGATTTCAGGATATGCAAGTAGCAAAAATCCCGCTATTGGTATCAGGAAAAACTGAAACTGAAGTTGACATTGCACCATATAATGAAATAGTTATTGACAAAACCAAATTTATACACATGAGACCAACAACAGGAAAACCTATTAACCCAACTTTCTGGGCTTTGGCTTCATGAATCCTTTTCTTCCGTTCTGCTCTGTTAAGGACATCTCCTATCTACATAATTATGGCACTAATACAAAATTTATTCAAAACAAGCAAAATATGTATCTAAAACTTCAATTGAGCCCGAGATGATGGATACCGTCCAAAGATGTCGTGCACATTACTAGTCAACATAAGAGAATCAACTATGCATCAAAAGAGCAGGACTTTACGTAAAATTCCCAATATTTTAGAAATAATGTGCTTTGAATGTACAATGAACAATATCAGAAATAAAATTTAACTACCAAGCATTAGGAAAAAAAAATGCTTACATGAATGAACATCAGTTATTACATTCCTTCTATCTTTATCAGAAATACCTTACTGAGTCTCATGAGAAACTTTATTTAGCGTTGAGTTATGGAGACTTATCTAGTCCCACGTCGGATAGAAAATAAGGAGGAGGCTAGCCAATACTTGAATAAGTTGTTCAATTTCAAATTTGAACCAATACTTGAATAAGTTGTTAAATTACCAAATTTGTACTTCAAAATATATACGTTTTTAATCATAATATATGCAAAAAAAAAAAAAAAAAAAAAAAATTAAATAATTGCATAAGACTTATTTGATTTTCGATTTTAGACAAAAATCGAAAAAAAAACCGAAACCGATTTTTTTTTTTTTCATATTTTCAAAATTGAAAAAAAAAAAATCAAATCGAACCGAATCTTACTTATATTTCATTACAACATGTATATTATGTATATATGTAGGACCTGATTTTCTTTTTAATTATTGTTAAGCTTCCATTGTAGGGCATATTTTTCCAGGATGTATTAATAGTACATTTATCATATTCTTTTGTAGTTCTATTTTATCCTGTATTTTCTCCTACTGCCATGCAACCCTACTTTTGCAAGCTACTTTTTTTTCCCCTTCATTTTAGCTTTAATCGGTTTTTCTTCGGTTTTTTCTTGAGCTTTGCAACCCTGATTTTGCAAGCTCCGTTGTTTTCGGTTCGATTCGTTTTCCGGTCCAAGACCGAATAATCCTCACCCCTACTTTCCGATAGAAACCGCGTTATGCCAAATCACCGAATCTAATTCAATTGTTTTTATGATTATTTTCCTTTTACTTAACAAAGAAGACAGTTGAAAGTCGATCACCATCCCCAATTCTCCCAATTTCCCCAATTTAAAGCTTTCAACCGATAGGAAAGCTCGCATTTTTGATTTACGATCCCTGATCGCCAACATGAGTTTTCTCTTCGGCAAGAAGAAATCACCAGCAGGTATCTTTTCCCCCAAATTTCCCATTTATTCCCCAAAAAAGTTAATAATTTGTTTTTTCTAGGGGTTTTTTTGGGTTTAAATTTTGATGGTGGGTTATGCATGGATTGCAGAGTTGCTGAGGGAGAACAAGCGGATGCTTGATAGGTCCATCAGGGATATTGAGAGGGAAAGGCAGGGGCTTCAGACGCAGGAGAAGAAGCTGATCGTCGAGATCAAGAAGACCGCGAAGCAGGGGCAGATGGTAATGAGAAAGTTTCCCATCTTTGACAACTTTATGATGCATATTGGTTCAGTTCTGCTTAATTTTGCTTCGGTTTGACAACATAAGGTTAATTTGTGAGGGAAGTTGGATTTTTTTTTTTATATACTAAAATAACGTTATTTTTGGAAGTACTCCGTGCGCACGATACTTAATACTGAAGATTATTAGCAAACTACGTTCTTTTGTAAACTATGTTTTCGGAACTCGAATTCGTTTTTGAAGTTGGCATTTTGAAAATGCTATTTCAGAAAGGAAATCATGTTTTGGAAAATGATGACTCTAGTTAAAAACCAAACCTTCCTGTGTCTGACACGACCAAACCCCAGAAAACCAATCCAACAGAATTCAGTACCCATTTTCCCGTGTCCCCAGGTCCGACCCCGAGGACACATCTCCAACACATTCCCAAATCACTGACATTCCTTGTCGAAGTCTTCCTCGGCTTCGATCTGCGTCCTCCGCTCCGCTCACCGTTTCCAGAGCTGCGTGGACTCCTCTGCCGTTTCCGGCCGTCCTCCACCGGATCCGTCGGCTGCACTTTCCAGATCTGGTGCCGCCGCCGCCTTTCCATCGCCGGCAGTTTTTCCCTTCCGCTGAGATTCCAGCAGCATCTGCGGAGAACCGCCTTCGCCGCCGACTGCTTTCCGTTCTGAGCGCCGCCACTTCAGATCTGGACGTCCTCCACTTGAGATCCACTGTTCTTCTGAGATCCGCCGAGCACTGCTTCTCGGATCCGTCAGCAGTCCCGACCAGAAGAACAGTAGTTTGCTAGTAAGTCTGATAAGTACCAGTATTATCATATTATGGAATATTTTGAAAAAGTAATTTCATTTTAGTTGGAAATCTGCTTTAGTATTAACTTATGGATCCCATCAAGAGTATATCATGAGGACTATATAATTATGCTAATATTATACTTATTTGATAATTTATGGAGTTTGGATAGGTCAAAAAGGGATAAAAGGAAATCCAGTCTTGAATTATCCCTCTGATAGTCATGTGTATTTTTAATCGGTATTTGATGTGATGCACATGACCATTCGGGACTGAATTAGGTGCATGACAGCCAACCAGACCGTTTGCGAAGGATTTCCTATTATCCTTCAGTTACCCACTCCATAATGAATTATTACCCCTTTTTTATTGCATTCTTCTTTTGTGCTTGGAACCACTTCATGCTATGATAATCTCCTTCGTTACTAGCGCCAGGACTCCTCCCATTTTTATTTTTCCGAGGATGGAATTCTAATGCCCACTCTTCCCTCCCTTACCAGTGCTACAACTGGACCTCCCCTCGGTGTGTAGATCCTTTTTCCCTTATTCTTATATCAATTGTTAAATATTCATTATTGTATCTTTGCCACCCTATCTTTTTGTGCGACTGAAACACAACTTTGTACTACTGAATGGGTTTTTCCAGCTGTTACGTATCTCGACTAACTGCTATTTCAAAGGGTTACTGATTCATTAGCGTCTATCAGCCGCAATATGCCTCTAGTAAGATCAGAAATTATTAGGGTTTTAAATGTATGTACCCATAAAGAACTCATACCTTGACAACCGCACGACAATATATCTCCTACAGAAAGTATACTACCAAGTAGTCAATCAAAAAAGCCACCTGCTGAATCAGCTTCGCAAAGGTCGTGCTACTGGGCATATACTAAAGTTTCAACGACTCTCGTTTTTACAGCCATTAAGAAATTAAAAGCATGGAATCAGTAGTGCAAAAAAATATGTATAAATAAAAATATCCACTCCCATATGACATGTTCATTGATAATTGTTGAACCATGAATAGTTACATAACCCCGAATTGTCTAAGTAGTTGCTAGTAAAATTGACTCATCAAATGGTTTTGGACATCCAAAATGCTAGATATATGATGCACCAGAAATATTACAAAGAATATCTACATCCTGGCATTTAGGAGAATAGTCTTTTATTTTATTTTGAAAAAACATAAATATATTTCTTTGGAGTAATGAGAAAACTATTCCATTTATGATATTTATGAATAATCACAAGAAATTCAAAAGGGGAACATCTTGAATTCAACATTGAAGGAGTTGAACCAAGATTTCCATATGGATGAGATGGGGTATTAGTATATATATGATACATAAATGTAATAATCAGTGTAGGCAAAGGTGCGCCTTGCTCCTAGGCGCAGGGGCAGCGCCTCAGGGCACTCCAAGCGGGACGCAATTTTTAAGGCGCGTCTTTTCCGAGCGCCTTGGAATAGCTAAGGTGCGCCTTGAAAATCATGTAAAAAAACATGTTTAGACTATTTTTTGAACTGTAGTACTGTTTTTTTTACTGTTTTCTCTCACTCACTCAATTCAAAGTGATTGCAACATAGACATGGGGGAATTTGAAGCACACATGTTTATCAATGTAGAAATCCGATGTGAACATATATATATATATATATATATATATATATATATATATATAATTTTTGCGCGTCGCTCGGACGCGCGCCTTAAGTGCGCCTTGCGCCTCGGACGATTTGGACCCTTTGCTTCTTGAGTGCGCCTTGCCTCTTTGACTACCTTGGTAATAATTTGTCCTCTAAAAAGGGATAATGGAATGAATAGAATGAATAAAATGAATATTATGAGATTTTGGTAATTTTTTCTATACATTGATTGCAAAACTTCTATCATCCTTTTAGTTCTGATTCTTGTAAAATATTTCATATTTTCCTAATATTTGTACTGGTATAGGATATGCTATTTCCTGGGACCAAATAGGAGAAAAGATCAATAATGTTTTTATTGTTTTCATATCTTAGGATGAGTAAGATCATAATATCCTGGTAATTGAGTATTTTGAGAGAGAGTAATTCATTCAAACTTAGGTATTGGAAATTTCTTATTTTTGATGGTTGGTGTTGGATCTTATTCATGCTTTAGATTGTTGGTAGTTGGTAAGTATTAATTCCTAAACTTGATATCACAATATTCTCAAAAAGTAAATATATTTCATTATTTTGTTGGGAAATCATACGAGATCCTACAATGACAAGGACTTGCACACTACACTCCATTTTGATACTTTATTGATTCTTTGTCTTTTCTATATCCATTTGATTGACATCCTTGAAAATAAGAATCATGCTTCATCTTGTCATATCTTGATTGCCACATTTGGTGATACAGATCACAACTTTAGTGTTTCCGATTTGGAACCATTTGTCTTTGGGGTTCTGTGAATCAGGATGTAGTTTTGCATGGTTATTTGGGTGGTGGTGTGAATGTAGTAACACCTGTTGGTGCACTTCTACTTGCTCACACACTCGCACATGTATGTGTGTATATTGGATCCGGATTACTTCTTGAACTTGTTATTTTCTTCGAGGACTCATGGAATGATAAATATTTAAATTAAACCAAATCCACTCATGAATTGTTAAGGCTTTGTTGATGTTTTGTATGACACTGTTGACTAGCCCATTTCTCTCTTTGTCAAGCTCTCTTCTTAAAAATGATAATGTACAGTATGCTACCTATCTTGTGATCTTGTTCTCCAATTAGAATCAGGGTAAAACATAAAGTGGTCTAAAAGAAGAAAAGGAGTAGACACCAATAGAAAAGAGAAAGAAGCAGAGAGAGAGGTGTAAAAGAAATCATAAAACACTATGACAGATCATACTCTCATTTTGTGAGAGAGTTTAACACAATGTTCTAGATGTCAGATTAAATCTGCTGGTATGCAATTACTCAGGTGGTTGATTAATCAAAATTCGTAGTGGCCCCTTAATTACCACTAGTAAGCTGCATAATCTGTTAATCAGTAGCTAGCCATGACTCTGCATGCAATGATACTTCTTAATATAAAATTGGTTTTACTTGAAACTTACTTCATTTTATAGCAAAACAGGGACATCACAATCTTTGTTGGCATACAGAACCGAATCAGTTATAAAATATTATCAGAAGTCTGCCAAATCTACATATGTTTCCCCACTGACTGTTTCTTTGGTTCCATTCCTCCAATTCTTAGAATCTTAAAATAATTTTGCAATTTATGCTACTGCATACAGTATTTCCTGCAGAAATGAATGAAATTGATTCCCATGTGTCAACAAGTTCATAGTAATGTTTACGTTTGGTGACAGGGTGCTGTTAAAGTAATGGCAAAAGATCTCATTCGTACAAGGCATCAGATCACTAAGTTCTATGCTCTCAAATCTCAGCTTCAAGGTGTATCTCTTAGAATACAGGTAAACATATCCAAGTTACTTAATTTCTGATTGTTGCAACTCATATCTTTCCATGATGGGTAGTCTATATATTGCTTGTATTGATATATGATTTTATGATTGATATATCCTCTTATTTGTTGACTTTTTTTTTTTTTTCTCCTTAAAATTTTATGATTCTAATGAGAAGCTCCAATATCTTCCGTTATTCTTTCCGACCTCAGGATTTTGGGATGAAGGCTTTGTCATGATGAGATGTACTTTAATCCGATTATATATATGAGCAGTTATATTGCCGAATTGGGTTTGTCATTCCTTTTCTCTTTGGCTAAATGTGTCAGGGAGATAATTGCAATCCCTTATAGCAAATTGTATCATCTTACCTCTAGGGGAACTTGGATGATGCTTCTTGGTTGTATGAGTTTAAACTGCATAGCCAAAATGTAGGTCAACTGCCTTAAGCGGTCCGGTTTTATGGCATGACCCTCTTCTGCTCATAGAAACCTTGGCTAGAACTCTTTGACACCAACTTATGGTTTGAAGTAAGGTGGACAACCATTCATAAAAACTTTGTCAGTTAGTCTCTGGAGCTTTTTTATGCTCAATAGCCGACCCTATTCTGATGGAGGAGCTTGGATGATGATGATGATGAGTTATATTGCAGAAAAGATTTGCATGCATGTTTATGCCCCTTATTACTTTGGACTTTGCAAGGTTTTTTGCATGTTTCTCCTGCCATCCTTTTCTTGTTGGGGAAAATAAGAAGATAAAATGAATACTTGATATAGTTTTATAGAGATTTGACAAATATGATATTGCCTTTCCTTTCGACTCTCCAAAAACATCGTATTTCAGAGATGATTGTCATTCCTTCACTCTTTGACTTAATGTGTCATAGAAATAAATGCAATTGCCAATAGCAAATCATATATCTTAACTCTTCGTCTAGACTCTTTATAGTCTAGGAGAACCTGGAGGGTGCTCCTTGATTGCGTGAGCTTAAACTATATATTCAAAAGCTAGACCGACCTACATGTCAATTGGCCACCTAGGTTCTATGGTACGACCCTCTCATGCTCATTGTTACCTTGATTAGCAATTTGACGCCAACATAGAGGGTTGAGGTAAGGTTGACAATCGGTCATAAAAACTTTGTCAGATTTTTCATGAAGCTTTCTTATGCTAGATAGCCGACCCCATTCTAATCGGAGAAGGCTTGGATGATGATGATGACGATAAATGTGTTTCAGAGTAATAATTAACATTACAAACCATACAAGAGGCCTATATACCTGTTCTACCAAATTTGTCACTTTTCACTATCTTTGGTAGTTACAACTGAGAAAGACCACATAGTACTTCTGATTTATATGTGAAGGAAAGGGCTTTAATGGGATTTTTTGGGGTCTATGTTCCATTTCATCTGTGCCTGGATTCTTTGAAAAACATTATGGAGGTGTCCCACTTTTGTGTCTAATTCTTGCTTTCAATATTTTCATAAATTGTGTAACGCAATCAGGGTTAGGTGGAGACTATTGGAATTGGTGTATTTCTTAACTGCTTCAATCTAGATGTAGTTTTTCCACCTTTTCTCTTGTTCTGATTGGGTTAATAACTAAGAATGACGAAGGCGATGAAGCACGATTAGATTGGTCCCCCTGACATGCTCCTAATATAATGAAAGCCAGCTAATCTAGATCACCTAAAAGCTTCTCTCTCTACCTACCTTACATGACGTGTATATTACAGTCACTATTTTGCTTATGTTTGAAAATTCTATATAATAACGGAGATGGCTGAAATACAATTTCATGTGTCTTAGAATGAAAGTAGACATTTGATAATCTCACTTATTTGACTAGGAACAGTAGGAGAGTTGGAGAAATTTAACATCATCTAGCTTGTGTGTCTGGTGTGCAATGCAGGAATTAGGAAGGGAAGCTTCACCAAATATGCTTTCTTCCTTGTTTGTTTGCATGTATGTAGGTTGGTTGGTGGTTGTACGCATGGGACCATAGTAGCTAGGTGTAGGTGCAAATCTTGCCTGGTGACTAAGGTGGGTTGTATTGTAGGGACCAACCTTAGCTCAACTAGACCTGTTCTGAGCTGAAGAGGATTAAGGCCTCCTAAACGTAAACCTGATATTTGAAATTCCACACTGTTAGGGTACATTCAGCCATACTCGCAATTAGGAATGAATGTCTTGAGCAAACCGTGTAATTTTGCAGATTTAAATTTATCAGGTTTCATTACTAGTGATAATTTTCTCCACAACTTGATTTCTAGTAGAATAGGCAGTTCTGGTTTGATTACTTGTATGGAAATTTGGAATGGACGAGGAGGAATATTATCTCTATTGTTGACGTCGTAAAGTTTATTGTGATTTACTAGAAAGGTTCTTTGGTCGGTGGTAAACTTTGTGGCAACTAGAAAGGAGACAACATAACAGATGGTTTTGATTTTATTCAAATAAATAACACTGGAATGATATTACATGAGAAGAAGCACCATGAACCTGGACCAATGTTAATTCAGATCGACTCTGATGTTTATTGACCTGTCCGCCCCAAATAACATAAATAATGGTACAAATCGACAGGGTTGGATCCAGAATGTTTAGTCGGTGGGGGCTTGAGTAAGTACATGAAAAACAATTGTAACAAAAATTTAATACGAGAGTACGAAGATTTGTAACCTAAAACCTACAAGATCAAATCATCACTAATTTACCATCTGGACTACCATTTAGGTATGTCATTCATAGTGGAGACCAGATATTAGTTGTGTATAGTTTCATAGAATAATCACACAAATACCTATTAGGAGTTAGGACTGGGAGCTAGGACCCCTCACTCCCTTTTATGTTCAGGCGTCCCTGCAACTCGACCTAATTGACATATGTTGTCTTTTTTAGTTTGAGTTAACACTGCCTGAGTTTTAGCTCTACATCATAGCCAGTTTTTGCATGCACAAATATTCTTCATTAAAAATGTCATTTTCAAAGAAAGGATATCCCTGGGTGGGGACTTTTATTTAATACTGCCACTTTTCAGTAACTGAGTATTTACTCTTTACACTACAAAGTCTCAAACCAAGGTTCACACTATCGGTATTGGAATCTGTTTCGGACTTTCGTATGAATATTGGTATCGGCAGTTTCAGGGATTTTGAAACAGAGTTCTTTGTTTCGGTGTCAAAAGATATATTTTATTATTAAAAACTATAAATATTTTATGTATTGTTTGTTATTTCTTGCTAAAGGGATAGTATTAACATGGATGAATGTTCATCATCATCATCCAAGCCTTCTCTCATCAGAATCTGGTCGGCTATTTGGAGCATAACAAAGCTCTATAAAAGATTTGACAAAGTTTTATGACCGAACCATCAATGTTGGTGTCAAATTCCTAGCCTATGTAGTTTATTATGAGTATGAGAGGGTCATGTCGTAATACCTAATTGGCCAATTGACATGTAGGTAGACCTACCTTTTGTATTGCAGTTTAAGCTCATGCAACCTTAGAGCCTCAAAGTTCCTCTAGACTATAAAGAGTATAAACGAAAAGGCAAGACGGTACAATTTGCTATAGGGAATTGCATTCATCTCTGTGACATATTATGCCAAAGATGGGTGAATGAGTATTAAATATTCAACTTTGACAAATAGAAATGGTTATACTGTGTGTTAATAAATGAATCTTATCGACATGTAGCATGTAGATCTTCGATAGGTTGAATTGTTTCGACGTGTTTAATTGTTTGAACACATGTTCTCAATATTTCTCTCTTTTCCTTGTAATTTCTTTTGTTGAATTAACAGGGAAAGTTTCCAACGTCGGTATGAGACATTATCGGTCGGTATCGGTAAGGGTCGGTATTGGATTGGAAAGGGTCAAAACAATACGATATGGCCAATATTTACCTGTATTAGCTGATACTACGACACTTGTCTCAAACCCAATATCAAACTAACTATTTATTATCTCTTCCTCTTTGTAATTCTAATGCCACTTACTTTGGTTTGAAATTTAACGCGAGGACATTGCTTTTGGGTGGATGCTATACATGGAGGTAAGTTCATTTTATACAATTGCATAATTGTATGAGAATACGTGAGTTCAGGTATCCACTATCCAGGTTTTTCAGGCTATAATTTAGTCTTATAACGCACATAATGGTACTGATTTATGTTACACAGGTATGGCCACAACACGATATGATACCTGAATGCCGTTTCACTAACGATTTCATGAATAAATTCTATTGTTTCATGAACCTCATAATTGAGCTCAAAGTATCTTTACTGGTATATGGTTCTAAGTTCTATGTTTGCAGATTATATTTGGATCGTCTCCACAAAATTAAGAATGTGCACCTTGAATTGCGTTTCACTTGTCTGTGGTTGTCAAAAGTTTTAGCCGACCCCAAAAATTTGGGACAAAGGCTTTGTTGTTATTGTTCTTCAATCACATTCCTCTTAGCGCAGAATAAAACATTAGAGATTGTTTTTTTCCGGAAGTCCATGTAATATACACTCGAGTGGTCTAATGTTAGCTACTAGGTGCCCTGTACACTACAAAGACCGGTTGGGGTATTTAGTGGTCCAAGTGTTACATCTCTCAGGTAAACTATGTAGCTTGTTATTAGGGTATAGTTAAAGCATAAATTTAATGAAACAAATATAATATACTATGACCTCACTAAGGTATTTCTGATAAAGATAGATAAATAAAATAACTGTTGTTTATTTATGCAAGCATTTTGTCCTAATGGTTGGTCTTGGACTTTTCTTTTGTGATATTATTCATTGTACATTTTTTACAGAAGAAAACGCATTGTTTCTAAAATATCAGGAATTTTAGGTTAAGTGTGTTCTTTTGGTTCTGGTCATAGTTGATCCTCTTTTGTTAATTAATAACCTGCATGTGTGGAGGGTGACATTTGTTGACAGTATTCATCATCTCAGGCTATGTTGAAGTTTTAGATCAGTATTTGGCTTGTTTTGGACAAAGATATTATTAGTGCCATAGAGTATGCAGATAGGAGATGCTCTTAACCCACCAGAACGGAAGAATAGGATCAATATGTTTCCTGTTGTTGTTGTTATGTGTTATATATTTGGTTTGTTAAGAGCCATTTCAATATATGGTGCACTCCAGGTCCACTTTTTCCTGATACCAAGAGTGGGATTTCTTATACTTGCAGACCCTGAAATCTACACAAGCAATGGGTGAGGCCATGAAAGGTGTTACCAAGGCAATGGGGCAGATGAACCGGCAAATGAACTTACCAGCACTGCAGAAGATTATGCAAGAGTTTGAAATGCAGAACGAGAAGATGGAAATGGTTAGTGAGGTAATGGCGGATGCCATAGATGATGCCTTGGAAGGAGATGAAGAGGAGGAAGAAACAGAAGAACTTGTTAGCCAGGTCCTAGATGAGATTGGTATTGACATCAATTCTGAGGTATTTCTTATTAGCGTCAATACATTTCCTTCCCTTCAGTCTGGAGTCAGTGTTGTATGCTCTATACTGATAAGAATGATTGGCTTAATACACAGCTCGTCAAAGCACCTTCAGCTGCGGTGGCCACACCTGTGGCGGCTAACAAGGTTGCACATGCTGAAACAAGTGCAACCGATGGAGGTGGAATAGATAACGATCTACAGGCTAGGTTAGACAATCTTCGAAAAATGTAAATTGCTCCCTTGCAGAATCAAAAGCATTTTAGCGGAAAACCTAATTTGGTTATGTAATATATCACATATATGTACACTGGTGTTTGATACTACAAATTATCAAATATAATTTCTTTTGGTTGCCTGCAAATGGAAAACAATGCAAGTTTTTGCTGTAAGTGGTGTTGCAATCTTGTGTTGCAAGTGGTGTCAACAATCTTGTGTTGTAAGTGATGTTGCACATCTTGAATGATTGGTTGCAAATGTTTTGAGTCCAATTTTTGGATAGCAAAGCCTTGCTATATATATAGCAAGGTTCTAAACGGTAGTAAGCGGGTGCGTGGCAGAGAGGGTCTATCGCCCAGGTGTCGTCTAGGCACGTAATACATGTGTGTATGTCATACTATCTATGTATATAAATATTAAATAAAATTTCCAAGTTGCTGAAGTTAATAGTTTTTTGTAATTTCGAGAAATTTAATTTTATTTAGGCTAACAATATTTTTGTGCAGAATGGAGTTAGATTTTTCCAATTGACATTATTTATAAATTAGAATAAAGAACGTTCAGAGTCCAAAAAATGTGAAGTTTTTTTTTCCTTTCTGTTTTTTAATATAAAATTTACAGTTTTTTTTCATGAGATAGACGTCCGTCTATGACGTCTCACCTACGTCTACGCAACCAAACCGTTGTCGGTTGTCTATTCCACCGCCTACGACAAAAGCGGCGTGGAGAGCCGCCTCGACTATTTAGCACACTAGTATATAGTTTTGTCGCTCAAGTAGAATAGTTGCTTCGTTGGAATTGTATAACATGCTGTCAGTCGAAGTTTGTGAGAAATGTTGGTAGATGATAATGCGGCCATTTTGTTATTGCACTTCCATTTTAGCGAAATCCGTTGTTCTAGTTGCAAGCAGTCGTCTTTTCGATGATAATAATAGTTACACATCTGGGAGGAATTATGCAACCTGCAATGGGTTCTGTAGCAAACAAATTGCTGCAATTGGATCACGTCCCCATGGCTATCCAGAAACAAAACACCCTAATAATTGACAAACTTCTGTACTTTCTAGTGTTTATTTTATAGATACAACTTCAAAGTTCAGAATTTATCGAAATTTATTTGCATTGGACTTGTACGGATTACTCCTCTATGACATTATTTAAGAATCTATTGTTTGTGGGCATTTGGTACGCTGAATCTTTTTTATATTCATGGATAAAATTAGGATGAGAATTTGGTTTGAATTATAAATTTTATTTTTGAAAATTTTGAAGTATAAGAAAACAATATCCTCATGACGCATGATAAACATATTTTCTCAAAAATATGTTGGTATATTTTTTTTTCTTTGAAAAAACAGGTGGGTCCAAGTTCGTTTGAATCCGGATGTATAAACAGAAGATTCCCCAGAATGCACAAACGAAAACACGGAACATGCGAAGCCTACGGAACCACGATGCCGCAGAACACTGAAGGTGATATCGTGGAACCACAGATCGCTGAACGCACGGAACCCCACATAATCATGGAACCACTGAACGCGTGATGTGCGCACCGCCGTTGAATGCGTGTTGACTCTGCGTGGCTCATGTGCAAGCTTCATGCATCTCGCGTCCGATACGTAGTGCAAAGTGTGTCATCAAAACGTCAATTTGTACCATTAGTCAGAGTCACTACTGAAGGCAACTCGGAGGGGGCGGGGGGGGGGGGGGGGGGGTAGGGGTGTTGAATAGAGTGAATCAATAAAATCCAATAAAACCAATGCAAATTACCAACTAAAAAATTCAGCAAGCAAGTAAAGAAAAATTGCAAGAGTTAAGAAGTCACAAACGCAAACACCGCGATGTATATTGGTATCCTTCGTGGAAGGTGTCACGCCCCAATCTCACGCAAGTTCGATCGTCCCCGCTGAACGTGAATCACCACGTTACAGCACTCCCGCAGGACAATCGTTCTCATCGGGATGTGATGTCGTGTGAGCCTGGAGTTGCGCTCGCACAAGACGATGACGTCAAACGTCATAGTTATCATCGAAATGACCAAGTTGCAGCGAAAGTCAAGTATTGTGTACCAAGCACACATCAGAGTATACGCAGCGAAGCTCTCGAAGGATCCAAATAAAGATGCCACAAAGGAGAATGCCACAAAGGCGATGCAATACTCTTGTTGTTTCTCTTGCCCACAAAGGTACTTATCGTTCCATACATCATGTCCCGTATATCCAAGCTGAGCCACTACACATCGTACCTGTAAATAATGCCCACAAACATTGGTCAGTACACAACCGTACTAGTGAGTGGGATAACCCACTCATCTAAACCAATGCAAATTACCAACTAAAAAATTCAGCAAGCAAGTAAAGAAAAATTGCAAGAGTTAAGAAGTCACAAACGCAAACACCGCGATGTATACTGGTATCCTTCGTGGAAGGTGTCACGTCCCAATCTTTCGCAAGTTCGATCGTCCCTGCTGAACGTAAATTACCACGTACAGCACTCCCACAGGACAATCGTTCTCATCGGGATGTGATGTCGTGCGAGCCTGGAGTTGCGCTCGCACAAGGTAATGCTGTCAAACGTCATGGTTATCATCGAAATGACCAAGTTGTAGCGAAAGTCAAGTATTGTGTACCAAGCACACATCAGAGTATACGCAGCAAAGCTCTCGAAGGGTCCAAATAAAGATGCCATAAAGGAGAATGCCACAAAGGCGATGCAATACTCTTGTTGTTTCTCTTGCCCACAAAGGTACTTACCGTTATATACTTCATATCCCGTATATCCAAGCTAAGCCACTACATAGCGTACCTGTAAATAATGCCCACAAACATGGGTCAATACACAGCCGTACTGGTGAGCGGGATAACGCATTCATCTAAACCGATACTAAATAGATAGTGAATGCAAATAATTATATGGTGATCTTTCTACTTGAATCCTAGATTCATTTTATGGCAGAGGCATGACATGTTAAGGAAAGAAGTAAAGCAGTTTAAGAATACAATATACTAGCAGTTATATCCAAACTCAAATGAAACTAAGCATGCAATATGTTTTACTCAAACCCAAAGCAAAGTGTGAACCTATCAAACAACATCGCACTCAAAGTCTCAAATCTATCGCATCAGGTCACAATCCAAGCCTTGCTAATCTAATCATCGATGCGCACACTTTTGTCCGAGGCAAGGTGGTGCCGCTGCCTACACGAATGCACAAACCAAACCAACTCTTATCTATATGAAGGTCGCTGGCAAAGCCATAAAGGATTATACAACTGCAATTCGACCCGATCCAGCGCTTAGTAGCTAGCCCGCCCGTTGGTCTCGAACTTCCAGTACCGTGCCCAAAGCACGTTACCATTCATTTCCTCCATGGCCGAAAGGTCTCAGTGCCCCGGAGCCTCTCCCGTTCGAGGAAACCAAAGCTTGTGCACAATAGGTTGTCCGTGACCAATGAAATACTCCAACAAGTAGGTACGACGAGAGAATCGAGTCTTCTTGTCCCACCAAACGATACTCGTCTCGATCCATCCAATTCACCATAACCATTCTCCAACTATAGCCCAAGGCACCATTCTCCTACTATAGCCCAAGGCATCATTCTCAAATTATCTCCATTAGGCACCATGCCGCTTCTCGACACAGTGCTCTGATTAGGTGCAACACCCCCTCCGAAAGCTCCGTGGCACAATATCCCAACAGTGGCACAATGCCCTCTCTGATGCAGTTATCCGGTTTCGAACCACAACTGCACGCTTTACTTGACAAAGCATCCAACTTGATACTCGTGCACGGATGCACGCTCGTTCGCTCGATAAAATATTTTGCTTCTCCAACCAAGATGATCCACTCAAAGTCCCACCAAACTAAGTCCAACTCAAGCCACATATTATATCCTTCCAAATGGCACACACTCTATGCATGCCACAGTACGGTGATTCCAATGTTCCAGTTCCAAGTGTCCAAGATATTATGTGTGGTCCATATTATTAGTCATGAAGAGTAGAGGAGAAGGGACAGAGCACACTCACCAAGTTGAATCCGCTAGCACTCTGCCTTGCCGATACGGTTGATCCCTTGAATCTGTAGTCCGATGCGAAGCACGATCTACTCAATTGGTATGACCGTGTGAGCAAGCCGTGATCTCCAAATCATCCGACCAATCGGACTAAGGAAGACATCATTATCGCTCCAATTATGTTATCTCTGCACTTGTTCTGAACAAACACACTGATTCAATCGAACTCCGTATTTGATCTGCACATGAAACCAACTCAAATCAATACTTGCTCCCATATCTAACAAATCAAAATATAACCAACCATTGTCTCATTTAATCTGACTCAGCGTAATATACTGTGTGGTTGTGGGACATTACATAATATACCACTTAGAATAAGGTTCGTCCTCGAACCAAACCAGTACTCATTCATTTCTCCTATGCCGCTTGACCATTTCATAACTCTTCTCCAATTACTCACATTCCCTGATCCAGACTCATCATTTTCGCTACTCGCTAAATGCTCAAACATCATTTCTATATTCTCACATCCTCCTTGCAGCTCATTTCGAATTCAACATATCGCTTAGTTTGGATCATACATATATTTAAGGATCCCCGAAATACATGTATTTCAGCCGAGCTTAGCGATAGTGAATTTGGACAAGTTACAAGGGTATATTCATGTATGTAGAAGCATAAAATATGCTGGGGAATCGTACGCGTATTATACAGTCAAAATTCCCAACATACATGAAGTCCACGTAAAACAGAGCTTCAGAGCCGTATGGCGTAAAATATGGCTTCAGAGCTGTACGCGTAAAACAGAGCTTCAAGGCTGTGTGGCATAAAATAGGGCTTCAGAGCTGTCTGGCGTAAAGTAGAGCTTCAGAGCTATACGCGTAAAACAGAGCTTCAAGGTTGTGTGGCGTAAAATATGGCTTCAGAGCTGTACGCGTAAAACAGGACTTCAGAGCTGTTTGGCGTAAAGTAGAGCGTCAGAACTGTCCGCATAAAGCAGTGCTTCAAGGTTGTTTCAGCGTAAAAGGTTGCTATACCTTCCTGCATAAAGTTTAAAATATGTTTATTTTTAATACAGCATAAAGTTGTACGAGGAACTCTTCGTATTCCTCGGATGAATTTGTCAGACAAAACAGTGAACCTGACTCCTGACAAAAGTACTGCACGATGATCGAGAGGACGACGGTGATGATGATTTTGCACAGAGACCCAGGTTGTCGTCTAGTGACATATTCTTGATACAAGTCATTTTTACGCTCAAGACTGGAGTCTTCTGAATACGCTGCCTATTCTACATTGACAGAAATGAGTTTTTACACTCAAGATAAGACGAAATCAGATGCCACGTCAAAAGCTATTTTCTGCACAGAGCTCGAGGCATATCTCTGCATTTAATACACGAGATGGAGGCATATCTCTGCATTTAATGCACGAGATTTTGTTCTATTCTTTAGATTTTGTCAGGACTGGGAGAGCTAAAACTGTGACTAATACGCTCACATCACCATCCTTGCATTTTACGCCAACCAGGCTATTTTCAACTATAGGAGTACGCCGTATGCTATCTCCTCGAAATACGCTAACTCGGCCATATTTGCAAAGGTACGTGATAAGGCTATTTAGCCCAGAATACGCTCAAGACCTCAGTCGTGATGGATAATTGACTGGGAAAGCTAAAACTATGACTAATATGCTCACATCACCATCCTTGCATTTTACACCAACCAGGCTATTTTTAACTATAGGAGTACGCCGTATGCTATATCCTCGAAATACGCCTACTCGACTATATTTGCAAAGGTACGTGATAAGGCTATTTAGCCCAGAATACGCTCAAGACCTCAGTCGTGATGGATAATTGGCTATTTTACGCTGGTTATCTATTATTCATGAACCATCCAGTTTTATGCAGAGTTTGGCCTTTTACGCCAACAAGACAGTTATTTGGCTTTTACGCCAACCGTCTTTACGCAGGAGCAGTTACCTACGTGGCTTGCATGCCATGATATTCGAGAAGCAGTTATACGCGTTACCTCATAAAGGAAAACGTGTCATACGCATATTCAGAAGACATTTGGAATATGGGGAGCAGTTATCTTAACCGCAGCGTAAAGGAAGTCTTCTTATTCACTATTTGGCTTTTACGCCAACAAGACAGCTATTTGGCTTTTACGCCAACAAGACAGCTATTTGGCTTTTACGCCAACAAGATAGTTATTTGGCTTTTATGCCAACAAGACAGCTATTTGGCTTTTACGCCAACAAGACAGCTATTTGGCTTTTACGCCAACAAGACAGTTATTTGGCTTTTACGCCAACCATCTTTACGCAGGGGCAGTTACCTACGTGGCTTACATGCCGTGATCTTCGGAAAGTAGTTATACGCGTTACCTCGTAAAGGGACATGTGTCATACGCAGATTCAGAAGATTATTTGAACGTGGGTAGCAGTTATTATAACCGCCGCATAAAAGATGCAACTTTTTTCACAGTTTGGCTTCTACGCCAACTGGACAGTTATTTGACTGATCTCTATAAATAGAGACCCCTGATCATAGGGAAAAGGGATCAGATCGAAAGATCAAAAGGGATCAAAGGATCGATCAAAAAGATCGAGATCAAAGGATCGATCAAGGATCAAATAGAAGCACAGAGAGAGATCAGTGAGAGAGAGCACAGACAGAGAGTGTTGGTTGACAACTTTGCCAACAAGAATTCAATCCCCTTTGCAACCTTTGAATCTTCTTCTTCTTCTACAGCACTTCTTCATCATCGTGTGGTCCAAGTAACAAAGTGATCGACCGCAGATCAGACTTCTATAGCAATTCTTTCCCAGAATTATTTTATTATACTTAACATCCTCATATAGGATTAATTGTACTCTTTTTCTTGTTTGTAAGCAAAAAAGAAAGGTTTCATATAAACCCTCTTCTTCCTTAATTTTGTTTATTCAAACAATGTCCGAGACATTCATCGCTTCACTTCCGACTGAACCGATCCTGACATTCATCCCTCAACACATTCGCACAAGCGTTATTCTCAAATACGATGATTCCCCACTGACGATCTCACCACCTGACTCAAATCAGTTAGTGTTCTAGCTCGACCATTCTCTAGCGATAGCCCAAACCATACATGCTTCAAGTCCTTGCGCATCCTAAGTGCAACGAGTATTCTGCAAGGCCTATCATCCAACTATTGCTGAATTCTCACTTGGATCGTCCGAGTTCAACCAACCGAACTCTAGCTTGACTTCAATCGCACCATGTTCCGCGTGCACCATCTCCAAATATTATCTCATGCTCCGAACGATTATTATATCTGATACTACCCTAACAAAGCGACTTATCCAAATATCGCACAATACTCCAAGATCAACACAATACTCCAAGATCAATTCGGCCCAATACCTCTGTCTCAATCTCAATACCTCTCTAGATGAACATTATATTGAGGTTCATGTGATCCATGAAGATTTTGCCGCCACGCCATAGGGATATAATTGCCACAATTTTAATGCGGACACACTGTTTGCCATTTAAATCAAAAAAAAAAAACTAAGAGGACTTGGTTTTGATTAACAAACTTGAGAGTACAGAGTAGAGTCATAAGAGACAATCTAAGTACAAATTTTAATTTGATCTGGGGGGGGGGTGAAGATGGAGGGTTAGGAGTGTAGCAACTCTCTTTACTCCGTGGACGATCCGAACGTAGAAACTTCTCTCCTTGGTTCTAGTGTGAATCCGTAGATAGCCAGCCAGCCCTGTGTATGGGTGTGGTACCTTGTTATTTATAGCCGCCCTGTGGACATGTTATGGATGTCGCATATGCTCGTGCTTGGTTGCCGCATGGGGATCCTTCAGCAGAATGCGGCAGTAACGGTAGTCGCATGGTGCGGGCAAGCTGCCACTTGGGTCTGGTTAGGATTTTCTGTTTCGAAGGGATCTTGGGGTTGTTGTGTACATAACTCGGTCAATTGGACACTTGGTCAATACTAACTGTGCGAAAAATTATCTTCTGTTGTAACATAAAATCTTGTGAGTCAAGAGCCGCATACTGTTGTAGTCACATAGAAGCTCTCATTTAGCCTTGAACCCTCTGGCCATGTGGACGAGGTCGCATGGGTCTTGAAGCCGCATATGTACTCTTGTTTGGCCTTGGTCAGGTGGACGCTCTGGCCGCATGATGTCGAGGCCGCATGGGTCTTGAAGCCGCATACGTAGGACACGTGGCATGGCCCGTCTGTCAAGGCAATTAATGCACTGATGTGACTTATTATCTTTTTATGAGTCATCGTGTGCACGGATTCTGAAGCATCTCAGGATGATGAGTGAGGTGTCAGAGCTTATGACAGACATCAAAATATGGTTCAGGGGGTTTTATGCGACCGTCCTGCTCTGTGGTCGTTCAGACCGCATATGGGAACTGCATGGAGTCGAAGTCGCATGGGACAAGAGATACAGGGAATGCATGGAGTCTAGAACGCATTAAGCTAGAGACGCATGGAACACATGGAGTCTGGGACGCATTGGGCCAGAGACGCATAGAACACATAGGGTCTGGGATGCATTGGGCCAGCGACGCATGGATCTTTTGTTATTTTCTGCATTTTTGGCATTTGAACAGTTGTATACTGCCAAAAGTAATTATGACAAAGCTGTCAGCATGGATTCTAATCAGCAGTGCAGGATTTGAGACGGTCAGAATGACTGTCTGTTTTGTCATAGTCATAAATGCTCTGATGTGACTGTAGGGACGATGCGTCACAGTACGATATGCGTCTTGGGATGTCATGTATCCGAGGGTGTCATGTGTCCGCTGCTATTATGCATCCACCGCAGTTATGCGTACCTCGCTTATTTATTGACTGTAAACTGGAGCGCATGGAGGAATTATCATGCTTCTACAAGACTCCCTTCAAAGTTTTCAGACTTGTCTAAGTCTGGAATACTTTGAATAAGAAGCATAAATCCAGCACGCATTAACTGTCTATTTTTGTCATGTTGATGCATGTAGAGGTTGTCGCATTAAGGGCTCTGTCATGCTGTCAAATCTTTATTAAATAACGAGATTTGATTCTATCTTCGAGTCGGTTTGTTGGGATCCCGGGCCATCTGATAACACGAGGCCCGAGGCATCGAATGATGGCTGATTAAAGAAATCAATCGCCTCTCTTATCCTAGTCTGCCACATGGGTGGGGTGTTACATTCTTTGAGGCCTCCCAATATATAAAAGGGGGGGGGGATGTTCGGAGAGAGAAGGGCTCTTACTTTATCTTTTATTCTCTATTTCTGCCGCCGTTGGTTCTGTTCCTTTCCTATCGATCGTCATGTCTTCCCGAGTTCCTTCGTCCTCCGCCACTGCCAAGGGTAAGGGCCTGGTGTCTGAGGGCGTTGTGCCCAGAAAGAAGTGTACGGGAAAGGGGAAGGCTACCGCCAACGAGGTTCGCCCCCTAAAGATTTCTTCAAACGTTCAGGGACCCGTCATAGGTAAGGACTCTCTTGCGGGTGGAGATATACGAGAACACAGAAACGCAATTCGCACGGTTTATCACATGAATGTAGAGACATGTGCGGCCTCTTAACTTTGCAGATGCGCAAGCTATGAATGCGCGGCCGCATAACTGAAAGTATGCCATGGACAACCTTACAGATGCGTAAGCTGTGATTTATCGCATGGGCACGTGCCGTCGTGCACGTCATCGTGTGCAGAAGTGTCATGTGCCTATCATTCTTCTTTGTATGTTAATTTTATGCAGATCCCTCTTTGTTGATACGCCTGTCTTTTTTATGCTGTGCGGTGAAGTTACCGACCACCCCTTCAGGGGAGTTGGTGCTCAACCCCGGGCGAGTTCCGTTGAATACAAATTTTGAGTACCTAGCCGCTGCCATTCAACGCCATTTGGATGCAATTTTTCTGTCTGACGTGCAGAAACAGATTGCTGAGCAGGGAAATTTTTTTCTTCTGAGTCAAATAACTTCGGGGGAGGCCACTACTGGGAAGGGCATACCTCCAAGAAGCCCTACTTTCTGTTTGGCGATGCTCTGACCTCGCTCGCCCCTAAATTAGGGAGGTTCATGGAGGATTGGAGTTTTACCCACCATCGGACGAAGATGTCCATACCTCCTTTCGAACACCATATGCCTTTGTCAGACCTCCACATAGTGATGGGCAAGAGGTCGATGGCTTGGAATTTGACGCCTGAGCTACGAGGGGCTCTTACCGGCAAGATCCGGGTTGGGGGGCATCAAGGCAAGGGGGATTTCTCGTGTTGCAAGGAATCGCCCTCTTATTCTTCTACTGGGTTAGCTCCCGGCGTCGTCAGGAGTGATTTGGGGTCTTGACGTGTATGTCGCGGATACCTTCCTTCATGTGGTTGCAAAGAAGGGTGTGTATATACCAGGGCAGCTGCGAACCCTTGGTTGGGCCCATTACACTCCTTCTTGGTATCGGTTGACCAAGTGGGTGTTGAAGCACTACGAGCGAGAGCTCCGTGCTGCTGGCATTTTTTTTGCCGTGAGGGGCACTTGTTACGGCCTGTATACGAACCGTTGTCTTTTTCTCGCGCTGATGGAGATGTATAATTGTCACACGGGGACTTTCTTCACTCCTGGCGGGGAGATAGGGTTGGCCTTACACGAGATGCATTCAGTCTCGAGGCTCCCTTGGAGTGAGGTGCCCTATGAGGTATACACTCTGAGCAATGACAAGCTGGAGGAGTTTGAGAAGGAGAGTCCGAGATTTTTGGCCGTATATCAAGAATTGATGTGCCACCATAACTTCTGCCAGAGAGAGTACAAGGAAGATAAGGCTTCCGAGGGGCCTATCCCGCATACTATTGTCTGGACGCATTATCTTTTTTCGGAGGTGCCTGGGTCGGACAAGGTTTATATTTGGGCGTCGCGGTCCCAAAAGGATGTCGCAGCCTGGATCCGACGGTATCGCGAGAAGTTGGTTGATGGCGAGGAATTAAGCTATTTTCTCATGGACACTCATGAGCTGTCCGTCCAAGCATTGCTGGCGGGGTACTTGATGGTCTGGCTGCACAACAGCGTGTTAGCGGAGGGGGGGTCAGGCTCAATTGAAAGAATCAGCCGCAATCTCATCATCCCGGCTGTGCGGCTAGCTTTTGGCCATCCACTCGCGTTACTGCCCGCGATGGTTTGTGGTACCCATCGAGGCCTTCGGCGATTTGCCAAAAAGGTAAAATTCTATAAGGGATTTGGCGAATTCAACAAGGTAGAGTTACCCTATCATTACCTGATGGGTTGGCTTTTGTTGCACCATCGATCTCTGATGGGTCCCGGTACCAAATAAGGGATGTTAGAGGGAGACACCTTTATCCGTCGTTATCGGGGGATGAAGTGGCATCACGAGGATATACCCTCGTGCATGAGGGAGCTTGCCTATCTGAATGGCTGGACATTTTGCACGATGATTCCAGATTTCACTAAGAAGGAGAGGAGCGTCATCCACCGGGATAGTGATATTGTCGGTCGTCGATTGTCAGTGACCCTCTATCGCTGGCTCCTCACCATCCGTCTCTCTCACTTGGTATATCCAAACCGGGTGGAGGTCTTCCTGGAGCCCTATCTTCCCAACCAGTTTGCTCGTCAATTCGGATATAGCCAACTTCTACTGGAGACTCCTACCGCCTCGGTGGGGACGGTTGGTGGTCTTCTCGATGGAGCTCAAGCGTGGCATTATTATACCGTCGTTGGTACAGAGGTAGAGTTCGGGTTACCTGCTGCTGATGTGGCATCGACTCTATTGTATGCTGCGGGCCTTTTTTATTGCACAGTCAATACACTGCCAACGGACTATATCCCGGACACGTCCTATTTATCTGGTACCGTCTTTAAGCACCCGTCGTTGAAAGGCCGACGGACGCCTAAGAAGGGACGGAGTATAGCTCGGCCTCTGCTAGTTGATTCAGATCCAACTTACGAAGAGGGGACTTCTCCTGACGGTCTTCCCGCTCCTAAGCGCAAGTCCGCGGTGGCTCGTCACCCTGGTCATCCTAAAATGGTGTGAGTCAAAGTGGCCTCAGGGGCGGGACCCGTCGGAGAGTCGGACCCTGGCGGAGAGAGCTCTGTAAGGGAGGAGGTAAGACCGCTTGCATTGGTGGTGTCAGAGGGAAACTCTACTTTGGATGCTATGGAAGGGCCGTCCTCGGTGGTCGACGGCTGCCAGGGTCTCTTACGTGGAACCGGAGGAGGGGACGACCTCTCACGAGTCCGGCACTACCCCTGAAGATCTCGTCTTTGAGGATCCGGGTGATTGTATCCCTAAAGAGCCATCGACGGTATCCGCTGCTCTCCAAGTCTTAGGAGGTAACTTGAGTATTTTGGAGGTGCCTTCAACTGTGGCGGGTGAGCCTTCAATCATGTTATCTTCTCCAGGTATGCTATTTCGCCGCTTTACCAGAGATAAATTTTTTGGCTTGAGTTTTCAATTCTTCGGGTAACTATGTCCCTGAGTAGCTGTGATCTTATAGGCGGTGGCTCCCTTCTGCGAATAGCAAACGTAACTGCTGAAGAGGATATAGAGGAAGGAGGGGGCAGTGGACTCATTCGGAGGAGGTCTATGCCTCTTCCCCTTCTGGCTAGGAATGAAGAACCCCTTGTTGGATCTACTGCTGAGACTGGTACAGAGGGGGTTTTGGCTGCCGGGACTGAGGTGCCTGCCCCTTCATCTGTTGTTATAGGACCATCTGACACCGGCACATCTTTCGATGTCACTCTTACGGCGGTCGATATCACTCGATTACCTAGTTTCCCGTCGCTACTTTCAATTGGGAGGCAGGTTGCAGAAGCCAAAGTCCGATGTTCCGCAATTGTCGCCCTGTTACCGGGGTCGTCTAGTGCTGCTATGCCTCCTCCTCGGCCGACTGTAGTCCCTACCGTCATGACTCCTTTGACCCCCTCCATATTTGCTGACGGGGAAGATGCCTCGAATGTCATTTTTCAAAGCTTCTACATGTACCTGAAGAAGGGGGTGCACGCCGTCCTAGGGCGAGGCAAGGCTTTTACTTGGGCTAAGCACTGTGCCTAGAACTAGACTGAGATTTTGAGGACCCTTCCTGGTTATGAGCAATTGGCTAACCTTTTGAGCCAGAAGTTGGCTGAGGTAGAACAGCGCGTGAATGAACTGCAGCAGGTGCGACAAACCAACCTGGTCATCGCCGTGGAAGAGGAGCGTAAGTTCCTTCTGACATCCATGGAGCAGATGAAGACTGCTTACGTGCGGAACAAGAAGGCCCTGGAATAGGACCTCCAGAAGTTGGGCCTTAGGCATGAGGAGTTGAATGATCGAGGGGAGGTCTATCTCGCTCGGGAGGACTCTGCATCCCATGCCATGGCTGCGATCAACGAACAAATTGTGCAACTTCAAGCCAAGATGGCAGTCGTGGAGGGTGACTTCCAGGCGGCTCATCGAGAGAGGGAGGCCATCTACTAGGAAACTAGCAAGGTGGCTCAGTCTTCTGCTTCCCTGGAGGACACGTTGAAGAAGGCGGAGGATAAATACCAGGCATATGCCCACCTTGATGATCCTACGACTCTAATTTAGGAAGCTGAGTGCAGAGTCCGAGCGAAGATTGATGCTGCATTACTCGGCTCCAAGGGCGAATAGAGGAATTGTGCACCACTGAGGAGTAGCAGTAGTTCGGGTTTCACTTTTTGACACTGCCTTTTGCTCCGAAAAAGAATTCTGTTTGGGAGATGGAGGTTCTCCTTTTGTTTTTTTTGTCATGAGCATGTTTTGGTTTTGTGGTCGGGACGTGGTCCCGGAATATAGTTTGTTCCTTTTATCTCTATGAAATAAAAGTTTCCTTTTCTGTTGTGATTGTCTTGCTGACTCAATTTGTGTCCCGGAAGAGAAATAACCACTTTCCGCACTTCATGTACTGAGGTGCGCTTGATGTGTTCATACCGATGTGCCAGTCCGGGTCTTTGAGAGGATCACTCTAAATCTCAACAATCATATCTTGGGTCATGTAGAGATGGAAAAGTTCTTGAGATATCTTACTTAGAGGTAAGGTGGATGTGGTAAGATATGACTCTATGGGGATAGTGGAGAGACATAGTTCAAAGGAAATGTGGACTTGAACTAACTTTTTCTCTGCTGGAGAAAATGAAGTGTGGATTCATTTCCATAGCAGGTATCCCGCGGAGGAATTTTTTATAGACCTATTACTTCTTGTGCACGACGGTACAAGTAATAAGCTCAAGATGAGTCCTGCCAGAGGTGATATGGACGTGACAGTTTTTGTGGACTTAGCACCGCTGGTGTACCTTGGCGAGTACTGGTGATAAGTTTAGGCGGTGATTGATATCAGGGGTCTTGTGGACGCGATGATCGATAACCAACCCGACAGGTTTGCTCAGAGGTACGAAGGACATGGCAAACCCTACTGGAGAATTTTTGGGTAGACTTATTATTTATTGCGTACGTTGGGTGCAAATAATAAATTTGACTAACAATCCTATCAGAGGTAATATAGACGTGATAAGTTTTGTGGATCCATTATTTTTTTGTGCATGTTAGTGCAAGTAATAGGTTCGAGACAAGTCCTGCCAGAGGTAATATGGACGTGACAGTTTTTGTGGACTTAGCACCGCTGGCGTACCTTGGTGGGTACTGGTGGTAAATGGAAATGACAACCGTTATCAGAGGTAATATGGACGTGATGATCGATAGCCAAAATCCGGGATGTTTGCTTAGAAGTAATATGGACGTGGCAAACTCCACTAGAGTAGTGTATTAGAGCGACAGTTTAGAGGTCCTGTGGACATGAACCAATGCCCAGGAAGATACGATATAGTTTGGTGATAGAAGAGTACCAGTCTAATTTAGACGTAGTACTTTTTGAGGAACTTGTCATTGATAGGCATCATGAGCAAGTCGCCACTGGATTTCGCCAACCGTAAGTGCCGTTGGAAAATATGGTCTCCACGATGAACGGGCCTTCCCATTTTGGTTAGAATTTGTCTGCTGTCATGTGGGTCATAACCATGGGTCTTCTTACTGTTAAGATGAGTTCACCCACTTGGAGCCTCCTGTGTTTCATCCATTTGTTGAAGGCTCCAGAGAGATGTGCTTGATACAACTCTATGCGATGTTGGGCTAATAGCCATTTTTCGTCGAGTGCTTCTAATTCCTGTAGCCGTCGGCAGTGATTATCGTTGATGGTTAGCTGGTGGGAGAGGGCCACTCGAAGTGAAGGGATCTGGATCTCGAGACATGCTTGATACATCATCAAGCTCCTCGAACCGTTGTACGGTAGGCCCATGAACATTCCCCGAGTTTCTCTTTCCAGTCGCGCTTGGTAGACAACACAAACTTTTTGAGGAGCTTGATGATGGTTTTCTTGAACTCCTCGGCCAGTCCATTAGCTGCTTGGTTGTAGGCGGTTGATGCCACGTTCTGGATGTAATTTTTATCGCAGAAGCGGTAAAAAGTATGACTCGCGAACTGAGGACCATTATCGTGAATGATCCTTCGTGGCAAGCCAAAGCGATAGATAACGTGATGTTTGACGAAGCTAATGACGTTCGATATTTTTACTTCGACGAGTGGAACTACCTCTGCCCACTTGGAGAAGTAATCTGTGATGGCCAAAATAAACCGATGTCCCTTAGACGAAGGTTGGCTTATTGGTCCGATGATCTCCATTCCCCATGCTTCGAACGGCCAGGATGCTACAATTGGGTGTAGAAACTCGGAAGGCTGCTGGATAAAGTCGGCATGGATTTGGCACACTTGGCACTTTCTTGCATAGTCAATAGCCTCTGCCACCATCGTTGGCCAATAGTAGCCTATTCTTCGGAAACGGTCTTGTAACTTTGGACCAGGCTGATGTGCTCCGCATACGCCATCATGAGATTCACGGAGGGCTTATTTTGCTTCTGCATACGATAAGCATAGTAACAGGAGACCGTCGTAGGATCGACGGTAAAATATTTTGGTAGTTGTATCAAAATAGAACCTGAGGGAATGTCATCTTACCGAAGTAGCTTCCTTTAGATTCTCGGAGAGAATTCCATAGACTACGTAGTCGATAAATGGAATCCTCCAATCTCGAGTGTCGATATCGACCCCCACGGCATAGCTGAGGCACAAGCTTAGGTTGCTTTGGGACATACCAGCTCTTGGCCGACCACATTGATTAGCAGGTGAGCATTGTTTGGTATTGCTAAAGAAGCGGTGAGGCCGGCCAAGACGTCTGCCTCAATATTTTGACTAGGGGATCAAGTCCTCGTTTCGGACTTGATGTTAAGTGCATCCTGGTGGTAGGGGATCAAGTTCTCGTTTCGGACTTGATACTCACCCCGGACCTGTTTGACTATTAGCTGAGAATCGTTGTAGGCCTCTAGGTATTCTATTCCGACTTGCTTGGCGAGCTGGAGCCCAATGATTAAGGCGTTGTACTCTGCCACATTGTTGGAACATGGTTCCGTGAGAGAGTAGGCACGATTGATGACGAGACCGTCTGGGGAGGTTAATACTACCCTGACCCCAACGATGATGTTGCCTTTGGGTCCTGCCCTTGAAGCACCATCAAAGAATATTCGTCAAATTGCTTCATGTGAGGTGACGTTGGTGTCTACCACTTTGTCTGGAATCTCTTCGTAGAGTTTTGAGGTTTCTGACGCCGGGTGGACTGCCAAAAAGTCGGCCAATGCCTGACCCTTGACGGCCTTCTATGGGACGAATATCATGTCATATGGAGATAATAATATTGCCCCGGTAGCCAAGCGGGAACTGAGCACCCCTGGTTTGGTCATGAGGACCCTGAGGGGGTTGACTCGTGAGATTACATGAATGGTCTGTCCAGTCACGTAGTGTCGAGTTTTCTGGATGGTGAATACCAACGCTAAGCACTCTTTCTCGACTGCGGTATATCTATGATCTGGGTCGACCATCATCCGGCTGGGGTAGTATACAGCCTGCTCGTGGCCTGAATCACTGCTTTGGGCTAACGAGACACTGAGAGAGTGATCCATTGCACATACATAGAACATGAATGGCTTTTTCATGACCGGGGCCACCAGCACAGGAGGGTTTGATAGATATTCTTTGATGTTATAGAATGTTGTTGGCACTCTTCATCCCAAACAAAGGAGGCACCTTTCTTCATGAGCTGTATGAACAGCTGGCAGAGTCCAGAGAGGTTTGATATGAACCTTCTGATGCCAACCTCCCTTGCATACCTAACGGTCGCCTTCGGGCGCCTCCTTTTTGCGTAAAGTTTCCGGAGGTTCTTTGGCGAATTCATCTCTAGGATGGCCTTGGTTTTCTCAAGGTCTATATAAATGTCCCGGGCGGTGATGACGAAACCCAAAAATTTGTCCCTGGAGACTCCCAGGAAGGACTTAGTAGGGTTTATCCTGAGGCGATGTGCGCGCATAAGGTCAAATACAGTTCTAAAGTCTTGGAGGTGATCGTCTTTGGAGCGACTTTTGATGTCGATGTCATCGACGTAATATTCCACCATCTTGGGCAGATGATCACGGAATATGGTGCTCTTGACTCGTTGGTATGTGGCACATGCATTCTTTAGAATGAAAGGCATGACTATGTAGCAGTATACGCTTATCGATGTCCGGAATGATGTATGTTTTTCATCGTTAGAAAATATCTTGATTTGGTTGTAGCCTGATAAGCCATCCATGAAGGACATGTGCTCGAAGCTACAAGTGTTGTCGATCATTAAGTCAATGATTGGAAGAGGAAATTCGTCTTTGGGACATGTCACGTTTAGATCATGGAAGTCGATGCATATTCAGATCTTCCCATTCTTCTTAACGACTAGCACGTTGTTGGCTACCCAGTCGTGGTGTTGTTCCTCACAAATGAAGCCACTAGCTATCAGCTTGTTGACTTCAGCTTTGATGGAATCCATCACGTTTGACCGGAACTGCCGTTGTTGTTGCTTGACTGGTTTGGCGTTTGGCAAAATATTGAGTTTGTGGACCGCAATTTGGGAATCCAGTCCCGGCATGTCTTCGTATCTCCAAGCAAAGATGTCAATGTATTCCTTGATGAGTTCTATTAGGGCTTCTCGGTCTTCGTTGGACGGGCTTTTGCTGACGAAGATAGGTTTGGGGCATGATTCATCGTAGAGGTCGACTTGTATGACTTCATCCTCTGTGGGAGGTTGTCGTTGTTCGAATCGCATCTCCCGTTGCGAATCAAGGTATTGGACCTAAGGTTCCATCTTAAAGAGTTCGGATGGGCCTTCGTTGTCTTCCTCGGGGTCGGCAGATACCATATTGGAGAACAACGTTTGTCTGAGCATGTCTCTGATGCTGACGTCGAAGTCCCAGGTTGAAGATTTTGACGAGTGTGAGTGTCTTCGTCTGAGTCCTCAAGGGTTGTAGGAGGCATTACATATCCTAAGCCATGCTTGATTTTATGGTAGTAATCCTCGGGCTTGCCTGTAGGAGTGGGTAGACGCAGGTGCAACCTTCGGCCTTTGCCATAGTTCAGCCCTTTAGTGGCCTTCAGATTGTACCCTATTTTCTGGATAAGGTGAAGGGCTTGTGAACTATATCGATAGAGCGGCATTCTGTCGATGTCAGGTTCTGGTTCTTCTTCCCCTAGGATGAAGGACTGAGGGCATTCTATCCTGCCGAAGATGATTAGATTATCTTCCCTCTTCCTAGGCGAGACTAGGAAGTAGGAATCATGGCTGGGAAGCATCCGGTGCGCTGTGTAGGTTGTGGTCACTTGCGTCTGCAGGTATAAGCCTAGACCATGCTCCATGGCATATAGTGTAGTTGTAGAAAATCTCAGAATAGTTCAAAGGTAGCCCTTTATTCAGAAAGTAGGGTAACTTTTTATCTGGGATTACATCATCAAGGGAAGGGATATCAGCCTGAGCGGCAACGTGTTCCTCCAATTCATCTTTCTCTTCAGTTACCCATGTTGACACAAAGTGGTCACAGTCAACCTAATTCTGATAATTGCCAAACATCATATCAAAAACACATATGAAGCAGATACTAGATGCAAGGCATATCAACTCCGTCAGTACTAAAGACAGACTCTACAACAGCTATTGGTTTCTATTAAAATGTAATCTTTTATTTATTTGAGTCTAGGACTGATGTAAGCTGAGTCACACTGGCAAATCCCAAAGTACCTATACCCAGATACCTAGTCCACTCAAATAAACCAAAGAACCTATCCACCAAATCAGGCCACATTCATTTACAAAGTCTACCATACTAAGAGACCGAACTCGGGCTAAACTCGTGCAGAACTCAGACTAAACTCGGTTATCCTTTTGGTATAAAATCAATCAGTTCAATAGCTCCTGATTTTTTGGCCCAACGGTTGAAAATTTGAATTAAACCCCATCCGAATTCTGGCCGAATTTTGTTTGCCTACACCCTATAAATAGGATTAAAATTCTTTATTCTTAACAACTCAACCATTCTTAAGTCTTCTATCCTATTATGAGCAAACCCCTAAAGCTTTAACCTTCCCATCTAAAGAGCAACTCCCTAGCCTTCCTAGTGTCAAGTGTGATCTCGGTCTAGAAGTCTTCTGAGTTATAAAGAGCTTTGTTCCATCAGTTACTCTCTCTATCAAGCTGTGAAGTTGCGAGACTTCGGATCAAACCTCGTGGTGTAAAGAAGTGGCAAGCCTTCGGATCAAAACTTGTGATTTACTATTGGTGATTATAGTGGATACTACTCTGAGCTTGAGTTCTCAGGACTGGACTAGTCCTCTCAGAGGAAAACCAGTATATATCTTGGTGTTTGCATTTGCTTTCTCTCACTCTATTGCATATGTTCATAACACTGCTAGTAGTATTACTTACACACGAGATATATTCTAACTGCTAGTAGTTGATTACCATTACATGCCATAGAATTATATTATAATAGGTAATTTTATTCTGCTGCATACATACACTCTATTCACCCTCCCCCTCTAGAGTTGCCATACACGGTCCTACAATTGGTATCAGAGCAGGTACTCTTACATTGGGACTTTTACTGATACTATTTGCTCCTCAATTGGTATCAGAGCAGGTAGTCTCTTATTTAGTTTCTGATCCCAATTGCTCCTATAATTGGTATCAGAGCTGGTGCTCTCTTTATATAGATATTGTTGATATCAATTGCTCCTTAATTGGTATCAGAACTGGTACTCCTTATATAGGAACTATTGTTCATACCGATTGGTCTTAAAATTGGTATCAGAGCAAGTTCTCTTGATTATCGGATTAACATCCAAAGAGTATAACATATGGCAATAACAAGATCACTTTTTTTCCATCAATGGTGAAAGCTAACTCCTTGATAAGCCACCTGTTTTTAACAGCACTAACTATTTATTTTGAAAAATAAATATGAGTGCTTTTCTAAAATCTCTTGGCTTTAACTTATGGACTTATGTTACTAATAGTTACAAAATAGTTGATAAAACAGATAATGAATATACGGAAGATGAAAAGAAAGCAACAAGCGATGATGCAAAGGTAATATACATGCTCTACTGTACTCTAGGAGAAGACGAATTCAAACTTATCTTCAAGTGCAAAACATCATATGAGATATGAAAACTACTAGAAGCAACGTATGGAGACAACGAAGAAGATGAAGAAGAACATCATGATATTGCAAGCTTGTATCAAGAAGCTATAAGTACAAAGAAAGATGCAGACATTCAATGCAACAATGATGACAAAAAGAAAGAAAATGTTACAAACTTATGCCCAAGTGAAAGTCTAGAAATCAATGCAAGCAAGAATGACAAAAACCTTTAACATACGACAGACTTATGCTTAATGGTAAGCGAGGTAAATGATGACTCACTAACAAAAGATATTTCGTATGATGAATTATCTGATACTTTTAAGGATTTGTTTGAAGACTATAATAAGCTTAGAAATAACTATAAGCAAGCTCGAAAAGATATCAAATCTTATCAGCTTAAGAATGATCAGCTTATTTGCTTACTTAAGGAAGCTAGAGAAAACTCCTCTTCTGATGAATCAATTAAAATCTCCAAACTTGAGCTTAGCTTACAAGAAGCTCTTGACTGCTTTGATGAAAGCAATCAAGAAAATGCTAAACTTAAGGAGGACTTAAAATAGGAAAAGGAGAAGTACTCCAATGCCTCACTTAAGATAGATGCTCTTACTGCCAAATATGATAATTTATATTCCACCTCTAAAAAGTTAGAGATTAGATTGGGAAAGCAGGTCGTACAAACTACTATTTAGTCTAACACATGACACATATCTAAATGAAAGAGCACTCACAACAAGATACCAGCAAGCAAACCAAATGCTTCACGCTATCATGCATATAGAACACAACATACTTCACACAATCATGCATTCTATTACAAATATCCACGCAAGATATGTCACACTACTTCACATACTCATCCCAACACAAATGCCTATGCTATATGTCATTATTGTGGTTTAAAAGGACACATTACACTTCAGTGTAAGGCTAGAAAATTAGTTGATATGAATATATATAAGTGAATTCCTAAAGCTAACGAATACGGATCCAAATCCTGGATACCAAAATCTTGTTCTAATTATTTAGGTGGAACAATTTGCGGCAAGATGTAATGATAAAAGAGAAAGTTGGTGATTGCAAAAATCCAAATGGATATTCTCATGACAATTGCACCAACACGAAACAATGACTATTAAGTCAATATGGTAACACAAACCTTCATATTTATAGTATACTGTACTCTTTTAATATGATAAAATAATTATTCTTATACTGTGTATGAAGAAACTCTTGTTAAATAATTCTTCAATATTATGCTCTAAAGGAATAAAAATTATTGTTAAAAATCCTAAAGGGTCCTTCTGTCAACAAGGTATAAACAGCCTTAAGCGACACGGTACTTAAGTGTCTTTGGACCACCGCTAGCTGGGAACTGGCCCCTACAGCTAATTAATAATAACAAAAATACCTCACTGAGTAATGATATACAAAGAGCTATTTACAAACGTTTTCTAAATACAATTATCATTCATTCAGTAATTGACTGCTATAAATTCTTTCAAATGACTTGTCTAATAGCAATGACTGATAATAGCCTGTCATAGTTATAGATCTCATATATTTTATACTTGTATTATTATAAGATCACTTTTTTTTATATAGAACTATTATAGCTTTCTACAAAAATATATTTTCAAAATCCTGAGCTATCAGAACTCAGACAGAGTTCGGTCCGAACTCAATCCGAATTTGATTGGAATATTTTTATATAACAGTAGCAACTACGAATTTGATCTCATTACTTTATCCTTCCAAACCCTTTTTCTCAAAACCGAGAACAAACATTTTTTCTCCCAAACCCTATATTTATGATCTTCTTCCACAAAGGTTTTTTTTCCCTCTCAACTTGAGATCTAAGGCTCTTGGTAAGATTCTCCTTCATCCCCTTCAATCTTTTCAAGGTACAATATTCACATTCTCAAACCCTAATTCATGGCTCCTAAATTTGGAAAAAAGAAGAGAAAAGCAAATAAAGCTTCCTCTTCTCAACCCTCTAGTGGTGATGCTATATATTCCTCATTTTCTCCTAATATTCCAAACCCAGAAGAATATGATAATGGTTTAATAATTTTCTGCAAAAGAATATTTGCAAGGACAATCCTATTAATTTTACTATTTTTCATGCCCAAAAACCTAAACTTGTAGAATTTCATCTTTATCGTCTAGTTAAAACTAGAAAACCCATATATTTGAATGTCATTCGCATATTTTATTATAATCATCTCATGATCAATGGTCTATCTCTTCGAGAGTGGAAGGAATCGACATTAAATTTAACGATACAACTTTGGATGAAATTCTTGAAATCCCTAACGAAGGAGACGCCCTAGTTGAGATCGACAAACTCAATATCCGAGACGACATCCCTAACGAAGGAGATGCCCTAGTTGAGATCGACAAATTCTTGATTCCTTCAGGGACATACTTTGCGCCCCTCATCCTTGTCCTGACGGAAAATTTCATGCTCGTTATTTTAACCAATACTTTTATGAGCTTTACCGTATCATATACTCTGCTATCATTCCTAAGCAAACCTCCAAAGATGATGTGACCTATAGAAAGAAGTCTATTTTATATCACTTCTACATATCCACTCCCTTTAGCCTTCCTAAAACCATGATTCGGCAGATGATTGACTGTTGTAAACACAAACGTCAACTTCCTTATGCCATGTATTTACCACTCATCTTTGAGCACTTCCACATTCCTATGGAAGAACCCACTTATCTATCTGAGCCATCCTACCTGACCAAAGCCCACAGGATTCAGCCTATTTCTCTCTTTCCTGATGAGGATGACTCATCTGATTCTGATGCACCAGCTGATCCAGCCCCAGCTTCTCCTGCTCCTACTTTTACTCCATCATCCTCTACATAGCCTCCTACCTTGGACTCTATCCAAGAGATGTTTCGTGAGCAATTAAGGTTATAAAACGAGATAATAGTTGCTCAACACTAGGAGCAGAACACTATGATTATCACTCAGCTTCGCAACCAGTCTTATCGCACCACTATTCAGGCACACACTTTAGCCAACTCCCTAGCAGATCTTTATTATCACCTAGCCCATCATCCTACAACACCTCACCCAGTGGCTCGTGATCCTTCCCACTCAGGCTACAGGATCGATGATCCATTGTTTAACAGTACTTCGACCCTACCGGAGCATATTTTGATGATAACCCGCCTGCGGATGCTGCTGATGATGATTTGTGATAGTTTCTTGTGGCTATATGGATGTATTAGTTTTTTTTTATTTCTGCGTACTAGAAACATTTGCTTAAATGTTCGTAAAACTTTTATGCTTTCTCTGAAATACTTACCAGTCTTATTACTTATCCTGGTTACAACAATGTATGTTCTGATTACTTTATCTTTTTCTAAATTTGTCATAAATCACTCATTACGGGGAAGTTTTCACACTATGATATATTGACAAAGGGGAAGAAATGACAAAATATGATAACAAATGTGATAAACAAAATATTACGATTATAACTGATGTATGGTTGATAATATATAACTGTGACATATTTTTTTTGATATCTACACCTAATTTTGTTATAAAGAAATATCAAGTTACAGGTCTTTTCAATGCTCACATTCAAAGGAAAGATCAACTTACTCGGGAGCTTTTTCTAAAAAGCTAGTTTTTCACGAAAAATATTTACGTTCAAAGTAACTTCGTCTATGTTTCAACTATTTGCATCAAAGGCTATATCAGACTCACCATATGTGTATTTTGGCATAGTTTATCAATTATCATAATGGGGGAAATTGTTGACACAAAGTGATCACAGTCAACCTGATTCTGATAATCGCCAAACATCAGATCAAAAATACATATAAAGCAGATACTCGATGCAAGGCATATCAACTCCGTCAGTACTAAAGACAGATACTGCAACAGCTATTAGTTTCTATTCAAATATAATCTTTTATTTATTTGAGTCTAGGACTGATGTAAGCTGAGTCATACTGGCAAATCCCAAAGTACCTATACCCAGATACCTAGTCCACTCAAATAAACCAAAGAATCTATCCACTAAAATTATGCCACATTCATTACAAAGTCTACCATACTAAAAGACTGAACTCGTGCCGAACTCAGACCGAACTCGGTTACCCTTTTGGTATAAAATCAACAAGTTCAATAGCTCCTGATTTCTTGGCCCAACGGTTGGAAATTTGAATTAAACTCCATCCAAATTCTGGCAGAATTCCGTTTGCCTACAACCTATAAATAGGATTAGAATTCTTCATTCTTAACAACTCAACCGTTCTTAAGTATTCTATCATATTGTGAGCAAACCCCTAAAGCTTTAACCTTCCCATCTAAAGAGCAACTCCCTATCCTTCCTAGTGCCAAGTGCGATCTCGATCAAGAAGTCTTCTGAGTTGTAAAGAGCTTTGTTCAACTCAGTTACTCTCTCTATCAAGCTGTGAAGTTACGAGACTTCACATCAAACATCGTGGTGTAAAGAAGTAGCAAGCCTTCGGATCAAAGCTTGTGAGTCACTATTAGTGATTATAGTGGATACAACTTCAAGCTTGAGTTCTCGGGACTGGACTAGTCCTCTCAGAGGGAACCCAGTATACATCTTGGTGTTTGTGTTTTCTTTCTCTCACTTTATTGCATATGTTCATAACACTGTTAGTAGTATTACTTACGCACGAGATATATTCTAACTGCTAGTAGTTGATTACCATTACATGCCATAGAATTATATTTTAACAGGTTATTTTATTTCGCTGCATACATACACTCTGTTCACCCCCCTCTAGAGTTTCCATACACGGTCCTACAACCCCCAGTGCAGGTGAAGGTTCTGATCGTTCTCGGCACAATTTTACTACTAGAGGTTCAGTAATTGCCGGGTCTTCCCTTGGTGGTCGACTCAACTTGCGAAGGCGAACGACCATGGGTTCAGAAAGAGTAGGTGGAGTTGGTTCTCCTATTAGTGGTCTTCTCGACCTAGGGAGGTGAATGACCAAAGGCTCTGATGATGTGGAAGGAGCCGGGGGCTTAGGTGCCTTCCCTTGCTGTTTGAAAATGAGGGGAGCGGCTATGCCGGGAGTATGATCCTTGAGACATATTCTCATAGGCTCCACTGGTGTAGTTGTAATCTCTGCTTCATCATCGGCTTTATTTCCCTCTTTGTCTTTAGTGACTTGTTTGTAGAGGATGGTATCAGAGTAGTACACCTCGACCCCTTTGAAAGGGTAGATATCTGCAAACTCTGTTTTGACTTCCCCCTGTACGTCGACGTATTTGAAACACTGGTGCAGAGTCGATGGCACGATCATATGTTGATGTAACCAAGGCCGTCCGAGCAAGACGTTATATGATACGTCTATGTCGATGACATAGCATGTAACTTTCGTTTTCAAGATTCAAGTAACTTTCATTTTTAAGTCGCCAATCTGGCATTTTAGGCGGATCTTGCCCAGGGAATAGGTTCTCCCTACATTGAAGCCACTGATGGCAGTATTGGTAGCTGTCAAATGATGCATCAGGATCCCTAAAGTTTGGAGTAGGCTCCTCGGGATGATGCTGATTGACGAACCGGGATCGACGTACATCCGGTCTACTTTTATGGCACTAATGTACCTGTATAGTACATGGGACGATCATGCTTATTATTCTTTAGCCACATGTCGTGTTGCAAAAATATAATATTGGGTACTGTGTCCACAACATTATTACAGTGGGGGCAGGCTGCCGGATCTTCAGCTGATGGCTTGACTTGCGCCAGATAGGTGTCGGCATTTTGTAATGCCTCGCTGAGTGCGACCCGGGTATTTCTGGATAGCCGAAGCAACTCGTAGAGTGATAACTTTGCCGGAGTGTCGGCTAATTATGTCAAGATATCAAAGTTATAGGGCTTCTCCAGCCTTTGAGTTATTTCCTTGTGCAACGGCTTGTCAAAGCGAGCCTCATTTTGCTTGGGTTTGTCTGTTGTTGGAGGCTGGGTTGGTCCTTTATTAGATATAGCAGGTGCAGTGGGTGCAACCGTTGGTGGATCTCTTTCGTCGGGAGCGTTATAGTCCCGCTGGTAGGTCACACCCGACCTAGTCGCCCCTGCCATGGCTTCTTCAGTAGTGGGAGACACCATATGACAGGACTTGGACTTCTTACCTTTGGACTTAATGGCAGGAGATGCCGCTGACTGCGTCAAGTCTGGAACGAGGTCCGGATGGACCCACATAACCTCTCCTCGTGGTATGGTGAGAGGTATTAGCCCGGACTTTTGTCTTGAGCCGGTGGAAGATTGACAACTTCCATAGTTGCCTTAGGGATTGGGATTACCCCATCTCGGACTTCTGATGGTGGGAAGTTGTCGAACTATAGGTATACCATGTTAGAGGTAACCTTCACGTCATCGAATTCCAAGGATAAAGCCTTGGTGTCAATTAGACGCTGGATGTACCGCTTCAAGGTATAGCACTCCTGCGTCGGGTGGTGGACGTAGCGGTGGAAGTGGCAGTACTTTGGGTTATTCATGTCTGCCGCTTCCAGTTGGCGCTTGATGTCGGGAAGGCAAATCTTACCTCCTTGCATCAGCATGTCGAAGATGCGTTTGACATGACCATCTTCAAAATAGTAGGTCTCCTTTGGTTTTGGAGGTTTTGCTTGCTTTTGCTCAGGCTTCTTGGTTACGTTGGCGACCATAGCCTGCTTTTCCTTTGCATCGCGGCTATTGTTGTCGCTATTGTTATTGTTGGCAAGACGTTTACCCTTTTCCTCAGCCGTTGGGACATGGATTCCCAAGTATCGAGCATCTTTGAGCTTCTTTTCAGCATTGACTGCACTTATAATGATTGCTATCCAGTCCTTGGACTGGCTCTTGCCCACCCAGAGGTTGACTGCCGAAAGCATTTTTTCAGGCACATCTCCATTAGTGTGGCCTCGGGATTGCCAGGGGGCAACCTTAGCGTCGGCTGTCGGAACCGCTCAATGTAGTTTCGTGTTGGCTCCTTTCACCTTGGGCGACGTCCATCAAAGATAACATCGTCATGTCATTTCCAGCCTCATAGAATCTGTTGAGGAATAAACGCTTGAGGTCATCAAATAACGAGATGCAGTTGTCTTCGAGACTGCAGAGCCAGTCGAAAGCTACCCACGACAATGACCCAATGAAGAGTCTGGTAAGGATAGCATCGTTGTAGGGTAAGTGTCCTATTGTGATATCAAAGTAGCTCATGAACCGGCGAGGGGTGGACTTTCCGTCGAATGGGTTGATATTGAAGGGTTTATACTTTGGTGGATATGGTACGTCCCTCCATTCTATCGGGTATAGTTGTCGTACCCCAAGATCGTGGAACGAGTTCCGATTGCCCATAGAATCTAGGCGAGCCCGGAGTTTGTAAACCCCCTGATTTTTCAAGAATTTTAAAATTTGGTTTTTCACAATTTTCTAGAATTTTCTGAGATTTTTTTGTAATTAAAAACAGGGTTTTAATTATTAAATGATTTTTAAATAATAATAAACAATATTAAAATATTATGAAAATAATATTTTTGGGTGTAAAATAAAAAACTGGACTTAGGGTAATTTTTCTGGAATTTATCGGGCCCCGGACCTATTTTTAAATCACATAAAGCAAATTATTTATTTACTAAATAATTAATTAATTAATTATCTATTAATATTTATTTATTTATTTTTTAATTTCCATGACCCGGCCCAGCCCAATCCCGCGGCCCAGAACCCGGCCCAGTCCCCGCCTTAGCGGGTCGGGTCGGATCCGCCTGCCCGAACCCGACCCGACCCGGGACCCCTTCTCCCTTCCCACGACTCTCTCCTCCCCGCGTTCTCCGGCGGAGCCCGCTTCCCGCGCCGCCCCGCCTGGCCGCCCGCCCACCTCGCTCGCCCACGACCCCCTCTCCCCTCCGCCTCCTCCGCCTAGCCAGCCTCCCTCCTCTCCCCTATTTAAACCACCTCCTCCTCCATCTTCCTCCGCCTCAGCCCGCCCTAGCCGCCGCCACGCTCGCCACCGCCGCTCTCCTCCCCGCCGTGCAGCTCCGCCGCGTCCCCAGCCGCCTCCGTCGGCCCAGCTCCTTCTCCTCCCTCCTCCTTTCCTCGACGACGAGCCCGGCACCGGCAGCAGCAGCAAGCCGCAGCGGCAGCAGCTCCGGCCACCCCACGCCGCCAGCGCCACCTCCGCCGGCCAGCACCCGAGCCCAACGCGCCCCCGGCCCCTCCGCCTCAGCCCGGTCGCCCCCGTCGGAGCTCGGCCAGCAAGCCCTAACCCTATTTTCCCTTTTGTGTCCGGACAAGTATCGGACACGTGTCGGACACGAAAACCCAGTTTCTGAGGAGCCCAGTTCAGGTACTCGTATCTCACTCCTCGTAGCTCTAATTTCGATTCCGTAAATTGCGTTGCGAAGCCTGTATGACCCTCTCGGTGCCCGGACAAACCGCTCGGGGCATCGCGTCCTGTGGTGATCGCACACCGCGATCCAAAAACAGGAAAAACAATGCCCCGATTCACCCCGGAACTGGGTACGCCCCGCCAAACGGGATGACTTGGTCGCGCACGGTCTTCACAGATACGTGCGCGCCATCGATACGGATGTGCAAGATTTCGCAGAAGTCGATTCGGGTGTGCGTGCACACCGGGATCAACGTGTATCCGCGGACATCGCCCCGTATCCGACTTTTCTGTATTTTACCCTAACTTTGTGTACACACGTCGGATTAAAACGAAACTTACGCCATCGGACTCGTAGCAATATGCTGATCCTGTGACCCAAGTTTGGTTCGATTCTGAGAACGTTGACGAAATCGCGTGTCGTGGGCCCTATAGGCCCCGCTCGACGGGCGATTTTGTGATCGGCTCATCGGAATCCAATTCTGGAAGTTCCGTTGGGTTCGTATCATTGTTCCTGACCTGTTGACACTAAGTTTAGTGATTTTGGAGACCTTTGACCCTGACATATTTTTCGGTGCAAAGCGGGCCCACATGTGGACCCCGTTTTGACCCAAAATTGTCGATTTTGCCCTTGTCTCCAAATTGGACCCAAGGACAGGCGTTTCTAGCTGATTAATATTTTCTGGATCTGATGGTGATATTTATTTCAGCAACCGGAGTACCGCCTGCAAATCCAACCGAAGTCAGAGCCGCAATCAGAGTCGGAACCACAGGCAAGTGTACCTTGCCAAACCCTGCAGCTTGCTAAGTATTTCCTTGGCTTAATTTAGCATCAGTGGGCAAGTAAAGCTTGCCAATTCGCAGTGATTCCTGTTATAGCACCTTACTTGAGTTCTTGTAGACTTAATAACTAAACTTGTTTAACTGCTCAACCCAGGACACCTGACACTATTCATGTGACAGAATTTTCCTGAGATATACAGGATAATTCCGTATAGGATACATATTCATGACATATACAGTTTACATGCTTAGATTCTATCCTGACTCATTGCATTAGTTCGATCTTGCGTGACTTTTACCTGAGATATTCTGGAACTGTGACGTGAGATTACATGAGGTGGGGAGAGATTTATCATACAAAAGGCTGAATATATATATATAATACTTTAATGGATTGTGCCTTAGACTCTGACACAAAGATTTGGTACCTTACTGGCCCTTCGAGAAAATACTGCTATGGTTTCTTCGACACTGATCTCGTAGTAGTCTCAGCCTGAGTGTGACTAAAACTCTCACTTGCATATCACTTAGCTGGTTTATTTATTTATCCTGCTGTTTCATTATTGCTGCACTGCATTTATTTTGGCTTGTATTATCTGTACCTTGTTATGTCCCCTGAGGACCTGGAATGGACTATGTCCCCAGGTATAGCCGCAGAGATCTACCCCGAGATGTACGGAACAGGAGCACTTCTCGGAACAGAACAGGAACCTGAGGACGAGATAGTGGCTGAAGACTTCTCCTGAGTATTGGCTCTACATACTCAGATATTTCCATTTCTAGTATTTTATTTCATGTCTATTTCCCTTAAATGTAACAGACTGATTCTCGGATTGTTTCTCGAGACACTTATTTGATATTGCTTATTTATTTCCATTTGCATTATTTCTGGCAATTAATCTGTGTTTATTCTGTGGATGAGATTAGAAAAGCCTGGGACTTGTAACATACTACAGTTAGACTACAGCTTAAGCATGTCCTGATGGATCCATTAAATTGGGTTGTCCATCGGTGCGTGCTGCTGGCCATTGCCGCACATCCAGTCCCTCGGCATTTTGGGACTGGGGCGTGACATGATTTTTGTGGTGGCCCATGCAGGTCAACGACTAAATTGTTCGGTTTCAACTTAAGGACCGAACAGGCCTGCAATAAGATAGGATAAGTTTTTAGGATCTCATCCACTTGCTTACATCTTTCTTGATCTCTATATCGACTTCTAATAATTTACCTGCATCTTGCCTTGATTTCTGTGCGCCTCTTATTGTTTATTTTGGATGCAGGGAAATAGACCCACAAGAGTGCAACGAGACTCCCGCAGGAACACCTCAAGCTACAGGCGTCACCTATGATGACGAAGTGACCCCAGTCGGTGGGGTTCCATCAACTCAACAGAGCCAGCAGGCAGGTTAACCTACCTCCAGATTTCGGCGTGATGATATCCCACCTCCGTCGCAGTTCGTTCCACCAATGCCCGTATTCCCACAAGGATAGCCGATTGACGGGCAACAGATATTCCAACTGATCTACGCGATGATGCAAGCTCAGCAACAAGTCCAACACGAGGCTCAGCGTCGAGAGGCTGATTACTTGAGGAGCAGCATAGTAACTGCACTGGAGCAGGCCAACCTACCAGCTCGACGGCCATCGACGGGCTCAATCACTGACTTCCGCCAACTGAAGTCCCACACTTTTTCTGGCAAGGAGGAGCCCACAGAAGTTCATGAGTGGCTCACCAACATACAACATCAACTTGAAGCAGCTGAGCTTCCACGGGAACGTTGGATGATTGCCGTCAGAATGCAATTGACGGATAATGCTCATCACTGGTGGCTAACCGAAGAGAGACGACTCGGACCAGACCGAGTCACTTGGGAGGAGTTCTCCAGACTCTTCCAGGAGATGTACATTCCAGCCATCGCTCGATCAGAACTTTGGGACAAGTTCAATCGTCTCACTCAGGACTCTATGACGGTGGAAGAGTACAACGCGGAATTCATTCGTCTGAGCCGCTTCGCCCCAACCCTGATCCCGACAGAGGAAGAGAAGGCAGAGAAGTTCTTTGATGGGCTAAACTTTGAACTACAAAGAATGATCGGATCCGTCGCACCAATTTCGTACACGGACGTCCTTGCTGCAGCTCGACGTATGGAGCGTGTCATCAGACGAGGATCCAACCTGAAGAGGCCTTCCACATCAGCACCAGCTAGAGCACTGAATGGAGAAACTGCCAAGAAACCAAATCTGCATCAAGCACCACATGGAGCTGCATCCAGAGCCCTAACTCTTCCTACTTGTCACTACTGCGGCAAGATAGGCCATGTAGAGAAGGAGTGCAGACGTAAACTCGGACTATGCTTAGGCTGCGGATCCAGACAGCATGCAGTGAGAGACTACCCTGAGCGTAGAGAAAGAGCACCAAGGGCGAACCAGCAAGCTCCACCAGCGCCTCAAGCAGCACCCTACCAGCCAGCCCAGCAGCAGCAGAGGAATCTACCTCAAGGACGCGGTCAAGCTTACGAGATGACTTTGGAGGACGCTGATGCGCGTAAGTGATTCGTAGTTATCCGTTTCTAGTCATGTTGTAGCTCGTGCCTATTGGTTCGTGACCTCAGCCCCAACCTAGTAATTTGCACTTGTTAATAATAACCTGGTTTTCCTAAAAATTTGTAGTTCTTTTGCTTTAGCTCTGGAAAGTGCATAACTTTCATTCTTAGGGAAACGGTATTTCCCTAAGTATCTTGTGATGTGTTTCGAACGATACTTGCAACCGTGTCATCTCTGTTGACCGGTTATTCTTTGATTGCGAGGACGCAATCCTCTTAAGGGAGGTAGATTATAAACCCCCTGATTTTTCAAGAATTTTAAATTTTAATTTTTCACAATTTTCTGGAATTTTCTGGGATTTTTTTGTAATTAAAAACAGGATTTTAATTATTAAATAATTTTTAAATGATAATAAATAATATTAAAATATTATGAAAATAATATTTTTGGGTGTAAAATAAAAAACTGGACTTAGGGTAATTTTTCTAAAATTTATCGGGCCCCGGACCTATTTTTAAATCACATAAAGCAAATTATTTATTTACTAAATAATTATTTAATTAATTATCTATTAATATTTATTTATTTATTTTTTAATTTCCCTGACCCGGCCCAACCCAAGCCCGCGGCCCAGAACCCGGCCCAGTCCCCGCCTTAGCGGGTCGGGTCGGGTCGGATCCGCCTGCCCGAACCCGACCCGACCCGGGACCCCTTCTCCCTCCCCACGACTCTCTCCTCCCCGCGTTCTCCGGCGGCGCCCGCTTCCCGCGCCGCCCCGCCCGGCCGCCCGCCCGCCTCGCTCGCCCACGACCCCCTCTCCCCTCCGCCTCCTCCGCCTAGCCAGCCTCCCTCCTCTCCCCTATTTAAACCACCTCCTCCTCCTTCTTCCTCCGCCTCAGCCCGCCCTAGCCGCCACCACGCTCGCCACCGCCGCTCTCCTCCCCGCCGTGCAGCTCCGCCGCGTCCCCAGCCGCCCTCCGCAGCGTCCACAGCCGCCTCCGTCGGCCCAGCTTCTTCTCCTCCCTCCTCCTCTCCTCGACGACGAGCCCGGCACCGGCAGCAGCAGCAAGCCGCAGCGGCAGCAGCTCCGGCCACCCCGCGCCGCCAGCGCCACCTCCGCCGGCCAGCACCCGAGCCCAGCGCGCCCCCGGCCCCTCCGCCTCAGCCCGGCCGCCCCCGCCTGAGCTCGTCCAGCAAGCCCTAACCCTAATTTCCCTTTTGTGTTCGGACAAGTGTCGGACACGTGTCGGACACGAAAACTCGGTTTCTGAGGAGCCCAGTTCAGGTACTCGTATCTCACTCCTCGTAGCTCTGATTTCGATTCCGTAAATTGCGTTGCGAAGCCTGTATGACCCTCTCGGTGCCCGGATAAACCGCTCGGGGCATCGCGTCCTGTGGTGATCGCACACTACGATCCAAAAACAGGAAAAACAACGCCCCGATTTACCCCAGAACTGGGTACGCCCCGCCAAACGGGATGACTTGGTCGCGCGCGGTCTTCACAGATACGTGCGCGCCGTCGATACGGACGTGCGGGATTTCGCAGAAGTCGATTCGGGTGTGCGTGCACACCGGGATCAACGCGTATCCGCGAACATCGCCCCATATCCGACTTTTCTGTATTTTACCCTAACTTTGTGTACACACGTCGGATTGAAACGAAACTTGTGCCATCGGACTCGTAGCGATATGCTAGTCCTGTGACCCAAGTTTGGTTCGATTTTGAGAACGTTGACGAAATCGCGTGTCGTGGGTCCCATAGGCCCCGCTCGACGGGCGATTTTGTGATCGGCTCATCGGAATCCAATTCTGGAAGTTCCGTTGGGTTCGTATCATCGTTCCTGACCTGTTAACACTAAGTTTGGTGATTTTGGAGACCTTTGACCCTGACACATTTTTCGGTGCAAAGCGGGCCCACATGTGGACCCCATTTTGACCCGAAATTACCAATTTTGCCCTTGTCTCCAAATTGGACCCAAGGACAGGCATTTCTAGCTGATTAATATTTTTTGGATCTGATGGTGATGTTTATTTTAGCAACCGGAGTACCGCCTGCAAATCCAACCGAAGTCAGAGCCGCAATCAGAGCCGGAACCACAGGCAAGTGTACCTTGCCAAACCCTGCAGCTTGCTAAGTATTTTCTTGGCTTAATTTAGCATCAGTGGGCAAGTAAAGCTTTCCAATTCGTAGTGATTCCTGTTATAGCACCTTACTTGAGTTCTTGTAGACTTAATAACTAAACTTGTTTAACTGCTCAACCCAGGACACCTGACACTATTCATGTGACAGAATTTTCCTGAGATATACAGGGTGATTCCGTATAGGATACATATTCATGACATATACAGTTTACATGCTTAGATTCTATCCTGACTCATTGCATTAGTTCGATCTTGCGTGACTTTTACCTGAGATATTCTGGAATTGTGACGTGAGATTACATGGGGTGGGGAGAGATTTATCATACAAAAGGCTGAATATATATATATATATATATAATACTTTAATGGATTGTGCCTTAGACTCTGACACAGAGCTTTGGTACCTTACTGGCCCTTCGAGAAAATACTGCTATGGTTTCTTCGACACTGATCTCGTAGTAGTCTCAGCCTGAGTGTGACTAAAACTCTCACTTGCATATCACTTAGCTGGTTTATTTATTTACCCTGCTGTTTCATTATTGCTGTACTGCATTTATTTTGGCTTGTATTATCTGTACCTTGTTATGTCCCCTGAGGACCTGGAATGGACTATGTCCCCAGGTATAGCCGCAGAGATCTACCCCGAGGTGTACGGAACAGGAGCACTTCTCGGAACAGAACAGGAACCTGAGGACGAGATAGTGGCTGAAGACTTCTCCTGAGTATTGGCTCTACATACTCAGATATTTCTATTTCCAGTATTTTATTTCATGTCTATTTCCCTTAAATGTAACAGACTGATTCTTGGATTGTTTCTCGAGACACTTATTTGATATTGCTTATTTATTTCCATTTGCATTATTTTTGGCAATTAATCTGTGTTTATTCTGTGGATGAGATTAGAAAAGCCTGGGACTTGTAACATACTATAGTTAGACTACAGCTTAAGCATGCCCTGATGGATCCATTAAATTGGGTTGTCCATCGGTGAGAACTGCTGGCCATTGCCGCGCATCCAGTCCATCGGCATTTTAGGACTGGGGCGTGACAGAGTTATCGGACCTCTCTCATTGCTTCTTTGGCCTCGCCTATCGCTGATGAGCCGGGCAGGGAAGGATTGCCGCCAGTGGATGGAGCGTTTGTGTTTGAATCTTCGTTAGTCCCGGGGTCCAAGTTTGCTTGCCCTGATGCCCTTGCTTGTTGGGGGATCATATTTGCCTTGATTTCCAGCATTGTCTGGGTTAAGGCTTGCATTGATTCCCTCATCGTATGCATCATGGCCTCGAGAACCTCGAGGCATTGTCGGTCACCGGGGCCTTCATCTTTGGCCATATAAACCGTCCTTACTTGGGAAGAAACTGATGGTTCAGTGGAGGCTGTGCCCTCTGTTTCATACCCTTATAGTAAGTATTCTTCGCGAAGAGCAGGTGACATTGTATCCTCCTCAGATTCAGAGGGGATGTTATCTCCAGTATAGAAGATAATGTCATTTTGATAAGGGTAGCTACCCTCAGAGATCTCAGGATCTATCCCATGGGGATCATTGCCTCCTCGGAACGCCGGATTATTGCGTACCTCCAGGAGGGCACTACCCCCAGCTTGGGCCATCCTCAGAGGTTCTGAGGAAGAACTACCCCCAGGGGATGACGGCTTCTTCCTTGAGCGAGTTCCTTGGAAGACGCCTTCCGCTGGTGCCATTGTCAGCTCTCCGGGTAACTGTCTTCGCGATGCGGTGGCAGAGAGCGCCGGACCGGAGGTGATAGACTGCTTCCTCCCTTGGTGGTGGAAAGCTTTCCAGTTGAGTAGCATGAGGCGAAGGGCAACTCCTCCCCCTCTGATACTTGCATCTAATCTCCGGGTTGCTGCCGGGTAGGTGCTTTCGGGTGCAGTCGCTAGAAATCCGACTGCCTGTCTGTGAGCACTGCTGCTTTATTGCTACAACAGTCGATGATGATGTTGGCGCAGTAGTGCCTGGAAGATGGCATATTTTATGCCGTAGTTGTTTCCCTCATTTTATGCTTGTGAGTGATCACTTCACGCAAATCATGCAAGGGGCGTTTCACCTTTGCATCCTCTTTGCGAGTCCGGGTATCCAGGGCACGCGGATATGCAGGCGATGCATATGCTCCCAGACCTGGGGTTCGTACACGAACTTGCCCCGAGGTATTGGTGGGAGACTCTTGGAATGAACCCTGTCCATTAGTCCCTGTGGGTTGGATGCATGGGTCAGTTTTGTACCATTTTTCGTCAGAGGCCCGCATAATAGTTAACGATGCATGTTGGCGGTCAGTCGCATGAGCAGTGGTTTGAGCTTGACGAGCTCGTATTGCCTTAGACATCTTCAATTTCGTACTCATAGACGCGTATACAGATTTGGGTTTTTGCCTCTCCCAGTAGGTCGCATAGGATCTGCACCGCGTGAGATACGGTCGAAAACAGAAGTTCTGTTGCCGCATGCGGCTATCTGTCTGCGGCTGTAAGTTGGTACCGCATGAAAAATATTATGCGGCCTCCTTCTTGGACGCATAGGCCCTGCCCCAGCCCCAGAATGTCTGGCATCGTAGTATTTTCCTTTGTCAGGTTTTGACTGCTGCGCAGTTCCTGCGTCAGCCGAGAATGCCGCATAGACGTGGACTTCCTCGACAACAGTTCGAGAGGCAGAGATCGCCTCCTCCGCAGTTGGGCTAGGCTCGGTGGCCTTTGCTACCCACGTTCAGTGGGTCTTCTTGGGCTTGGCTTGCCTTGGCGAAGGATTCATACTTCCTTCAGAGAGCATTTTCTCGAACGCTTGCTGGTCGAAGCAAACTATCAGCATCTTTTGCGTTAAGCTAAGTTTAGCCGCGTCGGATTGCGTCACCAATTTCTCAACAGAGGAGAAAACCGTCCCCAGCAGAGTCGCCATCGTGTTTGCCATTTAAATCAAAAGAACTAACTAAGAGGACTTGGTTTTGATTAACAAACTTGAGAGTACAGAGTAGAGTCCTAAGAGACAATCTAAGTATAAATTTATTTTGATCTGGTGGGTAACAATGGAGGGTTAGGAGTGTAGCAACTCTAGTTACTCCGTGGACGATCCGGACACAGAAACTTCTCTCCTTGGTTCTAGTGTGAATCCGCAAATATCCAGCCAGACCTTTGTATAGGTGTGGTACCTTGCTATTTATAGCCGCCATGTAGACGTGCTATGGATGTCGTATATGCTCGTGCTTGGTTGCCGCATGGGGATCCTTCAGCAGAATACGGCTGTAATGGTAGTCGCATGGTACGGGCAAGCCGCCACTTGGGTCTGGTTAGGATTTTCTATTTTGAAGAGATCTTGGAACTGTTGTGTACATAACTCGGTCAATTGGAGACTTGGTCAAAACTAATTGTACGAGAAATCTTCTTCGGTTGTAACAGAAAATCTTGTGAGTCGAGAGTCGCATACTGTTATAGTCGTATAGAAGCTCTCGTTTGGCCTTGATCGGAATGACCCTTTGGCCATGTGGACGAGGCCGCATGGGGAGGCCGCATGGGTCTTGAATCCGCATACGCACTCTTGTTTGGCCTTGGTCAGGTGGACGCTCTGGCCGCATGATATCGAGGTCGCATAAATCTTGAAGCCCCATACGTATGACACGTGGCATGACCCGTCTGTCGAGGCAATTAATGCACTGATGTGACTTATTATCTTTTCCTGAGTTATCATCTGCATGAATTTTGAAGTATCTCGGGATGATGAGTGAGGTGTCAGAGCTTCTGACAGACATTAAAATATAGGTCAGGGGGTTTTATGTGACCGCCTTGCTCTGTGGTCGTTCAGACCGCATATGGGAACTGCATGGAGTCGAAGTTGCATGGGGCCAGAAACGCATGGAACACATGGAGTCTGGGACGCATTGGGCCAGAGACATATAGAACACATAGGGTCTGGGACGCATTGGGCCAGAGACGCATGGATCTTTTATCGTTTTCTATATTTGTGGCAGCCAAAAGTAATTGTGACAAAGCTGTCAGCACGGATTATAATCAGCGGTGCAGGATTCGAGGCGGTCAGAATGACTGTATGTTTTGTCAGAGTCATAAATGCTCTGATGTGACTGTAGGGACGATGCATCATAGTACGGTATGCATCTCGGGATGTCATGTATCCGAGGGTGTCACGCGTCCGCTGTTTTTATGTGTCCACCGCGGTTATACGTACCTCTCTTATTTGTTGACTTTAAACTGGAGCGCATGGAGGGATTTTCATGCTTCTACACAGACTCGCCACAATTCCTAGGTCACGCCTGAAATAGTTCTTCGTACTGATTCCACAGTCTCGATGTACAGGATTTTACCTTCGCCTTCTGTACAAGCACGCATAATAGACTAAGTTTTGAGGCATCTTGTAGATCTGAGACACATTTGTCCCTTCTGGTATTACAAGAATTTGATCAGAATGAGCCGCGACTTTAACTTCTCGAAGCTAGTTACACAGTCGTCAATTCATATAAATGTTATTTCCTTCTGGGACACGATGAGTCAAAAGCGATACAATCTTGGATAATATGCGACTCTGAATCTCATCTGTTGACATAGGCCATTTTCACAATCGCTTCGATCTTCTGGCTGCATCTTCAAATGAAGGCTATCCCAAAGATCTCTCGAATCCAACACTCAGTTACTTAGGCCTATCTCCAACATACACCACTCACATCTACCCTCGACACATCCCCAAATGCATCATCGCAGGGTCATTCTATGGGTCTACATTATTTATTTCGATTTGGCGGTCAAGTCTCTAGGGTCAGTTGTCCCGAAGCTACGCTCGATAATTGTAAGCCATCACGATGGACAGTTACTACGAACCATGCAATATCTCCTCCGCAATTTGGAGCCATAACACAACTATCCAATCCGAACGAACTTCTGAATCCAAGCACTTTATGCACTACCTCTGACGCATCTGTTAACCAAACATCATCTAACCACCTAGAGTCTTACTATCTATCCAAGCCATTAATCGTAACTGCGCTCTTTGAAACCGTCTTCCATCACTCTATCATTCTGCCTTAAATCTATCAAAATTCTGAACCGCCTTGTTCGACTTCTCGCACTACCACTTGCAAAGATTCTCGAAACCATAAACATGCTCTGTTTCTTATCCGTACTCCATGCTTTAACACTGCACGTCCAACTTGCTCGAGCGGTACAATAATTTGCTTCAATGTCGCTATATCGTTTAGCTATCTTTAAAAAGTCCATCCGCCATAATCCTTGTTCTCATTCCACTTCCTTAGCACCGTCTTGATTTCTCTGTATTACGATTCGTCTACACGCTCTTGATGACTTGTACGCCAATCTCAGATGTACTACCACTTCAACTTAAATCAATCTCGTTGTTTCATGTCCATCTCGATATTATAAGTGTTAACTTCCAATCTGACTCAACATTGACTAGCTTCACATCATGCTTGTTCACGTCTTCCAGAGAATCCGTCCACCATCGTTGTACCGTTTCACAAAATTTGCTTCCGCTAACTCTGAGTCAAACTTCTCGAGCGCCAATATCCAAAATTCTTCAAGTTCGTGCGACTCCATCGCACTGCTCCGTCAAAACCGATCATATTCCAATGCTCAACCAACTCCTCATTTGCATTACCAAAATTTGAAGTCCATGCTTGTTACTCTTCGCCACATCCATCTCTCGCGCATGCGTGCACCAACTGCTTGTTCCTTATGCTTAACTCTCTCTTTGCATCAATGAATGCTCCACTGAATTTCTAAATTGCGTAAGCGAACTCTGATATTCACAGATCCCGTCTGATCGATCTCATCTTATTTTTAATACTTGGTCAGCATCCCTCCTTCGAATTCTCAACACTCGTTCCATTACTTGTTCAGTTCTCGTCCAACGAAACTTTTATTCATACGAGTCTGTTCCTAATCGCTCAAATTCACGCATCGAAGAATATCTGAGTCAAACTCCGTTGCAACAATTTCTGACACAATTCCTCTCTAGCCCATCCATTGCGAGCAAACATATCGCTTATCTTGTTCCAAACATTTCCAATATGCGCACCACTTCGTAGCACGCATATACCACTTAGAAATAGAGTTGCTCTCGCACCATATTTACTCTGCATCGATGAATGTCTATTCCGAACCAACTATTCCATGGTGATCCCGTCGACCACAACTCAACATTCGCTTGCTCCAAGTTCCAAAATATATTACAGCCGATGTGCACCAACTAACTTTTATTTCTGTTATCCGCGTTTGCTGCAGCAATTCCATTATTGTTCGTCCAAAACATTCCAACGCCACGATTACTAAAGGGTATACCATATACTACTCAGAATCAAGTCACTTCTCTGCACTGATCCAAGATCCGTTCAAGCTATCCAATCTGCGTGATCCTGCTATTCCCAACTCAATGTCTAACACGAAACTCAGTCAATACATAAACCATCTAACTCTCATATCAATCTCGCTCGATGTAACATGTTTCATTCTTAATACTTTTAGCCATTTCTCAAACCGTTTGACACATTCTCTTCACAAGAAACTCGTGCAACAATCTCTTCCAAGTAATCTAAGCCAATACTCAACTGTTCAACACATTTGCTGCACGAACAACTCGTGCAACGTTCTCTCTGATATTTTCAGCCAAAACTCAAACTCCGTCTAACACATTCGCTACACGAGTAACTCGTGCAATGTTCCATTCTCATCCGTTGTTTTTACTCATAATATGTCACATAACAAATCTCTTCTGACAACCAACTGCTCCACTGATGCAACCAAAATCTTCCTGAATGACAAGCCAAATCATCGCAATGACACCTCTTAACTTATTGCATGAATGCAACAACGCCAAACGATGCTATACGATCTATCAAAATCCTACAAAGCCAAAGCAACAAAGAATAATATGCATACACAACCAATAAATATATACACTTATTGTATGAAATATCCAATGCGGCACCGAGTGGAGCTAAGAGTCATTCGATACGCGAAAGCTATTTAGAGTTTGTGATGAACCAAAGATGAAAGTCCGAGGAAATGAACTAGATGATATGATACACTTATGTCACAACCCAATCTTCCACAAGTTCGATCATCCTAGCTGAACGTGAATCACCACATTATAGTGCTCCGTAGTACAATCGTTCTCATCGGGAATTAATGTCGTACGAGCCTAGAGTTGTGCTCGCACAAGATGATAATGTCAAACATCATGGTTAACATCGAAACAACCAAGTTATAATGAAAGTCAAGTATTGTGTACCAAACACACATTAGAGTATACGCAGCGAAGCTCTCGAAGGGTCCAAATGAAGATGTCATAAAGGCGATGTAATACTCTTTCTGTTTCTCTTGTCCACATAGGTACTTACCATTCCATATATCATATCTCGTATATCCAAGCTGATCTACTACACATGTGTACCTGGAAATAATTTTCACAAACGTCGGTCAGTACACAGCCGTATTGGTGAGTGGGGTAACCCACTCGTCTAAACCGATACTAAATAGATAGTGAATGTAAACACTTATATGGTGATATTTCTACTTGAATCCTATATTCATTTCATGGAAGAGGAATGACATATTAAGGAAAGCAGTAAACGAGTTTAAGAATGTAATCATTCAACTCAAGCAAATATACTAGCAATTATATCCAAACTCAAATGAAACTAAGCATGCAATCCGTTTTACTCAAACCCGAAGCAAAGCATGAACCTATCGAACAATATCGCACTCCAAATCTCAAATCTATCGTATCAGCCCATAATCCAAGCCTTGCTAATCCAATCATCGATGCGCACACTCTTGCCCGAGGCAAGGTGGTGGTGCCGCCTACACGAATACACAAAACAAACCAAACTAACTCTTATCCATATGAAGGTCACTGGCCAAGCCATAAAGGACTACCCAACTGCATTTTGACCCGATCCAGCACTGAGTAGCTAGCCCGCCCGGTGGTCTCGAGCTGCCAGTACCGTGCCCAAAGCACGTTACCATTTGTTTCCTCCATGGTCGAATGGTCCCGGTGCCCTAGAGCCTCTCCCGTTCGAGAAAATCAAACCTTGTGTGCAACAGGTTGTCCGTGACTAACGCAAAACTCTAACAAGTAGGTACGACTAGAGAATCGAGCCTTCTCGCCCCATCAAACAATACTCACCATGATCCATCCAATTTACCATAACCATTCTCCAACTATAGCCCAAGGCACCATTATCCAACTATAGCCCAAGGCACAATTCTCAAATTATCTCCATTAGGCACCATGCCGCTTCTCGACACAATACTCTGAATAGGTGCAACACCCCCTTCAAAAGCTCCATGTCACAATGTCCCAACTGTGGCACAATGCCCTCTCTGATGTAGTTGTCCGATTTTGAACCACAACTGCACGCTTTGCTTGACAAAGCATCCAACTTGATACTCGTGCACAGATGCATGCTCGCTAGCTCAATGAAATATTTTTCTTCTCCAACCAAGATGATCCACTCAAAGCCCTACCAAACGTAAGTCCAACTCAAGCCACAAATTTTATCCTTCCAAACGGCGCACAATATATGCACGCCATAGTGCGGTGATTCCTATATTTCATTTTTAGGTGTCCAAGACATTACGTGTGATCCATATTATTAGACATGAAGGAGTAGAGAAGAAGGCACAGAGCACACTCACCAAGTTGAATCCACTAGCACTCTGCCTTGTCGATACGGTCGATCCCTTGAATCTGTGGTCCGATGTGAAGCACGATCTAATCAATTGGTATGGCCGTGCGAGCAGACCGTGCTCTCCAAATCATTCGACCGATCAGACTAAGGAAGACAACATTATCGCTCCAATTCTGATATCTCTGTACTTGTTTCGAACTAACACACTGATTCAATCGAACTCCGCACGTGATCTACACATAAAACTAACTCAAATTAATAGTTGCTCCTAAATCCAACAAATCAAAATGTAATTGTGATGTTCCTATCTTCTGAAATATTTATATGATCGTATTTTTCTGTATTTGGAGGGTTCCCAAATTTGAATATTCCTAAAAATTTATTTTATTTATTGTATTTGACCATTTGTTGATGCATGACTTCTATTTATTGTTGTTGTTTTTATTTCTTATTGTTAGTATTATTATTTCTATTACTATTGTTATTATTAGTTTTCTTGATTTTTTTTATTGGCATTATTATTATTATCCTTGTTATTATTAGTATTCTTATTTTTCCTAACCCAAACCAACCCCTAATCCTAACTCTAACTCTAACCCAAACCTCGGCTCCTAAACCAAACCCTAACCCCTAAACCTACCCTCGCCCCTTCAGTCGCCACCCCCGCCCCTCTTTTCCGTTCCTCTCTCCTTACTAACCCCTCCCCGCTCACAGACCCCCGCTGGAGAAACCCTTGCCACCCCCCCCCCTCAGGTCTCTCTCTCTCTCGTTCACTCTCCCTCTCTCGGCTCATTCTAGCACCACCACCGTCACTAACCTCTCCAGTACTGACCACCACCTCTCCCCTCTTTCCTTCGGTCCAGTCCTACCCTGACCCGAATCTGCCACCACTTTCGGCCACCACCATGGCCGCCACCTTTGTCACCAGCTTCTCCGTCTCTCTTCTCGGGTCCCATGTCATTGCAAGTTTCTTGGGGCATGTGCACCTCGGTGTACGTGTCATCATATTTCCCGTGCTACCTTATTCTACGTGTTGCCGCCGGCAGCGGGACGCCTCGAGCCCCAAGCTGTCTCTAGCATCGTGCTATCTCGAGTTGCGTACCATCTCAATTTTTGTGTCCTTCGGCGGTTGTGCCATTTCTCGGGATCTGTACCATATTAATTTGAGCGAACGCAATGACTTGCATGTCGCATTGATTTACGTACTTTGTATTCCTTGGGAGTTTGTATACGTCTTGATTTACGTGCACATTCTGATCCTATTCGTCTCGATATTCATGCCACTTCAGATCTCGTGCAAGTCTCGATCTACATGCATGTCTCGATATGTGTGCCTGTATCGATCTTTGCGCCTCAGTTTCTGTGCTAGATTCTTGTATCGCTTGCGGGACCCACACGATAAGTCTCATGCCATCTTTTGTGATTTATATTATATTTTATTCTTTGATGTTGATGTTTGTTTATTATTTATTGTGTGTTTTGAGGACCCTGATGGACGTGCGAGCCTGGATCCAGAGTACCGACGACTAGCGTATCTAGCCGAGCCCTCTAGGCAAGTACCCCTTGCTCGTTGACGGTTTTGTGCCTATGCGCCTCTCGTCCTGCCTTTAATTTATTATAATTATTGTACTTGTAAACTGTAATTTTAGAGGCTGGTAATTATTGCTATTAGCGTAGAATGGTTCGGTATCGGACCGAAACCCATATCGAACAACTCAGACGGGACATCCATACCTCCGAGGACACGAGCACGACTTTCTTATGAGCATTGTCCCTATATGCCCCGTGTCTGACTCACGGTCGGGTTATGGCTTGGCACTGGATTATTGGATTTGTTTATTGTGGTTTGGTTAAGGACAGAGAAACTTGTGGTAGTGCACCTTGCGTGGCAATTTGTGTTGTGTGTTGGCTTGGTGCCTAGTACGCATTGTAGCACTGCTGGAGGTCGAGACTTAGTGTTCCCGGCTTGGATTCTACGGCGGGTTGTGCCAGGTGGTTCTTCTTTTATTTTGCAGGTTATGTTGCGGTCCTAGAAATATAGGGGAGGTTCTGTCAAAATTGTCTAGAATTTTATTCGAGATTGGATTTGAGACTTGCTTTGGGAATTTGATTCAATACTTGATTAGGGAATTGATTTTGGAATTTGATTCAGGATGTTGATTTGAGAATTTTGTTTGGGGACTTGATTCAAAAATTCGATTAGGGGATTGGATTCATAAATATGATCCGGGTTTTGGTTCATTCTCCAACTATAGCCCAAGGCACCATTCTTCAACTATAGTCTAATGCACCATTCTCAAATTATCTCCATTAGGCACTATGCCGCTTCTCGATACAGTGCTCTGATTAGGTGCAACACCCCCTCTGAAAGCTCCATGGCACAATGCCCCAACAGTGGCACAATGCCCTCTCTGATGCATCTATCTGATTTTGAACCACAATCATATGCTTTGCTTGGCAAAGCATTCAACTTAATACTTGTGCATGGATGCACGCTCGCTCGCTCAATGAAATATTTTGCTTCTCCAACTAAGATGATCCACTCAAAGCCCCACCAAACGTAAGTCCAACTCAATCCAAAAATTATATCCTTCCAAATGGCGCACACTCTATGCACGCCACAGTGTTGTGATTCCCATGTTCTAGTTTTAAGTGTCCAAGACATTACGTGTGTTCCATATTATTAGGCATAAAAAAGTAGAAGAGAAGGGACAGAGCTCACTGACCAAGTTGAATCCGCTAGTACTCTGCCTTGCCGATATGGCCGATCCCTTGAATCTGTGGTCCGATGTGAAGCACGATCTACTCAATTGGATTGGCCGTACGAGAAGGTCGTGCTCTCAAAATTATCTGACTGATCGGACTAAGGAAGACGGTATTATTGCTCTAATTCTGCTATCTCTGTACTTGTTCCAAATGAAATACTGATTCAATCAAACTTTGCATGCGATCTGCACATGAAACAAACTCAAATAAATACTTGCTCCCAAATCCAATAAATCTAAATGTAACCAACCATTATCTCGTTTAATCTGACTCAGCGTAATATACCGTGCGGTTGCGGTGCATTACATAATATACCACTTAAAATAAGGTTCGTTCTCGAACAAAACCAGTACTCATTCCTTTCTCGTATTGTAAACCCCCAGTTTTTTAGGAATTTAAAAACAAATTTTTAGAAATTTTTGGAATTTTTAACTAATTAAAATCAAGATATTATGGTTTTAAATAATTTTAAATGTTTTTATTAAATATTAAAATATTATAAAAATAATATTTTTGAGTTAAAAATAAAATATTAGACATAGGGTAATTTTCCTAGAATTTATTGGACCCCAGAACCATTTTTAAAGACATAAAAACTAAGTTATTTATTAAACCCTATGAAACCGGATTGAACCAACCGGTTTAAACTAAGTGAACCGAACCCATGATGACCCAACCCAACCCAAACCAACCCCTTGCGGGTCGGATCCGGACCCGAATCCAGAACCCGACCCGCGACCCGACCCGACTCGACTGCAACAGTAAATCCCTAACTGCTCGAATCCCGACCGCCGCCCCGCTCGACTTTCGCCGGCCATTTTCCCGCTGTTGGCGCCTCTTCGCCTCCTCGCTGCCGCCGGACGTTACAGAGTCGCCGCTGCCGCCTCTTCCCCTTCGCCTCCCATCTCAGCCAGGAACGGCCGGCCGACCGTTCTCCTCCCTCTCCCCCTATATAAACCCCACAGCCGCCACCGCCAACCCCGTCAACCTCTTCTCCGGCCATCGACCACCCTCGTCGTGACCGTAGCTCTCCGGTCACCCCTCTCCACCATTCTCCGGCCGACGAACTCCCCTCCTCAGCCGACCCCGACTCTGCTGCCACCCGCTGTCCCCGTCAACCACCGCTTCTCCACCACCACCACCACCGCCTACGACCTCGATAGCCCCAGTCGACACCCAGAGCTCCATCGTCGTCCCTCTGCTAGCCCAGCCCCGGCCGACTTCGTCCCAGTGCCCTAGCCGCCACCGTGCCGCGTCGCGCCACCTCGCGAAAACGCGTATTTCAGTCATCTTCGGAGACCTGTTCAGGTGACTGTTTCTCTCTCCTTGCTGCCCCATTTTCTGTTCCATCTACTGTGATGCGTAGACTGCGTGACCCTCTCGATACCCGTATAATTTGTTCAGGGTATCACGTCCTGTGGCGATCGCAAACTGCGACGCAAAATCAGGAAAATAATTATCCTATTTTTTCCCGGAACTGGGTGCGCCCCGCTAAACGGGATGACTTGGTCGTGTGCGTACTTCACCTAAAGGTGCGCGCCTTAATACAGACGTGTGTAATTTCGCGAAAGTTGATTTGGATGGACATGCATACCAGAATCAACGCGTATCCGTCGACGACACCTCGTATCGGCCATATTCTAGAACTCATTGTAACTTCGTGTACGCACGTCGTATCAAAATAAAACTTATGCCATCGAACTCGTAGTAATACGCTGGTCCTGTGACCTAAGTTTGGTTCGATTCTGAGAACGTTGACAAAATCGCATATCGTAGGCCCCACTGCTCCACTTGACGGGCGATTTTGTGATCGGTTCATCGGAATCAAGTTTTGGATATTCCGTTGGGTTCGTATCGTCGTTCTGAACTTGTAGACACTAAGTTTGACAAATTTGGAGAACATTGTCTCTGAAACATTTTTCGGTGCGAAGCGGGCCACATGTGGACCCCGCTTTGACCAAAAACTGTCACTTTTGCCTCTGTGTCCAAATTGGACTTATGGACAGGCAATTCTAGCTATTTGATATCTTTTGAACCTGATGGTAATGTTTATTTCAGCAACCGAAGGAGTACCTGCAGATACCGCTAATACTAGAGCAGCAGTTGGAGCCAGAATCCCAAGCAAGTGTACCTTGCCATACTTGCAGTATTTTGGTTCATAATATTTTTTTAATTTATTTATATTTTGTATCTGTTCAACTTAGGACCGTGTGATATTACTTAACGTCCAAATAATATTCGGGTGTCAATGTCGTACGCGGAGTTGTGTAACGTCACCTAGACATGGATATCGAGACCCTATACATTCTCGTGCTTGCATCATCAAGTACGTCATACCATAGGACACTTGACACTGTTCATGAGACATATCCTGAGATATTCATGGTGATTCTGTATAGGATACAGGTTTGTGACATATACTTTATACATGCTTAGATATCATTATGACTTGCTGCATTAGATATGATCTTGCGTGACGTAGACATGAGACGTCGTGGACATGAGACGTGTGATTACATTGGGTGGTGTCACTACCCAATTCTAGAAAATAGGATTTTTTTTTTTTTTTTATTTGATAAATTGTGTATTGTATTTAATTAATTATATTTATATTTATTTAGTGATTGTATTATTTTTATTTGATTGTTTTAGGGTTTTGGCTAGCCTGGACCCATGTCAGACCCTAGTGGACCCATGTTCGACCCAGCCCACACTCCAGTGAGACTTATTTTGGGGCTTAGAATTATTATTATATTTTTAGTGGGTTAGTTGGAGAGATTTGGAGTTAGTTTGAGTGCTTTTGGAACCCGAAACCCAAAACCAATTTAGGGGAGGGCATTTTGGGCATTTGGAGAATTAGTGAACCCTTTTTATTGTTTGTGGCCGGCCCCACACTTCCAGACCATGTAAACACAACAGCCCCCTCCCATTCCACTCTTCTTCTTCTTCACTTCTTCTTCTTCTCCACTTATTCTTTCTTCTTCCTTCCTTCTTCCAAAGTAAGTATTTCATTTTTCTTCCTTCTTTCTTCCATTCCTTCTTCTTTATGTGAACCTTAACCTTGTAATTTCCCCAACCTAGGTGTGTGGAGCCTAGATTTAGTGTGGAGGCTAGATTTGGAGGCTTGGAGCTTGAGGGAGGTGATTTCAAGTAGATCGGAGACTTTGGCCTTGGGATTCCAACTCCCAAGAGGTAAACCCTAACTTTTCCCTTGCTAATTACTTTTATGTAGTATAATTAGTGTTTTAGAACCTTTCTAGACCCTAAGCCTACCCGTGGGAGGAAGTTGGAACTAGTTTGGTTGAGTTTAGAGACTTTGACACTAGATTTTGTGTCAATTTCGGGTGAAATCCAAAATTGGCCCAATTTTGGGTGATACCCTAGGTTAGACGGATCTAGGTAGACGTTGTCGGGTGTCTTGAGGGTGAGTGCGTATCTCCGTTCGGACACGGGAAGTATCGCAAAGAAATGGGCGTTTCGGGCATTTTTGGGGTTTTCGTCGTCGCCGATTCTAAGTGCGTGCGCGTTTTTGCCACGGGTCTAGAATCTACGTGGTAGAATTTTTTCTAGGATCTAGACATCGTTTAGAACACGTGGATAAATTTTTATTCCGATTCCGAGTTGGTTTGGTGTGCGTTTCAGGAGGTTTTCTGAACCGCACACCGCGTGTTCGTCGAAATGACCGAACGGCCATTTCGACTTGGTTTCCTAGTTTCGGGCTTGTGTGCGCGTTGGGTTAGCATCGGAGAGTGTGTGCTAGAGTTCTCGGGTTATATTTTATATATTTATAGGTGTTTGTGCGTGTCGGGGTCGTTGGGCAAGCGTTGGAGAGTGTTGTGTGCGTGGTTGTGTGTAGTGTTGTGTTTTTGTACGTGTGTCTTTATATATATATTTATGTGTGTCTATATATATATATATATATATATATATATATATATATATATGTTTATGTGTTTGTATATCTATATTTGTGTGTGTATTTATATATATCTATGTGTATATATCTAGGTGAGTGTGTTTATATATATATGTATATGTATAAGTGTGTGTGTGTGTGTGTATATATATATATATATATATATATATATATATTTATTTATGTGTATGTGTATATATATATATATATATTTGAGTGTGTGTTGATATGTATATATATATATATATATATATATATGTGTGTGTGTGTGTGTGTGTGTGTGTGTGTGTCTTTGTGTTTGTGTGTGCGTGTCAGTGTGTGTGTGCGTATGGCTGCGAGGCAGTGCAGCGCAGCGGAGGGGAGCCAGCGTGCAGCGGGGGCAGCAGTGCGCGCTGCAGCGCACTGCACAGCGAGTAGGGCGCTGTGTGCAGCATGCACACAGCAGCAGCAGCAGCATCTGCCAGCAGCGGCAGCAGCAGCGCACTAGCTAGCAGCATTCGCAGCTTCGTTTGCGCGCCGCGTTGGCTAGCAGCTAGTACTAGTGAGGGAGAGAGAGAGTGATATATATCTATAGTTAGCTAGATATATAGATTGTTAGATAGATAAGTTGATAGATAGGTAGATGGATATAGTTAGATATCTAGATAGATAGATAGTTATATTGGTAGATAGATATATGAGATAGATATATAAATAGATAGTTAGATAGATTAATAGATAACTAGTTAGATAGATAACTAGATAGATTGATATTAGATAGATGGATAAGTAGTTGAATAGATAGTTAGCTAGATACGTGGATAGATAGTTAGATAGATATGTAGATTAATAGGTTGATAGTTAATAGATAGATAGCTATATCTATCTAAGGTATAGATATATATAAACCTATAGCTATATATATCTATAGATATCTAGATAGATATATATATATATATATATATATATATATATATATATATATATATATATATATATATATATATATATACATATATATGAGTTTAGGTAAGGTATGTATATGTTGTGGTTGTGGATACCTATATATATATATATACATAGATACTTAGATATGTATAATATATGATAGATATATATTTTTAGCCTAGATTATAGCTAGATATATATATCTACATACCTAGATAGCTAATTAGAGGGGTAGTTAGAGGGGTATTAGAGCGGTATCTCAATACCTTGAGATACCGAGGTATCTCAATACCTTGAGATATCCAAGGTATTGAGTTTCGAGCGGGGTTTTTGAGCAATAGCCTAGGAATAGTATTGGAGTAATTTTTATATGTATTTGTATATATATTTATGTGTGCTAGCATAGGTTTTAGCGGGTTTAGGCGGGGTGCGTGGCCTAGGGCGAGGTATCGGATACCGAGGGTATCCCGGTATCTCGAGGAGGCGAGTTTGAGAGTTTGTTAGCTTAATGAGCTCGGTTTGACCTAGAATTTTAGGGGCACCCTAGTTTGACCTAGCTTTGACCATAATTATCTCCGTTGACCGTAAAAGTCAACATTTGACCTAGTTTTGACCTAGAGTTGACTTTTTGGACCCCGGGTTGGCTTTTTGACCCGAATTTCACCGGTTTGACCCGTTCGACCTAGAATAGCCCTAGAAGCCTATTTTTAATTATTTTATATTAGTTTAAATCCTTAGAACCCTGTTTAATTCTGTTTTTCGCAATAGGTTCTTGCGACACAGGTCCGGATCTCGATCCTCGTCAGTTGCTCAGGACATCAGGCGAGTACCTACCTCTGATAGTTTCCATTTTATGATAGCGTTTATATCACCTGTTCTAGGACTGTGATACTTGATTCTGACACATTATTACACGAGCTGGTACTAGTGGATCCCGTCATGAGATGCTATCCCCCTTACCGTGTTCAGCGGGTACTCTATCACGTGTATTTCATCATGTGCTTCGGGTATTGATTCTCATGTGCTATCATGTGCTTCTTGTGCTCTCGCCTCCATGTGCGCGAGCTATTATCATGTATGTAGCGTATTGTGGTTGGATCTAAGAGTATTAGTGGGGGAGGAGAGTAGGAGTTGGTTATGTGATCAAAGCCAAACAGTATTCATGTGTATGTCGGTTATGCAACTCACGCATAACGGAGTTATCGTAGTATTTTTCATGTGCAACCTAAGCCGATCACATAACGAACTTGTGCTCAAGGCACTTAGCTAGTATTTATATTTTCTCACCTGCAGTTACTTTTCCACTACTTGTATTATTCTCCAGTTTACTTTGCAGCTACTTATTGTACTCCAGCATATATTTATTTCCTGTGCATCTTGTATACTTTTCTATTGCTCGTCATATACACCTTACCATGTATTTGGAGTTGATTTCAGAGTTATGTACTTCGCTCCAGTCCTGACTGGGCATATTTTTTCCAGAGGATCCTGAGGATTACTGCCCGACGTTCTACGGGCCGGGTGTTGACGAGGGTTGTGACCCCGAGACTGAGGAGGAGCCCTGCAAGGAGACGCCTATAGTGCCCTAGTTAGCTAGGTGGGTTTCCTGGGTTGTTTCCAGCTGTTTATTTGGATGATTGTACTTATTCTTTTGATGCTGTGAGATATTGTAGACTATTATGGCCTTGGATTATATTTTGGATATTGTCTTGCTCTCTTGGTTCTGGTTTCCTTTTGCTATCATATCGTAATTTTATTCTTCCCCTAGTTATTGTGATTGAGAGCTTATATATATTGCGTGGTTGCCCTCCTTTTGGAGAGGATATTGACAGATTTTTTGTGAGATATATAGATTTGGTTGTCCTAGAACGGACCCTTTACAGCGTTCTACCGCCGATTCTGCGGCGTAGGCTGGACGTACCCACGACTCATGCCCGATTTTTTGGGTGCGGGTCGTGACACATTTTTGGTGGTGGCCCATGCAGGTCTAGTTTTTAGGTTTACCTGTAATAGGATATAGGATATAGGCTGAGAGAGAGTGTGCTCAATCACAACTAGGACCCTTCCTGATTCCTTTTGCTATATTTAATTTTCCTGAAATTGTTTTCTTTTGCAATATTACTGTCCTTCCTTGATGATATCGTATCTTGCACCGTATTGACTTCTTTTGATCTGTGTTCTTCTTGATTCCATTCCAGCACTTGCTTTATTTGATTCCGGGGCTTCCCATAGCTTTGTGTCTGTATCTTTTGTTGTTAGACACCATCTTGTTGCTGAACCTTTAGCTAGACTCTGCAAGATCATGACCGGGGGTGGTATCATCCTAGTCAGTGATGTCTGCAGAGACCGAAGAGTTACCTTGGGAGGCCGGGAGTTGAGTGTGTGCCTACTCATAATGCCACTTCCGAGCTACGATATTGTACTCGGGATGGATTGGTTGAGTACGCATTGTGCTAGTATAGATTGTCATGGAGGCAAAGTGTTGTTTAGTCCGCCAGGTGAGCCAGAGTTTCAGTTTGCCAGAGGAGCAGCGGAGCAGAGCGAGGGAGTCTTCTGCGGAGCCCTGGTGGTAGAGCCGAGGTTGCTACATCCACTGATAGAGGAGTACATGGATGTCTTTCCGGAGGAGTTTCCAGAGTTGCCTTCGGACAGAGATGTGGAGTTCTTTATAGACTTGGTGCCAGGTGCGGAGCCGATATCCCAGCACGTCTATAGAGTCAGCAACAGTGAGCTGATAGAGTTGAAGAAGCAAGTGGATGAGCTTCAGGACAAGGGATTTATCAGATCTAGTTCTTCTCCGTGTGGTGCTCTGGTACTTTTTGTGCCGAAGAAGGATGGGTCGATACGGATGTGTATCGACTACAGGGCTCTGAACAACCTCACAATCAAGAACAAGTATTCGCTGCCGCGTATTGATGATCTTTTTGACCAGTTGAGCGGAGCGAGGGTGTTTTCCAAGATTGATCTGAGGACAGGCTACCACCAGGTGAAGGTCAGGAAGGAGGATATTCCGAAGACAGCTTTTCGGACCAGATATGGACAGTATGAGTTTATGGTGATGTCGTTTGGGTTGACTTGCCCCGGCAGTGTTCATAAATCTGATGAACAAGGTATTCCATCAGCATCTGAACAGGTTTGTGGTGGTGTTTATAGATGATATCTTGGTGTATTCGAAGACCCCAGAGGAGCATGAGGAGCATCTGAGGATAGTGCTGGAGACTCTCAGGAAGGAGAAGCTTTATGGAAAGCTTTCGAAGTGTGAGTTCTTCCTTGACAAAGTTGAATTCCTTGGTCATGTGGTGACTAGAGAGGGTATCTCGGTGGATCCGAGAAAGATCATGGCAGTTGAGGCATAGAGTGCTCCGAGTTCAGTAGCAGAGGTCAGGAGTTTCCTGGGACTGGCAGGTTACTACAGGAGATTTGTTCAGGATTTTTTCCGGATTACAGAGCCGTTGTCCAGGCTGACTCGGAAGGACGTGGAGTTTGTTTGGTCAGAGGAGTGCCAGATCACCTTTGATGAGCTGAAGAGGAGGTTGATGACAGCTCCAGTGTTGACGTTGCCATCAGGTTCTGGAGGATTCACTATCTATAGTGATGCATCGGGAAAGGGACTGGGTTGTGTGTTATAGCAGAATGGGAGGGTGATTGCCTATGCTTCCAGGCAATTATGTCCTCATGAGAAGAACTACCCTACCCATGATTTGGAGTTGGCAGCGGTCATCTTTACTCTGAAGTTGTGGAAACACTATTTATACGGAGAGCGTGTGGAGATCTTCACAGACCACAAGAGCTTGAAGTATGTGTTTACCCAAAAAGAGCTGAACATGAGGCAGAGGAGATGGTTGAAGTTGATGAAAGACTTTGACATATTATTGCAGTACCATCCAGGGAAGGCGAACGTAGTTGCGGATGCGTTGAACAGGAATCCGGTAGCTATGTGCCTGACTACAGATCGTTATCTTCTAGCCGATCTAGAGAGCTTGGGCATTGAGGTGATAGTGCCTGGAGTTAAGATACAGATGTGGGGACTGCAGATTCAGTCAGATTTGGTAGACTGGATCAGGGCTACACAGTTTGAGGATGAGTCCCTGAGGAGCATCAGGGCGCAGGTTCAGATGGGATTATCAGATGACTTTACCATTGTTGATGATGGTTCTTTGCGGCACGGTACCAGGTTGTGTGTGCCGAGTGGGTCGTTGCATGAGGAGGTTCTTCAGGAGGCGCATCGATCCCAGTATTCTATGCATCCAGGTGCCAACAAGATGTATAGAGATCTGAGAGAGCATGTATGGTGGTACGGGATGAAGCGAGAGGTAGCATGCTTCGTATCCCGATGCTTAGTGTGCCAGCAGGAAAAGGCGGAGAGGCAGAGGCCAGGAGGTTTGCTCCAGCCGTTACCCATTCCGGAGTGGAAATGGGAGCATGTGACCATGGATTTTGTTTATGGACTTCCCCGTTCTCCAGGCGGAAAGGATACGATTTGGGTCATCGTGGACAGGTTGACCAAATTGGCCCACTTTCTACCATTCAAAGTGGGTACGTCTACAGAGAGACTAGCAGAGATGTATGTGCGCCAGATAGTCAGACTGCATGGAGTTTCTGTGAGCATAGTATCAGACTGGGACAGTCGCTTTACTTCACATTTCTGGAGGAGTCTGCAGGCTAGCTTGGGCACCCAGCTCAAGTTTAGTAGTGCATATCACCCACAGACAGATGGTCAGTCAGAGAGGACCATCCAGACACTTGAGGACATGCTTCATACTTGTGTTTTGGATTTCAGAGGCTCTTGGGAGGATCACTTGCACTTGGTAGAGTTTGCTTATAACAACAGCTACCAAGCCAGTATCGAGATGTCACCTTTCGAGGCATTGTATGGACGGAGGTGTCGCACTCCGTTATCATGGGATGATGTAGGCGAGAGAGCTTTTCTTGGCCCGGAGATGGTGGTTGATGCAGCGGAAAAGGTCAAGCTCATTAGATATAGACTTCGGGTGGCGCAGGACAGACAGCGGCATTGGGCCGATAGCCACCGGAGACCTTTGGAGTTTGAGATATAGCTTAGAATCTAGATTTTGTTCTTGTGTTTGCTTGTGATTGCTTGTTTTAGACTAAGTGCAGAGACCTTGTTTGTGCTAGGTTGGAGATCTGGTGTTCCTGAGGATTTCTACGACGCGGGGCACTATTCGCTTCGGTGGAGGCGGGAAGCTTAGCCCACGTTTTGTCGGACCCTTCCGTATCCTTGAGAGGGTCGGCTCCGTGGCGTATAGACTAGAGTTACCGCCTACGCTGGAGAGAGTTCATGATGTGTTTCATGTGTCGCAGTTGAGACGGTACGTGGCGGATCCCAATCACGTATTGGATCACTCAGAGATCGTGGTAGGCCCTACTCTTAGCTATCCAGAGCAGCCGGTGGAGATTATGGATCGGCAGGAGAAGGTATTGAGGAACCAGACTATTCCCTTGGTTCGCGTCGCGTGGAGGCATCACTCTCCAGGTGAGTCGACCTGGGAGAGGGAGGATAAAATGCGCTAGCAATACCCCTATCTTTTCGAGCCCTGAGGTATAGTTCTTTTCTTGCATTCATGTCCTAGTTTCGTCTTTTTAATTTCGAGGACAAAATTATTTTAAGGAGGGTAGGTTTGTCACTACCCGATTCTAGAAAATAGGATTTTTTTTTATTTGGTAAATTGTGTATTGTATTTAATTAATTATATTTATATTTATTTAGTGATTGTATTATTTTTATTTGATTATTTTAGGGTTTTGGCTAGCCTGGACCCATGCCAGACCCTAGTGGACCCATGTTCGACCCAGCCCACACCCCAGTGAGACTTATTTTAGGGTTTAAAATTATTATTATATTTTTAGTGGGTTAGTTGGAGAGATTTGGAGTTAGTTTGAGTGCTTTTGGAAACCGAAACCCAAAACCAATTTAGGGGAGGGCATTTTGGGCATTTGGAGAATTAGTGAACCCTTTTTATTGTTTGTGGTCGGCCCCTACACTCCCAGACCGTGTAAACACAGCAGCCCCCTCCCATTCCACCCTTCTTCTTCTTCTTCACTTCTTCTTCTTCTCCACTTCTTCTTTCTTCTTCCTTCCTTCTTCCAAAGTAAGTGTTTTATTTTTCTTCCTTCTTTCTTCCATTCCTTCTTCTTTATGTGAACCCTAACCTTGCATTTTCCCCAACCTAGGTGTGTAGAACCTAGATTTAGTGTGGAGGCTAGATTTGGAGGCTTGGAGCTTGAGGGAGGTTATTTCAAGTAGATCGGAGACTTTGGCCTTGGGATTCCAACTCCCAAGAGGTAAACCCTAACTTTCCCCTTGCTAATTACTTTTATGTAGTATAATTAGTATTTTAGAACCTTTCTAGACCCTAAGCCTACCCATGGGAGAAAGTTGGAACTAGTTTGGTTGAGTTTAGAGACTTTGACACTAGGTTTTGTGTCAATTTTGGATGGAATCCAAAATTGACCCAATTTTGGGTGATGCCCTAGGTTAGACGGACCTAGGTAGACGTTATCGGATGTCTTGAGGGTGAGTGCGTGTCTCCGTTCGGACACGAGAAGTCGTGTCGCGGAGAAACGGGCGTTTTGGGCATTTTTGGGGTTTTTGTCGTCGTCGATTCTAAGTGCGTGCGCATTTTCGCCACGGGCCTAGAATTGACGCGGTAATATTTTCTATGATCTAGACATCGTTTAGAACCCGTGGGTAAATTTTGGGCCAATTCCGAGTTGGTTTGTTGTGCGTTTCAGGAGGTTTTTCGAACCGCACACTGCGTGTTCGTCGAAATGACCGAACGGCCATTTCGACTTGGTTTCCTAGTTTTGGGCTTGTGCGCGCGTTGGGTTAGCATCGGGGAGTGTGTGCCAGAGTTCTCGGATTATATTTTATATATTTATAGGTGTTTGTGCGTGTCGGGGTCGTTGGGCGAGCGTTGGAGAGTGTTGTGTGCGTGGTTGTGTGTAGTGTTGTGTTTGTGTATGTGTGTCTTTATATATATATATTTATGTGTGTGTCTATATATATATATATATATATATATATATATATATATATATATATATATATATATATATATATATATATATATATATATTATATATATGTTTATGTGTTTGTGTATCTATATTTGTGTGTGTATTTATATATATCTATGTGTATATATCTAGGTGAGTGTGTTTATATATATATGTATATGTATAAGTGTGCGTGTGTGTGTATATGTATATATATATATATATTTATGTGTATGTGTATATATATATTTGAGTGTGTGTTGATATGTATATATATATATATATATATATATATATATATATATATATATATATATATATATATATATATATGTGTGTGTGTGTGTGTGTGTGTGTGTGTGTGTGTGTGTGTGTGTGTCTTTGTGTTTGTGTGTGCGTGTCAGTGTGTGTGCGTGTGGCTGCGAGGCAGTGCAGCGCAGCGGGGGGAGCCAGCGTGCAGCGGGGGCAGCAGTGCGCGCTGCAGCGCACTGCACAGCGAGCAGCGCGCTGTGTGCAGCGTGCACACAGCAGCAGCAGCAGCAGCAGCATCTGCCAGCAGCGACAGCAGAAGCGCACTAGCTAGCAGCATTCGCAGCTTCGTTTGCGCGCCGCGTTGGCTAGCAGCTAGTACTAGTGAGGGAGAGAGAGTGATATATATATATATATATATATATATATATATATATATATATATATATATATATAGTTAGCTAGATATATAGATTGTTAGATAGATAAGTTGATAGATAGGTAGATGGATATAGTTAGATATCTAGATAGATAGATAGTTAGATTGGTAGATAGATATATGAGATAGATATATAAATAGATAGTTAGATAGTTTAATAGATAACTAGTTAGATAGTTAGATAGATAACTAGATAGATTGATATTAGATAGATGGATAAGTAGTTGAATAGATAGTTAGCTAGATACGTGGATAGATAGTTAGATAGATATGTAGATTAATAGGTAGATAGTTAATAGATAGATAGATAGCTATATCTATCTAAGGTATAGATATATATAAACCTATAGCTATATATATCTATAGATATCTAGATAGATATATATATACATATATATGAGTTTAGGTAAGGTATGTATATGTTGTGGTTGTGGATACCTATATATATACATAGATACTTAGATATGTATAATATATGATAGATATATATTTTTAGCCTAGATTATAGCTAGATATATATATATCTACATACCTAGATAGCTAATTAGAGGGGTAGTTAGAGGGGTATTAGAGCGGTATCTCATTACCTTGAGATACCGAGGTATCTCAATACCTTGAGATATCCAAGGTATTGAGTTTCAAGCGGGATTTTTGAGCAATAGCCTAGGAATAGTATTGGAGTAATTTTTATATGTATTTGTATATATATTTATGCGTGCTAGCATAGGTTTTAGCGGGTTTAGGCGGGGTGCATGGCCTAGGGCGAGGTATCGGATACCGAGGGTATCCCGGTATCTCGAGGAGGCGAGTTTGAGAGTTTGCTAGATTAATGAGCTCGGTTTGACCTAGAATTTCAGGGGCACCCTAGTTTGACCTAGCTTTGACTATAATTGTCCCTGTTGACCGTAAAAGTCAACGTTTGACCTAGTTTTGACCTAGAGTTGACTTTTTGGACCCCGGGTTGACTTTTTGATCCGAATTTCACCGGTTTGATCCGTTCGACCTAGAATAGCCCTAGAAGCCTATTTTTAATTATTTTATATCAGTTTAAATCCTTAGAACCCTGTTTAATTCTGCTTTTCGTAATAGGTTTTTGCGACACCGGTCCGGATCTCGATCCTCGTCAGTTGCTCAGGACATCAGGCGAGTACCTACCTCTGATAGTTTTTATTTCATGATAGCGTTTATATCACCTATTCTAGGACTGTGATAATTGATTCTGACATATTGTTACATGAGCTGGTACTAGTGGATCCCGTCATGAGATGCTATCCCCCTTACCGTGTTCAACGGGTACTCTATCACGTGTATTTCATCATATGCTTCGGGTATTGATTCTCATGTGCTATCATGTGCTTCTTGTGCTCTCGCCTTCATGTGCGCAAGCTATTATCATGTACGTAGCGTGTTATGGTTGGATCCAAGAGTATTAGTGGGGGAGGGGAGTAGGAGTTGGTTATGTGATCAAAGCCAAATAGTATTCATGTGTATGTCGGTTATGCAACTCATGCATAACGGAGTTATCGTAGTGTTTTTCATGTGCAACCTAAGCCGATCACTTAACGAACTTGTGCTCAAGGCACTTAGCTAGTATTCATGTTTTCTCACCTGCAGTTACTTTTCCACTACTTGTATTGTTCTCCAGTTTACTTTGCAGCTACTTATTGTGCTCCAGCATATATTTATTTCCTGTGCATCTTGTATACTTTTCTATTGCTCGTCATATACACCTTACCATGTATTTGGAGTTGCTTTCAGAGTTATGTACTACTCTCCAGTCCTGACTGGGCATATTTTTTCCAGAGGATCCTGAGGATTACTGCCTGACGTTCTACGGGCCGGGTGTTGACGAGGGTTGTGATCCCGAGACTGAGGAGGAGCCCTGCGAGGAGACGCCTATAGCGCCCTAGTTAGCAAGGTGGGTTTCTTGGGTTGTTCCCAGCTGTTTATTTGGATGATTGTACTTATTCTTTTGATGTTGTGAGATGTTATAGATTATTATGGCCTTGGACTGTATTTTGGATATTGTCTTGCTCTCTTGGTTCTGGTTTTCTTTTGCTATCATATCGTGCTTTTATTCTTCCTCTAGTTATTGTGATTGAGAGCTTATATATATTGCGTGGTTGCCCTCCTTTTGGAGAGGATATTGATAGATTTTTTGTGAGATATATAGATTTGGTTGACCTAGAACGGACCCTTTACAGCGTTCTACCGCCGATTCTGCGGCGTAGGCTAGACGTACCCATGACTCATGCCCGATTTTTCGGGTGCGGGTCATGACAGGTGGGGAGAGACACACAGGCTACAGGCTGATTATATATATAAACCCTTATTAATGCGGTGCTCAAGACTCTAAACCCGAACTTGACCCATTATGTGATATTGCCGCTACCGGCACCCCGACACCGAGCTTGTAGTGGTCTCAGCCTGAGTTCTAGTGATGCTCTCATCTTGCATATCACTTAGCTGGTTATATAGTTTACCCTATTGTTTCATTAATTATTGTACTGCATTTATTTTGGCTTGAGTTATTTTGTACCTTGCTATGTCCCCTGAGGACCTGGATCCGGATTATGTCCCCAGGTTTACCAGATGAGTTCTATTCCGAGGTATATGGAGCAGAAGCAGACACTGGAGCTAAACCGGTCCCCGAGGACGAGGTTATCATCGAGGATTTCTCTTGAGTATTTGTTTCATCTATACTCAGTATTTGTCATTATTAGACTCTTTCATTTCTGGTCTGTTGAACCATTATATTAGACTTATTATCGGGTTGTTCCCTGATTTACTTTATGAAGACTTGATGTTGGTTATATTTTATGTCACGCCCCAGTCCCAAAATATCGAGGGACTGGAGAAGCGTGGCAATGGCCAGCAGCACGCACCGATGGACAACCCAATTTAATGGATCCATCAGGGCATGCTTAAGCTGTAGTCTAGCAGTACTAAGTACAAGTCTCAGGTATTTCTAATCTCATCCACAGAAATATCACAGATTAATTGCCAGAAATCATGCAATAGAAATAAATATGCAATAACAAATAAGGTTATCTCGGGAAACAAATCCGAGAATTATTCTGTTACAATTAAGGAAAAATAGACAGGAATAGAAATGCTGAAAATGGAAATACTGTGTAGTTGAAGCCGGTGCTCAGGAGAAATCTTCGGCCACTACTTCGTCCTCTGTTCCTTGTTCTGCTCCAAGGAGTGCTCCGGTACCGTACACCTCTGGGTAATTCTCTTCAGCTGTACCTGGGGACATAATCCGGATCCAGGTCCTCAGGGGACAGCAAGGTACAGAAAACACAAGCCAAAATATATGGAGTGCAGCAATAAATGAAACAACAGGGTAAACTATATAACCAACTAAGTGATATGCAATATGAGAGCAGCACTAAAACTCAGGCTGAAGCCACTACAAGCTCTGTGTCGGGGAGCCGGTAGCGGCAATAACTATGAATTACACTATGATATATACTATGTTTTATATATAATATCAGCCTGTAGTCTGTGTGTCTCTCCCCACCCAATGTAATCCCACGTCTCATGTCCACGATGCCTCATGTCCATGTCACGCACGATTAAACTAATGCAGCAAGTCTGATAGCTATGAATCAATTGTTTAAGAATGTAAAGTCTATGTCATACAACATGCATCCTATACAGAATCACCTCGAATGACTCAGGAAGACTCTGTCTCATGGAATAGTGTCAAGTGTCCTGGGTTCTGAAGTACTTGATAAGACAAGTACGAGCATTATCGGGTCTCGATATCCATGTCTATGTGACGTTACACAACTCCGCGTACGGAGTTGGCACCCGACTATGATCGGACACTAAGCACGTCACTCGTTTCCTAGGTTAAGCAGTTAACACATGTTTATATTTAATTCCACAAGAAATCTATTAAAATGCTATGTCAAGAATTACTGAGATTTGGCAAGCTTTACTTGTCCATTATTGCATAATTAAATCCAGAAAATAATTAGCGAGCTGCAGGGTTTGGCAAGGTACACTTGTCTGTGGTTCCTGTTCCAATTGCGGCTCTGACTTCAGATGGAATTGCAGGCGGTACTCCGATTGCTGAAACAAACATCACCATCAGATCTAGAAAATATCAATCAGCTAGAAACGCCTGTCCTTGGGTCCAATTTAGAAACAAGGGCAGAAACGACAGTTTTGGATCAAAACAGGGTCCACCGGTGGCCCGCTTTGCACCGAAAAATACGTCAGGGTCAACGGTCTCCAAATTCACCAAACTCAGTGTCAACAGGTCAGAAACGCTGATACGGACCCAACGGAACTTTCAGAATTGGATTCCGATGAGCCGCTCACAAAATCGCCCGTCGAGCGGGGCCTGTGGGGCCCACGACACGCGATTTCGTCAACGTTCTCAGAATCGAACCAAACTTGACCCACAGGACCAGCGTATCGCTATGAGTCCGATGGCGTAAGTTTCGTCTCGATCCGACGTGTGTACACAAAGTTAGGGTGCGTTCCAGAAAGTACGGATACGGGGCTATGTCCGCGGATACGCGTTGATTCCGGTGTGCACGCACACCTGAATCAGCTTCTGCGAAATCCCACACATCCGTATCGACGATGCGCACGTATCTGTGAAGACCGCGCGCGACCAAGTCGTCCCGTTTGGCGGGGCGTACTCAGTTCCGGGGTGAAACAGGGTCTGGTTTTTTCCTGTTTTTGGATCGCGGTGTGCGATCACCACAGGACGCGATGCCCCGAGCGGTTTGTCCGGGCACCGAGAGGGTCATACAGGCTTCGCAACGCAATTTACAGAATCGAAATCCGAGCTACGAGCAAGAAAATACACTCACCTGAACGGGGCCTGAAAATCGAGGTTCGAATCGTGTCCGACACGTGTCCGACACGGGAATTCAAATTAGGGTTAGGGTTTTGCCTCGGCTGCGACGGCGGAGGGGCGGCCAGCCGGAGGGAGCCGGGGGCGGGGGTGCGTGGCCGTGGGAGGCGGCTGCCGGAGCGGGCGGGGGTCGCCGGAGGCGCTGCGGCGCTGGCAGCGGCCGCTGCTGCAGCTGCTGGAGGTGGAGGGAGGAGCTGCGGGCGGGGCTGCGGCGCGGGACGACGTTGGCGAGGCGGTGCGGGGGTGGCGCCGGAGGCTGGCGGCGGTGCGGCGTCGTCGGCGGTGGGTGGCTGGCTGAGGGGGAGATGGTGTCGACGGAGGAGGCTAACGGGGGAGGTTTAAATAGGGGCGGAGGGGAGCGGGTCGTGGCGGGGGAGGCGGAGCCGAGCGGGGGAGGCGGAGGTCGTGGGCATGGGCGGCCGGAGCGGGCGGAGGACGCGGCCGGGCGGGGCGGCGGGAAGTGCGGGCAGCCGCGGGTCGTGGGGGAGAGGGTGGAGGCCGGGTCGGGTTTTGCGGGTCCGGGTCGGGTCTGTTGGATCCGACCCGACCCGCTAGGGCTCGGGTTGGGCTGGGTCTGTTGGGCCGGGCTGGGCCGGCCCAACGGGCTGGGTTAAAATAAAAAGAAAATAAATAAAAACAGTAATAATTAATACATAAATAAATAAATAAATAATTAAATAAATAGTTTTTAGGCCTATAAAAATAGGTCCGGGGTCCGATAAATTCCAGAAAAATTGCCCTAAGTCCAGTTTTTCATTTTATATCCAAAAATATTATTTTTATAATATTTTAATACTGTTTAATATTAATTAAAAATCATTTAAAAATTAAAATCCTGTTTTTAAATTACAGAAAATTCCCAGAAATTCCAGAAAATTGTGAAAAATCCAGTTTTTAAAATTTTGAAAATTCAGGGGGTTTACAATCTATCCCCCTTAAGAGGAATGCGTCCTCGCAATCAAAGAATAACCGGTCAGCAGAGATGACACGGTCGCAGGTATCGTTTGAAAGCACATCACAAGAGACTTCAGGGAAATACCATTTCCCTAAAATTAAAAGTTTATACTTTACAGGAAAATCTAGTTAAAACTATACTTTTATAAAAACCAGGTTGTTATTAACAAGTTGCAAATTACTAGGTTGGGGCTGAGGTCACGAACCAGTAGGCACGAGCTACAACAAGACTAGAAACGGATAACTACAAATCACTTACTCGCATCAGCGTCCTGCACAGCTATCGCGTAAGCTTGTCCTCGTCCTTGAGGTAGATTCCTCTGCTGCTGCTGGGCTTGCTGGAAGAGTGTCGCCTGAGGTGCCAAAGGTGGCCTCGGTGCTGGTGAAGCTGGTGGGTTTGCCCTTGGTGCTCCATCTCGATGTTGGGGACAGTCCTTGGCTAGGTGTTGATTGGTGCCACAAATCAGACACAATCCCAACTTGCGTCTGCAGTCCTTCTCGACATGGCCTATCTTGCCGCAGTAGTGACAGGTAGGAAGGGTCTGCGAAGCTGTCCTCGGTGGCTGGTGCGTGTGAGATCTCTTTGCAGATTCTCCTGGTGATGCTCTGTCTGGTGCTGAGGTGATTGGCCGCTTGTGGCGAGACTCCCTCCTGGTGACGCGTTCCATGCGTCGGGCTGCAGCGAGAATGTCTGAGTAGGAGGTAGGTGCGACGGATCCGATGAGTCTCTGTAGCTCGAAGTTCAGTTCGTCGAAGAATTTCTCGGCCTTCTCTTCCTCTGTCGGGATCAGGGTGGGGGCGAAGCGGCTCAGACGAATAAATTCTGCGTTGTATTCTTCCACCGTCATAGAGTCCTGAGTGAGGCGATTGAATTTGTCCCGCAGTTCTGATCGAGCGATAGCCGTAATGTACATCTCTTGGAAGAGTCTGGAGAACTCCTCCCAAGTGACTCGGTCTGGTCCGAGTCGCGCCTCTTCAGACAACCACCAGTGGTGCGCATTGCCTGTCAATTGCATTCGGACGGCAGTCATCCAGCGTTCCCGTGGAAGCTCAGCTGCTTCAAGTTGATGCCGGATGTTGGTGAGCCACTCATGAACTTCTGTGGGCTCCTCCTTTCCAGAAAAGGTGCGGGGCTTCAGTTGGCGGAAGTCAGTGATTGAGCCTGTAGTTGGCCGTTGTAAACCCCCAGATTTTGTAAGAATTTTAAATCTTGAATTTTTCCCAATTTTCTGGAATTTTCTGGGAATTTTCTGTAATTAAAATCAAGGTTTTTAATTATAAATGATTTTTAATTGTTAATAAATAATATTAAAATATCATGAAAATAATATTTTTGGGTGTAAAATGAAAAACTGGACTTAGGGTAATTTTTCTGGAATTTATCGGACCTCGGACCTAATTTAAAACACCTAAAAACTATATAATTATTTATTTATTTATTTATTTATTTATTTATTTAATTATTATTATTATTATTATTATTATTATTAATTATATTTTTTTATTCCGGCCCATTTCAGCCCAGCCCGGCCCGCGGCCCAGTCCAACACCCTAACGGGTCGGGTCGGGTCCGCCTGAACCCGACCCGCCCGGACCCGCTAACCCGTCTCCCCCATTCCCCCAGCCCCCGAGTCCTCCGGCCGTGCCCGCGTTCGGCGCCGCTTCCGCCGGCGAGCCGCCCGCCGCCTCCCTCGGCCCCACGCCCCGCGGCCCTGCCCTTTAAATCCTCTCTCCTCCGCTCGCCGCCACCGCAGCTCCCTCCTTCGCCACCTCCTTCTTCCTCCCCTCTCCTCCGGCTGCCTTCGGCCACGACGAGCTCGAGCAGCGGCCGCAGCAGTAGCCGGCCACCGCCCGGCTCAGCCTCCGTCCACCGACCCTCACCTCGCCGCCGGCCGCCAGCGCCCCAGCTTCCTCCCTCCTCGCCGGCAGCAGCAGCAGCACCCTTTCCTCTGGCCGCCTCCGCCGCTCAGCGCCGGCCGCCCGCTCCGCCCAGCCGCCGGCGCCGTGCCCGCCAGCAACGCCGGCGCCGCCCTCGACCGCCTCCGGCCTTCCCCGCCGCCCGAGCCGCCGGATCTCCGGCCAAGCACCCCTGAACCCTAACCCTAATCCCAATTCTTCGTGTCGTGTCGGACACGACACGGACACGGAAATATCCGGTTTTTCGAGCCTCTTCAGGTACTCGTATCTTGCACCCTGTATCTCCGTTTTCAATTCCATAAATTATGTTGGGAAGCCTGTATGACCCTCTCGGTGTCCGGACAAACTGTTCGGGGCATCGCGTCCTGTGGTGATCGCACACCGCGATCCAAAAACAGGAAAAACCAGACCCTGTTTCACCCCGGAACTGAGTGTGCCCCGCCAAACGGGATGACTTGGTCGCGTGCGGTCTTTACAGATACGTGCGCATCGTCGATACGGATGTGTGAGATTTTGTGGAAGCTGATTCGGGTGTGCGTGCACACCGGAATCAACGCGTATCCGCGGACATCGTCCCGTATCCGCCCTTTCTGCAATTCGCCCTAACTTCGTGTACACTCGTCAGATCGAGACGAAACTTGCGCCATCGGACTCGTAGCGATACGCTGGTCCTGTGGGTCAAGTTTGGTTCGATTCTGAAAACGTTGACGAAATCGCGTGTCGTGGGCCCCACAGGCCCCGCTCGACGGGCGATTTTGTGTTCGGCTCATTGGAATCCAAATCTGGAAGTTCCGTTGGGTTCGTATCATCGTTCTTGACCTGTTGACACTGAGTTTGGTGAATTTGGAGACCGTTGACCCGGACATGTTTTTCGGTGCAAAGCGGGCCCACCGGCGGACCCCGTTTTGACCCGAAACTGCCGTTTTTGTCCTTGTCTCCAAATTGGACCCAAGGACAGGCGTTTCTAGCTATTTGACATCTTCTGAGCATGATGGTAATGTTTATTTCAGCATTTGGACTCATCTCTGGATATTTCCCCGAAGAACTATTAATCGGATCCAAACAACAGGCAAGTACCTGCACTTCAAGTTTAATCTTTATATTGTGATAGTTAATTCCCTGCCTTACATGTACCATTGATGATTACACGTAGTGCTAGAACACTGGATTTCATGTCTTGAATATTGGAGTTCATGTCTTATTTTTCATGTCGGGTGGAAGAATACTGAAAGGTATGTAGTTTACCCTGACCCTTGCCATGATTAATAGCTGTTGGTACACGACTGTCCATCAGCCGGATCTTGATTTTTCCTGTTTAATAGCCGTCTATGGTGGCCGATTTAATCTTATAGACCCCTACATGCCAACTAGGTATTCTAAATACACAAGTTCACACACATAGTTTCTTGTCTTGTTAGAGTTCCTATTGTCTGGTTGTAGTTCATTTTTCCTGTCACCTTGTTCCTGTTTTACTCATGTCCCTGTCTTACAGAAATTAACTCTTAGTTATTGTTACTATTTATTTATACATATTCTCAACATGATACCTGTCAGTTCTTTTAATTGTCATGAATATTTAGTTTAATCTTGTTGTGCATTGTGTACTTTGCTCCTTTCCTGACTGGATCCGTTGTTTTAGGCGATGATGAGAACTTTGCCCCTACCTATTATGGCCACTATGAGTTAGCAGGTAACACATGAGGAGCCAGTTTCCCCCAGGAGGCTACTTCTGTGGATCAGTTAGCTGTAGCTGCTTATTCTTTCCTTTTCAGCATATACTCGGGTTTGTCCCCGATTTATCTTCTGGCTTGTATTAACTGCGGATTGGTTGTCACAGATTAAATATTATGAAATCTCAGCATTCATTTTTCCTGTTATTTTCCTTGTCTATTTACTTTTGTGGATGAGATAGACTTTATATTACCTGTGATTATGCCCTAGACAGCGTACTACCGCCGACACTGCGGCGTAGGCTGGACGTGCCCACGTACTCGTGCCCGAATTTCCGGGTGCGGGTCGTGACAGCCGTCGAGTTGGTAGGTTGGCCTGCTCCAGTACAGTTACGATACTGTCCCTCCAGAAGTTAGTTTCGCGACGTTGAGTCTCATGTTGGACTTGTTGCTGAGCTTGCATCATCGCGTAGATCATTTGGAATATCTTCTGCCCGTCAATTGGCTGTCCTTGTGGGAGCACGGGCGTTGGTGGGACGAACTGCGGCGGAGGTGGAATGTCATCGCGTCAGAATCGGGAGGTAGGTTGACCTGCCTGCTGGCTTTGTTGAGTTGAGGGAACTCCTCCGACTGGTGTCACTTCGTCGTCATAGGTGACACCTGTAGCTTGTGGGGTTCCGGCGGGAGTCTCATTGCATTCTTGTGGGTCCATTTCCCTGCATCCAAAATATCCAGTAAGAGGCGTACAGGAATCAAGGCAAGATGCAAGTCAAAATTAGTTCGAATACGATACAGATATCAAAAACGATTCAAGCAAGTGGATAAGATCCTAAAAACCTATCCTATTCTTTATTGCAGGCCTGTTCGGTCCCTAAATTGAAACCGAACAATTTAGTCGTAGACCTGCATGGGCCACCACAAAAACCATGTCACGCCCCAGTCCCAAAATGTCGAGGGACTAGAGAAGCGTGGCAATGGCCAGCAGCACGCACCGATGGACAACCCAATTTAATGGATCCATCAGGGCATGCTTAAGCTGTAGTCTAGCAGTACTAAGTACAAGTCTCAGGTATTTCTAATCTCATCCACAAAAATAACACAGATTAATTGCCAGAAATCATGCAATGGAAATAAATATGCAATAACAAATAAGGTTATCTCGGGAAACAAATCCGAGAATTATTCTGTTACAATTAAGGAAAAATAGACAGGAATAGAAATGCTGAAAATGGAAATACTGTATAGTTGAAGCCGGTGCTCAGGAGAAATCTTCGGCCACTACTTCATCCTCTGTTCCTTGTTCTGCTCCAAGGAGTGCTCCGGTACCGTGCACCTCTGGGTAATTCTCTTCAGCTGTACCTGGGAACATAATCCGGATCCAGGTCCTCAGGGGACAGCAAGGTACAGAAAACACAAGCCAAAATATATGGAGTACAGCAATAAATGAAACAACAGGGTAAACTATATAACCAGCTAAGTGATATGCAATATGAGAGCAGCACTAGAACTCAGGCTGAAGCCACTACAAGCTCTGTGTCGGGGAGCCGGTAGCGACAATAACTATGAATTACACTATGATATATACTATGTTTTATATATAATATCAGCCTGTAGTCTGTGTGTCTCTTCCCACCCAATGTAATCCCACGTCTCATGTCCACGATGCCTCATGTCCATGTCACGCACGATTAAACTAATGCAGCAAGTCTGATAGCTATGAATCAATTGTTTAAGAATGTAAAGTCTATGTCATACAACATGCATCCTATACAGAATTACCTCGAATGACTCAGGAAGACTCTGTCTCATGGAATAGTGTCAAGTGTCCTGGGTTCTGAAGTACTTGATAAGACAAGTACGAGAATTATCGGGTCTCGATATCCATGTCTATGTGACGTTACACAACTCCGCGTACGGAGTTGGCACCCGACTATGATCGGACACTAAGCACGTCACTCGTTTCCTAGGTTAAGCAGTTAAAACATGTTTATATTTAATTCCACAAGAAATCCATTAAAATGCTATGTCAAGAATTACTGAGATTTGGCAAGCTTTACTTGTCCTTTATTGCATAATTAAATCCAGAAAATAATTAGCGAGCTGCAGGGTTTGGCAAGGTACACTTGCCTGTGGTTCCTGTTCCAATTGCGGCTCTGACTTCAGCTGGAATTGCAGGCGGTACTCCGATTGCTGAAAAAACATCACCATCAGATCCAGAAAATATCAATCAGCTAGAAACGCCTGTCCTTGGGTCCAATTTGGAAACAAGGGCAGAAACGGCAGTTTCGGGTCAAAACGGGGTCCACTGGTGGCCCGCTTTGCACCGAAAAACGCGTCAGAGTCAACGGTCTCCAAATTCACCAAACTCAGTGTCAACAGGTCAGAAACGCTGATACGGACCCAATGGAACTTTCAGAATTGGATTCCGATGAGCCGATCACAAAATCGCCCGTCGAGCGGGGCCTGTGGGGCCCACGACACGCGATTTCGTCAACGTTCTCAGAATCGAACCAAACTTGACCCACAGGACCAGCGTATCGCTATGAGTCCGATGGCGCAAGTTTCGTCTCGATCTGACGTGTGTACACAAAGTTAGGGCGCGTTCCAGAAAGTACGGATACGGGACGATGTCCGCGGATACGCGTTGATTTCGGTGTGCACGCACACCTGAATCAGCTTCTGCAAAATCCCACACGTCCGTATCGACGATGCGCACGTATCTGTGAAGACCGCGCGCGACCAAGTCGTCCCGTTTGGCGGGGCGTACTCAGTTCCGGGGTGAAACAGGGTCTGGTTTTTTCCTGTTTTTGGATCGCAGTGTGCGATCACCACAGGACGCGATGCCCTGAGCGGTTTGTCCGGGCATCGAGAGGGTCATACAGGCTTCGCAACGCAATTTACGGAATCGAAATCCGAGCTACGAGCAAGAAAATACACGCACCTGAACGGGGCCTGAAAACCGAGGTTCGAATCGTGTCCGACACGTGTCCGACACGTGTCCGACACGGGAATTCAAATTAGGGTTAGGGTTTTGCCTCGGCTGCGGCGGCGGAGGGGCGGCCGGCCGGAGGGAGCCGGGGGCGGGGGTGCGTGGCCGCGGGAGGCGGCTGCCGGAGCGGGCGGGGGTCGCCGGAGGCGCTGCGACGCTGGCAGCGGCCGCTGCTGCAGCTGCTGGAGGTGGAGGGAGGAGCTGCGGGCGGGGCTGCGGCGCGGGACGACGTCGGCGAGGCGGTGCTGGAGGTGGAGGGAGGAGCTGCAGCTGCTGGCGGCGGCGCGGCGTCGTCGGCGGTGGGTGGCTGGCTGAGGGGGAGATGGTGTCGACGGAGGAGGCTAACGGGGGAGGTTTAAATAGGGGCGGAGGGGAGCGGGTCGTGGCGGGGGAGGCGGAGCCGAGCGGGGGAGGCGGAGGTCGTGGGCATGGGTGGCCGGGCGGGGCGGCGGGAAGTGCGGGCAGCCGCGGGTCGTGGGGGAGAGGGTGGAGGTCGGGTCGGGTTTTGCGGGTCCGGGTCGGGTCTGTTGGATCCGACCCGACCCGCTAGGGCTCGGGTTGGGCTGGGTCTGTTGGGCCGGGCTGGGCCGGCCCAACGGGCTGGGTTAAAATAAAATGAAAATAAATAAAAACAGTAATAATTAATACATAAATAATTAAATAAATAATTAAATAAATAGTTTTTAGGCCTTTAAAAATATGTCCGGGGTCCGATAAATTCCAGAAAAATTGCCCTAAGTCCAGTTTTTCATTTTACATCCAAAAATATTATTTTCATAATATTTTAATACTATTTAATATCAATTAAAAATCATTTAAAAATTAAAACCCTGTTTTTAAATTACAGAAAATTCCCAGAAAATTCCAAAAAATTGTGAAAAATCCAGTTTTTAAAATTTTGAAAATTCAGGGGGTTTACATTTTATTTTGTTGTTATTGATCATATTTATCTTCTACGGATGAGATTAGATTGTGACCTATTATTTAGACCTTATTATTGTATTATAGCTTAAGTACACCCTGATGGGTCCATTAAATTGGGTTTGCCCATTGGTGTGTGATGCTGGCCATTGCCACGTGGCTAGTCCCTCGATATTTTAGGACTGGGGCGTGACATAGTTTTTGTGGTGGCCCATGCAGGTCAACGACTATATTGCTTCGGTTTCAACATAGGGACCGAGCAAGCCTGCAATAAGAATAGGATAAGTTATAGGATCTCATCCACTTGATTGAATCATTCTTCATATCTATATCGGATTCAAATTAAATTCTTGACTTACATCCTGCCTTGATTCCTCTGTGCCTCTTATAGTTTATTTTGAATGCAGAGTAATGGAACCACCAGCAAGCGACGAGACTCCTGTAGGAACACCACACGATGCTGTGGTCACCTATGATGAGGGAGTGACACCAGAAGACAGAGGACAATCAGCTCAAAGCAATCAAGCGGGCTAGCATACTTCAAGGTTCCGGCGTGATGGCATCCCACCTCCGTCGCAGTTCACTCCACCAATGCCCGCATTCCCACAAGGGCAAGCTATGGACGGGCAACAGATATTTTAAATGTACTACGCGATGATGCAAGCCTATCAGAAGGTTCATGAAGAAGCCCAGCAAAGCCAAACGGAGGAGTTCATTTACAGACTTAGCTCTGAGCTACGGAAGTTAATCAGCTCCGTTGCAACGGACGTTCTTGCTGCAGCACGGCCCATGGAGTGCATCACCATGATAGAGTCCAGCCAGAAGCGGCCGCATGCATTATCACCAGACCAAGCACAACCGGAAAGAGCTGTAAAGAGACTACAGATGAATCCACCACAGAGAGCATCTACACCAATAGCACTAGTCTTTCCTACTTGTCACTACTGTGGCAAGGTAGGCCATCTCGCTAAAGAATGCCTACTCAGATTGGGATTATGTCTAGCTTGCAGATCCAAAAAATATTCGGTAAGGGATTGTCCTGAACATCGAGAGAAAGCATTGATGATTCATCAACCAGCCACATCAGCACCAGCCAGAGCACCACAGGAAGAAGCTGCAAACAGAAATCACATGCACCAGCCACCCAGAGCATCTCTACAAATATTGCCTATATGTCAATATTGTGGCAAGCGAGGCCATATTGAGAACGAGTGCAGACACAAATTGGAATTATGCTTGATTTGCGAATCCAACCAACATTTAGCCAAGGATTGTCCTGAGCATCAAGATAGAGCACTAATGTTAAACCGACAAGCTTTACCAGTACCAAGGCCAGCCTATTCAGCATTAAGAGCAACACAAACGAGAATTGAAGGAGTCATACTACTAGCTCCGGGAGGATATTAGCCGAGGCCACCCTTGGCACCACAAGCAGCACTCTACCGGCAGGCCCAGCAACAGCATAGGGCACCACCGCAAGGACGCGGACAGGCTTTTGCGATGACCTTGGAGGACACGCAGACTCATGGAGTAGCAAGTACGCGTAAGTTATTCATTTATGTTATTTCTAGTATTGCTTTAGCACGTGCCTGTTAGTTCGTGACCTTAGCCTTAAAACCTAGTATTTTTAAACTTGTTAATAATTGATAATCTAATTTTCTAAACTGTAAGTTTTCTTTCCTCTAACCAGTTTCCCTTCACTCTTGATTTACCTAACTAGGGAAATACTTTATTCTTTCCCTAGGTGTTTTGCTTAACCCTCATCCTTTGATTCTCCTTGATCATGATTATTGATTGTGACGTGCTTCGAACCTGTTTTGCAAACCATGTCATCTCTTCTGACCGGTTGTGTTTCATTATTCTTTGATTGCGAGGACGCAATCCTCTTAAGGGGGTAGATTGTAAACCCCCAGATTTTTCAGGAATTTAAAAACAAATTTTCTAGAATTTTTAACTAATTAAAATTAAGGTATTCTGGTTTTAAATAATTTTAAATGTTTTTATTAAATATTAAAATATTATGAAAATAATATTTTTGAGTGTAAAATAAAATATTAGACATAGGATAATTTTCCTGGAATTTATTTGACCCCAGAACCATTTTTAAAGACCTAAAAACTAAGTTATTTATTAAACCCAATTAAACCGGATTGAACCAACCGGTTTAAACTAAGTGAACCAACCGGTTTATACCCAACCCAAACCAACCCCTAGCGGGTCAGATCCGGACCCGAATCCAGAACCCGACCCGCAACCAGACCCGGCCCGACTGCAACAGTAAATCTCTAACTGCTCGAATCCCGACCGCCGCCCCGCTCGACTTCCGTCGACCGTTTTCCCACTGCTGGCGCCTCTTCGCTTCCTTGCTGCCGCCGGACGTTACAGAGCCGCCGCTGCCGCCTCTTCCCCTTCGCCTTCCCTCTCCGCCAGTAATGGCCGGCCGACCATTCTCCTCCCTCTCCCCTATATAAACCCCACAGCCGCCACCGCCAACCCCATCAACCTCTTCTCCGGCTATCGACCACCCTCACCGTGAGCGTAGCTCTCCGGCTACCCCTCTCCACCATTCTCCGGCCGACGAACTCCCCTCCTCAGTCGACCCCGACTCCGCTGCCACCCGTTGTCCCCGTCAACCACCGCTTCTCCACCACCAATACCACCGCCTCCGACCTCGATAACCCCAGCCGACACCCAAAGCTCCACCGCCTTCCTTCCGCTAGCCCAGCCCCGGCCGACTTCGTCCCAGTGCCCTAGCCGCCACCGTGCCGCGTCGCGCCACCTCGCGAAAACGCGTATTTCAGTCATCTTCGGAGCCCTGTTCAGGTGACTGTTTCTCTCTCCTCGCTGCCCCATTTTCCGTTTCGTCTGTTGTGACGCGTAGAATGCGTGACCCTCTCAATACTCGTGCAATTTGTTCGGGGTATCGCGTCCTGTGGCGATCGCAAACTGCGACGTAAAATCAGGAAAATAATTATCCTGTTTTTCTTCGAAACTTGGTACGCCCTGCTAAACGGGATGACTTGGTCGTATGCGGATTTCACCGAAAGGTGTGCACCATTATTACGGATGTGTAAGATTTCTCGAAAGTTAATTTGGATGTGCGTGCACACCGAAATCAACGCGTATCCGTCGACAACACCCCGTATCGGCCCTGTTCTGGAACTCGTTGTAACTTCGTGTACGCACATCATATCAAAATAAAACTTGCGCCATCGAACTCGTAGCAATACACTGGTCCTGTGACCCAAGTTTGGTTCGATTCTGAGAACGTTGACAAAATCGCGTATCGTGGGCCCCACGGCTCCACTTGACGGACGATTTTGTGATCGGCTCATCGAAATCCAGTTCTGGACATTCCGTTGGGTTCGTATCATCGTTCTGGACTTGTAGACACTAAGTTTGACAAATTTGGAGAACATTGTCTCTGACACATTTTTCGGTGTGAAGCGGGCCACATGTGGACCCCGCTTTGATCAAAAACTGTCACTTTTGTCCCTGTGTCCAAATTGGACTTATGGATAGGCAATTCTAGCTATTTGATATCTTCTGAACCTGATGGTAACGTTTATTTCAGCAACCGGAGGAGTATCTGCAGACCCCGCTGATACCAGAGCAGCAGTTGGAGCCAGAACCCCAGACAAGTGTACCTTGCCATACTTGCAGTATTTTGGTTCATAATATTCCTTTGATTTATTTATATATTGTATCTGTTCAACCTAGGACCGTGTGACATTACTTAACATCAGAATAATATTCGAGTGTCAATGTCGTACGCGGAGTTGCGTAACGTCACCTAGACATGGATATCGAGACCCTATACATTCTCGTGCTTGCATCATCAAGTACGTCATACCATAGGACACTTGATACTGTTCATGAGACATAATATTTCTGAGATATTCATGATAATTCTGTATAGGATACAGGTTTGTGACATATACTTTATACATGCTTAGATATCATTATGACTTGCTGCATTAGATATGATCTTGCGTGACATGAACATGAGACGTCGTGGACATGAGATGTGTGATTACATTGGGTGGGGAGAGACACACAGGCTACAGGCTGATTATATATATAAACCCTTATTAATGCGTTGCTCAAGACTCTAAACCTGAGCTTGACCCATTACGTGATATTGCCGCTACCGGCTCCCCGACACCGAGCTTGTAGTGGTCTCAGCCTGAGTTCTAGTGATGCTCTCATCTTGCATATCACTTAGTTGGTTATATAGTTTACCCTATTGTTTCATTAATTATTGTACTGCATTTATTTTGGCTTGAGTTATTTTGTACCTTGCTATGTCCCCAGGTTTAGCAGATGAGTTCTATTTTAAGGTATATGGAGCAGGAGCAAGAGCAGACACTGGAGATGAACCGATCCCCGAGGACGAGGTTATCGTCGAGGATTTCTCTTGAGTATTTGTTTCATCAATACTCAGTATTTGTCATTATTAGACTCTTTCATTTCTGGTCTGTTGAACCATTGTATCAGACTTATTATCGGGTTGTTCCCCGATTTACTTTATGAAGACTTGATGTTGGTTATATTTTATTTTGCTGTTATTGATCATATTTATCTTCTATGGATGAGATTAGATTGTGACCTGTTATTTAGACCATATTGTTGTATTACAGCTTAAGTACACCCTGATGGGTCCATTAAATTGGGTTTGCCTATCGGTGTGTGCTGCTGGCCATTGCCACGTGACTAGTTCCTCGATATTTTGGGACTGGGGCATGACATGTATGTCACTTGACCATTTCATAACTTTTCTCTAATTACCCACATTTCCTGATCCAGACTCATCGTCTTTTCTACGCACTAAACGCTCAAACACCAATTCCATATTTCTATATCCTCCTTGCAGCTCAATTCTAATTCAATATATCACTTAGTTTGGATCATACACATATTTAAGGCTTTCCCAAAATACATGCATTTTAGTCGAGCTTAGTGATAGCGAATTTGGACAAGTTACAAGGGTATCTTCATGTCCGAGACATTCATCGCTTTACTCTCGACTTAACTGATCCTGACATTCATCCATCAACACATTCGCACAAGCGCTATTCTCAAATACGATGATTCTCCACTAACAATCTCACCACCTGACTCAAATCAGTTCGTGTTTCGGCTCGACCATTCTCTAGTGATAGCCCAAACCACGCACGCTTCAAGTCCTTGCGCATCCTAAGCGTAATGAGTATTTTGCAAGGCCCTATCGTCCAACTATTTTTGAATTCTCACTTGTCTCGTCCGAGCTCAACCAACCGAACTCTATCTTGACTTCAATCGCACAATATTCTGTATGCACCGTCTCCAAATATTATCTCATGCTTCGAACGATATCATCACATCTGACACTACCCTAGATAAGCGACTTACCCAAATATTGCACAATACTCCAAGATCAGCTCGGCCCAACACATCTGCCACAATTTTAATACCTCTCTGGGTGAACATCTATATTGAGGTTCATATGATCCCCAAAGATTTTGCCGCCACGCCATAGGGATAGTATCGCCATAATTTTAACACGGACACACTTGCCACAATTTCTAGGTCACGCCTGTAATAGTTCTTCGTACTGCTTTCACTGCCTCGAAGTACAGAATATCACATTTGCCTTCTGTACGAGCACGTATCCCAGACTAAGTTCTGAGGCATCTTGTAGATCTGAGGCACATCTATCCCTTCTAGTATTGTAATGATTTAATCCGAACGAGCTGCGGCATTAACTTCTCGAAGCTAGTTACACAGTCGTCAATTCATATGAATGTTATTCCCTTCTAGCGCACGATGAGTCAGAAGAGATACCATCTTCGATAATCTGTGACTCCGAATCTCATCAGTTGACTTAGGCCATTTTCACCATTGCTTCGATATTCTGGCTGCATCTTTAGCTGGAGGCTATTCCAAGGATCTATCGAATCAAACACTCAGTCGGTTAGACCTATCTCCAATATACAACACTCATATCCACCCTTGACACATCCCCAAATGCGTCGCCACAAGGGTTGTTCTATGGGTCTACATTATTTATTTCGATTTGGCGGTCAAGTCTCTAGGGTCAGTTTTTTTGAAGCTACGCTCGATAATTATAAATTATCACGATGGACAGTTACTACGAACCATGCAATATCTTCTCCATAATTCTGAGCCATAACCCAACCATCCAATCCGAACGAACTTCTGAATTCGAGCACTTCATGCACTACCTCTGACGCATCTGTTAGCCAAACGCCACCTAACCACCTAGAGTCTTACTATCTATCCAAGCCACTAATCGTAATTGCGCTCTTTGAAACCGTCTTCCATCACTCCGTCGTTCTGCCCTGAATCCATCAAAATTCTGAACCGCCTTGTTCGACTTCTCGCACTACCACTTGCAACAATTTTCGAAACCATAGACTTGCTCCGTTTCTTAACCGTACGCCATGCTTTAACACTACACGTCTAACTTGCTCGAGTGGCACAGTAATTTTCTTCAACATCGCTCTCTCGTTTAGCTATCTTTAAAAAGTCCATCCTCCACAATCCTTGTTCTCGTTCCTCTTTCTTAACACCGTCTTGATTTCTTTGTGTTCTGATTCATCTATACGCTCTCGATGACTTGCACGCCAATCTCATATGCACTACCACTTCAACTTCAATCAATCTTGTTGTGTCACATCCGTCTCGATACTATAAGTGTTAACTTCTAATATGACTCAACATCGACAAGCTTTACATCATGCTCGTTCACATCTACCGGAGCATCCGTCCACCATCGTTGCACCGTTTCGCAAATTTTGCTTCTGCTAACTCCGAGTCAAACTTCTCGAGCCCCAATATCTGAAATCCTTCAAGTTAGTGCAACTCCATTGCATTGTTCTGTCAAAACCGATCGTGATCCAATAATCAACCAACTTCTCCTTTGAGTTACCAAAATATAAAGTTCATGATTGTTACTCTTTGCTACATCCATCGCTCGTGCATGTGTGCACCAACTGCTTGTTCCTTATGCTCAACTCTCTTTTTGCATCAATGAATGCTCCACCGAACTTTCAAATCGTGCAAGCGAACTCTGATATTCACACATCCAGTCTGATCGATCTCATCTTGTTTCCAATACTTAGTCCGCATCCCTCATTCGAATTCTCAACACTCGTTCCATTACTTGTTTCGTTCTCGTCCAACGAAACTTCCATTTATACGAGTCCGTTCTTGATCGCTCAAATCCACGCATCGAAGAATACCTGAGTAAAACTTTATTGCACCAATTTCTGACACAATTTCGTACTAGCCCACTGTTGCGAGCAAACCTATCGCTTATCTTATTTTGAACATTTCTAATATACACACCACTCTGTAGAACGCATATACCACTTAGAAATAGAGTCACTCTTGCGCCAGATTTACTCTGCGTCGACGAACATCTATTCTGAACCAACTATTCCACGGTGATCCCGTCGACCATAACTCAACATTCGCTTGCTCCAAGTTCCAAAACATAACTCAACCGATGTGCACCAACCAACTTTTATTTTCATAATCCGCATCTGCTGCGATAATTCTATTGTTGTTCATCCAAAATATTACAATGCCACGATTACTAAGGGGTATACCATATACTACTCAGAATCAAGTCACTTCTTGTATTTCACTTCTCTGCACTGATCCAAGATTCGTTCAAGCTATCCATTCTGCGTGATCCTGCCATTCCCGACTCAAGGTCTGACACAAAACTCAGTCAATGCATGAACCATCTAACTCTCCTATCGATCTCGCTCGATGTAACTTGTGCCATATTCCATTCTTGATACTTCCAACCATTTCTCAAACCGTTCGACACATTCACTTCACGAGCAACTCGTGTAACGATCTCTTCCAAGTGATCCAAGCCAATACTCAATTGTTCAACATATTTTTCGTACGAGCAACTCGTGCAATGCTCTCTTATATTCCCAGACAAAACTCAAACTCCGTCTAACACATTCGCTACACGAGCAACTAGTACAATATTCCATTCTCATCCGTTGTTTCTACTCACAGCATGCCACATAACCAATATCGTTTGACAACCAACTGCTCCATTGATGCAACCAAAATCTCTTCGAACGATAAGCCAAACCAACGCAATGACACCTTTCAACTTGCTGCACGAATGCATCAATGCCACACAACTTGCTGCACGAATGCAACAACGCCAAACGATGCTACATGATCTATCAAAATCCTACAAAGCCAACACAACAAAGAACAACATGCACACATAACCAATAAATATATAGGTTTATTGCATGAAACATCCAATGCGACACCGAGTAGAGCCAAGAGTCATTCGACACGTGGAAGCTATTTAGAGTTTGTGATGAACAAAAAAAAAGTTCGAAGAAATAAACCGGACGCTCTGATACCAATATGTCACGCCCCAATCTCCCGCAAGTTCGATCGTCCCCGTTGAACGTGAATCACCACATTATAGTGCTCCCGTAGGATAATCGTTCTCATCGGAACGTGATATCGTGCGAGCCTGGAGTTACGCTCGCACAAGACGATGACATCAAACATCATGGTTAATATCGAAACGACCAAGTTATAACGAAAGTCAAGTATTGTGTACCAAACACACATCAGAGTATACGCAGTGAAGCCCTCGAATGGGTCAAAATAAAGATGCCACAAAGGAGAATGCCATAAAGGCGATGCAATACTCTTTATGTTTCTCTTGTCCACAAAGGTACTTACCGTTCCATACATCATGTCACATATATCCAAGCTGAGCCACTACACCTGCGTACCTGGAAATAATGCCCACAAACGTGGATTAGTACACAGCCGTACTGGTGAGCGGAGTAACCTACTCATTTAAACTGATACTAAATAGATAGTGAATGCAAACAGTTATATGGTGATCTTTCTACTTGAATCCTAGATTCATTTTATGGCAGAGGCATGACATGTTAAGGAAAGCGGTAAAGCAGTTTAAGAATGCAATCATTCAACTCAAGCAAATATACTAGCAGTTATATCCAAACTTAAATGAAACTAAGCGTGCAATCCGTTTTACTCAAACCCGAAGCAAAGAGTGAACCTATCGAACAATATCGCACTCCAAATCTCAAATCTATCGCATCATGCCACAATACAAGCCTTATTAATCCAATCATCGATGTGCACACTCTTGTCCGAAAAAAGATGGCGCCGCCACCTACACGAATGCACAAACAAAACAAAACCAACTCTTATCTATATGAAGGTCACTAGCCAAGCCATAAAGGACTATCCATCTGCATTTTGACCCGATCTAGCGTTGAGTAACTAGTCCGTCTGGTGGTCTCGAACTGCCAGTACCGTGCCCAAAGTACGTTATAATTTGTTTCCTCCATGGCCGAACGGTCCCGGTGTCCCGGAGTCTCTCTCGTTCGAGAAAATCAAACCATGTGCGCAATAGGTTATCCGTGACCAATACAAAAATCCAACAAGTAGGTACGATGAGAGAATCGAGCCTTCTCTCCCCACCAAACGATACTTGCCTCGATCCATCCAATTCACCATAACCATTCTCCAACTATAGCCCAAGGCACCATTCTCCAACTATAGCCCAATGTACCATTCTCGAATTATCTCCATTAGGCACCATGTCGTTTCTCGACACAGTTCTCCGATTAGGTGCAACACCCCCTCTGAAAGCTCCGTGACACAATGCCCCAACAGTAGCATAATGCCCTCTCCGATGTAGTTGTCCGATTTTGAACCACAACGGCACATTTTTCTTGACAAAACATCCAACTTGATACTCGTGCACGGATGCACGCTCGCTCGCTCGCTCGATGAAACGTTTCACTTTTCCAACCAAGATGATCCACTCAAAGCCCCATCAAACGTAAGTCCAACTCAAGCACAAATTCTATCCTTCCAAACGGCGTACACTCTATACACGCTACAGTGCGATGGTTCCCATATTCCAGTTCCAGTTCCAAGTATCCAAGACATTACGTTTGTTTTATATTATTAGGCATGAAGGAGTAGAGGAGAAGAGACAGAGCCCACTCACCAAGTTGAATCCGCTAGCACTCTGTCTTACCACACGGTCGATCCCTTGAATCTGTGGTATGATGTGTAGCACAATCTACTCAATTGGTATGACTGTGCGAGCATGCCATGCTCTCCAAATCATCTGACTGATCGGACTAAGAAAGACGATATTATCGCTCCAATTTTGCTATCTCTGTACTTGTTCCAAACGAACACACTGACTCAATAGAACTCCCAAAACGATCTGCACATGGAACCAACTCAAATCAATACTTGTTTCCAAATCCAACAAATCAAAATGTAACCAACCATTGTCTCGTTTATCCGACTTAGTGTAAAGTACCGTACGGTTGTGGGGCATTACAGAAGGCAGTCCAGTTCTGGAAACTCTTGTCCAGTGTTAATCAACTATTTGAACAAATAATACACACCACGTACTTTGATCCAAAGGGCACGCTGACTTCTTACAATCATGTGCTTTGATCCGTAGAGCACGCTGACATCAATACTTGAAATAAAAGATGAACTTGGAGTTCCAAGCTTTACAAGTCTTCGTAGATTTCTAATCGAGGTCGCACTTGGCACTTAGAAGGCTTGGAGAGTTGTTTTTAAGGTTAGGAAGGTTTAGAGCTCAGAATTTCATAGGTTTGCAAGTGAATAAGTTGATGGAATTGAGTGAAACTCAAGGCTATTTATAGAGTTAGGTTCTGGTTGCAGGGGACCGAGCTCGGACAGAGTTCGATCTCCATAACGTTCAAAAAAATTAACGTTGGCAACATGTTCTTCACAAAGAGTTAAATACGGAGAGGTTGATAATTGGTTCTCTGGGGACCGAGTTCGGCCAGAGTTCAGTCAGGGGTAGAACTCGGCCTGAGTTCGATCTGTATATGTCAGTATGGTTCTGGAATTTTTGTTCAGAGTTCTGGAATTTTAAGACTGAGTTCTGTGGGTTTTGGCCAGTTTAGTTTTGGGCTTAAAACATGGGTTTTGATCTAGTCTTAAGTGGACTGTGATATAGATATGGGTTTGAGTTTTCTAATTTTGCCAGTGCGACTCGATATACATGAGTCCTAGAAAGAAAGATCAAATACATAAATAAAGATATAAAAATGACTAGACGATCAAACTTGCATTTTTTTTGTCATGTGAGTTGTAGCAGATATGTCTTCAATGATGATCTTCAGTTTGCACTGTATTGAGTCATATCAAACCATGGTTTAGTCGAGTATCAAAATCTGAGTTGACCGTGACCAATTTTAGCCAACAACTAGCTACAAAGAAATTGAACTACCACATCCTATGCGTGCAAGTCAATACATAACTCATATAATGAAATACACGCATTTAGAATTTGTCATATCAAAGAATGGTGATGGTGGGACGGGATCACTAAGGACCAATTCCATTCCAATTCCAATAAATCCCAACGGTAGACTTGAAGTTCACGCTAAGTACTCTTATATCCCTCCTTTGATCAAGGTAGCATGCTCCACCCTACTGTTCCCATGGAATTAAATCAAAGCATTTACCCTCTGGATAATTCTTGTTTCAGAGGATTCACGTCAAGTCTCAAAGTTCTTGGGGTAAAAAATATGAGATTCACAACAAATCTAAAGAATCTCTTGTGCAATTGTACATCTTGCTCTCCAATAGCTGAGTTTAGAAGAATGTGACATACAGTATGGTACACCCATTGTGGAGATTTTGGGCTGGTTTACCTAGAGTCCTTGAAGATATCGAGATGTCGTCTCTTGAAGAAGGTTCGGGTACCGGCCACAAATCTGAGAAAATTTTGAGTTCTGGATTTTAGAAGGCTGTGCTAGAGACACATTTGAGATTCTAGATTCTGATGGTAACAGGTTTAATTCCTTTGATGCAAAAGGGTCCAATATGAAGAATTTACACTTGAAAGGAAGCAACTTCTCGATTGATATAACCCCATTTAAGCTCTACAGAAAGAATTGCTTGCTTTGGAGCACGTTATGTCTTAAAGATGAAGATATAAGAAACATTTGTCCAATTGTTTTCTTCTCCAAGGACTCAGTATTCTCGAGTGTCACGGCATTGTATATCCTCCTATCGATGGTCTTGTCCTCCAACTTAAGCAACTCATTGTTAGTTGGTGCAAACAGTTGAAGGAGGTTGAAGTACTTGCTGCAAATCTTACCTCATTTGAATATCATGGTGCTGCAATTGACTCTTCTTTTGCCGAAGTTCCAAAACTGGTGCAAGTAAAGTTGGAACTTGACGACCCGATGCTATCAAAAGATGTGCCACTAGCGCAAACTCTTGTCTTCTGTATCGAGATAAGACCAGTGGAAACTCTTGTCTACTATATGCTAAATTGAAAGCTATGTATGAATGTTTTTGACACACTTGATTTCTACTTTGTTACGCTTAACTCATTTTATATCTTGATAACAGGATGAAAGAGTAAGACTTGTCGTATATCTTGATAACATAACAGGATAAAAGAGTACTAAAAGGCTTGCCTGCATTTGTGATCTCAATCATTTGGAGCTTTTTTTGGGTGATTCCAAATGATCTTTCTTGGGGAACCTTTTTCCTGTTGGCTTCAGCTTTCTTGGAGAAATATCACTCAAGTCGATCAATATGTTTTTCTTTTATTTTTATTTTTATTTTTTCCATTTGAATGCATACATGTGTTTTGCTCATCTGTCTCTAAACAACCTCTCTATGTCTAAGCTCATTTGTCTCTAAACCACCTCTCCAAGGGAAGTAAGATCTGCATAATATATTTTGAAACTTAAATATATTAAATGCAGTTTGTAATTTAGAATTTATACGGATTACTTACACTAATTATTCCTAAGTTTTTTGTTTATAACACGAATACCTCTTCTTTTAAACTAATTACACTGACCACCCCTTTCCTTTAGATAAAAAATTAAAAAACTTTAAGTTTCAAACTGTATTTAATATATTTAGTGTTTATAAGACGGGGTAGTTAGTGTTATAACTTTTTTATTTTTATCTTAAAGTAAGGTACCCTTGTAATAAATCAAAAAAGTAGGGGGTGGTGAGTGTAATTAGTTTAAAAGTAGGAATACACCGTGTAATAAATATAAAATATAGGAATAGTTAGTATATATAACCTAATTTATACTAATGATAATTGTGTGCCTTAAAGTATCTAGTACCTGTATTTCTCGGTGGCAGACATTTTTCCCAAATACCCGGTCGAGACCAATAGGGTGCATTATTCCCTTAGTGGAAAAATGGTGGAAGTGGAGGTGGTGGGCCTCCGGGTGGGAGTGGGCATCCGGACCAGATTATGGGCCCTAAAAGCTGAATGAGGTAAGGCCTTCGGGTTCGGTTGAACATATAAGCCCTTCGGATTTGGTGTGTGACTTGCATCAAGTTTTGAACATATACATACCGAATTATACCATCTTTACAGCAAAAGTTACGGGGACTAGTACGAGATACAGAATAGGCATCCACGCACACGACAAGCATTGTGTGCGTTTATGCTGGCCAGAGATGTCAAAGTTTGCAATTGTGTGATTGCTATTGTAAGTGTTTTGCTTGTACCCTCACTCGCATATACAATGTTCTATCCAATATGGATAAAGTCTAATTAAATGGTAATATATATTTCTAAAGAGAGATCTCCATCTTACTATGAGCATACTCATCGTCCTATCCTTTATATCCTAAAGAAAGTAAGGATGAAGCATATGCTGTAACTGAATCCACTCGATTGACAAACTAAAGAATATATACAATGCTTGTAAACGAACAATTAACCGAAGTAGTTCTGAACATTACAATTCAAGAACCAGTACTAATAGAAGAAAAATGATTTGTACATGCATGTCCTATCCAGAGTGTCTTTGAACGAAGCTGGCATCGCTACAAGCTAGCCAAAGAAATGTCCTAACTTTATGGGAGCCTTTATTTTCGAGTATAGCTTGCTGAATCGAGAGTTTCGGTAACCATGCACTGTTCATGTGTTTTATAGAGTGATTTAATCGACCATCTCTCTCCCTGTCAACACTAGTGATCCTCATGCTCATCTACATGTGGTGTCTCCATGCCTCCAAGAAAAACTAACAGGTAATCCTTAAGGTTGCAGATGTTAACTGAGGGACCTACGAAATCAAGGGCAACACCCCCACCCCCACCCCCACCCCACCCAAACCCAAATTGCATATAAACTTAGTGACTTGTTACAAGCTGCCTAATTTTTTTTTCGGAAACGTGTCTTTTAGAGTCATCTCACCACACCCAACGGTTTTTTTTCTTCATATCATAGGAGGTTACCATTACCTATTATTGTGAACTTGGTACTAAATAAAAGATATAACCTCCACACACAATGTTTTTGTAGGGTGTCAAAGAGAATATTTAAAAATATTCTTCCTTTCTTCTCGCTAACGGCATGCCCAAGCAATATATTTTCTCAAAGGTGGACTCGTGTCATGAAAGATTAAATGATTTTTAGTCTCAACATAGGTAAACTTTATGATTATATTTCTATTCACCTAGACTATGTCATGAAAGATTAAATGAAAATATAGATGAAGTTAGTGATTATATTTCTATTTACATTTACCTAAACCCTTAAACAGAGTATGCTGCTAAACTTAGCTAATTCAGACTAATTTTTTTATCTCAATGATGTTTTCTAAAAGATGGGTCTAGCTAGTTCACACTAAACTCAATAGTGGTGCAGTTTGGCTTCAAAGATGGATCTAGTTGGGTGGAGCAAGACATACAGCTCGCATCCTATAGTATTGTGTTTTGGTAAACGTGTCAGTTTAGCTATGTCTTCGAATGACGAGATGCCAATACTTTTGATCTCCTAGTTGCTCGGGCTGAGAATGTTGTGTTGTATCTCACATGTGGTTAAGCACTCAAATTTGGTGATGATAGAAAGAGAGTTGGTGCGAAAAGTCTAGTGACACATCAGATAGAAAAGTAGGAACATGTGGTTCAAATAATTCATATCGGTCTTAGACCAAAAGAGGTTTTTCTTTTTAAGTCAAACGAGCTAAGTTCAATATCGCATCTCATGGATCAACTTTAGTCCCTCTTAATTCCAAAGGGCATAGCATCCCAAGAGGTTAAGCTCAACACAAAGATGCTATATAAAGGACACGAACACAAGAAAATGAATACAATGGAATCAACCCCCAAATCCCCAAAGTAGCTGTAGGCCCAACAATGCATGACCAAAGAACAACACATCAACAATTTCTCATCATTAATGGAACTGAGTGTCAAATTTATATTTCAGGTAAGACATTCTTAGGTGCTACCAAGAGTACAAACCTTGCCAATACAAGATGTGATCACTCGCAAAATCACATCAAAGCGTGAAAAGATGATTTGGAGATCATGAATCAATGAAAACTAGAACCAATAGCTCAAATAAACTAAAGAAAGCTTCAAACTAGACCGAGCTCACTGCAGTTGGATACTTGGTTATGTCTACGCCTTCTTTGACTTGGAGAGAGCCTTCTTTCGTTGCCCGAGCATATAAGTATACATGTGTGGGCTACCTGCAATAAGATATCAGGGTCACCATCAAAGTTGGCAACTCCCAATAGGAGTAGAGTATTCTGAAAAAATAACAGAAGCGCATGGGCTGAGAAAGGGCATATACTAACCTGGAACATATATTGCAAGAGCAATGATTGCTACATAGAAGTAATCAAACGAAAAGTTCAATGTGTTTGGCATCCTTATGCAGTACTTTTCAGATGCCTGCCATCATAACAAGCATGCCATGAATAATTTCACCTTAACAAGGAAAAAGGCTGTAAAAACTGATATTTGGATGCGCGAAAATCCAAACTAGAGTACCTTGATGTAAGGCAAGGCAATATATATTAGGCCAACCTCACTGGTGATGCCAGATGGATACAATATCAAGAAGGTGCTGTACCTGCATTGATTCAAATCCATGAGGGACATGATTTTCTCGCTAGAGTTAGCAATATGTTATTTGGGGTAACACTTACCTCAGCCACAGAAGCCAGGAAGGTGCAGATCCAAGCGCCTCTTTCACGCCAAAGAATGAATACCTAATTATCTGACAAGAGCAGATGGTGGCAGAATATATTGACAAGTTTTACTGATGATTCCTATTAATGTGATGTAGTGAATTGACATTTTACATACTGCATAAAAGATAAAACTCTAAATATTCCATTCCAATTATCTAAGTTGAATTAGTAGAGAACAAGTGAAAATGAAGAAAACGCTCATCATGAGCAGAAGTATTAGATGTCACATGAGCCTAACATATATCTATTAAAAATGTAATCCATTATCAGAAGGAGGTGTAAAAAAAGCACCACTTTGATATCCATGACTAGGAATCCTGCCCCCCCCCCCCCCCCCCCCCCCCCTTCCTTTTATTTACTTACTTACACATACACACTGGGCATACCTCTCTCTTATGTACAAGTATTATCATTCTAACCCAAACATTGAACTTGTGCAATACTCTTGGTCATTGTATTGTAAGAGTTTACAATAAACCTCTAAGTTGTGTAATGGCACTGTAATAACTGCCTCCCTCTAATTCATAAACCATTGTAGGGCTTTCCAAAAATTCTTCCTTTGCCTCTAGTCTACTCTACAATTTCAATAAATTAAACAGAAATTCTAGAAACAAGGTTAAGCAGACACACCTACAGAGATCCGCATACATGTCCAACACTAATCTGGCACAACATTTTCTGGCATGTACGTCGGACATGATCTGCTCATGTCAGGGTTCCAAAGTGTTCCAAAATACGATATGAAAATGACGTGTAGATTCATGCTCCATCTATCAAAATCTGAGAGATGAGATTGGCATGTCTTTTATAACAGGTCCTTCCCTATTATTGTTGACTAGGATACTCTCCAAACATATCTCATCTTTGATAACTCTTGTATGCAAATAAAAACAGGAAAACCAAACTTTCACTACATTCCAATTACAAAGATCACACACATGTACATTATCCGGTACTACATCGTAAAATGAGATAGTTTCTTGAAGATACATGGTTTTCACTAATTCATTGATATGTACACCCCACAGTTTTTTTTTAATATCAGGGTAAATGTGTTTCAGTGAAAAATTAATAATTTTATACCATTTATCATCAGACCTAGCATTATCAGTAATATCAACTCTCCAATTAACAACTTTTCTTGTAACAGTGTTTCCATCTATATAAGTATAACCCTTCTCTTTACATAGCAGTCCATCTGCATATCCCAGCTACTAATCGCATATGCCTCCATATATAATCTTATGTTCCTATCTTGTACCATTCTTCTTCCAAAGTTCAAATTCCAAACTATCATTGTCACATCCCAATAACTGGCCATGATCCCTACATGAGTCAATATATATGACTAACATCGAGCGAAGTACTATTGGCTAGCTCTGATATCATTTTGTCAATTTCCGGCCTACGAAACGCGGGATGTAGAATGGTGAAAACGAGTATAGACGGATGATTCTATAGCTGAAATGTGGTATGAAAGTGGCCTAGATTGGTGGAAACGGGTATAAAAATGTGATTATAACCAAAATTAGCTATCAAATGCTCAGAATGTTGAAAACGAGTATAAATGAGTGATTCTAACCGAAATATGGTATAGAATAAGCGTAGAATTTAAATCAGTGATTCTAACCGAAATATGGTATAAAATAGACGTAGAATGGTAAAAATGATATGGTAAAAATGAGTATAGATGGGTGATTCTAACGGCTTACACATGGTTACCAAGGTATACATATGAGACTGATTCGTTGATGTATAAGCCTATCGTATCTCCATCTATCCAATATTTAGTTTCACAGTATGAGACTGATCCGCTGATGTTATAATGTTGGGAAGGGTAATAGATTGATAACTCTATGAGATAAGATATTAAGATCATATAGTTGCTACCTAAATAAGTTGGAACTTTTATCTTTCTGTCAAGACCCAAAACGTGCCTTCATATACCATTTTGACCATGTAGGTTAAGCTCAGGCAAACAAGGAGTACCATACAGAAAGAACTCAAGCGGAACATACGAGTAAACAAATATCGGTGAATTTCCACAACATCGACAATCAACGACACAATTGAGAAACAACTGTTTAATCCGAAACCTAGATTACATCCAAAATCTACATAATCGAGCCTCACCTCCGTAATGGACCAGCTGATGACCAGGGAGCTAACAAGAACATGTTGCCTAGTCTGCAATCGCATACAACAACAAATTAACAGAACTTTTCTTACAAATGCATTAAACAAAATAAATGAGAAAATTCTTAGTTTCATCGCATAATCACCTCTGGGAAACTCCAGAGGATCCCCCAAGTAACAAACAACCTAGAAGAGATCTGCGGCAGGGTGGCGGACACCGGAGATCTCACCAATCCTTCCCAAATTCACAATTCAACATATCATTTCTCAAAAAAAAAAAACATGCTTCCAAAATAATTAAAACTAGAGAAATCAAATTATTCACTAATTTCTCACCTACAAGTCCATGAATTATCTGCAAAAACAGAACAAAAAACACAAAAAAACACAAAAAAAATCCGTAAAAATCAGGGAAATTACAAGAAGAGCAAAATTTCAAGAGAGATCTTCAGTAATCCCATCACCTCCAAGATCGCAGCGGTCTGAGCGAGCAGCAACGGTCTCTGGACGGCGTCGTAGACTTCCAAATGCCCCGAGTCCTTCAGAGTCTTGACGGCGAAGAACAGCACTTGAAACCTATATCGATCAAATTAGTATCGATACGGTGAGGAAAGCTCAGATCTAGGGTTTTTCAAGAACTGACCAACCGAAGAAGACGGTCCAGTTGTAGACGGAGAGGTACACGCGCTTCAGAGCCGAGCCCAATCCCGCCATCAGAGAAGAAGAAGAAGTGGTGAGATGTGGAAACCTAGGGTTTTGTTTCTTTATAGGGGAAGCATTCAATAGAATTAGGTGAGCGGATGAACAAACTTAGGGTTTTGTTGGTGCTGTTGGGATTTAATTTCCGCCATGGCCGAGTTTAGGAATGGCGATACAGTGAAGTGGACATTATTTTTTTCTACAGGGATCACTCTAATGTAACCTAGAGTTGAACTATCACTAGAGAGCGAATCACGTTTTGCCACGTAGGATGGTCACATGGTGGTGAGTGACAATTTGGATGCACAGTATAAAATGGGGTCGGACGGGTGTGGTCACCTGCTGCCAGTAAGTTGTTACTTAGGACGGGGGATTTAATGTGACCGTTGGAGGTCTTTATTCCGTTTGTTTCCTGAAGGGAGGTGTTAATTAATTCAATTAATAAGTTTAGGTGGGAACTGAGAAGAGTTAATTATTAAAATATTAAGAAAGAGAGACAAAAGAGAGACTGGGTTATCGATAAATATACTTTCTATATATATGCTAGGGATCGATTGAAGTCAAAATCAGCAAAGCACAACACGAGATTTTACATTTCTTCACCGATTTTCACTAGCTAAAATTCCTCACGAGTTAAGGTGGTTGTTTGGTTATAGTTAAAAGAAACAAAAATGATTTGTAATATTCTAAATTATTTTCTTTTTTTGATTTTTTTTTTATTTGCTGGCCAACCTAGAGAATCATATTGGAAAATCAATTCCTATCATTTCATTTCCTGTCGAAATGTCCCGTACATGAATGAAGATGAGGCTAATTATATTTATTTTAAAAATATTGTTATTTAACTTATATTTGATATTTGAGTTATAAAAATCTTGTTAATTATACAATTCTGCTCATATATGAATAAAGTGAAATGCATTAACGATATACTTCTAATTAGATATTTAGTTTATGAACAAAATCAATATTTTGGATCTAGTACTAAACTAAACCTCAATTTATAGTGTAAGTACTAATTGTATAGTTGCAATTTAGCGACCAACTTTTACTAATTCCAGAAAATAACATAATGGATCGCGAAATCTGGTTGAATTAGTCTTAGAATTTTTTTTTATTTGAAAGTGTGTTTGTCAATCATTTGTACGCAAAAGGATAGATAAGCCACAAGCACGTACCTCGACCATTCTTCATACGAATATGTTGATTAGTTCATCACTTTTCTTTGTCATTTTAATATTCTAATAAGGGCTATGAATTTTGTATGTGGTCTTTTGTTGGATATTACAAAAAATGGAAAGATAAATTACAGAAAAAGTTCGAGAGACAATGGAAAAAAAAACAGAAACGTACATGATGGGATGAACAATTTACAATTTTGTGTTTGTTTTTTTAAGTACAAGAAGGAAAAATAAAAAAAAATAAACACAACATAAAAGTCGGTATTTTTGTTTTACAGAATTAGATATCTGTGCAATTCTTTAAAGAACAGAAGCACCAACTGTGGCACTGAAGGACCGACTGTAGTACTGACTGATACGATGGTGATGGTATTGTAGTTTTTTTCCAAAACGAAAAATTTCACTCAGAGCATAAATATTTAATATATTTATAAAAAAAGCAACGAAGTTTTCAAATTTACAGGAAAAGCATTAAAACGCCCTTCCAAAGGACGTTTTACGCTTTTCCGTTTACCTCATTATAACTCCGTTAACGGAGCAGAAAAAAAAAAATAATACATACGTAAAACGCCCTTACGAAGGACGTTTTATAATTTATAATAATATTTTAAGCTTCTCTCTATCTCCTCTCTCCTATCTCTCTCTCCTCTTCTGAAAAAAAAAATATATTTAAGCTAAAACGCCCTTTCAAAGGACGTTTTGCATTTTTTTATAATTTTTTTAAATAATAATTTATCCTCTCCGCGCACTCTCTGACGGGAAAAAAAAAATATTATATTTTTCCCAGGGAAAACGCCCTTAGGAAGGGCGTTTTCTATATAATATTTTTTTTTTTTTCGTGCAGTTCTCTCTCCTCAGACTGCTCTCTCTCTCTCTCTCTCTCTCTGGAGGTTCCGGATCCGAAACCCGAAACTCGAACCCAAGCCAGGAACCACATCGTCCGGTTCCTCGACTACAGGGACTCCGGCGACCACCGCGCCTACCTCGAGTCGAGCGTCGACGGATCGCCGGAGCGGTGGAGGTGGATCGAGAGGAGGAACCCGGCCTCGAGGTTCCCGACCGATTTCGGGGTTCTTGAGATCCGGGACTTGGACGCGATCGCGGAGATCGCGAGGCTCGGGGGGGTGAAGGACGTTTTCGTGGACGCAAGCTTCACGAGGAGCTTGTTCGTCGATGGCGGGAAGAAGCGGCCGGGGAAGATCTTTACGGCTATGTCGTTTGAAGGAGGAGAGGAAATTAGGAACGATTCTTTCAGCTGGAGAAGGAACCTCCATATGGAGGTAGTTTCTGTTTATTTAGGGGAAAGAGAGGAGGAGAGAGGAGAGAAATTAAAAGAAGAAAGAGGAGAGAGAGGGGAGAGAGTAAAAAATTAATAAATATTATAAAACGTCCTTTCGAAGGACGTTTTATATTATTATATTTTAAAAAAAAAAAATCGTTCTGTTCCGTTAACGGAGTTACAATTTATTTACGAAAAAACGTAAAATGCTCTTTGAAAGGACGTTTTAATACTTTTTCTGTAAATTTAAAAACTTCGTTGCTTTTTTTATAAATATATTAAATATTTATGCTCTGAGTTTCCAAAATCCCAAACAGAAGAAGAATCTCAATTTCCATTTTTTTTTTCAAGAACATAAGCACATCAATTCCCCTTTGCACATGACAGATATAAAGAGCATCACATCACATTTAAACCACTCACTCGGAGAACAGAGACATGCAGAAAATATAGCTTCTCTACAATAAAAGACAAAATCCACAACAAAACATCAAGGCATACCAAGGCCAAGTGGTTCAAGACAAAAAAAGAAAAAGCAACAAAGTAACAAAGTAAAAAAACATGGTAATCCGCGGCGCACTAGGAGGACGGTTTTTAATCGACCTCCTCAATCTTGGGACCAGCACTGCTGCCACCAGAAGGAGCAGGGCCATCCTCATCCATGCCTGCACCCATGTCAGCACCAGCACCCTGGTACATCTTGGCGATGATTGGGTTGCAGATGCTCTCGAGCTCCTTCATCTTGTCGTCAAACTCATCAGCCTCCGCTAGCTGGTTGGAATCAAGCCACTGGATGGCCTCGTCAATTGAATCCTCAATCTTCTTCTTGTCAGCAGCAGGTAGCTTCGAGGCAATCTTTTCGTCCTTGATGGTGTTCCTCATGTTGTAGGCATAGTTCTCCAAGGCATTCTTGGACTCCACCTTCTTCTTGTGCTCCTCGTCCTCCGACTTGTACTTCTCGGCCTCCTGCACCATCTTCTCAATATCCTCCTTGCTGAGCCTCCCCTTGTCGTTTGTGATGGTGATCTTGTTCTTCTGCCCAGTGGTCTTGTCCTCGGCAGAGACATTCAGGATGCCGTTGGCATCGATATCAAAGCAAACAGTGATCTGAGGAACACCCCTAGGGGCAGGAGGGATGCCAGAGAGCTCAAACTTGCCGAGCAAGTTGTTGTCCTTGGTCCTTGTCCTCTCACCTTCGTATACCTGGATCAAGACACCTGGCTGATTGTCAGAGTAGGTGGAGAAGACCTGCTCCTTCTTAGTAGGGATAGTGGTGTTTCTTGGGATCAAAACAGTCATCACCCCTCCAGCAGTCTCGAGACCAAGGGAGAGAGGAGTGACGTCCAACAGAAGCAAGTCCTGAACCTTCTCGTTGCCTTCGCCACTCAGGATGGCAGCCTGGACAGCAGCACCGTAGGCGACAGCCTCATCCGGGTTAATGCTCTTGCAGAGCTCCTTCCCATTGAAGAAGTCCTGAAGAAGCTGCTGCACCTTGGGAATTCGGGTGGATCCACCAACAAGGACAACATCATGAACACTGCTCTTATCCATCTTGGCATCCCTCAAACACTTCTCAACAGGCTCCATACACTTCCTGAAGAGGTCCATGTTAAGTTCCTCGAATCTGGCCCTGGTAATAGTCGAGTAGAAGTCAATGCCCTCAAAAAGGGAATCAATCTCTATTGTGGTCTGGGCGGTCGAAGAGAGAGTCCTCTTCGCCCTCTCGCAAGCTGTCCTCAGCCTCCTGAGAGCCCTGGGGTTGCCGCTGATATCCTTCTTGCTCTTCCTCTTGAACTCCTGAACAAAGTGGCTCACCATACGGTTGTCAAAGTCCTCTCCACCGAGATGGGTGTCTCCAGCAGTGGCCTTCACTTCAAAGATGCCCTCCTCAATCGTAAGGAGAGACACATCAAAGGTACCGCCGCCAAGATCAAAAATGAGCACATTCTTCTCACCAACGCTGGTAGCCTTCTTGTCAAGACCGTAGGCAATGGCAGCAGCAGTGGGCTCATTGATGATCCTCATAACATTGAGGCCAGCAATGACGCCAGCATCCTTGGTGGCTTGGCGCTGAGAATCATTGAAGTAGGCAGGGACGGTGACCACTGCATTCTTGATAGTGGACCCAAGATAGGCTTCAGCAATCTCGCGCATCTTAATCAAGACCATAGAAGAGATCTCCTCGGCAGCAAACTGCTTCTCCTCCCCCTTGTACTGGACGACAATCATGGGCTTGTCTGCAGGTCCGGGAATGACCTTGAAGGGCCATAGCTTGATGTCACTCTGAACAGAGGCATCGCTGAACCTCCTACCAATCAAACGCTTGGCATCTGAAAAACATTAACAGACCAACACCATCAGTCTCAGATTCGCACAAACTCAGTGAAGCATTCAGAATAATGTACTAATCCGATAGACACAGCATTAATTTTGATGTGTAGCTTTAGTACATTAGAGCTGCTTTGTGTCCACACCATTTTTTGGGGATTTTCATACTCTATGCACAAATAATACAAATAGTTTGGGATGAATCAACCATTCAAGAATCGAGTTTTAATCAGGAAAACAAAGGAATAATTTCAAGTTACAAAAAAGTTACAAGTATCCTAAAGTTTTTAGAATTTCTAACAAATAAGCACACAAACGATATTTTTTCGAATATAAATTTAATTAGATCAAAATTTTCTGTTTCCACGTTCAAAAGAACAAAAAAATCACAAGCAAGGTAACATAGCTTTTGCGTTTTGTATCTACCAAAGAAATCATGGATTAAACAGAAAATAAACCTACATTTTCGTTTCAACTTTAATAACACGGAAAGGCATTGGAACAAATCTATGCAAAATTGCTAGAAAATTATCAAACCCCTGGAGTTTCCCTACTAGTAACTTCAATATGAATCAAAACAGCGCATAACCAGATTATTGAAGAAATGAAGGATCTTGAAAAGAGAAAAACTCACCGAAGACGGTGTTGATCGGGTTCATGGCGACCTGGTTCTTGGCCGCGTCGCCGATCAAGCGCTCGGAGTCGGTGAAGGCTACGTAGGAAGGGGTCGTCCTGTTCCCTTGGTCGTTCGCTATGATCTCGACGCGATCGTGCTGCCACACTCCAACGCACGAGTAGGTGGTGCCGAGGTCGATCCCAATCGCCGGTCCCTCGCCCTTTCCCGCCATTGGAACAACGATCGAACTCGAAACTGTGAAGAATTTGAAGAGACAGAAAGAATTTGAACAGAGAAAACCCTAATGCTTTGAAGGAGGGAAAAAAAACACCTAGATTTTGTTTGCACGGTTGAGTGGAGGACGAGGGGTCGATGAGCGCTTATATAAAACTTTTTCGACCGTTTCTAGAAATTTCTGTTGGTTGTTGGCCGTCGGATTGGACGCGGATTTATATTGACTGTCCGATTTCCGCTAGTTTGGGGAATGTATTTATCGGGTTCTAGAACGTTCGGAAGAAGAGTTCTACTCGGATTGGTGGACTTGTGGGGGAAGATGGTGGCTGTTGGATTCGTTTTGGATGGATTTGTGCCGTTCATTTAGAGGCGGGAGTTTCTGGAATGTTCTGAATAATAGTTCTACTCGTATTTGTGGACTTGTTGGGGAATGCTTGGCCGTTGGATTTGTTTCGGATGGATTTGGACCGTTCATAAGGTCGGAAGCTTGGACCAATTGGGGGCGTGGAGAAATATGGACGGTGGAGTTGGGAACTCCTTTGAACTGGTTTATTAGCATCGTACTAATAACATAAAATTTATTGTAACGAAATAAATTTATATTAAACTTATGCAGACAAAACAAGTTTAGATAATTTTGAAATAGAGACAGAGTCCATCAACAGTGTTGACAGAAAATCAAAAAAAATACGTAAACAAAAAAGTTAAAAGTGGACCCCACTAGGCAAAATTTTGCCAACACTATTGCCTGAATTTGTGCAAACCAACATTGTTGACAGAATTTTGCCTTGTGGGACCCGCAGGTTGGTTTGGATGGTTGGAATTTGTTTGGTTGGTTTGGTTTGGTTTGGTTTGTTTGGTTTATTTTATTAGTTTGTTTTAGTTTTTTTTATTTAGTTTAGTTTTGAAATTTAATTTAAGAAAATATATTTTAACGAAATAAAATTAAAATAAATTAATTGTAAAAAAAAATTAGAAATATTTTTTTCGCACATGTTTAAATCAATTAATTTAAATTTTTTTTTAAATTTTTTTCCTAATTTTTTTGGAGGTCGAAACATCATTTTAAATCCGTGGGCTCCACACCCAATATAAATTTATTTCGCTACAGTAAGTTTTAAATATTCGAAAAAAAAATTATCGAAAGTAAAATTTGGAGGTCGAAACATCGTTTTTTTGCGATTCTAAAAATTTTGGAAGTCCGTAAAACGATGAAGCGGTTTATCCGGTAGTATTTTTCGATACGGTCATTTTGGCACAAACTGGAGTTTGTTTCGATCTCTCAGTCAAAAGTTATGATACTTTAAAGTTTTAAATTTTATATTTTTGTCTGTAACATGTGCGTTTTGTTTCGGATAAATTTTTTTTTCTATACGATTTGTGTTACATACATACAAATCGACTTATTGTTTAACGAAAAACGATTTCAAAACAAATAGTTATGGCTGTTCGAAGTCTGCTCGACGGCAGACGTAATATTCTTACGGCACATTTTTATTATTATTATTTTTTTAACATCTGTTAACGGCAAAAAAAATTAACGATTGAAATATAATATTTAAAAATATAAACGTCCAATTGATATTTTTCGTAATTTTATAAACTTTTATTCTTTAGATGGAATTTATACAAATTTTGATGCTCTGGAAACAAATTTCCAAAAAAAATATTTCTAAATTTTTCTTTACAATTAATTTATTTTAATTTTATTTCGTTAAAATATATTTTCTTAAATCTAATTACAAAACAAAACTAAATAAATAAAACAAAAATATAACTAATTAAAACAAACCAATCAAACCAAACAAACCAAACCAAACTGAACCAATCAAATAAACCCGTGGGCCCACACACCCAATTTTTGCCAACTGTGTTGGCTGAAATTGTCCTTCCCCCCTAATTTCAGCCAACAGTGTTGGCCGAAATTGGCTTGTGGGTCTCACTTTAAATTTTTTATTATTATTTTTTCATGCATATGTGTACATCAGTTTTGTTTTCCGCCAACAGGACTCTATATTTTTTTAAAAATTTTACAAACTTGTTTCGTTTGCAAGAATTTAATATAAATTTATTTCGCTACAGAAAATTTTCTGTACTAATAATTTGTTTACAGCACTTGAAAGGTTGATATTAAAATTTGTCTCAAATTTGATATACAATTTGCAGAAAGGCTTTAGATAAACTGTTGCTACTGAATAATTTTTCAATAATAAACCATCCTAAATACAGTCTAACAAAATACAATGTTCTCGTTTTCAAGCCGAAAAGAAAAATGCCAACGTTTCTTCACAAAGAAATTTTAAGTTTTACTGTAAAATAATAATTTTCTAAATCGTATTACAATCGTATAGTATGTAACTACAGGTCAATAAATTTATGTTTACATATTTTTGTTTTATTATGAATTCTGTAATGATAGGATCTTACAGGTCGATGCGTGACCCATTCTCTTTGCTGGCGGTCCGACAATGATCATGTTTCTATGTGGCAAAGACACAAAAAAGCTCGAGTTTAATGTGGATTGAACAAGAATGGGTCACGCATCGACACACAAACTGAATCACCCCACCCACCACCCACCCCTCTCCTCCCTCCCTCCCTCCCTCCCCCTCTCTCTCTCTCTCTCTCTCTCTCTCTCTCTCTTTAAAAAAAATTAGAAATTGAATTTTTGTTCGGATTTTTGTGTACCTCTATAAATGAGCTATATGCAGAGGCTATGTTATATAGGCTTCAAAAAAGGACCTTGCAGAATTTACGCGCTTCCAGTGGGCACACTCTTTTGCTGAGTTGGCTCACTGGCTTAAGTGTTTCTTTGAGTTGATATTAAACTCTTGATATTTCAAAATTTTCGACTATTTAATTTTTTTTTAATACTATTGGCTTCTTTTGTCATAAATATGTTTTGATGTTGCACTTAGAATTATGGTTATTATTAAAAAAATTTATCATCGTTGTATATTAAAATTTTAATTATTTTATTATTATTATTTTATTTCTTAACTGTTTTCTTAATTAAAACCTTTGGTACTAATAATCCTCTTTAATAAAATCGTTTATTATCTAAATATTGATAATCTCAGGTTTATTAATATTCCTAGTTATTATTATTTATCTCGCTATCCAATTATAGATTATTATTATCATCATTTTGGTATTAGCATTATTTGTTATCATGATCAACCTTGATTCGTAATATAAATATTTTATTATTTAGCTATTATTTATGTTTTGTTTATTATCATGAACTATTAGCCTTATCATTGTTATTATTATTACTTATTAACATACATAATTTATTTATGAAATACTAAATTATTTTATTTTCCTAATTATTATACTAATCGAGCTTAATAGCTTAGTTAATCTATTTTAATAAATTGCTATATTTCATAGATAAAGTATTCCTATACTAATCCATTTAATTAAATCCCCTCCCCAAGTCCCATTCCCATATTCGACCTATTACCTTTACCTTTTAACCTAACGAGTCTTCTGCGGGTGCTTTTGGCACTGGGTCTGTCACTCCCCAGAACTAGAATACTGGAGAGCGGGGGCAGACAAAGTCAGCTACATACACCATAGTACTTTATACCTCGAGATACGGTCACGGCTGTCTAGACATATGAGGATTTACTCTACAATCCAACAGTCATTCTTGGGTCAAGAATCCTAATTGTCTCAATCTCAAGCAAGCAATAAGTTACAAGATGTATGATCACTAAACATATAATAGTAAGATGTCCCAAACTATATATACACCGATGATCATGAAGCTAGTTACAAAATAAAAAAATTAGCAAGAGTACCATATTACATGATTAGCTCTACCTATAGTCTATAATATGCTTTACATGTAGGCTAGAATGTCAAATCCCAAAATATGAGCTAAACACTTATTCGGGGGGCTAAATGCCTCGAAAGAATAATTACACAAAATCAAGTGGGTGGTGAAAGAGGAACCCACTCATGGCCCCGGGTGCTCCTGATATTTACCATCTTGAGGCGGAAAGTACGGAAGATCCTGCGGTCCTGCTCCGATATATGTCCATACAAAACCAGTGGGGTCAGACCCCAAAACAACAAGTACCACAAGGGAGCCAATCTTAGAAACTAAAAATCAGCATGGAGACAAATTAATAAGAAATAGCACAAGTAACATCTAAATAAGTGCAGCGGGTAAAATAACAGTTAAACAGTTCTAGAGTATTTAAACAAGAATATTTGAAATCATTACTCAGGTTAAAATTTTCGGATTAGTTGTTAAAATAAATCAGGACGGGACTAGACTAGACTGAAAATCAAGCAATCACGGACAATCGTGCCCTACGGCTTGCTATTATTAGCTGACTAGGGTTATCAAAGTCCTAGTTACTAATACATTCAGTTTGGATATTCCATATAGCCACATGCCCTGCAATCTATCTGGATCATCTAGACGTACGAGATACATAATATAATTAACTTGTATAGATATTTTACTTGTAATGCAACACTCGACGGTGTGCTAAAAGTGTGCCCCTCACGACGGAGAGCTCCAAATCCACTAGTGTCGCTGGGATGTCAGGATTGCATGTAGCCAAAAAAAAATTTCTAAATAATTCTAGTTATCAATCTAGTTTATTAGCCTGGATAATTTATTCAAAATTCCTGACCGTGGTGCTCAGAAATTTGCCTTATACATGATGCAAGACTGGACAATAGCTTGGCAAGCATAAGCAAAATCAACCACGGGAACAACGGGACATGCAATACAGGTGCTACTCATGGCCTTGATCAGGACAATACAAGAATTCTCGAGTCAGGAGTGCGCTACGTCGAGCCACTATCAGGATTATTAGTACAGTATCAGGATTATCAGTTCCATGTCAAGATTCAGGAGTTTATTTATAATGTACAATTACTAGATGTCAAGAAATCAAGATCAATATTAAGAATATCATATTCAGGAAATAACCAGGATTAACTAAAATAACGGGATAAAAGAGAACCAGAGAATCATCAAGAGTTAAGCATATTAAAGAGAATACTGGCGTACAGGCACATAAAATATCAATTCATGGTTGATACATAACATCGGGCAAGAAAATAGCATCCGAGCACAATGCGCCAAAATCACTATTGGCGCACAATCACTGGTCCGGGAAGTTCTGGCGCACTTTGATTTCAAAAGTGCTCTGAGCAAAAGATGGTGCACAATTGATACTAAAATGCACTCTAGAACCTTGGCTCACAATGATAGAAGTACACGAGCCAGGAGCTTGGCGTACTTCTTCAAGTATGCCCAAAAAGGAGGGTTGGCGCACAAAGAGCGTGGGAAGGTCTACTATAAAAAACAAAATGCAAGTCTCAATGCATGGCACAACAGTCGAGACAATCCTGCAGTCGAGAACACAATTCTCGAGAATGGTCAGAAGTCATTATTTAGTCATTAAGTAATTATGAAAGGCTACAAAGTGCATCATCTCTGGAGAATGCCACATAATGCGCCATTCTGTCACGACCCGCACCCGATGTAAGGGTATGAGTACGTGGGTACGTCCAGCCTACGCCGCAGCATCGATGGTAGAACATTATTTAGGTCAACAATACTATCTAACCATCTCACACACACAATATATATATATATATATATATATATATATATATATATATATATATATATATATATATATATATATATATATATATATATATATATATATATAGTACCTGACAATGATATCTCAACTCCAAACGGAGGATACTATTATAATATGATAATGGGGTAATCAATATTCAATCACAATATAAATCTAGAGGAAGATATGGCACGATATGGAATAGAGGAAATAGAAATCATAAGTCACAAATATAACTCATATCCAAGTCTAACAGACTAGCACAATAGTCTCAAATATAATGTATATGCCAAAATATCTAAACTAAGACATATACAATATAATAATGAAAATAGCTAAGTCTCTTCAGTAGTTGGCACTAGATCCTCATGCTCTACGAAAGAAACCTCAAATGGCTCGCCATCCTGTGGTCCATAGTAAGTGGGACACAAATTCTCTAACCAATCATCTAAAAAATATATCTAGTCATGATTGGAGAGAAGTACAACCCAATAGCAGTTCCAATTAGTTGACAACTAATTTCGTTTTGATCCGACGTGTGTACACGAAGTTACGACGTATTCCAGAATAGGCGGATACGGGGCATTGTCGGCGGATATGCGTTGATTCCGGTGTGCATGCACATCCAAATCAACTTCTGCGAAATCCCGCACGTCCGTATCGATGGCGCACACGTTTCGGTGAAGACCGCGTGCGACCAAGTCGTCCTGTTTGGCGGGGCGCACTCAGTTCCGGGGTGAAACAGGGTATAGATTTTTCCTGTTTTTGGATCGCGGTTTGCGATCACCATAGGACGCGACGCACCGAGCGAATTGCACGGGCATCGAGAGGGTTACACAGTCTACGCGACACGACAGATGGAACGAAAAACGGAATAACGAGGAGAGAGAACGGGTTACCTGAACAGGGCTCCATGAACCGAGAATTCTCGTGTCCGGGATGCTGTCTCGTGTCATGGTCACCGTGTCCGCTGTGTCCGGTCTGAGAGAGGCAATGTTCGTGTCCGCTGCTAGGGCTATGCTGGTCGGCTGGGTGTGGCCGTTATTGTCGACGGTCGGGCTAGGGTGTGGGGGCTGCGGAGTCGGCGGGGTCGAGCGGGCTTGGGCGGAGTGGAGCGGAGGTCGGTCGGCTGGGAGGATGAGGTCGGGGGGGTTCTGGATGAAGGAGGCGGCTGCGGGTTCAGACGATGGGGAGTGGTGGTCGATGGTCGAGCGAATGGAGAGGGACGACGAGGCGAGGGGTCGAGCGGCGGAGGAGAGTTGTGGAGGCGGTGATCGGCGGAGATCGGCTGTGGGTTCAAACGAGGCGGAGGTCGGGGAAGGGTGGAGCAAGGAGGAAGAAGGCGGCGGAGGGTCTAGGGTTCAGGCGAGGGATTCGTCGGGGCTGGCTGCGGGCGACGGAGAGAAGTCTGGAGGGTTTGCGGTGGCGGCGGGGCACAGAAGTCGAGGTATTTATAGGCCGGAACAGTAAATCCGGTAGGGGAATCCGATTCTAGGGTTCGGTTAGGGTTTCGGGTCCGGGTCGAGTTTGATTCGGATCCGACCCGACCCGACCCGTTAAGTCTGGGTTGGTCTGGTTCGGTTTGAGTCGGTTTGGTTTGGTTTAATTTCAATTAAACCGGGTTCAGTCAGGGTTTAATTATGTTTAATTCTACATTGGTTTTTAGGGCTTTAAAAATATTTTCGGAGTTCAATAAATTCACAGAAAATTACCCTATGTCCGGTTTTCCATTTTACACCATAAAATATTATTTCCATAATATTTTAATATTAATTAATATTATTTAAAAATCTTTTAATCACAAAATACCTAGGTTTTAATTACAAAAAATCCCAAAAAATTATGAAAAATCCAAATTAAAATTCTTGAAAAATCAGGGGGTTTACTATCTACCCCTCTTAAGAGGATTGCGTCCTCGCAATCAAGGAATAACCGGTCAACAGAGATGACACGGTTGCAAATATTGTTCGAAGCACAGCACGATCAAGGGGAATCAAGGTTGAGGGTGTAAGGATAATACAAAGGGAAAATTATTTCCCTAAGCATTAAAAGTTATGCAGCCTCCCGTATAAAGGAGATCTAGAAGACTACAGTTCATTACTTATAAAAACATATTAGGTTATTAATTATAAAACATTCTAGGTTATTAACAAGTTCAACATTACTAGGTTAAGGCTGAGGTCACGAACCAACAGGCACGAGCTAAAACAATACTAGAAACGAATAACTACGAATCACTTACTCGCATTAGCTACTCCATGAATCTGCGCGTCCTCCAAAGTCATCGCGAAAGCTTGTCCGCGTCCTTGAGGTGGTGCCCTCTGCTGTTGCTGGGCCTGCTGGAAGAGTGCTGGTCGAGGTGACAAAGGTGGCCTTGGTTGATATCCTCCTGGTGCTGGTAGAGCTTGTTGGTTTGCCCTTGGTGTTTCTTCTCTACGCTCAGGGCAGTCCCTCACTGCATGCTGTCTGAATCCGCAACCTAAGCATAGTCCGAATTTACGTCTACACTCCTTCTCAACATGGCCTATCTTGCCGCAGTAGTGACAAGTAGGAAGAGTAGTGGGAAGAGAACCTAAAAACATGTTCAACAAGGGAAGAATAATACGTAACCCAAGATGATAGTCGAATATTTGATGTGGTCGACAGGGGACCACGACATTCAGAATACTCGAATGGTCTCAAACCGTAGGCGACCCATCTATTTAAAAGAGGGATCCAAGCTATCGTTCCTTGCACGCTACGTCTCTTATCACGAACATTCACTGATAACGTCCAAGGTATTTATCATTCTAGACTGGGGTAAGCAACTAACAAGCAATTGCTAATATAATACTAGAAATACACTCTACTATAGCTAGCTATAATAAAACCAAATCTTACCCATGTTTGCTGCTCTTGGTGTTCGTGCCTCCTCAACTGCCATGGTTAAGGCTTGACCGTGTTGTCGTGCTCTAGTATATTGTCTGGCCTGCGCAAACTGTGCAGCCTGGTCGGGTTTACAACATGGCAGCCATCCGACGCTGCCCACTCAGATCTAACGGTCTGGGTTCGCTGCGGCTCGGCTTAGCTCAGTCCGACTCGGACTAGGACGCGGCTCGGCTCGGCTCGGCTCGCGGTCGGCTCGGCGCACCCACACCCACCCCGCGGTCGCTGACAGGCGGGCCCCGCACTGTTGGCTGTGGGAGGCTGACAGGTGGGCCCCTGTTGGCTGACTGGGCAAAAATAATTACTTTTTGGGTTTTCTTTTTCAGAAATTAGTTTTTAATTCAGTTTTTCATAATTAACTCAAAATAAATGCTAACAATAATCAGAAAATTTCCAAAAAATTTTAGAAAATATATTTTATTATTTAGAACCTAAAATAAAAGTTTGGGATATTTTTAATTAAATTAGAACCTAAAATAAATTCTTAAAAGTTTTAGAAAATTAGTGTTACTAGTTTTTAATTAACTAAAAATTATGGAAAAAATCCCACTAGCCCCAAATTAACCTAAAAATAACATTTAGGCTAGAATTTCAGGATATGGAGGTTACACATGATCAGCTCTACATATAGTCTATAATATGCTTTACATGTAGGCCTGTAGGCTAGAATGTCAAGTCCCAAAATATGAGCTAAACACGTACTCGGGGTGCTAAATGCCTCGAAAGAATAATTAGATAAAATCAAGTGGGTAATGAAAGAGGAACCCACTCATGGCCCCGGGTGCTCATGATATTCACCATCTTGAGGCGAAAAGTATGGAAGATCCTGCAGTCCTGCTCCAATATCTGGCCATACAAAACCAGTGGGATCAGACCCCAAAACAACAAATACCACAAAGGAGCCAATCTTAGAAACTAAAAATCAACATGCAGACAAATCAATAAGAAATAGCACAAGGAACATCTAAATAGGTGCAGCGGGTAAAATAACAGTTAAATAGTTCTGGAGTATTTAAACAAGGATATTTGGAATCAGTACTCAGGTTAAAATTTTCGGATTAGTTGTTAAATAAATCAGGCGGGACTAGACTAGACTGAAAATCAAGCAATCACGGACAATCGTGCCCTACGGCTTGCTATTATTAGCTGACTAGGGTTATCAAAGTCCTAATTACTAATACATTCAGTTTGGATATTCCATATTGCCACATGCCCTGCAATCTATCTGGATCATCTAGACGTACGAGATACATAATATAATTAACTTGTATAGATATTTTACTTGTAATGCAATACTCGACGGTGTGCTAAAAGTGTGTCCCTCACGACGGAGAGCTCCAAATCCACTGGTGTCGCTGGGATGTCAGGATTTCATGTAGCCAAAAAAATTCTCTAAATGATTATAGTTATCAATCTAGTTTATTAGCCTGGATAATTTATTCAAAATTCCTGACCGTGGTGCTCAGAAATTTGCCTTATACATGATGCAAGACTGGACAATAGCTTGGCAAGCATAAGCAAAATCAACCACGAAAACAACGGGACATGCAATACAGGTGCTACTCATGGCCTTGATCAGGACAATACAAGAATTCTCGAGTCAGGAGTGCGCACGTCGAGCCACTATCAGGATTATTAGTACAGTATCAGGATTATCAGTACAATATTAGGATTATCAGTTCCATGTCAAGATTCAGGAGTTTATTTATAATGTACAATTACTAGATCATGTCAAGAAATCAAGATCAATATTAAGAATATCATATTCAGGAAATAACCAGGATTAACTAAAATAACGGGATAAAAGAGAACCAGAGAATCATCAAGAGTTAAGCATATTAAAGAGAATACTGGCGTACAGGCACATAAAATATCAATTCATGGTTGATACATAACATCGGGCAAGAAAATAGCATCCGAGCACAATGCGCCAAAATCACTATTGGCGCACAATCACTGGTCCGGGAAGTTCTGGCGCACTTTGATTTCAAAAGTGCTCTGAGCAAAAGATGGTGCACAATTGATACTAAAATGCACTCTAGAACCTTGGCTCACAATGATAGAAGTACACGAGCCAGGAGCTTGGCGTACTTCTTCAAGTATGCCCAAAAAGGAGGGTTGGCGCACAAAGAGCGTGGGAAGGTCTACTATAAAAAACAAAATGCAAGTCTCAATGCATGGCACAACAGTCGAGACAATCCTGCAGTCGAGAACACAATTCTCGAGAATGGTCAGAAGTCATTATTTAGTCATTAAGTAATTATGAAAGGCTACAAAGTGCATCATCTCTGGAGAATGCCACATAATGCGCCATTCTGTCACGACCCGCACCCGATGTAAGGGTATGAGTACGTGGGTACGTCCAGCCTACGCCGCAGCATCGATGGTAGAACATTATTTAGGTCAACAATACTATCTAACCATCTCACACACACAATATATATATATATATATATATATATATATATATATATATATATATATATATATATATATATATATATATATATATAGAGTACCTGACAATGATATCTCAACTCCAAACGGAGGACACTATTATAATATGATAATGGGGTAATCAATATTCAATCACAATATAAATCTAGAGGAAGATATGGCACGATATGGAATAGAGGAAATAGAAATCATAAGTCACAAATATAACTCATATCCAAGTCTAACAGACTAGCACAATAGTCTCAAATATAATGTATATGCCAAAATATCTAAACTAAGACATATACAATATAATAATGAAAATAGCTAAGTCTCTTCAGTAGTTGGCACTAGATCCTCATGCTCTACGAAAGAAACCTCAAATGGCTCGCCATCCTGTGGTCCATAGTAAGTGGGACACAAATTCTCTAACCAATCATCTAAAAAATATATCTAGTCATGATTGGAGAGAAGTACAACCCAATAGCAGTTCCAATTAGTTGACAACTAATTTCGTTTTGATCCGACGTGTGTACACGAAGTTACGACGTATTCCAGAATAGGTGGATACGGGGCATTGTCGGCGGATATGCGTTGATTCCGGTGTGCATGCACATCCAAATCAACTTCTGCGAAATCCCGCACGTCCGTATCGATGGCGCACACGTTTCGGTGAAGACCGCGTGCGACCAAGTCGTCCTGTTTGGCGGGGCGCACTCAGTTCCGGGGTGAAACAGGGTATAGATTTTTCCTGTTTTTGGATCGCGGTTTGCGATCACCATAGGACGCGACGCACCGAGCGAATTGCACGGGCATCGAGAGGGTTACACAGTCTACGCGACACGACAGATGGAACGAAAAACGGAATAACGAGGAGAGAGAACGGGTTACCTGAACAGGGCTCCATGAACCGAGAATTCTCGTGTCCGGGATGCTGTCTCGTGTCATGGTCACCGTGTCCGCTGTGTCCGGTCTGAGAGAGGCAATGTTCGTGTCCGCTGCTAGGGCTATGCTGGTCGGCTGGGTGTGGCCGTTATTGTCGACGGTCGGGCTAGGGTGTGGGGGCTGCGGAGTCGGCGGGGTCGAGCGGGCTTGGGCGGAGTGGAGCGGAGGTCGGTCGGCTGGGAGGATGAGGTCGGGGGGGTTCTGGATGAAGGAGGCGGCTGCGGGTTCAGACGATGGGGAGTGGTGGTCGATGGTCGAGCGAATGGAGAGGGACGACGAGGCGAGGGGTCGAGCGGCGGAGGAGAGTTGTGGAGGCGGTGATCGGCGGAGATCGGCTGTGGGTTCAAACGAGGCGGAGGTCGGGGAAGGGTGGAGCAAGGAGGAAGAAGGCGGCGGAGGGTCTAGGGTTCAGGCGAGGGATTCGTCGGGGCTGGCTGCGGGCGACGGAGAGAAGTCTGGAGGGTTTGCGGTGGCGGCGGGGCACAGAAGTCGAGGTATTTATAGGCCGGAACAGTAAATCCGGTAGGGGAATCCGATTCTAGGGTTCGGTTAGGGTTTCGGGTCCGGGTCGAGTTTGATTCGGATCCGACCCGACCCGACCCGTTAAGTCTGGGTTGGTCTGGTTCGGTTTGAGTCGGTTTGGTTTGGTTTAATTTCAATTAAACCGGGTTCAGTCAGGGTTTAATTAGGTTTAATTCTACATTGGTTTTTAGGGCTTTAAAAATATTTTCGGAGTTCAATAAATTCACAGAAAATTACCCTATGTCCGGTTTTCCATTTTACACCATAAAATATTATTTCCATAATATTTTAATATTAATTAATATTATTTAAAAATCTTTTAATCACAAAATACCTAGGTTTTAATTACAAAAAATCCCAAAAAATTATGAAAAATCCAAATTAAAATTCTTGAAAAATCAGGGGGTTTACTATCTACCCCTCTTAAGAGGATTGCGTCCTCGCAATCAAGGAATAACCGGTCAACAGAGATGACACGGTTGCAAATATTGTTCGAAGCACAGCACGATCAAGGGGAATCAAGGTTGAGGGTGTAAGGATAATACAAAGGGAAAATTATTTCCCTAAGCATTAAAAGTTATGCAGCCTCCCGTATAAAGGAGATCTAGAAGACTACAGTTCATTACTTATAAAAACATATTAGGTTATTAATTATAAAACATTCTAGGTTATTAACAAGTTCAACATTACTAGGTTAAGGCTGAGGTCACGAACCAACAGGCACGAGCTAAAACAATACTAGAAACGAATAACTACGAATCACTTACTCGCATTAGCTACTCCATGAATCTGCGCGTCCTCCAAAGTCATCGCGAAAGCTTGTCCGCGTCCTTGAGGTGGTGCCCTCTGCTGTTGCTGGGCCTGCTGGAAGAGTGCTGGTCGAGGTGACAAAGGTGGCTTTGGTTGATATCCTCCTGGTGCTGGTAGAGCTTGTTGGTTTGCCCTTGGTGTTTCTTCTCTACGCTCAGGGCAGTCCCTCACTGCATGCTGTCTGAATCCGCAACCTAAGCATAGTCCGAATTTACGTCTACACTCCTTCTCAACATGGCCTATCTTGCCGCAGTAGTGACAAGTAGGAAGAGTAGTGGGAAGAGAACCTAAAAACATGTTCAACAAGGGAAGAATAATACGTAACCCAAGATGATAGTCGAATATTTGATGTGGTCGACAGGGGACCACGACATTCAGAATACTCGAATGGTCTCAAACCGTAGGCGACCCATCTATTTAAAAGAGGGATCCAAGCTATCGTTCCTTGCACGCTACGTCTCTTATCACGAACATTCACTGATAACGTCCAAGGTATTTATCATTCTAGACTGGGGTAAGCAACTAACAAGCAATTGCTAATATAATACTAGAAATACACTCTACTATAGCTAGCTATAATAAAACCAAATCTTACCCATGTTTGCTGCTCTTGGTGTTCGTGCCTCCTCAACTGCCATGGTTAAGGCTTGACCGTGTTGTCGTGCTCTAGTATAATGTCTGGCCTGCGCAAACTGTGCAGCCTGGTCGGGTTTACAACATGGCAGCCATCCGACGCTGCCCACTCAGATCTAACGGTCTGGGTTCGCTGCGGCTCGGCTTAGCTCAGTCCGACTCGGACTAGGACGCGGCTCGGCTCGCGGTCGGCTCGGCGCACCCACACCCACCCCGCGGTCGCTGACAGGCGGGCCCCGCACTGTTGGCTGTGGGAGGCTGACAGGTGGGCCCCTGTTGGCTGACTGGGCAAAAATAATTACTTTTTGGGTTTTCTTTTTCAGAAATTAGTTTTTAATTCAGTTTTTCATAATTAACTCAAAATAAATGCTAACAATAATCAGAAAATTTCCAAAAAATTTTAGAAAATATATTTTATTATTTAGAACCTAAAATAAAAGTTTGGGATATTTTTAATTAAATTAGAACCTAAAATAAATTCTTAAAAGTTTTAGAAAATTAGTGTTACTAGTTTTTAATTAACTAAAAATTATGGAAAAAATCCCACTAGCCCCAAATTAACCTAAAAATAACATTTAGGCTAGAATTTCAGGATATGGAGGTTACACATGATCAGCTCTACATATAGTCTATAATATGCTTTACATGTAGGCCTGTAGGCTAGAATGTCAAGTCCCAAAATATGAGCTAAACACGTACTCGGGGTGCTAAATGCCTCGAAAGAATAATTAGATAAAATCAAGTGGGTAATGAAAGAGGAACCCACTCATGGCCCCGGGTGCTCATGATATTCACCATCTTGAGGCAAAAAGTATGGAAGATCCTGCAGTCCTGCTCCAATATCTGGCCATACAAAACCAGTGGGATCAGACCCCAAAACAACAAATACCACAAAGGAGCCAATCTTAGAAACTAAAAATCAACATGCAGACAAATCAATAAGAAATAGCACAAGGAACATCTAAATAGGTGCAGCGGGTAAAATAACAGTTAAATAGTTCTGGAGTATTTAAACAAGGATATTTGGAATCAGTACTCAGGTTAAAATTTTCGGATTAGTTGTTAAATAAATCAGGCGGGACTAGACTAGACTGAAAATCAAGCAATCACGGACAATCGTGCCCTACGGCTTGCTATTATTAGCTGACTAGGGTTATCAAAGTCCTAATTACTAATACATTCAGTTTGGATATTCCATATTGCCACATGCCCTGCAATCTATCTGGATCATCTAGACGTACGAGATACATAATATAATTAACTTGTATAGATATTTTACTTGTAATGCAATACTCGACGGTGTGCTAAAAGTGTGTCCCTCACGACGGAGAGCTCCAAATCCACTGGTGTCGCTGGGATGTCAGGATTTCATGTAGCCAAAAAAATTCTCTAAATGATTATAGTTATCAATCTAGTTTATTAGCCTGGATAATTTATTCAAAATTCCTGACCGTGGTGCTCAGAAATTTGCCTTATACATGATGCAAGACTGGACAATAGCTTGGCAAGCATAAGCAAAATCAACCACGAAAACAACGGGACATGCAATACAGGTGCTACTCATGGCCTTGATCAGGACAATACAAGAATTCTCGAGTCAGGAGTGTGCACGTCGAGCCACTATCAGGATTATTAGTACAGTATCAGGATTATCAGTACAATATTAGGATTATCAGTTCCATGTCAAGATTCAGGAGTTTATTTATAATGTACAATTACTAGATCATGTCAAGAAATCAAGATCAATATTAAGAATATCATATTCAGGAAATAACCAGGATTAACTAAAATAACGGGATAAAAGAGAACCAGAGAATCATCAAGAGTTAAGCATATTAAAGAGAATACTGGCGTACAGGCACATAAAATATCAATTCATGGTTGATACATAACATCGGGCAAGAAAATAGCATCCGAGCACAATGCGCCAAAATCACTATTGGCGCACAATCACTGGTCCGGGAAGTTCTGGCGCACTTTGATTTCAAAAGTGCTCTGAGCAAAAGATGGTGCACAATTGATACTAAAATGCACTCTAGAATCTTGGCTCACAATGATAGAAGTACACGAGCCAGGAGCTTGGCGTACTTCTTCAAGTATGCCCAAAAAGGAGGGTTGGCGCATAAAGAGCGTGGGAAGGTCTACTATAAAAGACAAAATGCAAGTCTCAATGCATGGCACAACAGTCGAGACAATCCTGCAGTCGAGAACACAATTCTCGAGAATGGTCAGAAGTCATTGTTTAGTCATTAAGTAATTACGAAAGGCTACAAAGTGCATCGTCTCTGGAGAATGCCACATAGTGCGCCATTCTGTCACGACCCGCACCCGATGTAAGGGTATGAGTACGTGAGTACGTTCAGCCTACGCCGCAGCATCGATGGTAGAACATTGTTTAGGTTAACAATACTATATAACCATCTCACACACAATATATATATATATATATATATATATATATAATGTACCTGACAATGATATCTCAACTCCAAACGAAGGACACTATTATAATATGATAATGGTAATCAATATTCAATCACAATATAAATCTAGAGGAAGATATGGCACGATATGGAATAGAGGAAATAAAAATCATAAGTCACAAATACAACTCATATCCAAGTCTAACAGACTAGCACAATAGTCTCAAATATAATGTACATGCCAAAATGTCTAAACTAAGACATATACAATATAATAATAAAAATAGCTAAGTCTCTTCAGTAGTTGGCACTAGATCCTCATGCTCTACGAAAGAAACCTCAAATGGCTCGCCATCCTTTGGCCCATAGTAAGTGGGACACAAATCCTCTAACCAATCATCTAAAAAAATATATCTAGTCATGATTGGAGCGAAGTACAACCCAATAGCAGTTCCAATTAATTGACAAAGACTATGAAATAGTAAATAGTGATGTAATACTTGATGAGTAGATAATAAAAAATAGGGTACATAATACAGTAAGCAGATAAATAAGAAAGCAATGAAAAGCAAGAAAGAAGAACAGATAAATATGTAAAGACAGTCAAATATGAAACTAGTAAACCTGTCAATATAAATATGCAACCAGCATGCATTGAGTAATCCAAAAAATACTGTATCTAAATTAGTATTTTGAAATACCAGGTTGACATGTGAACGGATAGGGGTAAAATTCGGCAAACCACACGTGCCGTGTGTAGCTGCTATTATTCTAGTCAGACCATGGAATAGAAGTGGTATGTTCACACGTCTCCTAGGTATTTCTCCGTCTGACTAGTACTCATGGATCCAGGTCCCGACACGAAGAATCTCAATAGTCTAGAATAGATCATTAGGCCTAAAAATATATTAGTCAAGTTGATACATTAGTCCAGTAGTACATTAGTCCAGAAAAGTTAATATGCCTGGAACTAGGGTTATCACAGTCCTAGTTACTAACACATGCAGTTTAAAAAAATTTATACAACCATATGCCCTGCAGTCTATCCGGATCATCCAGACGTACGAGATACATAATATAATTAACTTGTATAGATATTATACTTATAATGCAACATTCAACGGTGTGCTGGAAGTGTGTCCCTCACGACGGAGACCTCTAAATCCACTAGTGTCGCTGGGATGTCGGAATTGCATGTAGCCAAAAAAATTCTCTAAATGATTCTAGTTATCAATCTAGGTTATTAGTCTGGATAATTTATTCAAAATTCCTGACCGTGGTGCAGGAATTTATCTTATACATGATGCAAGACTGGACAATAGCTTCGCAAGCATAATTAAAATCAACCACGAGAATAATGAGACATACAATACATGTGCTACTCATGGCCTTGATAAGGATATTACAAAAATTCTCGAGTCAGGAGTGCGCTACGTCGAGACACTATCAGGATTATTTGTATAGTATCAGGATTATTAGTACAGTATCAGGATTATTAGTACAGTATCAGGATTATAAGTTCCATGTCAAGATTCAAGAGTTCATTTATAGTGTACAATCACTAGATCATGTCAGGAAATCAAGATCAATATCAAGAATGTCATATCCATAAAATAACCAGGATTAACTAAAATAACGGGATAAAAGAGAACTAGAGAATCATCAAGAGTTAAGCATATTTATGAGAATACTGACATACAGGCGCATAAAATATTAATTCAGGGTTGGTGCATAATATCAGGTGTCACGCCCCAGTCCCAAAATGCCGAGGGACTGAGCACGTGAGCAATGGCCAGCAGCACGCACCGATGGACAACCCAATTTAATGGATCCATCAGGGCATGCTTAAGCTGTAGTCTAGCAGTACTAAGTACAAGTCTCAGGTATTACTAATCTCTTCCACAGAATAAACACAGATTAATTGTCAGAAATAGTGCAATGGAAATAAATAAGCAATATCAAATAAGTGTCTCGGGAAACAAATCCGAGAATTATTCTGTTATATTTTAAGGAAAAGATAGGAAATAAAATACTGAAATGGAAATACTGTGAATATGAAGCCGGTGCTCAGGAGAAGTCTTCTGCAATTATCTCGTCCTCGGTTTCGGGTTCCGCTCCAAGGAGTGCTCCTGTACCGTACACCTCGGGGTAGATCTCTGCGGCTATACCTGGGGACATAGTCCATTCCAGGTCCTCAGGGGACATAACAAGGTACAGAAAATACAAGCCAAAACATATGCAGTACAGCAATAAAATAAACAGCAGGGTAAATATGTAAACCAGCTAGTGATATGCAAGTGAGAGTTTTAGTCATACTCAGGCTGAGACTACTACAAGATCAGTGTCGAAGAAACCATAGCAGTATTTTCTCGAAGAGCCAGTAAGGAACCAAAGCTCTGTATCAGAGTCTAAGGCACCGCCAGATAAAAGTATTTATAATATATTCAGCCTTGATATGATAATACTCTCCCCACCCCATGTAATCTCACGTCACAGTTCCAGAAAATATCAGGTACAAGTCACGCAAGTTTGAACTAATGCAATGAGTCAGGCTAGAATCTAAGCATGTAAACTGGAAATGACATGAAAATGTATCCTATACGGAATCACCAGGTATATCTCAGGCATTTCCGTCACATGAATAGTGTCCGGTGTCCTGGGCTGAGCAGTTAAACAAGTTCACACATGAAGCTACAGAAATCAAGTAAAATACTATAACCAGAAATATATGAGAATTGGCAAGCTTTACTTGCCCACTGATGTATAACTAAGTCCAGGAAATAAGTAGCAAAGCTGCAAGTTTTGGCAAGGTACACTTGCCTGTGGTTCCGGCTATGTTTGCAGTTCTGACTTCGGCGGAAATTGCAGGCGGTATTCCGGTTGCTGAAACAAACATTACCATCAGATCCAAAAAATATCAATCAGCTAGAAATGCCTGTCCTTGAGTCCAATTTGGAGACAAGGGCAGAAACGGCAGTTTCGGGTCAAAACGGGGTCCACATGTGGGCCCGCTTTGCACCGAAAAACGTATCCGGATCAAAGGTCTCCAATTTCACCAAACTTAGTGTCAACAGGTCAGGAACGATGATACGAACCCAACGGAACTTCCAGAATTGGATTCCGATGAGCCGATCACAAAATCGCCCGTCGAGCGGGGCCTGTGGGGCCCACGACACGCGATTTCGTCAACGTTCTCAGAATCGAACCAAACTTGACCCACAGGACCAGCGTATTGCTACGAGTCCGATGGCATAAGTTTCGTCTCGATCCGACGTGTGTACACAAAGTTAGGGCACATTCCAGAAAGTACAGATACGGGGCGATGTCTGCGGATATGCGTTGATCCCGGTGTGCACGCACACCCGAATCAGCTTCTGTGAAATCCCACACGTCCGTATCGACGACGCGCACGTATTTGTAAAGACCGCGCGCGACCAAGTCGTCCCGTTTGGCGGGGCATACTCGGTTCCGGGGTGAAACAGGGTCTGGTTTTTTCTGTTTTTGGATCGCGGTGTGCGATCACCACAGGACGCGATGTCCCGAACGGTTTATCCGGACACCGAGAGGGTCATACAGGCTTCGCAACGCAACTTACGGAATCGAAAACGGAGCTACGAGCAAAAAGTTACACGCACCTGAAGGGGACCCGAAAAACCAGGGTCGAGTCGTATCCGACACGTGTTCGACTCGTGTCGGACACAGGGAATCGAACCTAGGGTTAGGGTTAGGGCTTGGGGAGTCGGCCGGCGGCGGGGACGGCCAGGCTGAGGCGGAGGGGACCCGGGGCACGCGGCGAGACGGCGGCCGGCTCGCGGCGGCGCTGGCTGCGTCGACGGCGGCGAGCGGCGGCTGGGCAGCGGGGAGCTGCTGTTGCTGCTGCTGCTGTCTGCAGCTGCTCGGCGCCGCGGTGGGGGAAGCCGCCGAAGATGGGGGAGGCGGAGGAGGGAGCTACGGCGGGCGGCGCATCGTCGGCGAGGCGGCGTTGGGGCGTAGTGACGGTGGCGGTGAGGCCGAGAGGGGAAAACGGGGGGGGGGGGTTATATAGGGTGGCCGGAGGGGGTCGGGGCCGAGAGAGGCGGGGCGAGGGGTGGTCGTGGGCGCGGGCGAGCGGCGCGTGGCCGTGCGGGGCGGCGCAGGCGGTGGAGGCGGCGGGAAACGCGGGGGCGACCGGATCGTGCGGGTGACCGGGGGGGGAAGCGGGCTAGCGGGTCTCGGGTCGGGTCTGGCGGATCCGACCCGACCCGCTAGGGGGTTGGGCCGCTGAGGGATTGGGCCGGGCCGGTGGGCTGGGGGTTTAGGGTTTATTAATAAATAAATAAATAAACAGATAAATAAATAACAAATAAATAATTGATTTTAGGTGATTAAAAATAGGTCTGGGGCCCAATAAATTCCAGAAAAATGCCCTAAGTCCAGTTTTTTATTTTATATCCAAAAATATTATTTCCATAATATTTTAATATTATTTATTATCATTTAAAATTTATTGAATAATTAAAACCCTGTTTTTAAATTACAGAAAAATCCCAGTAAATTCCAGAAAATTGTGAAAAGTCCAGATTTAAAAATTTTGAAAAATCAGGGGGTTTACATCAGGCAAGAAAATAATATCCGCGCACAATGGACCAAAACTACTATTGGCGCACAATCACTAGTCCGGATAGTTCTTGCACACTTTGATACCAAAAGTGCTCTGGGCAAAAGATGGCGCACTATTGATACTAAAATGCACTCTAGAATCTTGGCGCACAATGATAGAATTGCGCGAGCCAGGAGCTTGGTGCACTTCTTCAAGTATGCCCAAAAAGGAGGTTGGCACACAAAGAGCATGGGAGGTCTACTAAAAAATAAAATACAAGTCTCAATGTATGGCATAGCAGTCGAGACAACCCTGCTGTCTAGAACATAATTCTCGAGAATGGTCAGAAGTTATTGCTTAGTCATTAAGTAATTACAAAGGGGCTACAAAGTGCGCCGTCTCTGGAGAATGCCACATAGTGCGCCAACACAATAAAGTGTGCCATTCTCCATAAGCAACAAAGTGCGCCGGTAAGGAAAGTTTTACCAAAGTGCGCCAACTCTGCAATATCTGCAAAGTGCGCAAACTTGGCTATTTAAGCAGTGACGTACATTCTTGATGACTTGCAGACCCATTCTAGAGTGCGCCAAGTAGGATTGACGTACTTTTGGAGGAATGGCCATAGTACAAAACGTACGTAGGAATAGAGAAGTGCGTCCAGAGTACTCAACATATATTGGCACACTTTCTAAGAAATTTGTTAAACACACACAAGTGCGCTCACTGGAACTTCGCTTTATGCGCCAAGGGTTCCCTGCATACTTTTTGTATGCATTCTCAGGCCAACTTTGCATTCTCCGACTTGTTATTCTCGGGCTCCATGAACAATCCAATTCCAGAAAAATAAAATCATCAATTAGACAAGTTCTAAGTGTTACCCACAAATAAAATCGATCAAATGATTAAAACAAGTTATACTAAGAATCAAAGCAAGATCCATGGTTGTTCCTTCGATTGGCAAGATGTACTTGTCTACGGTCAAGTTCTAGCCTAATAATACCAATGTCACCCAAGGCCAAGCTCGGCTGCACTCGGTGAAGGCTGAAGAAGTGAAGAAGGAAAGAGAAATGAAAGAAAAAGAAAAGTGAAGAAAAGAGAAAAGATTTGCTTAAATAGGAAAATGGTTGATTGTAGGCCATTGGATCATAGTCCATGTCCCTCTCCTGGGTTCATCACAACGATACACACAAAAACCAAGGGACCAACGGTCCAAAGCATGCAACTAAGGAGAAACTTGCAAAAATAACCTAGACAATGCATGAATGACATAAATCATAAAGTAAGCAATTAAACATAAAGTAAGCTACACACGTATTATATGCATATATCAGGTATGTATACCAGAATAGTGTGACGAGTCTTACAGGGTCTTCTGCAAGAGAGTCTCTTGGGCTTAGGCCTTGTGCTGGGACCTATTGAAGTTGTTTTTTCTGCTAGAATGAGATATGGACTTGAAGATTTTTTACGCTTTTACAGAACCTCCTTCAATATTTTTCGAAGGGTCTTTGAAAATACTTTGAACAATAATAGCATGGATAGCCTTGAGTAAGGATCCAGAGCGGAGGAGACAACAACGAAGAAGAATATGCGCCGGTAGAGTATCGTCTTGAGGAGAGAACCGGTCAGGGGACCCTGTAGAGTCTACTTGTACGTAGCTGGCCATTGCCACGTTTTATAGTCCTACGTATTTTAAAGATAAGATGTGACAAAACTTCTCTAGAGTTTAAATATACCAAACTCTTTCAATTCACTACTAGAATAAGCAGTATTAGCGACGTATTTTAGCGACTCATAGTTAAAACGTCGCTAAATTAGCGACTCCGTAAAATCGTCGCTAGGCGTCACTAAATGGCGACATTTAGCGACGTTTAGCGACTTTTATTAAGATTTTAAAAGAATAGTCGCTATAAGTTCAATTAAGGTCGCTAAACGTCACTAATATATTTGATTTAGTGACGTTTAGCGTCGTAATTAGCGACGTATCTATCAAAAATATTTAGCAACATATTTAGCGACGTCTTTGGCGTCGCTAATTTTTATTTTAGCGATGTTTTTATTTGACGTCGCTAAATTTTGGTTAATTAGGGCTCAGTTTTCTTTTCTCCATCTGTCAAAAATTTTGAAACGTTTCGATTTCCCCCGCCCCCCCTCTCCGGCGACCGGGTCTCCATGGTTGCGGCTACTCCGGCATCCCCCTCCTCCTCCTCGAGCTCTAGGTAATCTCTCTCTCTTTCTCTCTCTCTCATGTGACACTGACACAAGACATACTTGACAGACACGACACGCACACAGACACGACACACGCACACAGACACTGACAGACACACACGACACACACGACACACACACACACAGACGCAGACACACACACACGACACACATACATGACACACACACAGACGCAGACACACACACGATACACACACACGACATACACACACACAGACGCAGATTAGGGTTAGGGTTAGGGTTAGGTTTAGGGTTAGGTTTAGGGTTAGGGTTTTTGAGCAGGGGTTAGGTTTAGGGTGTCACATTAAAGTTTTCAATGACATTATTAATAGGATTTCCTCTGATTCTAGTCTCCTAGCTCACTGACACAACATACATGGGACCTTGGTGTGTGTAGGTGTATAAGACCTAGGCATCAATTGTTAGTTGTGGTGTGTTTGGGTATTTGCATTTGGGGGATGTGAGAGTGTTGGGTTCCTCAGTCAGTGCACACTGTGAGCAGTATGTGTGCAGGGGTATCAGTTACTGAGCTTTGAGGGAAATTTGGATTGGGTTTCTTTTGTGAGAGATTCGAGTGTTACCTGTACGTTTCACTGAGGGGAGAGCTAGTTGATACTCTAGAGTATCAGGGTGCAGTGATCATGGGACCTTGGTGTGTAGGCATACTGGTATCAGTATAACTATTTTTGGAGCTTGTTGTGTGTAATTCTGCACACAAGCATGATCGTACAGTGGTGGTACAGGTTTTAGTGAGGTGTCTGGACTGTGGTATCAGTTTCTACTGTGTCTTCACGATGGGGGACTTGAGTGCAGCAATAGTAGGAGAGATCTATACTGCTACATGATAGGAGTAGTATAGGTATGGAGTTAGGAGTACATGTACCAGTGTATCAGTCATGTGCTTGTGTGTATGCTATGTGTATATGAGCTTGTTGTGTGCATTAGGTATGTGAGGTGTGTGTGTGTGTGTGTAGAGTTTTACTGATACAGTGAACTGTGTATTACTGTGTTGGAGTATCGGTTTCCTCAATGAGAGCAGCAGTGCAGGGAATTTATGTCACTGTGGTGTGCACAGTGTACCTCAACCACTGTGTCTCAGTGTATCAGTCGAGCCACTGGTTTTGTGTGTGTGTCTTAGATACTTATGTGTGTTGATATATGTATATATAGACTGATTTATATTATAGGAGTACTAGTGTGTGTAGGTGATTGTGTTTGAGGGTATGTGTGGTGTGCACAGGTAATTTTTATTTTTTGGACAACCAATGGAATCAGTAATGTTTATAATATTTATACCGCTTTTTTTGTTTCACTTTACATTATTTACATAGAAGAATAGTAGAATAGGTTCCAATTTTTGGGTGATTAATATTTTTTTAAGCATGCATTGATATCAACACTTCTGAGTTTCCTCTACGCAACGTTCCGTAAGGTATGGCTGTCAGGGTGGTCGCAACATGGTCGAAACGCTACGTGACGATCGTTTATTGGGAGAGAGGTGGAGGTGAAAGGGTTACAAGAAGGTTGTAAGCATTTGATAGTAAACTTAGCATTATTGATATATATAAAAGAAGTAGTGGGAGAATAAAAAAGGGAGAGAAAAGAAAAAGAAAGAACGGTACATACGAGGATTAAAGTATCGATACTTTGGGAGTCATGCAACATTCAGGAACAATGACTCGAGTCCAACTAAGTAATTTGACCTCAAACATCAAGTAACTTGATTCCATTCTTTATTTTGTTTTGTCCGACAGTATTGGGAGGCATAGCATAGTGCACTTGGAATGAGAATAATATTTTCAAATTTTCTTTCCCTACTAAATTCTTTGCAATTTCTTTTGTGTATCATTATTCACGTTCATAAAATGCCCTCATATACTACTATTTACTTTAATCTTTATCATCCAAATCTCATAATTCAATTTTAATTTCAATTACAATCATATAATTTAATATTGGATCATATTTTCAAACTAGTTCATTAAATCGGTCATTTTATTTTGTGACACGTAGGATATAAATAAGATATTATGGTATCATTATTATACTGCAACAAACAACTAATTCTTTGTGAGTCATCTAATTCTTCCGTTCTGGTCCAATAGCTAATTCTTTGCTAATTCTTTGTTTTCATCTATCTTACCAGATGGCACCCAAGAGAGCGACACCTCCTACTGTTAAGGAGGAAGTGATGCCTCCTACTGTTAAGGAGGAAGTGATGCCTCCTACTGTTAAGGAGGAAGAGATACCACCTGCGGGGAGTTCCAGTCACCCATCACCTATTGCGGCTGTATCTCAGACGGGGAGTTCCAGTCACCCAGCACCCATAGCGGAGCTTGATAACATAAACACTGTTTATGTGCAGTATTTGAGGGACTGGTATCTGCCCCGTTTTGGAAATCCTCGAGATTGATACTATGATGTTTCATATACTTATATATTATGCATTTTGTGTTACTGTGATACTCTGATACTTATATATTATGTATTTTGTGATGCTGTTTATGCCTATTTTGTGTGACTGTGATACTGTGATACTTTTATGACCGTGATACTTTTATTGTCTGTCTATAATATTTGTGTGTATTAATTGTATGACTGTGATATTTTTATTCATATTAAATATTGTTAATCCGGTGTTGAGTGTTCCACCGAAGGGGTCGACGAACCCATAGAATTCAACGGAGGGTTGCTCCGGGTCTATTTTTAATTAGAAATTTATAAATTGCAGGAATAATAGTTTAGAACAATTCATGTTTTTTTATATTTTTTTTATAAATTTAGCGACGTATTTAGCGACGTTTAGCGACGTCTAGCGACGTTTTTATAAGTCGTTAAACAAGTCGCTACTTAGCGACGTGTCATTAGCCGTCGCTAACGACATCGCTAAATGTCGCTAAATATGTCGCTGTACGTCGCAAATTGCTGACATGGCAGTACTGCCAGGTCATTAAAGACGTCGCTGTTACGTCGCTATATAAGTCGCTAATGAGCGACGTTTAGCGACTTTAATAAACGTCGCTATTTTCGTGACCCGGCGACCTAAACGTCGCTACATTTAGCGACTCAATAAAGTCGCTAAAAAATGTCGGCATAGCGACGTTTAGCGACGTTTTTCCGTTCAGCGACTTGGTTTCTTCCGACTGCGTTAAAATATCGCTAATTACGTCGTTAAACGTGTTTAGCGACATTTTTTTGTCATTTGACGACGTTTTTGGGCGTCACTAATTTGACTTTTTTTGGTATTGATTATTCAATATCATATCTTCATTTTCTTACCGTTCTTGACCGAGAATTTGCTTGTCGTTTTGAAGACCTAATATTGTTCACTATGGAATATTGAGACTCCAGAAGAGACACTTTCTTTATACAACATTGATGAGGCTGAATAATAAACAAGGACACTGAAAGAATATAGCAACTTATTTTTGTAACTGGACAATTTATGTTATGTGATTGAGACATCCTATTAATAAGAGTTGTACTTTTATACATTCTTATATATAATAGTTGTGGGTATTTTAGAAGGAAAATATGTTTAGTATTATCTGCATTTTCCATCATAGAATCTTACATGTGACAATCGCGGATACAAATATTTGTGTATTCGTATGACGTGTAGCCTGAATATGTTAGTACGTACTCGACTCACTGTATTATTGGAGCGGAACGTGACAATATATTTTATTATTAATATATGAAAATAAATTTAAAAGAGTGCAACAACAATTGTTGTAAGTATAATATTATATTAGTACCGTGCACGTTCATTACAGTGTGTAAAAATTGTTGAAAAATTCTAAATCTAAATTTATTATATATACCGTTGTCCTGCCTAATTGAACTCATGAAAAAAAATGCCTTCCACTTTAACTACTTGAGTTACACGTATTTAGCTATGAATAGAACATATTAGATAGTTAGTCAATTAATTAGATTTTTAAAAATAATTAATAGAAAATTTATAAATAATTTAGACGACTTAATTTTTAACTGTTTTCGAACACCCTTATATTAGTAGAGATGATTGATGGTTAAAATACCAAGTGTATTGGTTAAAATACCAAGTACAATTCTCTAGCCCAAATTCGAACCGTGTCTTCGAACCGTGTCTACACTACTAACTCAAGTCCCTGAATTCCCGCCTAAGGTGATCCAGTGGGACCCACAAAACCCTAACTCTTACTCTGCTTCCCTATAAAACCTGTCCTCTCCGCTCCTTTCCTTCTCCTCTCAGAAACCTTTTGAAGCAGCCCCCACCTGCTCTTTGGTTTCTCCACATCCCTCCAATCTCTACAAATTTCTCCAAACCCTAAAAACATGGCTGGAAAGGGAGAAGGACCGGCTATCGGGATCGATCTCGGCACCACCTACTCGTGCGTCGGAGTATGGCAGCACGACCGGGTCGAGATCATCGCGAACGACCAGGGGAACAGGACCACCCCCTCATACGTCGCCTTCACCGACTCCGAGCGCTTGATCGGCGATGCCGCCAAGAACCAGGTCGCCATGAACCCGATCAACACAGTCTTCGGTGAGCGAAACCTCTTATTTTGAAGATATAGGATGTGTTGTGTTTACTCTATAGATCTGCGTTTGTTGGAGGTTCCCCAAGCTCAGTTGTACTAAAGTTTGGATATGCTTTTATTAATTTCATCAAGTTAGTGATACGATTTGATCTCGTATTTTTCTATTGCTGTTGGGACTTTCTAGTTTTTTGTTGGTAATTATTCAAAAGATCAGATCTTTTATTTGTATATTATTGTACTAAGGGTCTGTTTGGTAACGGTATTTTCATCGGTTTTGAGGTATTTTTTAAATTGATTTATGAAAATTTCTGCTTGTTAGTTTTTTTGAGACACTGGTTTTGATCGTCTCAAAAAATCTCTCCAAACTAGTGTAATTTAATTTTGGATATCTTTATAAATATCCTAAATTGGTGGATTTTGAGCCTTAATATATCATTATAACTACTAATACCGTATCCTATTTTTTCTTTCTCATCTATCGGCTACTTTCTCTAGTAAGTTTTCTCTAGTAAGTTTTTAAAATCTCTCTCCTATGTTCTTTTAGATGTTTCTATTATTTTGTGTGTTTATATTATTTTGATCAAATATCTTCCTCTATTATTTTGATCATTTGTTGTGGTAGTGAATAATTGTCAAATTATTTTGATGTCCATTTATTGCTCATAACTTAAATTCCAACTATTGTTCTTAGTAATAAGAATTTGTTATATCTTGTAAATTTTTTTCTGACCTCCTAGTTAATATATTATCAAGAATGAATTGGATTGGTTTAAAATCCGTTACTTAAAACAAGTCAAAGTTGGATCCCTCTAATCGCTCATAATCGGTACTCTAAAAATACCTCATAATCGCTATCCATACAATTGCCAAACATATCCCAAGAGGCTGTTTGGTTCGCGGAACTGCTCTCCGGAACTGTCAAAAACTCGGAAGTGAACGACAAGTACCGAAGTTCAGCTGTTTGGCTATTTTTGGAGGTGGAGGATGGAACTAGCATGAGTTGACATGCCGGGTTTCTGACTCTGGAACTCCTCACATATGTGACTTCTGCAAAAAATTGGGAGAAGTGGGCAGAAGTGGCCGGAGTCGGGCTCTGTAGATGCGACGACCATGGTCGAGCTCCTTCGCGCCAGCTTCGGCAGCTATTCCTCTACACCGCCTCCAACATCGGCGACTTCGTTTTCGTTGCGGAGCTCCTCGACAGGGATCACCAGAGACCTCCGTGAGCGGCGTGCGGCGTCGGCTTGCGGCGGCGGCGGCGACGAGCACCGTGAGGGACGAGCAGGCCGCGGTGACGTCGAAGTCGGCGAGCGGGGGGGGGGGGGCGAGCAGACCTCCACTGCCGCAAGCGATGTCGAAGTCGGCGAGAGGACGAAACTGCAAGCCCTGGTCGAGCTTGCGGGAGGGGGTTGGGACCATGGGAGGGGGTTGGGCGAGGTCGGGGGTTTGAGACCACGGGAGGATTTTTTTATGGGAGGGAGAGAGAGTGGTTGTTTTGTTTTGTTTTGTTAAGACAATTAATTAACTTAATTAACTTGGTTTAGTATAATTAATACTTAAGCTAATATAAAAGTCTTTTGGGAATTTCTAAAAACAGAAATAAGAAAATATGTATATATTTATATTAATTATTATTTAATTGTATTTTAAAAAGTAATTAAGAAATAACAATACTTAATTATTACTTAATTTTTTTAATCCATACAAAATAATAATAATAAAAAATAATAATAGTTGGAGGTAACATCACCATATTCAATAGTGGAAAACTATATCATTTTTCAAGTACCAAATTTTTACAAATCAAACACCGAAACTACAAAAAGTAACACTTTCCAACTCTATTTCAACAACCATCCAAACAAAGGAATTCATAAAATATGCATACACATGACACACTTCCAGATTTTTTACTTCGCTCTACTTCTGCGAACCAAACAACCCCTAAATGTTAAAGTTGTTGTCTTTTTTATGTTCCGTTGTGGATATTTACTTTCAGATTTTTTACTTCGCTCTACTTCTGCGAACCAAACAGTCCCTAAATGTTAAAGTTGTCTTTTTTATGTTCCGTTGTGGATATTTTGTTGTTTATGTAGATCTGAAACATGATGTGTTTTATGTAGATCCGATGATATTCCAACATCAGTTACGATGCCGTCTTAATAGATCTATAATAACTTTTATGGTTGGACAGTATTAGATCTGTCAAAATATCACCTGGTCTAACTAACTTTTCGATCAAATTACAGTCCATATGAGTAAGTCATGAAAAACACATGCCTTGAAATATTAAATTGGACATGTTTATGGAAACTGTATAGAAAACCCAAATTACGGTAAGCATATATAGATATCTGCTGATGTTGAGTTGGTAACTTGGTTTTCTGATGATTCAACTGTTAAATATCAACTCCTCCACATGTCAATTAGAGTATACTAGTTAATTTACATGCGTTGCACATAAAATAGATATTTTTATGATATTATTGAAAAATACTTCAAATATTTAAATATATTTGAATTAAGATTTGTTAAACGATTTAAATATTTTTGATATATTTTTCTTTAAATTTATTTTTAAATTTATATTTATGAGGAAGAAAAGAGAGTTTTTTGGTGTAATTTTTTTCTAGTAAATGGTCGAGGATTTACAAACGGCTTAGACGACTCAATTTTGAGATATTTTGCTCAAGAAAATGAACAACCTATCTCAACATTGGATAGGAGCCAAAATTGCTGCACGTGCTAAACCATCTGAGTTGCAAGCTTAACATGAGTATATAGTTTTTGATATGTAGTCACTGTTCTAAAATGCTGCCGTCTAGGCGGCGCCTACGCGCTAGGCGGTTGGTGTCTGCCCGATGCCCACCTAGGTGCCCGCTTAATCCATCCGACTCCCGACTATGCATGTTATGGGATTTTATGAACTTTTTATTATTTTTTTTTGAATTTTTTTTATATTTTTTGAACCGCCTACATTTAGGCGGCCGCCTAGCGCTTTTCACAACCTTGTATGCAGTGGGACTTCAAGTGCAAATATGGAAATAATAGGTATATCACATTATTGGCAATACAAATATACTATCCATAATGTAAAAGAATCACCCTTACAAGTATTATTAGTATAGGATGTGTAATTAATTTCGATTACCATGTCAAAGTAATCAAATTAACTAATGATGCAACATCCCTTTCATGTGGATAAGATAATGAGGGGAATTCTATTGCGAAATTCATTGTCACCCCAAAGGACCCAAATCCTTCCCCTTTTCAAGTACTATTGATTCAGATACTCTAATGACAACATCTCATAATGCTCCTTAATGGCAATACAAACAGGGAGTATGCTTGAGATATTGACAATTTCTCATGCATCCTCCTCCCCCTCTATTTGCATCTTCATTAGGAGGCATTACCAAATATTGGCTTTAGGAAATCCAGATTCTTCGACTAAATGTTTTTTTTCCATGTCCTCATTAATGACTCTCCTCATCTCTCTCAGAGGACTCTTCCCTTCATCTTGTATTCTCCTCCCTCTTTGTGGTGTCCTCTTCTGTCAGTATAAACAGGGAGAATACTTGAGATATTGACAATTTCTCATGGCCAATATCTCATGCATCCTCCTCCCCCCTCTATTTGCATCCTCATTAGGAGGCATTAGGAAATCCAGATTTTTCGACTATATTTTTTCTTCGATGTCCTCATCACTCTCTCTCAAAGGAGTCTTCCCTTCATCTTTGTCTTCTCCTTCCTCTTTGTGGTGCCCTCTTCTGTCCATGCACGGCTATTTTGTTATTCTTTTATGTGTTCGCTTGGAACATTTGGTAGATTTTCTATATTGATAATTTTTACTGAAGTATTGCAGATAGCTGTGCTTATGTATCAATGTCCAACATATCCAGTTCTTGCGTATACATACTTTTATGGTTATTTTGTTATTCTCTGTTTTCTCCTTCCTCTTTGTGGTGTCCTCTTCAGCCCATGCACGTTGTTTTGTTATTCTTTTTTGTGTTCGCTTGGAACATTTGGTAGATTTACTATATTGATAATTTTTTTACTGAAGTATTGCAGATAGCTTCTTATGTATCAATGTCCACATTTTCAGTTCTTGTCTATACATACTTTTATGGTTATTTTGTTATTCTTTGTTTTCTCCTTCCTCTTTGTGGTGTCCACTTCAGCCCATGCATGATTATTTTGTTATTCTTTTATGTGTTCGCTTGGAACATTGGATAGATTTACTTATTGATAATTTTTACTGTAGTATTGCAGATAGCTGCTTATGTCTCAATGTCAACATTTCCAGTTCTTGTCTGTACATACTTTGTAACTTTGTTTTATCTTGTGGATTATTATCTTATTGTGAAATAGAATTGTAAAATAGCAGTGTAAGTGAAAAAGATTTTCTTTTAACAATTTGGAGAGAAGCAGCATGAGTATGATTAGGATGTCTTGTGGAAAGACTCAAATAATTAATGTTATGGGGTTATAGATAAGATTCATAAGAATTTACTAAGAAGAAAGGAACGAGTGAGATGTAGAATTCAGATTGTTAATGGCATGCGATCTTTGTTGGTGGTGAACAGTGACATCAAAATACATGGAGTACCATATAAAAACTTTAAGGAAGAACTCATTTTAGTATATATGGATATCTTATCACAGGGTTACAGATACATTTGGAGGCATTATTTTAGGAATATGCATCTGCAGATTATTTTGTTCTGTTTGGCCCCTTACTTTGACGTTTTACTTCTTCCGCATTCAAGACCCATATGATCCAACAGTTTGTTCCTGAAAATATTTTGTTAATTTTTATTTTATTATCTTGTTTCTTGTAAAGATTGATAATTCTAATTTGTCTCAATTTTCAAAGTTATGTAGATTGTGTTCTAAAGTTTCTCAAACAATAGAGCATAACAAACTATACTTTATTTTTTGTTAACAAGGGAAAGCAACTCAATATAGGTGTAAAAAATTAATGAAATTTTGCTCAAAATAGTGTTTCCTTGATCTCATCGAACGTTTCTTTTGAGTTTGTGTTTTGTTCCTCAAAATAATCTGTAACTGGTTGTTGTAGAGAACTGACAATTTTAATTTCTCAGTTTACAGAGCTGTGTAGATGAAATTCCAAAATTTCCCAATCAAAAGAACATAAAGACACCACAGTTAATATTTGTTAATGAGGGAAATCAACAAAATGGAGATATAAATAAAATCCAAAACCCCGTTTGATTGTGTATACTGATCAAATTATTCTGTTACCTGGATTTCATTGAGAAATAAAATTTCTAATTTCCCTCATTTTTTGACTTGGAAATTGGTAGAGATGGAATTGCAAATTCTTCGGCCAATTGTAGTCAAATTTTGTTAAGTGCAGATGCATTTAAAGTAACCAAATCCAAATGGTTTCTATTGCTGCCTTTCTCAGCATCAAATGAACCACTGTTTGTGTTTTTGACTCAGGATTTTAGTTTATCATCATTCTAATCGTTCTTCACGTTTTTATTCCCTTGTCGCTGAACAATAGTCAATTCAATATTAACTTCCACAGATTGATAACTCATTTGATACCTCAATAGTCACTTCACTGTGTCAATGATACATACACAAATTTCCGGATTAGTTATTTAGTATTTGTGGAATTACCTCTTGGATTAAACATCAGTCATTTATGTAGTTCTGGATTTCTCATGTCATGACTTGCTGCTGTATAATTGCATAAGAGGTGGAATCACATCCATAGTATCCATATCCATGGCCATGCATTGAACTGTTTTGTCAGGCACAGTTGAAGTATCTCTACTATGTCTTTGTACTGTTTTGTTTATTTTCTTCTATATATGGGTCCAATGATGAATTCTACATTCAAGCGAATGTGATCGGATATTGTTGGCCAAAGGGGGAAGTGATCAGCATATGGTAACTTCTTTACACCTATTAGTGCATGATTTGGCATGCTTACCTACTTATTAGTTATCACTATGGCCTTCAATGTTTCTTGACTAATCACTAAGGCATTGTTTGATTATATTGATATGGATACTCAAAAAAAGATGAGTTTTTAAAGTTCCCAAGGAGTTGCACATTTCAGTTTGTACCTCATGTTTGTTGGAGTGAAAACTAGCTGACCAATGTTTCTCTATTTTCATTAAACAACATTTACTTCTTTTACTTTTGCATTCTCATTTTTTACTGTGTAGTTTCTAAAGCTTTTTTCCTTTGAACAGATGCTAAGCGCTTGATAGGAAGGAGATTCACTGATGCTTCTGTGCAGGATGATATTAAGCACTGGCCATTCAAGGTCATTCCTGGCCCTGGAGACAAGCCCATGATTGTTGTGCAGCACAAGGGCGAGGATAAGGAGTTTGCTGCTGAAGAGATCTCTTCTATGGTTTTAATCAAGATGAGGGAAATTGCTGAGGCCTACTTGGGTTCTACTATTAAGAATGCTGTCGTCACTGTTCCTGCCTACTTTAATGACTCCCAACGCCAGGCTACCAAAGATGCTGGTGTGATAGCTGGTCTTAATGTCATGCGAATCATTAACGAGCCCACTGCTGCTGCCATTGCTTATGGTCTTGACAAGAAGGCCACAAGTGTTGGCGAGAAGAACGTTCTCATCTTTGATCTTGGTGGCGGCACATTTGATGTGTCCCTTCTCACAATTGAGGAGGGGATCTTTGAGGTGAAAGCAACTGCTGGTGATACTCACCTTGGTGGGGAGGACTTCGACAACAGAATGGTGAACCATTTTGTCCAAGAGTTTAAGAGGAAGAACAAGAAGGACATCACCGGAAATCCCAGAGCTCTTAGGAGGTTGAGGACATCATGTGAGAGGGCAAAGAGGACTCTGTCTTCTACTGCCCAGACTACTATCGAGATTGATTCCCTGTATGAGGGTATCGATTTTTACTCCACAATCACTAGAGCCAGGTTTGAAGAGCTTAACATGGATCTTTTCCGTAAGTGCATGGAGCCAGTTGAGAAGTGTTTAAGGGATGCTAAGATGGACAAGAGCACGATTCATGATGTCGTTCTTGTGGGTGGGTCCACAAGAATTCCGAAGGTTCAGCAACTCTTGCAGGACTTCTTCAATGGAAAGGAACTGTGCAAGAGCATCAACCCAGATGAGGCTGTTGCATATGGTGCCGCTGTTCAGGCAGCTATCTTGAGTGGTGAAGGCAATGAGAAGGTGCAGGACCTGCTTTTGTTGGATGTCACTCCTCTCTCCCTTGGTCTCGAGACCGCGGGGGGAGTCATGACTGTTTTGATCCCAAGGAACACTACCATTCCTACAAAGAAGGAGCAGGTCTTCTCTACCTACTCTGATAATCAGCCCGGAGTCTTGATCCAGGTATACGAGGGTGAGAGGACCAGGACCAGGGACAACAACTTGCTCGGCAAGTTTGAGCTCTCTGGCATCCCTCCTGCTCCTAGGGGTGTTCCTCAGATCACTGTTTGCTTTGATATCGATGCCAATGGCATCCTGAATGTCTCTGCCGAGGACAAGACCACTGGGCAGAAGAACAAGATCACCATCACCAACGACAAGGGGAGGCTCAGCAAGGAGGAGATTGAGAAGATGGTACAGGAGGCCGAGAAGTACAAGTCAGAGGACGAGGAGCACAAGAAGAAGGTGGAGTCTAAGAATGCTTTGGAGAACTACTCGTACAACATGAGGAACACTATCAAGGATGAGAAGATTGCATCCAAGCTGCCAGCTACTGACAAGAAGAAGATCGAGGATGCGATTGATGAAGCGATCCAATGGCTTGACAGCAACCAACTTGCCGAAGCTGACGAATTCGATGACAAGATGAAGGAGCTCGAGAGCATCTGCAATCCTATTATAGCCAAGATGTACCAGGGTGCTGGTGCTGACATGGGTGGTGGAATGGACGAAGATGGTCCTTCAGCTGGGAGCAGCGGACCTGGTCCTAAGATCGAGGAGGTGGACTAAGTGATTTCTTTTTCTTACGTGCAAGACTTTTTGGACTAAGTAATTTCTTTTTCGTACGTGCAAAACTTTTTGGTTCCAGGAGGTGGACCAAGTAATTTCTTTTTCTTACATGCAAGACTTTTCTGGTTAACTATTTTGAACTTGACTAGGGTTCTTAGGTATTTGTGGGGTATGGTCTTTTATGAGCCTATTCATTTTGGTGTGATGCAAGTTGGAACTAAAAAAACTCTGTTTGTTGTATCTTAATTTTGGCAACTATTAGTTAATTTCATTTGAATCAGTTAGTTAAATTCCTGTTTCTTTTTTTTTTGAAGGAGATCTTGTTTATGGCATAATTGAGCTAAAAAACTGTTGTCGAGCAGGTTTGTTTGTAGTATTTTTTCTGATTTTGTTTTGCCTTAGCTCTTCTGAAGCATCTCATAGGGTGCATTATATGAACGCAACATGTGTTTTAACATTTTGAAGTTTGTATCAGTTCAACGTAGCCAGTTGCGGTTGATAGTGTTATTGTTCTTTTTGCGAATAGAGCTGAGGTTTCACTATCAGTCTATTCACTTTATTGTACGAAAATATGTGAGGCTACTCTAGTCAAGTATTCTTTGTTTAGATTCCAGATGTGACATATTTGTCCATAAGATCATGTTCTCTTTAGTCTATTTAAGAAATAATTTTTTTATACAGCCACTACAAAACTTAATCAGAGCGTCTAAATTTGTTACTTTTATTTACAAATTTGGTATTCATAAAAAAAGGTTATCCACAACATATTATAAAAGCTAACTTTTTTTTCTTTCTTTCTTTTTTCATCTTTTTCTTTTTTTCTCTTCCAAATATCAAACACTATTCTCAATCTATGTTCATGTTTATATTTCATTTTCTACTAAATAAAATTTGGTTTATGATTCAATTTTGAACCTATTTTAGGATGTCACAGTCGCGACGGGGACGATAATGGATTGTTAAAATTTTAAAATTTTTTGACTGTCAATTTTTTTGACATATTTTATTTAAGATTGTCAATTTTTTGTACATTTATTTAAATTGAAAGGATTGTCAAATTTTTTGACAATCCTAAAAAATATTTCTTTATTATATCGAATACCAACAATGTTGTTATGCTTGGCTCAGTTGCTGGAGGGTACGGTCTGCTGTCTTAAAGAAATTTCTTTTCAGTATTCAACGTAAACATAATGCTTTTCATCATACTCATCTCTGTATTTTCATTCAGCATTTCCTTGACTGGCCCTCTGCTAGTAGTGGAGCTAAATATGCTACTATGCTAGTACACTAGAATAATCTTTAATGAAATGTCGAACAAGTATTATAAAGACATTCTTATAGATCGTATGATTATGATGATTCAATCGCAAACCACAACATTGGCGAGCATGATTGGCCATTACTTGCCACCGCACTAGTAATATTTCTAAGTCGATTTATTCACATCTTGTTATATACCTTCTTGTATCAGATGTCAAATATAGCTAAGAACAATATACAACAGATGATCATCTCTTCTTTATCGTTGAGCTCTAAAGATTGCAGAAGTAAATTT